>CADWAE010000467.1:4461223-5098540 GCA_902982915.1 Phalloptychus januarius
TGTCAGTTTATATTGGAATAAATGCAGAGTAAATAATTGATTTGATTGAATAATTGAATTTTCTGTTTTTGAAGATTACATTTTTGGAAAATCTGGATTTTTTTTCACTAACGCACTTCTTGGGTATCCATAGTTCACAGTGATGAGTTGTTTTTTCACAGCTTCTCTTTGAATTCAAATCAACTCACAAGCTGAAATAAAAACAAGATTTTAAAAAACATGTTCATTTATAATCGTCTTATGGAAAAAAGTGAGACCTTTATTTTAATAAGAGAATACTTTTTTTGTTTTATCATAGTCATCTTTTTTTATTTTAAATAGTGAAAATAAGTAGGAGGCAACTTGTCTTAAAAATGCAAAGAAACAACAAAAACGCCACCTCATACATTCTTGGGTAAAAGCTTTCAACAAGACCAATTATGAATCATTTAACGGTTATATAGCGAAAAGAAAACAAGATATTGTTAAAAAACAACAGTTCTGTCTCAGCTTCAGTGTGGCTTGGCATTCTGCCTCCAGTGTTCAGACAATCTTGAGCAGCTTGCGATCACTGCAGACCAGCAGGAGGAAGTGTAGTTGTTGCTTCTGTGCGACGGAGAGTGGAGTTAATGACACAGAAGCTGGTTCTAGGTGTGAGTGAAGGGGTGTTGAGGACTTGTCCGGGTATAGCCAGCGGTGTGGACCCTCGTCTGTAATCTATGGTAGAGCTGTTCAGCGTAACATCTTGAAGGTATTGACATCGGTTGCAGAACCGGTGTCCAAGAACCCGCAGGGCGGTTCTGCGCACCGAGCCGGACAACAGGAAGTACATGACCGGATCCAAGCAGCTGTTAAAGGTGGACAACAGGAGCATGATCTCATTGGTTTGGTTCACCATCTCCAGATAGGCGCAGGATCCGTTGGAACGTATTTGGGACAAGATGTAGACCGGACGGAAGATGTGGTACGGCGCAAAGCAGACTGTGAACAGAAAGAGGACGAAGAAGGACTTCTTGGCAGTTCTTTTGTATTTGGAAGCATTGGGAAGCTCTGGCTTCTTCTGCGACAGCTGAAGCAACTTTGAGGCGATTTTGGCGTGGGAGATGACCATCATGATGAAGACCAGCCAGAACAGCACCACTAACATCGCATTGAGGTAAGCCTTCCAGCTGACGTTGAGGCGCTGCCTGTACTCAAAGCATTGGCTGCGGGAGTCTTTGTCCTCCTTCGTCACAGCCATCAGCATTGTCCCCATCAGAAAGATGCTCCATATGGTGCCACACACCACCCAGCTCCACAGCTGCTTGTGCCCACACAGCCTCGCCCACAAGCTACTCCTAGCCCTGCCTCTCCCTCGCAGCCTCACATACCGGTCCAGGCTGATGAGTCCCAGCAGCAGAATGCTTGTGTACATGTTCATGTAGAAGCCGTTCCCCACCAGCCTGCAGACCACCGTCCCCAGCACCCAGCGGTCTCCATTGAGGTGATGGAACACCCTGAATGGCAGGCAGGCCAGGAGGACCAGGTCGGCCACAGCGCAGTTGATGAGGAACACCCGCACCGAGTTGTGCTTGGAGTGGAGAAAGAGGAACACCCAGAGAGCGAACAGGTTCCCCACAAGCCCCAGGACAAAGAACAGTGAATAGAAAACGGCCAGTGGCAGACGGAGTGAGCCACTGTCCAACGTACAGTTTGGTTCATTTGTGGCATTGGGGGAAGAATACAGAGTGATTCTTGACATGAAGGACGATACTGATTGAGACGCAGTAGAAAAGGAGGCGTTTGGAGGTACAGAACCTGCAGCAAACGGTGGCAAGGCCATGGTGTGTCAATTCTCTTGAATTCAAGGATGTTCAGCAACACATGCTGCAAAGGAAAACATTTTTACTTGTAGAGACAAAAAACAGACTTATGACGCTATGAAACCAATGTGCAGACAGGTGAGTAATATGTCATCTGGATTTCCAAAGTTCACTCTAAATCTCTCACGTCTAGGTTAACCATTTCTGACATTAAAAAGGGACAGCACCCTGCAAACCTTTACCTCCAAGTTCACCAGTTTTAAGAAGACTGCTTGAGTCAGTTTTCATAAAACTGGAGTTTTTTCTAAGACTTATTTGAAAGTGTGCAAATGAGAAATGGTTGATAATTTGACACCAGACTCGAATAGAAGCCAAACACTCACCATTAATCCTCCTCTCAAGCAAAGCTTAGCTCAGCTGTGGTGTTCCGGTGCCACAGGGCATATTTAGATGTGTGACTGAAGAGGTCCCTCGGACATTTTCCTCCATCGGTTTCTTAAAAAAAGCAACAACAGAAATCCCTCCACCAGAACAGGCTTGGCATGCAAACCCAATAGAAACTGCCACTGAGTTCTCGCTGTCTTCACCTTTAGCTGCGATCTTTAAATGAGTCACTGCAGCAGCTTATTTGTTGCTTTCTCTTCGCCCTATCACCGATCTGATTGTACATCTGTCAGTCCTCTCGTCGCTGCCTCTCTTTTCCTCTTTCGCTCTTTCTGCTTTTCTTTATCTTGCAAAATCTGTCTGGCTTTTTGTCCACCCCGCTTCTTCCCCCCGCCCTTGCTGCCAAAAGATAAAATACGTACAGGAAGTAAAACCCACCCTTCTCTGTCTCTGGGTTCTCTTTCATATGATGCTGTTTCTATGCGCTTCCTTTCAATAGTATCAATTGTATGATCTGGGACTCTCTTCTATTAACTGGTTGCAGCTGCAGGCAAAAACTCAACAGTGCAGTTTTAAAAGAAGTTTTATAAAATGAACATTTAAAATGTAGGGAAGCGGGTGGGTTCACACTTTGCAGTCTTAAGCGTATTTAAGACTCAAATATAACTCAACTGCTTCCTTGTGTTGCTTTTTCTGCATTTTCTTTAGTGTGCTTGTTTCTAGTGAGATTAGGAACTCTGCTTTCCACGTGCCAGAGGTCAGAAAGGAGTAATTCCAGACACATAATAATGTTACAAGGCAAAACAAATAGTGTGTAAATGCTTCCAGTACTTGGGTGAATTTATTGTGCACCCTAATCAACACAGGGTCAAAACTTTAAATGCAAACTCCTCGGATATTTGGCTAAATTATTTTTGTAGATGTCACCAAGACTTTGGCAGTTTTGCTGGATATTCGACCACTTTGCATAGCAGAAATTGGTTGAGTAGATATGATCCACCCAGCTTTTAACAGTCTATGCATAAACAATAGAGGTAAGACTTGGAAGACCATTAAAGAATCTTACTTTTGCCCATTCTTTAACCGTTAAACTAGTTTTGATGTATTTTTGTGTTCATTAAAAAAGTTCTCAAAAGAAACCAAGGATGAAGTTAACGATAAACTGCTGAAATACCAACATTAGGATTCTGATCAATAGGAAACATCAACTCCAAAACACCATTTACGTCGTCTGACATTTGCGGTTGCCCACGGCGATGAGCCAAGTGCCTCTTGGAAAACAATTTTTATTTTGTCATGATGATAAAAGCAATGAGTCAAGATGAGGGTTCAACACTTTTAAGCACCGTAGCGTCTCCAAGGAGCAGTTATACACAACACACAAAACTACTTTTGATTGGCTAAAATGGAGAATATAAATTTCTGACGGAGCTAACTAAATACAGCATGCATTTTTCAATACTGTGCATGGTTGCTATAAGGTTGCTATATTTATGAAATCCTTATTATTTATTTAATAGACCAAGTGAGAAATTAGAAATTAACACTGTCACACTTCAGGTGTTCTGTAGCACTTGAGTGCAGATGTAGCCATTTCTTAAAACTGAAGTGTGATGGGAACTTCTGCTTCTACAAGGTCACTATTTACATCACCCTGGGAACTTGTAGCCAGTTTGCCACATTGAAACCTGCTGTTTGCAATTTGAATTTTGACAAAATCTCACCGTTGAAATTGTAATAAGCCCCTTGCAGTTCATAGTGTTTAACCCAGACCTTCTGGATTGAACAGAAGGTCTGTTTAATCCTATTAACCCGACATTACTAGAGATTAATTTGATTGCATCTTGATATGCAACATGGTGCATCATCTGGTTTAAAAGGGCATCATGGTAGCATTATGTCTATGCACAAGTCTCATTTTGTCATTGTGAAACTAAGGTGCAAAGCATTTGATCACGTAAGAAATGCACTTCTGCACGGAGCCAGAAATGCAATGCTCTGCAGGTTGCAGTGAGCTGTAAGGAAAATTTGGTTTGCTACTTTAAGGTTTTTTTTTTCTTTTATTAATCCACGGTCTTTTTTTAACCTTGCTGCAGTTTGACTTGTCTTCATTTTCATTCTCTTTGATGTGTTTCTTTTCTTCCTCTGCAGCCTCATTGTGTGCTTTTGGCTTCAAAAGAGAATTCTGCTCCAGTGAAGCTGGGAGGATTTGGAGTGGCAATCCAGCTGGGAGAGTCTGGTTTAGTAGCTGGAGGTACAGATCACCACCATTGATGTCCGCACACTTAAAAAAAAATTAAGTGCTGCTGATTCTCAACATTGTCAACTAGTTTAGAAATGGGAAATCAATATGGCAAAATGCAAATATTGTGTCTGTGGCAAGAAAACCTTATCAAAATGCCAGAAGGTTGTAAATGGCTGTAATATTTGAGGTGCAACTTGCTATCTAACAATTTATCCAAATATTAGTGGACATTTAAATCTGTAGATATAACGGAGAGAAAATCCACAGGTCGAAGACATTTACAGAAAAAAAAATGTCATTCTAAACAGTATGCATTTTAATTTCATTGCAATTTATCACATTTGGCTAATTAAAAACTGCTGCAAATGTAAATTTTTCTGCTCTAAAAAATAAAAGTCTCTGCACCTTTTCATCTTTAGTTTTCAGGATTCAACTTTTCTGAAGTTAACCAGACAGGAAAACTGTAATTGCTCACTTTGTTATGCTGGTGTGGTTACCGTGGTCTCTAAAGCGAAGCACCTCTGTGCAGAGAAACGATCATAGCGTTTTCTATCTAAACAAAGGCCAACTAAACCTAACCAGTCCATTTATTGCAGCTGTTGCACTTTCACATCCTCTACAGGCGTTATCTCCTCACAACCTCTGCCTCTGATTTCATTTCCACTCTCGCTTCCTCGTCACTGTGTTTTATTGCGGTGTCTTTCCCTCCCATCATCAGGTCGGGTCGGCACGCCTCACTTCATGGCCCCGGAGGTGGTGAAGAGGGAACCGTACGGTAAACCCGTGGATGTGTGGGGCTGCGGGGTCATCCTCTTCATCCTGCTCTCTGGCTGCCTGCCTTTCTACGGCACCAAGGAGCGCCTGTTTGAGGCCATCATTAAGGGCAAATACAAGGTAATGCATCAATGTTCAAAACTTTTGAAAATGTCATAAACAAAGAGTCACACTGGTAGACATTAAAGTTACATGAATCACTGCCCCGTCATTGTTTTGCTGATTGTACCTTAGCTGCTCAAATATGTCACTTGAGGAGGCCAAGGTGTGATTTGGTTGACATGTCTTAAAAAAGAAAACACTTCAGAAGTCTGAACAAAGCTGCAGTGTTGGTGTTAGAATGATGAAACCAGAGGGCAAACATTTAACCTGACCTGACCCACTCTGCTGTGGAACTGTCCGTCTTTCTTGGTCAAAGTGGGCAAAATTGTTTGACTCGGTTATAAAATAAAAATCAGAAAATTGTGGTGTGCCTTCACATCCAGTCTCCAATCAATACCTTCTTCTTTTCTAAAGATCTCAGAGTGGTAGGAGATCTCCTTTAGAACATCAGTTTATGTTTTTTTGTATCTATAATTTGGCCTGGACCTTGACTAGGCCATTCCCACCCAGTTCTCTGGTTAACCAAAGCAGCTCCGTTTCTAGGGTTGCTGTTGTGCTATAGGGTGAACCTGTTCTTCTGGCTGTATTTGGTTGCAACACTGACCAGGATGTGACCATGTGGTGGCAATTAAAGAGGGTAACTTGTTCTGTTTTTCACCATGTGAGGCCAAAATTGTGATAAACTGAGCAGTAAACCTTCTGTTGCATGTTTGCGGTTTTCTATATGTTCCTTAAAGCGAACAGGACTTCTTCTTATTGCTTTCTTCTAAGAGTTGCAAACATTTTCAAAAACAACTTTTTTTTTTCTTGTCACGGTGACAAGTTTCAGGTGATTCTGAACATGTTTGTGCAGATGAACCCTCGCCAGTGGGCTCACATCTCTGAGAGCGCCAAGGACCTGGTGAGGCGCATGCTGATGCTGGACCCTGCAGAGAGAATCACGGTCTACGAGGCCCTGAACCACCCCTGGCTGAAGGTGAGCCACACACACACAACTCTTGGTACAACTGGTGTTAAAAATGCTCTTAAATCAAGTCAGCAACTCCAAAATAAGAATAAAGGTAGAAGGAGAAAAGGTTGGCTTTTCACAGTCATCAAACACACGGGTTCTCTTTGATGCTGACTCAAAAAACACTTCCTCCTGCTCAAAACCACAGCCTGCTTTCACATCCGTAAGGCTGCAGCCTCATCTGCTTTTTCTCTGCGCGTTTCCAACTCTAGGAGAGGGACAGGTACGCCTACAAGATCCACCTGCCGGAGACGGTGGAGCAGCTGAGGAAGTTCAACGCCAGGAGGAAACTGAAGGTCAGCAGACTGCTG
This sequence comes from Phalloptychus januarius, assembly GCA_902982915.1. Lineage (NCBI taxonomy): Eukaryota > Metazoa > Chordata > Actinopteri > Cyprinodontiformes > Poeciliidae > Phalloptychus > Phalloptychus januarius. Next base: position 4,467,830 of record CADWAE010000467.1, read on the forward strand.
ATTTTTCAGCCCAGATTAGAAAGTAGCCGGATCAGCATGATTTGTGATAAGAGGAAGTGACACCTCAGCTGCTCGGCACAGCTGCCTTCAATAACTCACATTTTGATTCTTGGCAAAAGCTTTTCTCTGAACGAGTTAAAAAAAAGTACACCCTGTTGTGGTTTCATACACCACACACATACGAGGGTCTACGCAGGTTTCGTGTAATACCTGTATGATCTGCTGTCTATTTCCCAGGGTGCAGTGCTTGCTGCTGTTTCCAGCCACAAATTTAACTCCTACTATGGGGATCCTCCAGAGGAGCTCCATGACTTCTCGGATGACCCCACCTCCTCAGGTAACTCGCACACCCATAATTTAAAAACAAATGTGTGCAGCAAATAAAAACAAAACATCAATTTCAACACTTCTGGTTTCTACACTGGTGTGATGGTCAGCTGTAGCAGCAGAACTTCCCTGTTTTAGTGGAAACACACATTACCCAACACCTTTACTTCTCTGTCTCTGCCTCTGGCTTTCATTTCCTGCAATAAGAAGTCTCTATATTGGCATATTGAAACCTTGTGTGTGTGTGTTTTCACATCCTGCAACAAAGAGCAGGCGTGTTTTAGTGTCGCCTGATGAATGGCTCAGCCAGACAAACTAAAAGCATCAAGCGTTTTGGTTCTGCTGAGGTCAGCACTCTGCAGCAGCCACACTTCCTTGAGGTTTATTTTAGCTCCTGCAGGGCTCCAGACAGGCTGATCAGCTCCAGATCCCTCCGTTTTTCCCCAAACTCTAAATCCACATTTTGCAGCAAACCTCCTCTAATCTTAGCCTCTCTTTTTTGTGGTGTTCTGTTTTTTTCTGCTCTGCTGTCTGTAGGACTGCTAGCTGCTGAAAGTACGTATCCCCCTCCTACCCATCTGTAGTGTGTTCTCATAGCACCACTTTGCATTATAGATGCATTTCCCTTCGTGTTGGTGTTGAATGATGCAAACACTAACTCCATCCTCCTGTGTCTCCCTCAGCGTTTATTTTTCTGTCTCCCTTTTGAGAAATCTGATGCAACCTTTATTTCTTTGATGCCAAATGTTTTCCGTCTGAACCGTAAAGATGATTTGTTGTTTACACACATCTTTAGAAAAACTTGAATAAGAACAGTATTCATCAGTGTAGAAATAAATTTGCTTTATATTAATCCTGTGATGCATGTAAACACACATGTGCAATGTTTTCATACGGTTATTAAGTAAATTTGCATGCTTGCTCCTGCTGGATTTTTGTTTTTGCCTTAAATGCAACACTGACTACATTATTAAATTCAACTTCTTTATATCGTCTCTTTAGCTGCATTTCGTGCTAAATTTTATTGTAAGCTTTGGAAAAATGTTGATCTAACCATTTAACAGAACTTTTTCATTTATTCATTTTTTTAACATCTAACCTCATCCATTATAATGCCACCTTTAAGCTGAGTTAATATATGTGACTGGATCCATTTTTATATAATTGCTCTTTTGGAGCATTGGATGCAGCATCCTGTAAAAAGTATTCACACTTCTAGAACTTTTGCACAAAGTTTTTGCACAGAGAGGTCAGAGGTTGGCAACCTCTGACCTCAAATCAGAGTCACGTTTGACCTCACTGCTACAAAGTGAAATTTGCTTGTAGCTGCAAAAAAGAAAAAATTATGTCCACATTTAAGGAAATGTGTCATTTTGAAGTTGACCTAAAATGCTTGGTTTGTCAAAGCGAGAAAAAAGAGACAGCAGATTGAACTTGTTCCGTAAATATGGAAAATGAACTAATATCCATAGCCCATGTAACATAAAGCTTGAAGTTCAACGCATTATTTTTAAGGGCTCCTTAAAAAGCCCTCATGTTGCATGTTTGAAGACATGCGACTTAAAACAATTTCTAAAATTACATTCTCTTATTGCTTTTACTATTTATAACACGTCTGCTTTGGTTTTATGAGTCACATGTGGTCCTTGCGTTACAAAAAATGACCAAAGTCGAAAGGCCAAGCAAGCAGACCACGAAAGAAGCAAACAGGAGAAAATTTGAGCTTGAACTTTAAATGCATTTAGAAGTAATTATTTCTTGTTACCAGCTTGTCATACAAAATGCATTAATGTGATAAAAGTTCAAGGTGTGTGAATACTGTTGGATGTAATTATCTGCTCTGTGCAGGTTAAGGTTTATCTTAGAGGGTGTGTGTTCCAGAATCCATGAATCAGATCCCAACTCTTCCTGATTTATTTTCACATATTTTTCTTGATTACTGCCCCTCACCCAAACTGTGACTTTTTGAAGTGACTTTCCTCTGACTTTTCTATTGATGCCATGTACCGCTGTTTCTCTGGTTTTGCTGCATGTATGGGCGATGCAGCAGGTACTTGGGGGTTAAATAGTTTTGTGTGTTTTTCTGTGTTGTGACTCTTTACTTTTGTGCTTTTTGTTTTTGTGTGTGGCACTTTTTCCTTTTGCTCGTTTGTAGACGTTGTTGCACCCTTGGTGTCTGTGTCCAGATGTTTGGTGTTTGTCTAGTGCTGAATGCTCTGTGTGCTTGTGAATGTTTATGCTTGGCTACAGTCAGGATGATGGCATAATGTTTGCATGCTTGTGTGCTCAGGGGCAGTATCGCAGGTTTTGGACAGTCTGGAGGAGATTCATGCGTTGACGGACTGCAGTGAGAAAGACATGGACTTCCTGCACAGCGTCTTCCAGGATCAGCACCTCCACACCCTGTTAGATGTGAGATCATTTCAACCTTTTTCCTCTGTAATATCAAAACTATCCACTAGGTGTCAGAATCAACCAGGAATACGTTTCAATTGTTGCTTTTGTTGCTCTGCTTGGCCTGTATCGTCATGTTTGTGTTTTTCAGCTGTATGACAAAATCAACACCAGGTCGTCCCCTCAGATTAGAAACCCTCCAAGTGACGGAGTGCAGAGAGCCAAAGAGGTGAGGCAGTCGAGTTTCACACACTACTCTTTTATTATCTAAATGCTACAAAATAACACCCCTAATGTCTGCGCAGGTACTGGAAACCATCGCCTGTTACCCAGAGAACATGGAAGCCAAGGAGCTCAGGAGGATCCTCACGCAGCCGCACTTCATGGTGAGATCATTTAGCACAACCTCCACTCCTAATTCTCAGAGATCCGTGTTGGTTTGAGTGTAGGCTTATTGGTGTGTGTTACTGCGACCCGGCGTGTCAGACGCCAGAGCTCTTTTGACAATCCACACAAAGCTGCTTAGCACCTGAGCTTGGCGAAGCCCCAGTGGCTGATAGACGCTTGCAGAGGAAGCGAGTCATTAGGCGCTCTGCTGTAAACCTGAACACGGCGTGTTTACTTTTTGAGGCTTTGCTGTCAGAACCGCCGTGATAAACGGGGGACTACTGTAGGTCCTGAACAGGCCTGAGGTGGACACTGCTTAGGCTGGAATCTAAGAAATCAAGGTAGTAAAATGGCTTGGTGGCTTGTTTTTAACTCTTTATTCAGTTGTGTAGATATGAGGTTTATTTTTGTAAACTGCAAGTGAAGCTAATGGTTGTATTACGCTGCGGTGATCAGTGCAGGGCGTGTTCCTGCGCTGATCCAGTGTGTGACACGTACCAAAGCCGTCACGCCTCAGATTTGGTTCAATCCAATTAGGCCGCTCTGCTCTCTGACCCGAACAGACTCGGATTGTCATCCTGACAGACATTTTACCTCTGCTACTAGCAGAGTGAATGCAAAAGGATTTAAAGTGGCAGCACGAGGAAAACCATGCCTCTGCTAATGTGAGGATCTCTGATTTGTCATTGATGTAGTGAGGCAAACGGCTATGACTTGGATTATCCGGTTGTTACTCTGCGATCTCAGCCTTCTGGATGATTTCTGCCCACCAGGCTCTGCTGCAGACCCATGATGTGGTGGCGCACGAGGTTTACAGCGACGAGGCTCTGAGGGTCACCCCTCCACCCACTTCCCCTTACCTGAACGGAGACTCCCCAGACAGCACCAACGGAGACATGGACCTGGAGAACGTGACCAGGGTCCGGCTGGTCCAGTTCCAGAAAAACACTGACGAGCCAATGGTTTGTAAACGTTTTACGTTTCTTCAGTTTGACTTTCTGTTGTTGACCTCTGTTCCCCTTCTTGTTGTAGGGTATTACTCTTAAAATGAATGACCTCAACCACTGTATCGTGGCACGTATCATGCATGGTGGGATGATTCACAGACAAGGTATGTTCTCATTAAAGTTTATCCAAGTCTTTTCAACCTGGATCTGTTTTAATTGCATCTCTTCTTCAGGGACGCTGCATGTTGGAGATGAGATTCGAGAGATCAACGGCATCAGCGTAGCCAATCAGACGGTAGAGCAGCTGCAGAAGATGCTGGTACGTCATATCACCAAGTTAAACATTTAAAATGGTATCTGTCCAGCATGAACTGTAGGAAGAAGTGAGATTATTTTTTAGCAGTACATGTTAGAGGAAATCATTTTCTGAAACTTGGGTTAGTTTTCTGAAACCTACCATTCATGGAAATTGCTTAATATTTTCCTGGGGCTTAGACGTTATGGTGGATTTTTGAATATGCATTAATACAAAGAGTGGAAAACAACCGTCTTAGCACTACTGCACCAGCTAGCATCCACAGAAGTGCGAATAGACGAGGATCAACTGTACTTCAGTCACCAGAAAGTGCCTGGTACGTTGTTAATTTATAAGCCCCACAAAATGTCCTGGTGAAATCTGTAAATTGTGCTGATGAATTTGAGAAAACACAAATAGTAGTTTTATCAAACCTCCTAGAAAGTTTGAGGTAAGTTGTATATAGAAATCTCTTACCTCCAGGCAAATGAACCGCTAACGGTATTAGCAGTTTATTTGTCGTATGTGTTATGTTGTGCTACCAAGATGCTGATTTGCATATCTCAGTGATTGTAGTTTCGTCTTGTGCTTCAATGTTGAAATAATGTAATCTGATCTCCACAGAGGGAAATGAGAGGCAGCATCACGTTTAAGATTGTACCCAGTTACCGCTCCCAGTCAATGTCATGCGAGGTACGGCAGGCAGATCGAAGGTTTTCTTTCTTATGTCCCCGGGAAAATAATTGGTTGTTTTTGGATTTGCTGCTGCAGAAGGAGTCGCCAGATTTGTCTCGCCAGTCACCTGCAAACGGTCATGCTAGTGTCACCAGCTCCATCCTGGTATGTTTGACTCTCATTTTCTCTTTTCAAACATGTTTTATTTTAGAAGGATCAACACCTGATGAGAAAAGTGCATCAAAATAAAAGCTTATCTGACAGCATCTCTTTGTTCCCCTCAGGATTTGCCTTCGACGATTCAGCCCAAAGGCCGTCAGGTGAAACTCGCTGTTCTGTCTCAGCACAGCAGCACTCTAGTCTGTCGGTTCCTCTCCTTGCCTTTCAAATCGCAATTTTTCTAAATGTGTACACAAGGCAGGCTTCTTTGATTGTATTCCAACATCACACACAGACGTATAAAATGCAGCATGGACATTTGTACATAACATCCTCTTATGGGTCCCCATCACACTTTTGTTCATGAGCGTCAATTTTCTTTTTCTACTGCATGATACATGTGTGTGATGCTCTCAACCCCTTAGATCTCCAGACCTGCCATCAAGGACAAATTGTCCATCAAGGTAAGAAGTAAAACCAAGTGGATCCCTCCCCCCCACTGTCTTTTTGTAGAAGTAGATCCCAGCTCCCGCCATTTCACACTGCACAGTTTGGTACGTCATCACAGTGTTGTTCTGACCCCGTGCTGCTTCTCAAACCTTCACTAGTGGTTATGAAAGGCCACAAACAATTGGTGCACACGCCGTCAACCCAAACGGACACACCCGCAGGCAAAGATGCAGAACTGCTCTTCGTACAGTCATCTCTGTCCATGTGTGCGCTTTTCTTCCTGCTTCGGCTTATATACACCTGAGCTTCCAGTAGCTTCCTTTCTTCTTAACAATGTTGCAGTTCTTTTTTTTTTTCTTTTATATGAACAGCTTTGCAAATCCTTTTCTCTCATGGCTACAGGACCATTCTGTGCCACGTCAGTAGGTAAAACTCTCCGGTCTCTCTGTGTTGCGCCTGCAGATTTACGTACGCGCTCAGTTTGAATACGACCCGGTGAAGGATGACCTCATCCCTTGTAAGGAGGCGGGCATTCGCTTCCGCGTTGGCGACATCATCCAGATCATCTCCAAGGACGACCACAACTGGTGGCAGGGAAAGCTGGAGAACACCAAGAACGGCACGGCGGGCCTCATCCCCTCGCCGGAGCTGCAAGAGTGGTGAGAACAATTAAAAAAACTTCTCGGAAATTCTTTAAAGAAGATGTTTAAAATATGTAGACATAAATTTACGTTAAAGTTGCGTTGCTTTGATGTCTGCAGGCGTGTCGCCTGTATAGCTATGGAGAAGACCAAGCAGGAGCAGCAGGCCAGCTGCACTTGGTTTGGCAAGAAGAAGAAACAGTACAAAGATAAATATCTGGCCAAGCACAATGCAGGTTAGAAAAACAACTACCACATTTTAACTTGCCTGAATGTTCATACAGTAATAACATGTAAAGATTTTTAAGTAGTGAAAAGTTGGATTGTGAGCCAGGATTTAACCTCTTTGCTTTCCAGTAGTTTTAACGATGCCTTGAAGTGTAGCTGGTCCAATCACATTGCTGCATTTAGAAACGGTTCAGACTGCATGCGTGTTTCCCTCTGAATGCCCTGCTCTATGCTGCCGAGTTTTTCAGTGACTAACAGCTTGTGCTGTTCACAGTTTGTGGTTAATGTGTTTTGAGTTGAATTGTTCTTTTATTAACCCTTCCGCTCCCACCCCTTTGTCCATATTTCATGCTGTCTCTTACCCAATGACATGGCTGCATGTAAGTAAAGTTCTGTGTTCTTCCTTTTTTTACTCTTTGTCCTTTTTCCTAATGTTTCCTGGACTTTGAATGAGGACTGCTTTATGAGATGCTCAGATGTGATTTGTTAAAAGCAATGTGATTCAGATTGATCTGTTTTTCAATCTGACAGAGGTGTGGTTGCAAATAGGACTGAATTAATTGGAGCTTCACTGTTTTTGATATAACTAGTTATTAAATATATATAAAGTTACCATGAACAGCCATGCTAATGTAGCCTGTTTTCTCTGTTCTTCAGTGTTTGATCAACTAGATCTGGTGACGTACGAGGAGGTCGTCAAGCTGCCATCGTTCAAGAGGAAAACACTTGTCTTGCTTGGTAAAAAACTGAAACAAGATGTCAGTTTGTTTTCAGTCATGATTGCCTGTAACAAACACTTGAAGTAAATCAACTTGTGCTCTGTTGTTAGGAGTTTTATTGTTCGAATTACTTCAAAATGCGCCTGGTGTTTTTCTGTGTAGATCAGTAAACTAATGCCAGTTGGCTAATTAGTGTTTGTTTCTGACCTTTTACATGTAAGCTACCACTAGCATGCACAGCGTAGTTTGTCCAATTGGAAGGTGAGCAGAGTATTGTTTAAATATAGATACAATCAGAAGCAAAAATTCATAATTTCTCCCAGATTCCTGGTTTCCAACTAATGAATACAGACATTTGCTGCTTCACTGGGTTGATGTGTCCCATAGCATCGTTCTTCTACATTTGTTTCCTCTATTAGTTTCTTCTTCAACTGAACTAAAACCACTTTTAGCAGAAACACATTAAAGAACTTCTGCAATCAGCAGAGTTATAGTGATTGCACTACAAAGTGCTGAGTCATGGAGTCTTAAACCTGAATGCATATTTTCCCACACTTGTCTAATTGCATTTCAGTATCTAGATGGAGTTTAGAAGCTCACAATGTGATTTGTAACACTTATTCTTAAAAATGCTTAAAAACGGAAATTTCAGCCAAAAAAACTTTTGACATCCTGACAAAAAGTTTTAAATTTGCATGAAAAATGGCAGAGAGAGAGAAAAGCCTCTTAAATGTTCCCAGTAAAATCTCAGACATTTGTGACACAAACTTACACTTTGGAAAAATGGAGAAGCGCATCTCAGAAATGTAATGCTTCAATCTTAGAGGCATTCTGGGATTTTCTGTCACAGACATTGCAAAGTCTGTTACATCTGACTTTGCTTTGTAACAGAATATCCTGTTTTTATACGGGGAATATTCAAGGCTTTTAGACATTTAGTCCTCGGTGATGCCTAAATACTGTCTTAAAAACGTTCAAATATATGCGCAAAAGGCATTTATTTGCCATACACCAACTGCAACAAAAGCTTCTCTTTAATTTGAGTTTTGTGTTCAGAGCTATTTGTGTTTTGTTTAAATGAATCCTCTAATGTCTGGTGTGAACATTCAGGAGCTCATGGAGTCGGAAGGCGGCACATCAAGAACACACTAATTGCCAAACACCCAGACCGCTTTGCCTATCCAATTCCTCGTAAGTACATGCACACATTTTAGGTGTTTTAGTAGCCTGACCTTGAATTGACCCCTGTCTATTTGTCTCTCGGTTCAGACACCACTCGGCCTCCCAAGAAAGACGAGGAGAACGGGAAGAACTACTACTTTGTGTCTCATGACCAGATGATGCAAGACATCAGCAACAACGATTACCTGGAGTACGGCAGCCATGAGGACGCCATGTACGGAACCAGGCTGGAGACCATCAGGCAAATCCACGCTCAGGGCATGATCGCCATCCTGGATGTGGAGCCGCAGGTACTCCAAGAGGGAGTTCCTGTCACAAATAAATGAATCTTTCAAACTTGAATACAATAAAAAGTCATTGTCGCCTATCAGTTTGGAAAGGGTTAAAAAGACATTTCCAAATTGAGATATGACCCCTAAGCTCTCCTCTGAAATATGCTTGATGTTGTATTCACCTATATTAAACTGATATTCAAAATGTTTCCATCTAAAATATTGATGACCAAAAAAGCAAAAACAAGCAATCTAGGGAGATGAAATGCTGTTTTGTCAAAACTGCCTGGAGATATTTCATAAAGCAACATTGACAACCTGGCAATAAAGAAGTAGTGAGTAAGTAAGCACTAAATCTACAGAGACGTGAGTGACTAACTTTGGCTCTGGGGCGGCCTTCACAAAAGATTATATGCATATTGAACACTTTTACTTTTAAGAGGTTTATGTTAACATGATCATCTTTTCAGGTTAATTGCAATTTATTTTAAAATCTCTACTCTTAGTCGTAACCTAGACGACCAAGAGACCCGTTAGCGATAACAAATATAATCACTAAATTATTCTATCGTCATTCATTAGACGTCAGCCTTCTGTCAGTGAGACAGAATACCATCTAAGTCGAGCTTTTTCTTCCCCGTCAGGCTTTAAAGATCCTGAGGACTGCAGAGTTTGCTCCGTATGTTGTTTTCATTGCGGCCCCCACCATCACCCCGGGCATGACTGAGGTACGGTCTCCCATAACGTCACTGATCCTGCTTCTTTACATGCGTCTGACTTCTTAGTTTGGATTCAAAAGCAGCTCATCAATTATTGAGATTAAAGGAATATTTTGTCTTAAGAGAATCAAGCTGCCAACTGAATTCAAACAGAGAACAAATGTTTTTGCTAACCTCTTACTTTCGTTCATGCTTTATTTCACTATAAATATCCTGCTTGTTTTAAGCATGTTTGTATTTTCTTTGGCATGCTTTTTATCACTTGCACATAAGATCCCAAAGTGGTGCAGAAAATTGCCTGTAAGTATGGACGTGAGTTTTGCCTGTAGTGAAATTTCTTGTTCGTATTTCTCAAAAAGTTCCATTAGAATCCTTATTGTGTGACTTGTAACGTTATTGTTTCCTCTGGATATATTTTACCCCTCAACATTAAGGGAATTTGAAAGGTTTCCTCAGCAGGTAAATTGCAATCAGAGGTCACGTGTTGTCTATTCTGTCCTCCACCCTGCAGGACGACTCCCTGCAGCGGCTGCAGAAGGAGTCAGAGATGCTACAGCAAACCTACGCTCACTATTTCGACCAGACCATCATCAACAACGAGATCGACGACACCATTCGCCTGCTGGAGGAGGCTGTGGATCTGGTGTCCAGCACCGCTCAGTGGGTTCCCGTCTCCTGGGTCTACTGACAAACATCCTCCCTTCACCAGGAATCTGAACTCTGTTGCTTCCTTGACTCGCGTCTGTCATTAGTCTCGTTTCTGTAGATAAACTGATGTTTAAAAAGTGGGGAAATGAAGAACAGTGACTGCACACTTCATCCCGCCTCCTACCCATCTCTCTCAATAGCCTGAAAGGCTCATTGACATGTACATATATACATATGTGTGTATATATAAATGATAAAACTACATGAATATGGTTCTGTCCTCATAGTCGAAGGTGGGGAGTGGTGGAGCAGTGTAGTAGATATTTTGTAATTTTCATTTTGTAATTGATGGATGGATGAAAATATTTGAAAAGGCAATAGCAAGCATGACCATGAAACAGTCCTATGGAGTTGCCTGTATGTGTGTTGGCCTTTTAAAGGCACTTCTTGTGGTACTGTGTGTTCTCTCTAACATCCCCCCAGACCCTTGGCCTCTGTGACAAGCAAGCCGACCTTTGAAGCACATCTGAAGCTGCTACCGTGGCGACAACTCCCTGAGCTCTCAGTGTAGGTTTGGTTGAAGGAAAAAGCACTGCAAACCGGTTCTCTACCCTCATTATCTATTATTTCTCTGACCCTCTGTGCCTTTCAGCCTGTTGAAGGAGCACACTGCATCCCTCTGTTGCTGTTGTTTCATGCCTCCCCTGACAAACCACTGACGGTCTATTGTTTACAAGTCGGTTTGGACAAAATGGACAATGAAGTAACGTACAAAAACAGTGTACATTTTGTCACCTTGGCTTTGATTTTATTCTGCCCTCTTCCCTACAACACAATCAGGAGATACTGACACGATTCCTTAAGACACAATCAGCAGATGAAAAGCACCGACTAACAAAAATGTGCTCCGAAACTGGGAGATGACCCACAACCAAAAGGAGAACCTGCCTTACCAGAGCCTGGAGGGGGGCGGAAATCGTTCTTACCACCTATGCACACCCCTGGTGTCTGCCAGGCAGACTGCCACGACCGTGTTCTTCTAGCCCAACTGAGAGCCATTGCTTGTTAAAGTGACAGAAAAGAGCTTTCAGCCCTAAAGCCACCGATTCAGAACTGTTACCTGTCGTCTTTAAAAATATGAAAAGTATTCTTGTTTTGGAGGCAAGAAAATAATTTTGTGTGTAAATGTCTCAATGGTGCGTACGTCATACGAGTGAATTACCAAGAGCCAGTGTATATTAACCCTGAAAAGAAGCTCAGTATGTGACATAACTTTCTCACACTTTACCAGAAGTGGCGCAGCGCCCGCTCCCCTACCTGCAGACAGAAGGCCTGACGACATCAAATCTACAGAGTTATTGGAACTTGTGGTGTAGCAGCTGTTTTGGCCACTTTCAGTGTGGTGTTTTATTTCATGTCCTGTGTAAATTAACTCTGCAACGACAGAAGCAGCTCCTCTGGAAAAAAAAATGTTGTTCTTTTTGTTATTTCATTTTTAAAGAAAATATATTTCCTTTTACGTGTTTAAAGTAAAATACATTGTCATCCTTCTTTTTTTTTTTTTTCCCAGTGCCAGTTAATGTGTGGTGTACTTTCTGCGGCATCTACCTTAAACTATACTTTGGTTCAAAGGTGACATCACAAGCACTTGGTCAGGTAATTATGATACAGTCTGAGGGGAAAACATACTGTTTGTTTCCTGCAACCATGAAAATGTAACAAAAACCAACAAAATTTACTTAGATATAAAGTAGGCTAAAAGATACAAAACCAGTTGTGACAACATGAACACAGTGGTTGTACATTTGGGTGATATTTAAATATTTTACTATTAACAGTATAACATCTATGCAGAATCTTTAGACATTTTTTGACTCTTATTAAATTTTTCAGCAATAACCAAACATCTTTCCAGCAAATATCATTGAAGGTATTGTCCCAAACTAAAGTAGAAGCTGGTTTGGTCATATAATCTCTTGTTAGTTCTTCAATTATTAGTTTCTGTATCAAATACACTATACAGGACAATTAGGTGGTCAGAAATTCTTAACAAAAAATTATCTTTGTTTAAAAGTTGATGTATACAAACAAGGCTTTTGTCCAAACGTTTTCAAAGAAAGATGCATTTATATTTAAAGCAGATGTTGTTGTTATTCCAAATGTAGTATTTGTGTGGGGGAAAGTTATGTTTATATATTAAATTCCAGCAAAGCAATAGCTATTTATGGAAAGTGGAAATTTTAACTGGGATGTTTCCAATGCTATAGTTACATCTTAAAAGAAAAGCTAAACCACCTAAAGCTTCAAATACGTAGGTCGATATAGAGAGTTTGGATTTAGAAGATACCTTTTGATCCACTTCATTTTAATCGTACACATTAAATCCATCAGAGCCCAAATTATTCCTCATTACATTTTTCAGAATAAGATTAACCTTTTTCTTATTTTATCTGCTTTTGAACTGATTTCATTGGAAACCTCAAGTTCTGAACTCGCATATACCAAACTGGAAAGACCGCTGGCTTTAGGGAGCAAGACCTGACCAGAGATGGATAAATCTCTCTGCAACCACTATTGCAAAGTGGTTGCAGACACTTTGCACGAGAACACCGTCCATTATGGATATTGTTTTAGAGTCTATAATGGACATCTAAACAACCAATGTTCTCCTTTAAAGCTAGTCTAAAAAGAGCGTTCTGTAACCTACCATCGCCTCTCCATAGTTGATTTCATTTTAAAAATGGTCACATTTTTAAAGTGAAACCATTTCATTTTAAAGTGAAATGGTGCCTGTTTTTGCGCGGTCGGCTGCATAAACAGAAGGATAGAAACCAAACTTGTCTTGTTTGTTTAACCATGTTAACACATGGTTTTAAAATTTCACATGGAAAAACCTCCCTTGATGCATATTTGTGTTATTTGTAGAAGTTTAAGTAACTACCTTGCCAGTGGCTTGTTTAGCACAAGCGATCGAGTCTGCGCTTTGGGCACATTGATACTGCGTTCAAGACTTGCTCATGGCATGGCTTTAAAAGTTTATATGAAAGCCTGTCGTGGTAGTTGTAGAAGTTCAAGCACCAGGATTGTTAAGTGCTTGGTTGGCACAACGGTTTAAGTCTGTGCTTGGCAGGACTGGGTTCAAGTCCTGCTTAGGGCACGGTTTTAAAATTTCACAAGCAAAACCTACCTTGTGGTATTTGCTGTTGTCTGAATTCTTATCGTTTCGTGTGTGTGTAGATTCATGAATTTATCAACAAATTCAATTCTATAATGATTTATGATTATGTAATTTATTTTTCTTGAAACGTTCCATCAGTTTGACTGAAGGAACAATCAGCCAAGTGAATAAAGCAGAATGATACAAATAGCATCGCTCCACCAAACTCATTCAGGTGTTTTAAATGGGCAATTCCCAAATCAAGTAGTTGGGAAGATGAAGACGGGTCAACAACTGAAGGTAGAATAAAGTGTCTTTAAGGCTAAATTAATCTGTTGGTGTTTGGTGCATAAACGTCAAGTCACAACACCGGTTTTCCTGTCTTTTATGGGAAGATTTTAATGAGCGCCACCTGGCGTCTATGTGGCGCCACTACATGTCTGACTCATTCAATAAGAATGTTAGGGCCCGGTTTTAAGATTTCATACAAAGAACCTGTCATGTGGTATTTGTAGAAGTTCAGGCCAGTAGGCTGTCAGTGGCTTGTTTGGTGCAGTGGATTGAGTCTGTGCTTTGGATACTATAAGACTGGGTTCAAGTCCAGCTTAGGGCATGGTTTTAAGATTTCACAAGCAAAATCTACCTTGTGGTATTTGTAGAAGTGTGAGGTCGTCAGTGGTTTGAGTCTGTGCTTTTGGCCCTGATGTTCCAGGGTTCAAGTCTTTCTTAAGGCATGGTTTTAAACTTTCACATGACCTATTATGTAGTATTTGTAGAAGTTCAAGCGCCAAGGTTGTCAGGTGCCTGTATGGCACAGTGGATTGGAGACTGTGCTTCGGTTCCGATGAGACTGAGTTCAAGACCTGCTTAAGGCAAAGGTTTTGAAATTTCACATCACAAACCAACTTTATTCTACTTGTAGAAGTTCGAGCCCTGAGTTTGTCGGGTGCTTGGTTGGCACAGTGGATTAGAGGCTGCAGTTAGGCCATATTGATCCTGGGTTCAAGTCCAGTTTAAGGCATGGTTTTAAACTTTCATACGACCTATTATGTAGTATTTGTAGAAGTTCAAGCGCCAAGGTTGTCAGGTACCTGTATGGCACAGTGGATTGAAGACTGTGCTTCGGTTCCAATGAGACTGAGTTCAAGACCTGCTTAAGGCAAGGGTTTTGAAACTCGGGTACTTGTATTAGTTCCGAAAAAGATATTGTTGTGCCCGTGTGGCTTGGTGGGTTGGACACTGCGCTTCGGTTCCATGATCCCGGGTTCAAGACCCGCTCAAGGCAGGGATGTTGAAATGGTTGGCTTCAAGTTGGGTAGAAGCCCTGAAACCAATAAGTTCCAACATCCCTTCCTTGAGTAGGTCTTCAACCCAGGATCACTGTAACTGAAGCGCAGTGTCTAACCCACCAGGGTGCCAGACAACCTCTGCCGGGTGGGCCGGCAGGGGTTGTCCTTGCCCACCTACAGCAGAGTGCAGAGGGTCTTGCTGGTTTGGACAATGTCATCAACCAACTCCTTCACAGAGTAGGTTGGATGTTCCAGTGATCATGAGACAATGACAGGACCTCAAGACAAGCAGAAATAAGAAATAATGTCATTTTTGTAAAACTCAAATGAACTCAAATGAACTCAAATGAACTCAAATGAACTCAAATGAACTCAAATGAACTCAAATGAACTCAAATGAACTCAAATGAACTCAAATGAACTCAAATGAACTCAAATGAACTCAAATGAACTCAAATGAACTCAAATGAACTCAAATGAACTCAAATGAACTCTTTGTTTTTGCAGTCCATCCATCCTTAGTGTGAGGAGTTGATCCTGTGCGTTGTAAGTTGTCTGCTTCCATTGGGTGTTGTAGACTGTGCACTTCCATTGGGTGTTGTAGGTTGTCTGCTTCCATTGGGTTTTGAACCCAGTCCCTCAGTATCCAAAGGACAGACTCAATCCACTGCACCAAACAAGCCACTGACAGCCTACTGGCCTGAACTTCTACAAATACCACATGACAGGTTCTTTGTATGAAATCTTAAAACCGGGCCCTAACTGGGGCTTTAACCCAGGATCAATGTGCGGGAAGCGTAGACTCAATCCTCTATGCCAAACTAGCACCCAAATACATTGGTGCTCGACCTACAAATATATCCAGAGATGTAAAGTTTTATTTTCTATCATTTTTTTAGACGCTTTATGCCCTTTTTATCCAAAAAGACCTTGAGTTTTTTTTAATAGTTTTTTAAAAAGGGGGAAAAATAAACAGACTATCTTTTGATGTGAATATTCAGAATATAGCTATAATATGATCATTCAAATGTGGCACAAACAAGAAATCTGTGAGGTCTCAATTTTCCTTTTGCCTTCAGTTTCGGTAAGAAATTACAACTTGCTAACTTGAATGAAATCAGAAAAGACACCAACCAAAGTACAACAGTGTTGTACTTCAACCAAACTACAGTAGTTGAAGTACAACACTGTTGTATTTGTTTTCCAGGTTTCAGAAAAAAATAGCTCAAAATTGGGAGGTAAGACAGTAAGTACTCAAAGGGGTAACTTGCTTATTTTGGATTGTACAGATCAGCAATACCTTGTTGTATGTTGTTTAACTTATCTCTAACTAAACTGATGAAGACTGGAAACTCTGGTTCTTCTCAGCTGTATTTCTGCACTTCATGCAGTCATTCATGACTCGGTTTATCTGTATAGTACATAAACAAAAAGTAAACATCAAAACCATCTAGACATTCCTCATATGGCGGTAAGATATTTGGTTTGTTTGAAATAAATTCCTTGTTATTCAGTTTTAATGCATGTTAAGCAGAGTGGCACAGTTAGCAGTTCTGTTACCTTGCAGCAAAAAGGTCCTGGGTTCGACTCCTGGCCTGTGACACACTGACACAGGGCAACGCAGTCTCCTCCAACCGTTCGCTGGAGACAGGGACAAGAGTGTGCAGAAAAATCAAAAAATTCTTGTATCTACATATCTTTTCACCTCCTAAATCCAGTACCGACATAACTTTTTACAAAATATTCTTATTGAATGAGTCAGACATGTAGTGGCGCTACATAGACGCCAGGTGGCGCTCATTAAAATCTTCCCATAAAAGACAGGAAAACCGGTGTTGTGACTTGACGTTTATGCACCAAACACCAACAGATTAATTTAGCCTTAAAGACACTTTATTCTACCTTCAGTTGTTGACCCGTCTTCATCTTCCCAACTACTTGATTTGGGAATTGCCCATTTAAAACACCTGAATGAGTTTGGTGGAGCGATGCTATTTGTATCATTCTGCTTTATTCACTTAAGCAGTGGTTGGATTCTTTTAGTGAGAATTTCATTGTGCTCATTAGAATATATTCTTTTCTAAATACTTTCCTACTGTTTATCAGTGTAAGAAAATTGTAAGAGCCCAATCCATAATGACTAATCTAGTTTAAAGAAACACCCCAGTTACAGGCTCTAAAAGGATAAAAGATTTTAACTGTAGCAATTCAGACAAGTACTGAAACGATTTTATTCCCTCCATGAGGTTCCATATTGTCTTTTGTTCATGCTTGCAGCAGATGGCAGTGTTTTACTGCAAATTTCCTCCCATAGCCAAGTTTCTTTCTGCATATTTTAGGAGAAAAATGCTGAATTTCAAGTTCAGATTTCATCTTCCATCTTGATCAGCTGACACAGTAGATATAACACAACATTAAATAGTGATAGGAACACTTTTTGGAAAATAAAATTAAAAGCGTGATCGCTGATCCAGAAAATTATGTTGTGCTGAACTACGGTGAGTGCAGGATTACCTCAAAAGTGGGTTAGCAGCCGCCTGCATTGCCTCTGCAAACGCTCCCAGCTCTCTCGCTTTCTATCCGTGTGCAGACAACTGGCCTGGGTCTCGGAGTGGAAGACGTGTCACACAGGACACAGGGCTGCTTAAAACAAGACCCTGTGTGACAGCGAGAGGAATGGCTGCTTTATCTGCCACTGTGAGTAATACTCCTCACCAGTATGGATACATACTGTTCTCTGTCTCCGTCTGTTCTCACCTTAGCAAATGCTTTCACTCATCCGCTGCATTTGATAAGGGAACTTATTATAGTGTGACACTGTAATGAAGTGAAAATTAGCTTAGGAACTTCATATACACCATATGGCAGCAGCTCCGAATAATAAAATATCTGGCAGCTTTCGGTGTGCTTCCAGATGTAGGGGTCTAATGGTATAAGGAATTAACAATAAAACATACATGAATGCAATGCTGTAAACATAAGTCTTCATTATCAAAGCATTTTCTAAAATTCCCAGATGAAACAGTGGTGGCAGCATCATGGTGTTTTCAACAGCATTCACAGGAAGAATGTCCCAATAAAAAATATATTAGTTCAGCTGACTGCGTAATGTAAAAACATGTGAAGAAGTCAATAAATAGTTTGAGATGAAAGCTGAAACTGGAGTTGGTGAAATGGTTTCTTTGCCTTGATTGGTCAGCTCCACTGGCCTCTGCCACATTCTCTCCTAAAATTAAAATTGGATAAAATAAACAAGGCAAATATATAATTGCATGAGTTATGTCTGGGAACCATGTGCTGTTATGTCATTGGTTTTGTTATGACAAACCTCACTTTTCAGAAGAGGAAGGATCCCCCTGGTGGTTGAGACGAGTCATTGATGTAGAGCATCCTCTCTAATTAACATTGATTAAACAAGCACTAATTAGCACATTCATCTGAAGTACAAGCGCTACATATTGTAGAACCTGACAGCAGTGCTACTCTTCTCTGGATAAGACCAAGATAGTATGGACTTCAGTGAGAAGAAGACTCCCAGTGAAGTCTTCTTCATGATGAAGTACAGTGGCGCAGCTGGTAGCAGCAACAAAGTCCCGGGTTCAATTCCCAGCCTGGGGTCTTTCTGCACGTTCTCCCTGTCCATGCATGGGTTCTCTTTGGCTTCCTCCAAAACCCAGTCCCACTAGGACAAGGGTGTACAGAAAATGGGTGCACTAAAATAGCATTTTGTTTATGGCCTTCTTTCACATTCTAATGTTCTGAAACTGAATTTGGGATTTTCATCAAAATTATATCCATGCATGAATATCACATCTTGAAATAAAAAATGATAAACAAATGTATTTCCTGATGTAGAACTTGTTGTGTGCCAGTTTGACAGTAATCAGGACACCATACAGCGTTTCTCAATGTGTTGCTGCTCCCCTGATTTAATCCCATCTCAAAATGAGGTCGAGCTCATTCAGTCTCCAAGTGGAATAAGACTTACTGATCGCTTTTTCAGGGCTTTCTTCTGGAAACAGAGTAGTTACTGCAGTCCGGGGGGGGGGGCTGCGATCCGGTGCGTCGTCGGCAGTCCTCGCAGCCGCACCACAAACACGGACAGCTGAATGTTTACTTGTGTTCGTCTTGTCAAAGTAATACGTCACACTCGCTCTGTCCAGGCACATCACATACAGGACCGAGGAATGCCATCACCATAAATGTGGTTTTATTATTAATAACAGTATCTCTTTTAATGAACATTGCAGATACATAATAGAAAATAAATCAGAAAACAGAGACATCGTCTCAAGTCATGAAAGTGCCTGCAATAACTGTGCTATATATTCTCATTAATATCAATCAACATCATGACCTTTCCAATCAAAGCCTCATCACCACAAATGTTCTATTTATTATGAACCAAAGTGTTATTGTCGTATTCACAGAGCCTCTCAAAGCAAAGAAGACATTGGAGTTGGACTCCAGTGAGGATTAGTGGTTACACTCTGAGAAACCTTGTGAATAATGACCAGCAGGTTCCATGAGTATGGCTCGATTGTCTTCATTTTAATATTGTAAAGGTTTTATTTACACATTTGCCATATCTGAGGTCTCTGTTCGGAGTCGATGCTCCTGAACACATCGGTACTTCGCTTATCCTTGGAGGGAACAGCGTGAAATAAAGGCTCTGATTAAAAAAAACAAAAAGAAGAATTCTCAAATCCAAATATGCTGGCTTACACCTCAATAAATTATATAAAAAAAACAAAAAAAACCAACCCAGGCCTTTTCTCAAATTTTACACAATGGAAAGATTAGAAAGCAAAACATGAGAAGAGGGATAAGGACAGTTTTTCATTTATGTTCTTACAAATTCATCACTTTGCATATTTCATGGCACAAAATGAATCGTCTGAGATGCTTTAGTTAGTTCCTGTGAGAACTAAAATGGTATGTGGCACAGGCAGATTCGGGAAACCGGGTCGTTGTCACGGGCGACGTGAGAACAGATCTTGACTGGATGGAGCAGTACCGATCAGGATGGGAAGTAAATAGATTTTTGTGGATGAGGTCTGTTCCATTTACCTTTGCTTTGGTCTAAAGTAGTTTTACTATTAGTTATAAACCAGGATTTCACTGGCGTTAGCCATTATATTTCATTTTGAAGGATTTCACTCTAAAATGCTACTAGTTTTAAATATAATTTAGATACATTAGTTGTTTATTAAATTAAACTATATCTCAAGTTAATTTGTAAATATTTAGCCATTTACACTTTTCATGAGGTCGGTGTTGAAAGTTGTTTTACAGTACCTTGCAACAGTCTTTTCCACATTTTGTTACAACCACAAATTCATTTTCATGTAACTTGAGACTCAGAGTATTGCATAATTGTGAAGTGGGCAGAGATGTTTGTTTGAAATTCTTATTTTTTCAAATAAAATCTTGAAAGTGTGGCATGCATTTGTATTCCTTTTCCATTTGTATTTCGAGTTCAGCATCTTCTGGATGCTGAACAATATTAGTTGTGGCGTTGTTGGAAAGATGTCCAATTAAAAGTTTGCCACAAGTCGTGTAAAAGTCACAACAAACCAGCACAAGAAGGCTCTCTTTTTGGCCAACATACAAAACATTATATGGTGGAAAACCCTGACCATACCTCCTCCATTGGGTAACAAGGTGGTGGCAGAATCATGCTGTGGACTGAATCCAGATTTCCTTCCACTTCAGAATTTTGCACTACTTTGTGTTGCTCTTTCACATAAAATTACATAAAAAAATAAAAGAAAATACAAAAATAAAAATTTGTGGTTGCCAAAATGTGATGTTTCAATGGGAGTGAACTGTTTTCAAGGCACTGTAGATATTACGGAAAGAAGTCTTTGTTTTGTACATTAGGAATCACTGAGTGCTGCCTCCTGGAAGGAAACGTGAGAACCCTGGGAGTACAACTCACCTGGGGACGGGATGGAAACAAACAGGGCTTTCATTTAGCAGGAAATGGATAACAGACAATGAATTTAGCCCTGGCCAGCCTTGTTTGGTCCTGTTGTGAAAACTGGGTTGAGTGACGATGGCTTTCTCCTTCATCCATGCTGACATCATCGATAGCTTCATCCCTACTAAATTGGCGGTGAGCTGCTGCAATGACAATGAAACCAACAAATGTGATAGAAAAAGTCTGCTGAGCTGTGAGTGGATTCAAAATGTCAAAACTCCGACTTCACATGTTCGTCCATCTTACAATATAAGATGTTAATGGGTGATTTTTGTGATCTAAGCAGTTCCACATAACAAAACAGTTTTTTTTTAAAATCCGTTTTCCCAGTCGCTTCTATCAGAAACGTCATACATAGAACTTCTCTAAGCAAATATCCCTCAGTTACAAAAATATACTTTTCTTTTTTTCATAAAATAATACACATAATTACTTTTCAGTGATATAATCTTCTGTTAAGGTAAATAGCAAGGTTGCTCTTTAAAAGGAAATGTCGCTGTGAAGAGATAGAGATGTGAAGCCTAGCACCATAGTCTTCTTTTTCCAAAAGCATTCATTATCAGAGTTGAAAACCCAGTGCTGTCCCGTTGTCTGGACTCCAAATTTTGCATATTCTGTTTAAGCCCAAACCTTTAGTGTCTCAGCCTTCTCCTGACGGCTGTGTCTCTAAACTATCCCTCCCAAGAAATAAAAAACCCATCAAAAGCATTAGAAACTACACCAGCCAACAAATTAGGATAAAGGTAACAACAGTTCTACCAACACATCTTACAGGCCATTGCTTCACTTTAGTACGAACTGAAAACAAACAAGGAAAATAAAGATTCCCAACTGATGAGGAAACAAAGAAACAAGTCCCAAACACTGTTGCTACAAAGAATTAGAAAAACGTATGTACAGGACCCTGTTTTCCTCCACTCTCGCGGTAAATTAGGACAGGTGTTGGCTTGTGTTACTTGAGTGTTTTTACAGGCATACAAAAACAGTTCTCCTTGATTCTTTTTTTTTTTCTCTCTTTTGTGGTTCAACTTTAATAAAAGCTCTTATTCAACTAAAACAAAACAAGAATATTTCAGCTCCGGTTTTGTCCACTGTGTTCCACCCCTCCTGCCCTTCCCCCACATGTTATCTCCTGGTGCAAATACAACAGCAGCAAGTATCTTAGTGCTATTTAGTTCAGTCCGGTTCTGGTTGATTTGGGGTCTAACTGCCGGTGGTTAGTCCCTCCTGTGAGGGATGTCGTCCGGCTCCAGACCCGCCTGGCATCGGCTCTGTCACCAGATTACGCTGGATATACTGGTCTCTCTGGGAAGCAGCGGCAGCATGGCGTTGTTGCCGTGGCCCTCCTCCACGCTCTGCTGGCGCGGCGACTTGGACTGCGGCCGCTGTCCGTTGATGAGCGTCATGGGGATGTTGCAGTAGGTGTGCTGGTTGCCTAGCGAGGACAGTGGCGGGAGCGTGCTGCTGGGTGGCAGGTCGTAGTCGTAGCTACGGTAATAGTGTTTCTGCCTCATCTGGGTGTGGCACGAGTTGTGAAAGGTCGAACGCAAGTCTGGGTGTGCCGTCGCCATGGCAGTGGAGGTGGCCGCTGCCATGGAGATGGCCGAAACAGTCTGGAGCTCGCCAAAGGCGCCCTGCTCGCTCACGTCCAGCACCTGCTCGTGGGAGATGCTCAGGGGCTCCATGCGCTTGAAGGGCATCTCGTAAAGCAGCTGCTTCCAGAACTTGGAGGTGAGCTTGTTGCTGGACGGCCCGCGCCACTTGATGACCGTCAGCATTTTGATGGTGTGTTTGAGGGCCTCCACTTCCTGGTAGTTCATGATGCCCCGCAGCTCGGCGCACTCGATCAGGATGACTTTGATCTCCCCGGTCACCAGCATGTTGCGTAGCCGCGTTTCCAGTTCAAAGATGCTCCACCCCCTCCGCACCACATAGCTGGGTGTCATGACGATGATGAGTCGCTTGCTCTGGTCCACGCAGCGGGCTACGTCCTCGATGTAGGCTGGATCGACCAGGACAGAGAGACACATTTGTTACTTTGACAGAAAACTCAAAGCACTTGATCATTTCTGCTTCCTTATATTTGTATTTAATTTAAACAAACTTAAAGTTAAACTTTGATGTAAATGTGAAAAACAAATATTACACAGGGTACAAGAACTCTCTTTGGCCTCACCTCAAGTTTTTATAAGGCTACTCCCTTATAGTTAGCAAAACTTTATCAAGCATTCACCATTTAGAAATTAATGAGTCTTAAATAACAGCTACAGACACAACACTTGTTGGTAAATCCTGCAAAGATGAGTTGAAATAAATAAATGATTTATTGCAATAGTAGAGTCACACTGAAACAAATAAATAAAACACTTCATTTCATGGATCTTTTCAAGTAAATAACCAAAGTTAGTGAATTTTTTAAAGTTACTCTGTGGGCAATTCTTGGTATATTTAATTATTGAATGTAGTTATCCAGAAAGCGATTCCTCCAAGTGGTGACTTCCAATTCGTGAAAGAGTCTGCATTTACCGATTGGAGCTGCTTAGACTGTCCTTTTAAACCCCAACATAAAATTTGTACTCTTCATTCCAGATGAGCAGGTTGCTAAACTCGAGTTTTGACTTTTGTGTTATAGTGGCTGGTAAGTGGGGGTCCCATGATGCTGTCGGTCCCCGGCATTCTGCATGTTTCAGTTCTCTCCCTGGTGGTAGTAATAACTTTTCAGCTTGTCAATGTTCTTCTTAGACCTTCTAATGAGCCACCATTTGATCCAGGTGTGTTAAACCAGGGAGAGAACTAGAGCATGCTGGATGCCGGCCCTCGAGGACCAACTCTAGGAACCACTGGTGTATGGCCTCAAATTGAAAACTGAAAATATGTTGTCAACTGGTTCTATTAGCAGATCAATAGTCAAAATTAACACAGAGATGGTTCTAAATCAAGCTTCTTCCATTGCCATCTTGGTTTCTAAGCCTAAATCCTACAGAAAGCCTGTGCGTCTCAACAACATGTAGATCACAACTGAAAAGGTTTAGTTTTTCAAAACCGTTCACTGAGATTATGCTACTGCATTTTAAGGCTCTTATTTTTTCCCCAAACGTGGCAGAAACAAAAAAGAACGATAAAACAGTCTTCATCTGTCCTCTGCATTCAAAACCGAGACATTGAAAATTTCGGCCACACGTATGCAGGAAACAGTGTGGGTTTACATTAGCTACTGCTGAGTCACAACAGCTAATGGATGCGTCATCGTGCAGCAAACTGAGTGTTTTCGGTTTTCACACCTTGCCCTGAGTGTCAGGAGAAAGTGAAAGCATGAGAGAATGTGTGTACGTGCAGCTAATGCTTGCTTTTAGCCTCCCTTGGCCGCCACAACAGCTTTGGTCAGCAGCAGGTGGACGGGATAAAACCAGACTCCGTCTTTCTTGGTAATATCTGAGTGTGTCTGCTGGTTGTCAAGCCAACCGATGCCACATTCCCTCCCTGGCCTGCTCTGCATACGCCAGAGAATGAACCGCTTCTCTTCTGTCATGCTGCGCCTGAGGCTGTCCAATGAGAGAAGCTCGATTAGAGTAAACTTGGGTTTGAAGTTGCCCTTTACTTCAACATGACAAGCCAGGCTCTTTGCTGTTTGGTAATTGGTCATCATGCTGTAATTCAACAGGACCCTGAGGCCAAATCTCCACTTCAAGGTCTGAGCCAGTTCACTTTGGGGTTTTCTTTGTAGTGTATCAGGAGAAAAAAAATGAAAAGGATTAATGGATTCTCTACATTAGCTAATGAAGAGTGGCTTGATTTGATTTTCTTTTTTAACTGACTGTAAATCTGCTGTTTCTAGATGCCGTCTGCCAACCATTCATAACTTTCAAAATTTAATTTCCACCCTCTTAAGCCAAGGGAATTCAATGTTTCTCTCCTCAGATCTGACAGACCACATTCTAATGAAATAGCTAATAAAAATCACAGTTGTCTTTAAGTTTTTAATAAGCAGTTCCAATTAATTACAAGGAAAGTTATTCCTCTAAAAAACAGAGTAAAGAAAAAGTGAGAAATTGTTCAAGTATTTAACGCATTGGGGTGTGATGATGCATCAAGCTTTATGATCACAATTATGATTATCCCTATTTTTATCACTATGTCCCCTTATTGTCTCTGTGCTTCATCATCTTAGCTCTGAAAATAAACATGCACTGTGGACATCAAGGGAAGGGAAAGAAGGATGGACACAAGAAAGGAGAGGCGGAAGGGAAGAACGCTACAACTGATAAAAGGAGGGAGATAGTACAGGAAGGACACAATAAAGGAAAAAGGAAAAAAAAAAAGGGAAAAAGGAAAAGGAAATAAAAAGGGACAAAAGGAAATGAAAGATGGAGGAACAGAAGACAAGATGATAGAAAGAAGTTAGAAAAGAATGAATGAGAAAAACAATCATTGAAAATACAGTGCGATAGAATTTCATTTACAATTAAACTACACAATAAAATAAATCTGATCATACTGATGATTAAGCATCCTTATAATTCACCAAAGTGATACAGAACTGCTAGCAAAATAGAAAGCTGTTTACAGGTAAATAAAGGTAAGGCTTTGATAGAAAATGGTTTATGAACAACAGAAGGGACCAATTTATATTTTACAATCTAAAAGTGTTAAAACAACAGGTCTGAAATATTGTTTCCTCAAAGTGGTATGGATTTTATGGAGTTTGGGTTATGATTTGTGATGCACATATCAAACTGCCTGTGACATAAAAACAGAAACATTTTCTTGCCAAATCACAGCTTCATGTCTGCTAAATTAATAAAAACGAAAATCTGCCACATGTAGCCTGTTCTTTGTGACAGTACAGTTTGTAGTTCAGCATTCTCATCAGGTGTTGAGCTAACTCCTCATAAAATGCTCAATCTACAAACTTTTGATAGCACTCTTTTAGTTCTGATCCCCATGTGGGCCTGATGGTTGTGCCCACCTTATCAGAAGTTTATCAGAGACTTTATTTGAAATAAGAAAAATATTTGAAACACATGATTTACTAACGCATATTGAAAGCAGACAAAAAACAAATAGCTAAAAAGAGACTTCATGTAATTTCTGCAACTGCAACATATGAGGATATGAGACAATATGTAAGCTTGTTAGCCACTAGCCAGAGTCTGTGTTTGTCAACACATGTGGGAAAAATCTGGTGGAAAAAGTACCTCTAAGTAGTCTTGTGTCATCCTGGAAATGATCATTGGTGAAACCTAAACAATAGATATTTACATTTAAAGGGTGATCAGAAGATTTGTGAGCAGGTGAAAACAGTGACGGAGATGTGGGGACACTCCCCTGGCATAAACTGGATTTATCCACCGGTGCATAGATCGTGGCGATTGTTTCATAATCGCACTGAGCAGTTTATTCCAGTTTAATATGGGACATGAAGCATAAAAACGCAGAGGAATGCAGATGGTAGGAGTTCAGCCAGGACGTCTGCTTAGGGACAGTGCTGGAAGTACAGTGGCTCTCAAAAGTACACAACCCTGGGAAATACATTTTTTTTTCTAATGCAAAGAAAGTTTTAGTGCTTCATTTGGGATTTTAGACTTGGTTGGTTCAACCTTAACTTAAAGTGTAGAAACAGATGATGAAATTGAGTTTTATTTATTAATTTGTTTTCAATCAGAAAGTTACGAATCAAAACTCTGATGGACGATATGTTCAAATCAAAATATAATGTGGTAAATAAAACCGTTAAACATAAATCAATCTACTCTAGAAAAGGGAAGAGCAGCTGGAGAATCAAGCATTTTCATAAAGTCAATTTTCTTATTAACTATTATTGATGTCAGGTGTGAACTCAGAAAGAACGAATGCTGAAAATCTGAATCAAAAGGTGGAGGCTATGGATGTTTCTTTTAATGTTTCCTCTAATAAATGTGTTTTCACTTGAATTGTACTCGACAAATGTGGAAAAACTTCTGGTTTCTAGATTAACAATTTACCAGGGGTGTGGAGACTTTTTAAATCCGCTGCACATGGGATCCAAATTTTCTTAGAGTTGACGTGCCACTGAAACTAAACTCAGAAGGGTTGTTGACACACGCCGAACCCCCAAAAAGGCCAAACTCTGTTTATGCATAACTCTGCCTTATACTGTGTTATATGAACTGTTCGGATGCTAATACGCTCCCAATGGGAGTCGAATGTTTATGTGTAGCAACAATACAGTAGAAAGCAGCACCACCGGGCTGAAATGGTGGCAAGCTGTGTTTGAGATTCCTCTCCATCCTTGCATTTTTATGCCATTTTTCCCATATTACAGCAGTCCCAAACCCCCCCACCCCTCAGTTTGCGAGCACAGCATCACAGAAACAGATTCAGTTTATAACTCTGGCACAAAGCCACTGAAGGAATGCGTAATTAGTAATGGCGGCATGTGCAGGGAAGACAAGCAGATACAAGTATTGAAATGGAGGCTAACAGCATAATGATATTATCAAACTCATCTGTGTATTGAGTTAATCAAAGATAAGCACGGGGCATGGTGAGATGCTCCATTAGGAATATGCTGTGGTAAAACATGCACTAATATCCATGCATAAAGAGATTTTGTAATGTGCAGCTGACACCATTACATAGCAGCATGCAGAGGCAGAGTCTTTGCAGAGCTGGATCTGGAATACGGACTCTAATCAGCAGGATTGTACCTTCTGCTGATTGTGTTTGAAAGGCAATGAAGGTTACTTTGGCTCCAACACGCTGGAAATACTCCATACTGCATGCTTTTTAATTGGTCTTCTACTTCAGGTGCACCATTTGGTGATTACTTCTTATTCTTCAGATTGTAGATATTTATAGTGTATGCACAAAAGTTGATTTATGATGCATAATTGAGGTTAGAGGTTTTCATACACAAGCAGCATTTTTGTTCTTTTTGCCATTCGGAGTGAAATAATTACACGACAAAACCTCAATGAATTTAAAAGCATCATTTGAATTAAAAATATAGCTTGTTTGCTTTTATTAATTTCATCTTGTTGGAGCTTAATGAGGTTTGTTTTGCGCTTGCATTTTGAACCTAGTGCAATATATATATTTTTGATGCAACTAAAAAGCAAAAAATGTTCAACTATTTGGTATTTGTTGACTCCAAATACGCCTCTCTCTGTAAAATAAACTAGTAAAAGAAATTAGACTGCAAAAAGTGGGATAGCATAAAGGTTGGTGATGACCTATGACCTCAGGCATATTGAAAATATGTTTGGAAGCAGAATCAGTGGCAGGAAACCAACACTTTTAAATGAGCTCCATCAATTCTGCCAAGAAGAAGAGTGGTCAAATGTCCAGCCAAAACAGCTTGTTGATGGCAACAAGTGTTTTCTCTGAAACTTGCAAACAGACAGTTATCTAAAATTTAAGTCTGTATGTAAAATCTGACTGTGCAATAAAGTGTTGTTTTTGTAAACCCCTGCATTTTCTTGTCCTTAAATCTGGAATATTGTAGATCTGCGATTACAAGTATAATTTGGGAAGCCTGCATTCAAAAGTTATATTTTGTCATTTTTGCAAACTGAAACGTAACTTCTAAGATAACTGTTTTTGTTTGTTTCTTCATTTGGTTTTTAGAATCTGATACCTGTTTGAAAAAAACAAAAACAAAAAAAATCTGATCCACCTCAGTCGGGCTCGTGGTTAGGAAAAACAAAAAAACTCGGAATGATCAGAAATGAAAACCAATGGTGCTCTTTCATGTCTTTGTTATGCAACGGCACAAACGCATAACAAAAAGCCAACAAACACGGCATCGCCACCGCAACGACAACAGCTACACGAGCAACACCAAGCCACAAGACATTGGACACAACTTGACATCGCCATGAGAGAGAGCTTACTTCCTGTGGGGATCAAGTCCCTGTCTGGAATGAAGAGTTTATACCCATAATGCTTCTCCAGGACGTCGGGGAGGATCTCCAGGGCAAAGCGCTCCTCCTCTCTGGTTTCCTGGCTCCACTGGTCCGGGTCCACTTTGGTGTAGGACAGGTAAGCATCATAGTCTTTGTTTTCTGCAAGCAGATGGATGTAAAACCATCAGTGGCAGTTTAAATCAGTGAGTTATACGTACTAACATCGCTTTTATACTACTCAAACTGCTCCATAAATACACTCTGTTCCACCTCAGATGCTCATAATTTGTTTTCATACTGGTGCAGACAGCTCGATCATTCACAGGGAGCTTTCATTGAGACAGGGCGCCTGCATCCTGCTGACCTCTGGGCACCTCTGCCCAGCCGAGCTCTTTTCATTACAGCTCCGGCCCAACTGACAAATTATGTTACCTTGATGGCTATTGTGCCCTCTGCAGGCAAAACAAATTAGAGCTAAACGCCCGGCTCCGCCTGCCCGGCCCCGCCTGCTCAGCCCCGCCGTCATGTGGCGCTGCTCCATCACCCACATGGAAGCGGAGATTGATGATGGATTTGAAAGAAGTGAGCTGGGAGATGGAAAGTGAGCCGGGAAGGAAGAGTTTATGTGTCTTCTTAAGCTTAAAGCACAACAGTAAAAATAAATCAGGAGAATGGAAGATGCGAAGATATCCCAGAGCTTCTATTGGAACGGAGATAATGGCTTCTGGCTCCACAGCAAAACAACCACATCACTCCGAGCGTGTCTGCCGCCACCTTAAACCTGCTCACTGGTTTCAACGTGGTTTGCAAATGAGCGACAAATGCTTTAGATATTTTTAAAAAATGTTTGATTTGTGAGATTCTGCAAGCGTACTCCAAAAGTTTTCCTGTCCTGTTAAATTGTTTTCCGTTATTTTCAGGTTGCAGCCACAAACTTCAGTGTATTTTATTACGGTTTATGTCACAAGCCACCAGAAAGTAAAAATGCTGCACATCTAACTTTTTGTGGCCATTCTTCTTTGTAAAATAACTCAGTTAGACAGGATAGAAAGTGCCTGTAAATTTCACTTCACTTGATTTAGGTATGGACTTTTACTAGGCCACTTTAACACCTGAATATACTATTTACTGGATGTCCTAGAGGGGGATTATTTGAGTCTTTTTCTGTTTCTAAGAGGTTTTCTACTGGAGTAGTCGGGTATTTAGCTCCATCAACTTTGAAAAGTTTTGTGCAACAGATAATACTTAGAATATAGGCCAAAAAGTTTGATTTTGGTCTCATTTATTTAACATGTAAAATACATTAAATATTTCAACAACAGTCATGAAGATTTCATTCGGTTTGGCTTTTGAAATGGAGTGATTCACATACCAAAAAAATAAGTATTATAACACCATTTTTAAAAGATAAAAGAAAAAAGACATTGAATTTAATGTTGGGTCCATCTTAACAGTTAGATATTGAAGGATCAGAGGAGCAAGAGAAAATGTTCCCTTTGACATGAAGACCAAAGTGTGTGCAGGCAAGAGGAGGCATCATCTCAAATCACAAGACTTTATCTGACTTTATCACATCTTTAACCTTTGATAACTTAAATGTGTGATATTAAGACATAAAGTGGTGGATGTTGCACAGTCTGCACTAGGATTTAAACTCATTAGTTTAAAACATTTAAGTTTATAACTAAATCTAAACCAATAGACTTCTGTGTTTGAATACAGACACATCCAGACTTTTGGATTATAATTGTCATGCATTTTTTTCAAAACTGTATCCTCTCTGATATTTACACCTGTCCCATCCAAACAAAATCCTTCCAGAGGTAAAATCTTAGAAGAGCAGATTCCAGAACTCAAAGTTCCCGTCTTCATTTCGACTCTTGTTCTACCGCTTTATTGCACAAGCCACATACACGTCTCGTTCGGATGGAGCATGTTCAGAGCAGCATTTCCATTTCGCCTCCGTTAATATCCTTTCCATTTTACACTTGAGCCTCTCTCAGGAGCTGTGAGACTGTCAACAAGATTCACTCACTTCCCAGAGGGTAATCTTGATATTTGGCAAGTGCACACCACTCTTACATGACGCCCCGTAATGAATCTATCTTGTTTTTATAACGTGCAATTCATTTTACAGCACCGGGGACATGTAAAAATAATTGAAATGTAACCTCACTTAGTATAACTAACTCTGAGGCATAAATCTCTGTCTCTGTTTTTCTCTGCTAGCATTTAAACAAACGCTGTGTAGGCAGATCAAGGGCTATTTTAGTGGAGGTGATTCACTCATCGGTAGAGAAAAACAGAGAGGAGAGAAAGCCTGACTCCTCCTCCTCCTCTAACTCCCCTCCAGCATCTTGAGAAGTCACTATCAGAGAAAGCTGTGGGATCTACCTACAAAACCAAGCCCACGTTTCTCTGACGCGCCACACGTGCGCTTTGGGTGCGTGCACGTGTGCAGACGGCCCACAGTTAAACGCAGAACTCCTGAACTTCCTGTGAAAAGAGTAAGGAGAGTCGAAGGCATAAATTTCTGCTGCGGTACCCCCCCTGGCTTCACTTCAATTTAATGGAGCCCAAATAACAAACATAAACATACAGAACTATTGCTAATGAGTGGATGGATCTTCACAATCCTCCCCCTTCCTGTAAGCACAACGTTTGGCTTTCCATTATTAGTTGCACCAAAATAATATGGGTTTGTATCAGACTGTAAAAAGCTGCCTAACACTGAGAAACTAATTTTGTAAAAGAACTCATATATTGCCTATTTAATATAATCTAAACACAGAAGAAAAGAGAAATCATTCTTTGTGGTGGAAAAGACCAGACATACTGAAGAGTTTTAAACTAAATCATTCAAAGTCTGATATCATAGCAAACCTATAAATCAAAGGGACTGGGATAAATATGGCTTTTAATCATTTTTCACTTCAAATGTCCCTACTTTTCTTATAGACTCGGACACTCCATGTCTGCATGACCCTTTGAAGATATCAAAGGAGTAGCAGCTCAGCCATTCATCACAGAAGTATCAGTTCTACATCAGCTTAACCACTTTTAAACATTAAATAGAAGCTTGCAGTATGACATTACTTCTTGTTTAAAGCACAGACAAAATTACAGAAATCGAGCCTTAAAAAAATGAAAGCAGAGCAGCTCAACCATAAGTGACACAGAAAACTTCATTGTCAATCAGATAATCAGTAATAATGTAAAATGTTATAAAAACTCAAATACTCCACATCTAGGAGTCACAGTCAGCTGTGCAGAACCTTTCCCTGTGGACCATAAGCAGCTGCATACACACATCTAATATGCATTAGATTTGCCATGTGTGCAACAAAACTATTAGCGCTTTGCATCTCCAAACTGTACTTAACACCAAGGGAGCCTCATCAGTCCTCGCTGCCTTGACAACGATGACATTCGTATTTATGGCGCAGTGTTGATGAGCTCCCACCTCTTTGTCAAGCCCAGCTCGCCTGTTGTCATCATGAAGCCTATTATTGATTCTGGTGACACCCACACAATGTGACAAGTGAGCGCTCTTTAACTAAATTGCATCGCTGACAAATAGCTGACAGTCCATCCTATTGTTACGCACAGCTTACAATTTTACATCTGGCAGAGGAGGGCGTTCAATTAGTACTTGGAGTGGCCACGATCAAACACTGGCACTTTCTTGGCAGCTTTGTGGGGCTCTGCAGGAGGAAACCACAGCTCTGTGCAGTGGCTCAAAGCCTTTATTGATGAGAAGTACCAGCCTGAGCAAATATATCTTATATGTTTCCATTTTGCAGATGTTACAGTGCGTTGCATAAGTGCTCTTATCTTGAGCTTTTCCTCACTGAGTTGCAGTATTCTCAGAAGAGGTTTGTTGGAGAACATAAGAGTAAAGCAGCAACTAAAGATTATTTTAGTAATCAATTATTCTGACAATTAATCAAATTAGAAAATGCCAGCTTCTACAGACGTTTGACTAAACCACTTCAGTATTTTTATACAACATAAGAAATACAATAAGGATGATAAAAAGTAAATCAATTACTAAATGAGTTGGTGATTGCTTCAATAATCAATCAATCACAATTAATCCACTTAATCATTTCAGCCCTACATAAGAGCATCACAAAGACCCCTATAATAATCTTTGAGACGTTCTGGCCTAGTCAGTTAAAAATGTCCATGCAACTCAGCGTTTGGGCTAGAATTAGAAATTTATGTTCACATCCAATCTATAACATGTTCAGGTGTTCCATCAGATAAAATCTCAGAAAATAAGTTTTAATTGTAAAGCGATAAAATGTGAAAAGGTTCATTCCAGTGGAGATGGGATCTTGGTTTCTTATCTACGCTGAGAGACTAAACAGTCCTGTTTAATCATTTGCACTTATCTACAGTAAACTGCTACTTTGAGGTGGCAGAGTGGAGATCTATCAGACCGCAGCGCAAGGATCTCTGGAGTGCCGTGCAACATTGGACCTGATCACCTTCTTCTAAGGAACAAACTGAAAATCTTTCTCTCTCCCAGCACTCGCTCTTGTGGCCCAATTAAAGAAGACGTCTGTTTGGCTTTGGGTTCAAAGGCCAAAATTCCTCTTTTTGGGGTTGCTGGATTCCAACAAAGCCAGATGTAATGGCGTTCAATAAACTGTCACAAATACTTCTCCCTTTTAACAAATATAACTCTCCAGCTGCTTCTTCCCACTTTGCAGAAACCCTGCAGCCTCTCTGAGCTAATCTCATTCTTCCTGAATTCATTGCTGTGCTGGTCCTACAGAGACTCATTACAGGGGAATCAAATTAAAACTTGCTCCTTGTCTCAGTTTGATGCATTCTCAAGCTAAGACTCATCCACCAGGTATATTCAAAGTTTTTTTTTTCATTTTACCACTGCTGATGAGGTCTGAGAGTTAATGTTTTTGTCTGGCACAGAGGTAGTGTTTTGATTTGCTTTATTGTGAGTGTTTAGCAGAATATATTGCCCCCCAAACCTTCATTTTCTCTGTCCTTTTTTTTTAAGAATCCTTCCTTTTTTATGCCACCATGAAAGCCGATCAGTTTGTTTTTCTTAAGAAAATCTGCAGCTGTTAACGTTATTCAAGTAACATGACGCGTGCATGCTGGAAACTGAGGCTTTATTCTGCTTCCTGCTCTTCGGGGGACAGCACAGTGAATATTTAGCAGTTTTTATTTAACTGCTCCAGTGGGAGAAGGTGAAGAAGATTCCCTAAACCCGAGAACTAGATGAAATTATGCAAGGCTTTTCAGTTGGAGCCAATGAGTCATTCGAGCTCATGCGCATTTGCATAAAAATGGAGCCACCTGCGGCTTTATGACTTGATAAATAGCCCAGGTGCTTTCTAAATAAAAATAAATCTGCGCGCCGAGCGTCTCTGACACTGGTCACGACTGGGATTCGGTTCCTGTTTCGGGAAGGAAAAGTGGTTTTATAGTAACGTGAGGGGCTTTAGAAATCCACAGCAAACTTGAGCATCACACAGGTGATGGTGTGTGTATCTTACCTCCATCAATGTCCTCACTGCCAAAGTGGTTCCTGTAGAAGAGCATGAGCTCGATCCTGTAGCACTTGTAGAGGGTCACTAGGCAGATGAGCAGAAGCAGGATGGCCCCCAGACCTCCAGCAAGCTCCACCGTGTACATCAGCTCAGCTGGTAAAGAAAAATACTTCTACATTATCGAGTAGCTCAAGCAAAGTAAAGAAAGAGAGAAGGAAAGAAAGAAAAGATCATGCTTTTAAATTGATCTGAAATGTCATCAGTAACATTTTCTCCGATTTCTTCCATTCTGAAGATACAAGTTTTCCAGTTTCCTTTTCTTCATTTTCTTTTATTTTTTTGCCATGTGGTCAACTCTAAATGATGCATAAAAGTAGGAAGAAAATGTGTGTGTAGTGTGTCAGTATTTGTAATCAGTGAATGCAAGAGCTTAAGGAGAGAAAAGAAAATGAGGAAAGTGAAGTTAACACTCTGTCCTTGGTTTATAACTCCTCAGTGTTGCTTAAAAATGTTGAAAGGTCTCGAATTTTTAAAATTCAAACCTTGAGCTTTGATTTAATCCCACGTACAATTTCTTCTTAAAAAACAAGGTTCTAAATGAGTATTTTAAGAGTTTTGCATCATGTTTTTGTGTTGATCTCAGTGAGGACAACTCTATTCTCCTGTAATCGACTGAACTGAAGCTCAAAGTGTCGTCCTAAACCGTCCAATTATTTTCACTTATTGAACATTTTTTACTGCCCAGAAACTCTGAACATAAAAGATCATAAGAGACACTTAAATTGTGCAAAAAATAAAATAAAATATTGCAACATTTCTTCAGCTTTGTAGACTTTATTCAGCTTTAAAATCTACAGACGGACCTAAACCTAAAAATCTAGCTGGATTGAAAGTGTTCACTCAATTTTCCATTCCTGATCCTGGGATCAAGTTGTTCAAGTCTGCCTGTCTCTTAACAAAATAAATCCACGTCAGAAATAACTGATCCCTTCTGTTTCTGACAATTAAATCTTCCTCTTTACATTCTCTCCTCAGGTTTGATTGAACGGTGTGAACACGTTCTCTCTATTCTTTTAAGCTGAAAAGTTTTCTTCTCTGAGATCCAACAGTCTCTCCTCTCAGTCATTTCCTCCACCTGATGGTTTCTTTCTGCTCCTTCAGACAAGTGCATTTGCATCCGACAGCTGCAGATCCAAACGTAATCGATGTAAAGGTAACACACAATGCCATCATGACGGATAAGAAAGGCGCCAGCCTCTAATGGGAAAGGACTCCATGTTTGTGAAAGTGTTTTTTATGCATCGACCCGGGCTGCAACCCCTTCACTCTGTGTTTGTGTCAGTTTTTCTTGTTTGCCCTCTCCATCTTTCCAACATTGCTCATTCTGGCTTGATTGGATTCGGAAGCCACATAACTCAGACCTGAATGAAAGCAGAAAGCTGCTCCTATGCCTGTCATTTAAAGCCTCCTGGCTCGACTCGGATAATAAAAAACTCGCACCGGGGCAACCGGTGCGACAATGGCACGTGACAGATTGCGCTGCCAAACTTATGAAGATTGGTTACGCGTGCGTGGGAAGCTGCAAAACGGCAAAGCGCTCAGGTGGTTGCTGAATCACCTGACGGATCGGAGCAGCTCGTCTTCAGATCTCCAGAGATTTTCTCTCAGTTTTATCGTACATTACTTCAGATTATGTCAGTGATGCCTTTAACAGCGATAGGAGACGGTGTGGTCAGTGTTTGTAGAGAGGCACCCAGATATAGTCAGGATGTTAGATCAGACAATTTTCAACTTGAACGCTCCTGACCGCTCAATCGGAAAATCAAAACTTCTATCCACATTTACTCCCACTGGAAATTACACATCAGGATCAGAAGTTAATCAGCATTGTGGAGGCTGGTCTTCAGCTTACTGTACTCCTCACTCTTAAGGTGAGGCTGGACACCACAGTAACCTCTAAAGAAGCAGCGTATGACGCTGCTTGGAAAAGATTTCTCTGGGAACTCATTGCTGTTTTTTGAACAAGTCTTATGTAGAGGTTTTAATACTCTTTAATTAAACAAAGAGGCCCTGCTGGCAACACTGAACGCTCATGGTCTGAAATGCAGATCAAACTTAGCTAAAAGTGGTCCTGACAGGTCAAAACTGGACATCAAAATCTCTAACTGTTGCCTTTCTGACAGGTTTGATCACAACTCTTTCAGATCTTCTTACTTTTCTCTGAAGACATTCCAGTTCAACTTTTCCTCGTAGCCACACGTCACAGATTCACTGACTGACTAATGCACGGCGGTGAAAGGTTGGACTAACTGTGGCGCTGCATGTTCGTCTAACCACAGATAGAGAGGGCTCTCCCATGCACCGCGATCCATCACTGGCGCATGTTTAGCCTCTTTGTGGTGAGCAATGCCCGCCTCCCTGGAGTGGATTTCAAGCTGACAGCTCCCATGATGAGGGATGATGTTCCTGAAAGCTAACGAGCATGGCCTGCTCCGCCTCATCACGCCTGTCTGTTGATGACCTTCAGCCAAACTCACCAATGAGCATTTGAGTGCGTAAGTTTAAAAAAAAAAAGAAGAGAAAAAGCAAATAAACCCGAGGCAGTGCGACTACAGGTTTCACCATCCTCCTCTGAGCTCAGCTGGATCTCCTCTCCGTCCTGGCAATCATCCTGATTTGCCTGATTTCTCAGAGTGAGGCGCTGCGACTAACGAGCATTGCTAAAAACTCCTATCCCATATTTAATTCAATGTCCTCTCCACCTCTCTCTCCGTCCGCCTGCCTTTTGCGCAGCCTGATTCTCTGATCCAGTGTGTGGACCTCATGTGGAGCCAGCTGCTTTTCAAGCTGCAAAGATTACAGCAGAGGAGGAAAATTCCTCCCTGCCTGGAATCCATATTGTAGCAGCGCTGCAGAGGGACAGATTAAGACAAATTAGCTCCCGACGACTAAAAGACTGGATATGATTGAGCCGCATGGAAGAGGGCTATTCATTACTTCCTCTCCCTCTTTTTCAGCATCGCTCTGACGAGGGAGAAGCATGAAATGATGAAGAATACAAAAAATTAGGATTCATTTAGACCACAACCACTTGCTAAAATACTTGAGACCTCCTAAAGCTCAAACATTGAGATTGAGAACTAGATTTACTCATTAATAAGCATCTGAAGGCAGTTGGTTGTACTGAATTTTCTTTAGGGCTATCAGAATAAAGGGGGCTGAATACAAACTGAAGCCGCACAGCTTGAAATATGTCCATCACACATTTAGTCGCCACTTTGTGCTAATGTGCCGTGTGAAATCATAAAGAAATGTCACTGAAGACAAAATATGATAAAGGTTCAGTGGATCTCAAAACTAGCGTAGCTCTATATGCTAATGTTGCTTGCATTATGAGAGGATCAGGACTTGAGAGTCGGGCCTTGTGCACTGCTGCTGGCAATGTTTGCGTTTCCGTGTGAGGGATCCAAAGCATGTCAAATCAAACGAGCCAAATAATCACATTCACTTTGAGCTTCAAGAGCTGAAAACACTATGATGCCTTTTTAAAAGTGATGTAAACACTGAGCAGTCTTAAAAATGCACCAAAACCAAATGCACACACTCCCGAAAAAAAAACAACAACTCGGAAAATATAGAAACGAGATGATTTCTTGCAGTCTTTCCATCCTGCGAGGAAGAAAGAGGCTAATCTGCAGCAGTTTATTTTCAGATTCCAGCATGCAGCATAAGCCCCTTTAATATAGCAAATGGAGAGGAACTGTGCTGGCATCAAAGTTAGATCCAAGGCTTCCAGCTTTAAAGAGAGGAGGGAGATCTTAGTATGTAAATGTATTCTATACCAACAACTTAAAGGCTGTAGAGAAATTCCCTACATATTTTAACTAAGGACACTAAAATAATCTGCCTCCCTGCTTTAAATTAGCATGAAATAATGTTAAAAATAAAAGAATCAGCTATCAAAGTGATGTTTTTTGTGTTAGTTGGGGTCAGACAGCATGTTAAGTATAATGTTACCATAAACGCCTGCTTTTTGGAATGCAGTTTCTTGGAGCTGAGGTGAATAAATATGTTTTATTTGCCTGCCTTATTTTCTCAATCAGGCAGGAAACAAGTCGTCAATTCCCACAATATAATATATCAGCACTAAATATCCAGCCTGCCTTCTCTTTTGTTTGATTTATAATAAAAAAAATACAGAAACGAGCCACTCCAGATGTTTCTGCTCACTCTTCTTGATGAGTTTGACGTTTGCTTGCCGCCGTCCATTGCTATTCTCCACGTAGCAGGAGTAGTTGCCCAGGTCGCTCTCCTCCAAGGAGTCAATGGTCAGAGAGATGGAAACTTCCTGCTCTCCAAGGTGCTCCCGAATTGTCCTGCAGGGGGCGACACAGAGCTCCTAAACTTGTGCTTGAGCATAAATGATCATTTTTTGCATCGCCTTCAGTCAGTAAAACGAAACAAACACACAACAAAGATTCAGAAAAGCACCAGTAATACTTCAAACATCTTCCCAAAAAGAGAATGGCTGCAAGGTTTAGATCAAAGCAGCTTCTGGCAGTCTGCTTAAGGAGTCTGATTGAAAAAGAATGAAAAGAAGAAAACAGAGTAATCAGCCAGCACACAGAGCAGACGCTGTGCTTTAAATGTTGCAGGTTCGCTTGATGATGACAGATTCCAAACAATGTTGGATCAGACGTTCCGTAAAAACAGAAATAAGATAAAGAGGCAGCTATGATTTATTTAAAAAAATAAAATAAAATTGAGATTCTTTCTGACAAACAGAGGTTTCCCTGAGAGGAATCTGAGATGTACCAGCAGTGTGCAATATCAGGCAGAGTTCCTGAAATGTTTTGGATTTCCTTTTGCATTCAAGTCAAATATTTATCAGGTCTACATGGTGGCAGAAACCAAGCTAAGAATTATGATAAAATACTCAACTCAACTTTCTGAAAATGATTCATCTCAATTAAGGGGTATGAAATTTTCCCAAAGGTTCAGGATGGTTTCAAAAGCTTTTTTCACTTATTAAAAATCATAATTTGAAACATTTAAGTGAGACAAAAAAGCAGAAACCGAAGAAATCTATAAGAGATGCTGTTTCTAACTGCAGTAAATTATACCATATGGATAATCATCTGCACCTTTGCTGAGTTTTCTTGCCATTATAAAAACAGAAAGGTGCATCAATCACAGCCTTCATATCACATATCATATCACATATATGAATATATATAGGAAGTTCATATCACAGACAGTTCAATAATCTGTTGCAGACTGTCTGCTTATTGCTTGAAAAGTGTTGCTGCAAATACATTAACTGGTTTCTTAGGAGATTCAATTTCTTACCACATGTTTTAGAGAACATAAAATAACTTTAAAAAAAGTTGCTGCTAGAAAAAATAAGATTTTTCTAAAAATGCATTACAAAAAGTTAGGGATATTTTATTCTTCTTTAAAAGGTTTTTACAAAGCTTAGGAGTGTGTTTCAAAGATTTTTTGACCATTCTCCCAAAAGTGCATTTTTAGAGGTCAGACACTAATGTTGGACAATGCTCAGATTCCCTTCAGTCAGGTGCAATCTGTTCTTTGTGGACCTCCCAAAGCCAGAAAAACCTAAAATTAAATAAAAAGGTAACAATTCCTGGTAAAAATCCACAGCCCAGCATTTCTAGTGTAGCTAAATCCAAGATCAATTCCACCTGTTGGTGCTACAATGTTTTGTTCTGTATTGTTGCAGGTTTGATAAAAAACAACAACCCAAAAAACTGTGGAAACTTATCTGTCTAAAATGATTTCAAGGGCAGTGTAACCAGAGTCAGAGAAGGTTACTTTAACAAAGAAAAAACATTTAATAACAATAATAAAAAACATCATTAAAACATTGTTGAGGTTTCCAGCAGGACGCCTTGTTAATTATTCAGATTTAGTTCCCAAAACAAACTACCACCATCCTATATTGCAAAAGCAATCATAATAAACTTCTCAAAACAGAAAAAAGGGGCATAAAACAAGAAAACATTAGCAAAGAAAAAGCAGGATCTTACCTGCGGGGGTGCAAAAGCAGCTAAGATGTATGAGCAGATAACCTTTTTAAGGCTGCAAAAAAATT
Source organism: Phalloptychus januarius (assembly GCA_902982915.1). NCBI lineage: Eukaryota > Metazoa > Chordata > Actinopteri > Cyprinodontiformes > Poeciliidae > Phalloptychus > Phalloptychus januarius. The sequence goes on from CADWAE010000467.1 coordinate 4,507,819, forward strand.
ACAGCTATTTCAAACTTCTGTTTAATGATGCATGGGGCTAATAGTGCAAAAAAGTGTGAGTGCCACTTAGGCATTCATCTCCTGCCTACTGCAGGGCATTTGCATATGAAAACTCAACTCATTCTTGTTGATCAATGAATGGACTAAATAAAGCAGATTTTGAAGCGTGGGGTATATATGAGGACAAACTACAGTATAGCCGCTGCTGCCATGGCAATGTCTTACATTAGCTGCACAAAATGTGGCTAATAAGTGGAATCCCACAGAAAATATCACTCTGCAGTGAATTTCTTTTATTGAGCATATACAAAGAGGAACCATTACAAGCAATTATTTTATAGCTACATGTGCAAGCTGCTCATAAAACCTAATAATGAAGAACTGCTTTTTGTGGAGGAACAAAAATGGCAGCAACTAAAGCTGGGTTATGGAAGCATGAGTGCAAAACTAATTTATCCTTTTTTTTCTTGGTTCCTGTGAACACATCGCTCCACATTGTGTGTCCAGTCAGGCAGAGACGCAGGACTTCACCTCAAGGTTGGGACACAGGGTCCCACTGATGGCTTTTTAAAGACTATGGCAGCCATGTGTGACACAACATAGACTGAAGTGGAGCAATAGGAGCTGGGAGAGTAAAAAAGAATCCATCATTCTTGTTGGTGAAAATCTTTTCTAGAGAAAAATGTGGTTCTGCGGAAGGAAGAGGCAAGCTGTGTAAGCTCACCCACGCCAAAACCTGGCAGGCGATGTGCTGGAAAGTCAAGGACACTGGTTAAGTTAAAGAAACCAGAGGAGACTGAGTTCAGGAGAGAAATGTGATGGACTCAGGTTTGTCTTTAAACCTTTGGGTGCTGACATTACGCAATGGCTTCAAACAGAGAAACTTGTTATGTCTGAGTAGGTTGCAGAAGTTCGATTCAAATACTTTCCCACACTGCATGACAAAAGTCTATGAAGTAAGAATAGGTTATTTATGAAGCTACTCTGTTAATGCTGTTGGTTTTGATGAATAAATGAAATAGAAGCAGGTTAACATGTATGTGTTCATTCCCCTAAAGGTCAAAGAGATCAGAAAGAGTCTGAAACTTCTGCAGTGCTACCTCTACTTTTAATTGTCCGATGCCTAGACATCATAAAGTCTTCTTCTCCAGCCACAAAAATCTGCATCAACGTCGAATCTCAGAGGTGTGATGTTTTGCCAAAAGCTCCATTTCGTGTATTACAGGCGGCCCTTCAGGGAGCGCTCCCGTGTGATTCATTTCCATTTCAAAGCTAAAAGCTCACGGAGTGATGTCAGAGAAAAGGGTCTGAAGTGGCGCATGCTCAAATGGGAGCAAAGAATAAAATAAATAATACCTCTAAGTGAAAGACAGTATCATGCAGCGGCAGAGTTAAAGTAAGCATTTCAAACACTTGAAGTTGAGCCTCCACAATATGCATACAAGCCTGGTCACTTCAGCACCAGCACTCGCATTAACATACTTTTTCACAGTCGCTCAGGGTCAAACATTTACTTTCTCCCTTGTTACTTGATTTGACTATCTTCTGAAAGCAGATTTCTAACCGCATGCGGTTCTCTCCTCAGTATTTCTCATCATTATCAAACCACCTACCCAATTCTGCCACCTGCCAGCCGCACCGACACCAACGCCCCCTTATATCCTGTAGGCTCTAATTGGCCTGGCGTCCTTCACAACAGAGAGCGCCACTAAGAGCTGGGTTGAGCAAGCTAGCAGGCTAATAGAGACATCTCGAAATGCCAGGTCACAGACTGGGCTGCTAACTCCCCTTCCAGCCTTGTCATGCTGCTTACAGTTAACCTTTTCATTAGATGGCATTTGTCGACAACAGAGACTTTCTAGTCATATGTATGGGTCGGAAGGGTACAGTCAGAGTGGGACATGAAAGGGTGCGTGATGGGTTTAGTTCAAAGATGAAGCAGCAGCAAGAATCTTCACAAAAACAAAAGCTTAGTTTTTGAAAGATCAGAGGACTGACTAATTCTGTTGTTGATGGGTTTATTTTTTATGATCTTGTCCATAAATAAAAAATTGCTTTCCTCTAGTGAATCTCTGTAAAAATGATCAATGCAGAAATTATGCTTTTAATTAATTGCATTCATTTGAGATTTGCAGAAGATAACTAATCCAAACCAAGGTATCTTTTTATGTTTCATGTGTTTGTTGTAGTGATGCATTGGTTTTCAACGAGTCATTGTTTACCGGAATACAAACAGGGAACCTGTGATTAACTACACAGCAATTTGCCTTCCTATCTCTCCAGAGGATGCATTGTTGACATGTGCATCTCAGTAAATTCCAATGTAATTAAAAATTATTTTCGGCAATGTGAAATTCAAGCATTTAGTCTTTGGCAAAAGTTGTGTACAACTAACCGAAACTCAAAACTCAAGTTTCTCTCAAATGTACAGAAAAATAAACTTTTATAAGTCTAAGAGTTGAGGCTGGACTCAGACACTGTAGAATCAAAGTAACTAATAAGTTAAAAATGTAGTATCAGAATTATGGATTTTCCTTGTGAGACTTGAATGCAGCTAAAGCCAAGAAGATCCCAGCAGATTTAACTGGAGGGTTTCTTAGCCAGTGTGTGACGTTCAAGGAAGCAATGAATGTCTAATGAGAAATGTGAGGAAAAAGGTGGAGGTCACCACTAAGGGAAAGGGCTGAGCTACTATCCCATTACTGCCACAATCAATGGGAGCATGTCTTAACTATGCATATATATATACAATACTGCATGTGATAAAGAATGCATGGCGTTCTGCATTATTAAACAGCTGCATGAAGCATTCATGACCATCATTTTTATAACAGATGCAGGTCACAGTGTTGATCCAACAGTTATGGGAATTGAGTTTAAATAGGAATTTACAAGTTCAGATGCACATAAATAGATAAGAAGTGCCTCATACATTTATTAGATATTTTCCAAGCTTTTTAGAAAGCAGGACAAATTAGATTTTTTCTTTTTGAATCTTCTTTTTAGACTCAACACCTAGGCAGGTGTTTAAGTGCTTACTTGATGTCACTCTCTTGAATTCGCTCCTCATCCAGGTCTTCAATGAAGTTATCCTCCTTCTTCCAGTAGATCAGCGGACTGACGTCGCCGTTGTAGCCAAAGAACGCGCTGCATGTGAGGTTGACAGGACTTCCTGTAAGGAGCAACAAGCAGGATATGAGACGGCATCTTCATGGCTCTAGAATATTGCTCATTTATTTCAAAATTAAAGACATGCATGAAACCATGTTGGAAAAAGGCTGCTGCTTTTTTCTAATATTAGGAAAGAACATTAACAGAAAACTTTTCTGCTTCAGCCAGTAGTTGTGAATTTCTCAATTTGTCATAATTAAACACTCACGTTTCTCCTCCTCAGATGAACAGAAACACTCTGGATCCATTTCCGCCACCATTTCCAGATCTTCATGCATCCCATGTTGAACCATCAAAGGTTCTTTCTAATTTCCCTGAAAAGCCCTCAGACTTTGGAAACACTCTTGAACCCTCCTTCAAGCCACCTTTGTAACACTTCTAACCCACCATAAAAGCTCTTACACTCTTCAATGGAACCTTTTTAGGGTCAGGCGCTACATTTCAGACTCAATCGCTGCGTTTTGCACAAAGTACTTTAAAAACATCTTTTATTAAAAAAATCTAAACCCAGGCAAGGGCATTGGAATATGGCTGTTAATATGTTCTTATGGCGAATGCTAAATTTTTTGCAAGCAAGCAAAGTTTTTATACATCTCCATTCTTGAACAAGCTTCTGGAAATGTTTTATTTTACTGCATTGCTGTTGAAATATGCCATAAAAATAAACTTATCTTGCCTTCTTTCTGTATAAGTGGGCGACATGGCTACTGAAAACGATGCCACTCTTAAAATATAGAATTCAGATAGCAAAAGTCAGCATTTTTTCGTCCAGACTTTTTCTGGGATGACCAAAATGAAGTGAACTGAGTGATGAGAAAGTCCAGAGAAAACATAAATGAATAGATAAGCCCCTTTCGCTCACAGCAGCAGGAGGTCTTCTCTCTGCTCAGCTCATTTTGAACACAACGTCCTCTGTGACGGCAGTCAGATAAAACCCTATTAAATGTCTTTTCTCTCTGCTTTGGATTAGAGACCTTGAACTCATTTTTCACAAGTCTGACACATAGCTTTGACCGACGGCACATGAATGAGAAGGAAAAATATACTAATATGTAACAACACACTAGCGGAGCGGCTCAGGTTCAGAAAAGAAACACAAGGAGGTAGAACAAGCCGTGTCCAAGAGGGAAAAAAATGATTCAGCAGCTCTTTATTATCTCTCGTTGTTCACTGGCCCTACAGCAATGAGTCAGAAGTCTGTGAGATGTGTGATAACTGTGGCGTATAATTGGGTACTTGCTAGTTCAAAGATAATACGGATTTTACCTTACAGGGCCTGCTCTAATTTGGCCCTTTAGTTCAGTCTAGCATGTCCAGGTGATGGCTGCTGTGTTAACAGGAGAAATCTGGTTTGGTGAGGCTAAAGTATTCCTACCCACTGAACTTTTTCACATTTTGTCACAGTGCTACCAACCTGGTGTTTTATTTAATTTTTATACCACATTTTATGCACATGTCGTGCAAAAATAACAAAAGCTCACTTTGATTGGATGGAGATGATATGGAAGCAGGACATTTCAAGAATTGTATTTAAGCTTGGACCTTTGATTAAGCCAATAAAACATGTATATGTGTTGATCTAAACCAGTGTATTGTAAGCCTGGCTGTTAGTTAAGGTAGCTGCTGGAAGGTTGCAGATTTTTACCCATTAATGAGCAGCACTAATTTATACTGAAGTTAATTTACTTAATTTGGTGATTTCTGAAGGTGCTTTAGTTTGTCACATAAAATCTCAATAAAATGCATTTAGGTTTAAGAAGTATGGATAATTTCAAGTTTCTGAAAAAAAGTATTAAGCTGCACAACTCAGTGATGGGGTAATGCATGTAGCATGCTAGAGAAAGAGAAAAAAAGTTGGAAGGCAGGGGACCACCCACGTATTGTATGTAGAGCTGCATGAAAACAAGCAGTGCTCTGCCTCTATGGTCCACCAGGGGTCTCTGCGGTGCCACAAAGCCTCAATCCAGAGCAAAGGAAGAGCAAACAAAACAGCAACCAAAAAAAAAGAAAAGGCCCCGTATTATGACAGGTGGAGATACAGTAAAAGGAAACACCGATGGTTTAGTGTGCCACCTCTGATGTCAAGAGGCTTCACCCATGGATCTGAACAGCATGTAGGATTGTAGTATTGACTGATCCACTGCTGTGCTGACATCAGCTGCACTGTCACTCTCCAGGACTTCCTGCAAGGGGGGCTCCTCGTGCATATGGCAGTGTGATATTCCCATAACGAGGGTGTGTTAATTTGTGCCGGCTTATCTGCAAACAGCCAAGGCAGCGGAGGTAACGTGCTCAGGCTGGGGAACACACTAACAGCCATGCAAGGATTTAAGCATACCCATCCGAACATTTATATCCCAACTTCTCTGCCTTGACAGAGCAGCAAAGTGACTCCAAATGCGATTGTCTCTACTCTGTTATCTCCCATAGACACTGATGTATTTCTCCATCAGCGACGCATGATAAAGGTATAGCATGAGAGAGAGAGAAAAAGCCATATGGTTATGAAGCGCTTAGATCAGAAAATCTCATGCCCAAATCAAAGACTCCTGGCTAGTGTACAGAGCATTGTGCTGTCCTTCAGAGCTGAAGATTAAATAGATTACAGATCAAAACATCTGCATGCAGGAAGGGCACCATCAGTGCTGAATTAATCTGCTAACGCTTTCCTTTCTGATTCAAACAATCAGGCTCTAAAGAAGTCAGATCAATCTTTCCTTTTTTTTATTTATTTCTTTTAAAACTAAGCCACACACATTAAATCTCAAAGCTAGTGGGAAAAATGCCTCAATATATATTCCTTGTGGTTTATTATGCATAATCGTGTACAAATTCGTCAGAAAATCCAACGTTTTATGTCAGTATGTATAATAATGATATTCAAGAGCAACACAAATTATGGTCATTTCTAAAGAAACAACCCACAGCTAAAGTCTGGTGATCTACTCTGTCTATTAAAGCCCATTCACTGCTGAAGATTACATACAATAATATGAAAAATAAAAAAAAAGTAGATGCCAAATTAATCAGAAATTGCTAGGCATATAAATTCAGTAAATCTGTAAGAAGCAAATACATTTTCAAAGCACTGAATGAAGGAAGCTCCACTTTAGAAGCTTATAATTATTGTCTTTTTTCATTTCTCATCCATTGGTACAAATACCAACATACATGAAACAGAATTGGATTTTACTCTTAACAGATCTCAGCTTGTTTTGGATAAGATATCCACACATGCTTTTACAGTACAACTAAATCTCCTTCCGAAAATGTTAGAATGACCTGACAAATTTACTGCTGTCCTCTTTCCCATCAACTATTCCTCTAATGCCAGCATTATTGTTTTCGATAAAGACTACCCGGCAACTCATTATCCAGCAGGACAGGAAGAACGGGCTTGTGACCCGATAAAAAGCCCAGAAATCCAAACTGCAGCTAAATGAGGACAGGTAAAGGGACTTTTTCCCAGATTCAGCAGGATGTCAGAGCGGCAGGAAGTGATTCCTAAAAATACATCACAAGCTCTGAGGAAGGGTACGCATTATCCTTTGCTCCTGCCCGACAATAAGGCTGTGACAGACAAGTGTAATTGCGGCGGCTGGGTACCAGCTCGCAGCACCGTTGCCAGATGTGGTAGCTTAATTGTCTGTTAGTTCAGCATTCACTTTGTCTTGCTTATTACAGCCTGAGCCTCTCCAATCAAGCTCTTTAAGGCAGCCATTGACAGCGCTTTGTTTCGCAGTCATTTAGCCATGTCCCCCTCGCGTATGGTCAATCTCCCGCTATTCATATTTGGCACCGCACCTCATTATCACTAAGCAGGCAACTACTGCTGCTGTTCTCCTTAATTAAAGCAGGTAAAGCAGATATTAAGAGACAATAGACCACGAACAATCCGTCTCCTAACTTCATAAACGTGTTAGCACATGGCACTCAACAGGTAGGACACTGCAATCTATTGAATCTGAACTTTCAATTTTCTATGCTTTTTTAATTTTATTTGCCAGAAACCAGGCAGGAAAATGAAATAAGGCAATACTTTGGAATATTACAGGGCCACTGGAAACAAAAACAAACAAGCTGGGGGTTGGGTTAATACCAAGCCCAATTCCAGCCTTGTAGAATAGAGCATGACATTTGCAAAGATCAACACCCACGCTCTACCTTGATGCTCTCATAATACAACGTTCTGCTGCATGAAAGCAGCACCTATTATTGCTGCAACGAATCCTCTGCGGCGTTGCGCTTACAGCCGTGCATAAAGGAGCCACAGTTGAACTTTCCCAATGAAAACCTCATTAGACATTAGTGAAACACTTAATGGGTGCTTCATTAAACATTAGAGAAATGCCATGCTGGATGAAAGAAACAGTGTTGCACTATGGTTAGAGATGCATTAGATGGGGGCAGTTGCCATGTCAACTTTGAAGCACATGTTGCTAATGGTTACGTGAGCAATTCAGAGGTGTTCATGTGTTGATCATCTGAGATTTTAATCTTTTTTCCAGGTTAAGTTTCTCATCCATCTAAAGTGGCTCATCAAAGTCACATTTGGTTCCTCTATAACCACATTTTTTATGTATTTAATTTCAGCTTTATGTGACAGACCAGCACTAAGAAAGAAAAGTCAATTGTTTTCAGAACCACCTTTTGCTCCAATTACAACTGCAAGACCCTTGAGGTATGTCTCCATCGGCTTTGTATCCATCTAAAATCACTCAAGCTAACTCAGAACTTCTCGCCCCATCCCGATTCTTTCTTAAAATGCTGATGCGGCTGTTGGGGAAGAATAAAAGCAAGCTTCCCCTCCGGCGAGGGTAGAACAGGATTTTAACATTCATTGGCTACAATGAAGAGGAAGAACTCCTGATGGGCTTAGCACAGGGCAACAAAGCCAGATCAAGAATGTCAAAGTGGCACCATATAGTCCATATGCTGACAGGGAGCCAGAAAACCATAGAAAAATAAAAATTATGCCAGGTGGGGATGCAAGGGAGCGAGAAAAAGACTGATGGTGTGATCTTGAAGATCTCGCTGTGTCACCTTTGAAGCATGGCTGCAACCCCAGCAGTACTATTTTCCCAGATGAAGTCCCCTCCTGTTAAAAGCTTTTCTCGGACACACTTTGGTAACATTTTTTAGCCTTTTTTTCCCCAAAGCATTGTCCAGGGTAAGTGAAGTATCTCAAAGCCCTTTTGTAGTTCTCCCCTGAGTGTTGCAGGGCTGCAAAACTAAATCTATTCCCATAAAATGAAGCATTTCCACTCAAAAAAAGCCTCAGTCTTGCTGATGTCCACCTAACTTTGCTTGTTGAAAAAATGTTCAGGTTATGCAGCTGAACCTCTAGAGTACGATTTGTTCAGACAACTTTTTATTTCAGATATTAAACAGACATGTAGGTGTCCCAAGATCAATTACTTTCCTAGGGAAAGAGATGGTGCATAGCAACTTATTGGCACAGACATTTTTAACACTACAATTCCCAGATTGCAATATTACAGAGCACACAGTCAACATAAAAACAAACTCAATATAAGTAAGAAGTCCTGAGAATATATTAGACTTTTGTAGGAGTATTTTGAAATACTATACTTTGCTTTTTTACAATGCATTTTAAAATGCATTGGAATAAAAATCCCTTAAACATGGCAAACATGGTAATCCAGAGGAGAAAACCAACCAGAATAGATCAAAAATAAGCTTCCCGAAAGACAGAAAGCGGAGAGAGGCGGGAGCCAGGGAGCACTGCTGTATTCCTGTGAGTCCATGTAATGAAAACAGGACACAGCAGAGAGGCTGAAACCACTGGTGATTTTTCCACTGCTACACGAGGTGCCGTGTTGAGCCAAATGAACAAGGAGGTTCAGGCAGCAACTTAACTAAAGCAGCAGAGTGCAGTGAATGAGCTGAACATGTTTTAAAAAATGGGAGGACAAACTGCTGTAATTTGTCATCTCACACAAGCAGCAGATGGAGAGTTAAGTGTTAGCTCGGTTGGAGTTCACACTCAATTTTTTTATTTAAAGATGTCTGTCAAAAGGAAAAACATATTTAGAAATGTAACTATTATTTCTAAGCACACAAGCAACATATTAACTAAATTTTCATTAACGCTTTATTAATTTGAGTTTCTTGCAGGAAAACGTGGGATTTATTCACATTTTTCTGCACATATTAAACGATGTTATACCTGCAGGTGATTGCACGCACGCACTGGACCCGCTTCATCACTGTCACTGGCTAAACCTGTCAAGCGCATTCCCTCAAATGTGACTCATGCCAGGCTGAATGCCACTTAATCAATAGATTTATGAAGCCATTCATTTTAGATATCTCATATCTGAAAAGGGCTTGTGAAACACATCTGCATAATGCAAGTAGATATAGGGCAACTAAAGGGAAACATGAGGAGCTGTCCTGCAGTCCACTACGTTGAATCAATCAGATGACCAATCAGAGGGATGGTGCTGAAATGAAGGATTTCAGTACTATATAAATGGGATACTCAAACTACACGGCCATGTTGATAAGTCTCCTCGGCTAACGAGAAACAAAAAACTAGAATAAAGAGGCAAAAGGTAATAAAAATTGTCATAGCTTGCATGGCAAGCTTAAATTTTAGCACACATTTCAAGTCTTAAAAACAAAAACTGCTTTTTCCAAGTTGAGAATTGTTTAAAATCCTTTGTACAATTTTCTATTCCTTTCTCCGTCTTTGTTTTCCACCCCACCTTCCTTTTTTCCCTGTCCTGCCTGGAGCATGTCTTCGAAGAGGTGAATAAACATTTTTCCTTAATGAGTGGCGAATCAGAGACAGGAACAGACAATAGGCCCTGTGTAGCAGGAGTGCCAGGAGGAGCATGGTGCTCTGCAGGAAAGGCCAGAGGGAAAAAGGTTAAAGCTCTGGTGAGGGGGGGCATTGTCCACACAGCACCCCTGCTGCTGTCTCGCTGTCCATCATGTTCACAGAAAAACCCGCTGTTACATCTCAGCCTTTGTGTGTCTCTGTGACACAGGAAGGAATAATTGGAGTGATCTGTATTATGCATGCTTATGTATTTCCCAAATTGCATGAACATACGTAGGAAATCTAAAATCACGTGATGAAAAGGGGGCCGTGTTGGGATTCTGCAACATTTGGCTGCAAGTGGAGCTCAGAGAAGCATAGTGATGTAATACAGATGATGTACATTTGGTAAACATGCCATGACAAGAAAATGTTTCAAAAGATTCATCGGGGTGTCTTTCCACAAGACTGACGTGAGCATCTGGGGATTGAAAATGTCAGCGTGGTGAGAAGATCGTATGAGAAAAGCTCTCCTCACGGATGGTGTGGTGTCTGCCAGAACGGTGCATTAGCAAAATAAAAGATTCTTATGTTTTAAGGTCAAAGGGGGTCAATCAGCCAAGACTGTTGAATGTCAGATCACGACAGGAATTATATCACAGTACAAGAGAAAATAATGTTTGAGGCATTTCCTCTCTCAGCCCGAAAAACTAAGACCTGATTTCCTGCTCACAGTTGAGACTGAAACTCTGTGGCTCCTCCAGAGTTACCAGGAATCCATCAATGCTCTCCTTTAGAAGCAACTGGCTGCAGAATTTGTTTGAGGCCATCAAAAAGGGGGAATACAAAAGCATGCCGCACATTTCTGATTTTTGTGTATAAAAAAATCTACAAAAAAACATTGAAAACTATCATATTAATCCCACTTTGTGTTGGTCTAAAACTTAAAATCAAAATAGTAGTTTATGTGAGAAGATATCAAGCAAAAAGCAGGCTAGCTTTCATTCATCATCTTACACTTTCCAGTCAATTTATGGAACCATGGATCCAATAATGTTTGTATTTACTTTATCCCGTAAGTTGCTTTAATATCCCTGCTCTCCTACTCCAAAGGTGACATTTGCCTAACAGTTTAATCCTCCAAACACACAATAGCACAGTTTGGGACCTCTTCAGCTTTATGGTCCCGCTTTACGATAGGTGTGCCCAGAATTTAATATTCAGATAAGAAAATGTTGCATCTTGGAACTGCTGGGCTCTTCAAACCCCCAATGCCATCCATTTAATTAAAAACAATACAATAAATTATAAGCAAAACGAGGGACAGAGAGAGAGACTAAGAAGAAGAAGAAGCAACTAGATGAAGGTAAGTTATTGCCTTAAGCTGGAAAACCCTTTAAAGGAGGACATGATGCATAAATTTAGAGTGCAAGAGCTTATCTGTCAGTCATCTCCTCCCTGAGGGAAAGAGTGGGGACTTGGTACAGATCTATATTTTATGGTATATTTTATGCTATGGATAAGAAAGAAATTAAAATATGTGCATAATATGGACGGACTGGAAATTGACTTGCAGCCTAAAAATATAGAAATACAGCAGAATCAGTTCAGATTTGACATGCATGTCACTCCAGCGCCCCAAACTCCGACAAGAGTCCATCTCCCTCACATAATTTACAGGCAAGACCAGAGCAGTGCGATCCCCAATCATCAGCCTCCATCACCATCAGCGTGCGCCGCAACACAAACAGACAGATGAACATCTGCTGTGATCCGCAAACCAGCAGGAACATTCGGGCTCATTTGTTTCACTCACTGTTAAGACAGTAGCTTCTCTGCTGCTGCTGCTGCTGGGGTTGTGTGATCCATGATGTGATCAGGGCTCAGTGGTAATGTAAGTGCTATAAATCACAAGTGTTATCAGTGGAGTTCATAAAATGTACAGCGCGGCAGCTATTGCTTCGTTCTGTTGCAAGTTTTTGAGGAACAGGGGTTAAGAAAATGTGTTTAAGCTGAGAGAGCAAGCGTTTATTTAATACATTTTGTAGCTTGCTAGTTAAAATTGGCCAGTTTTGATACCTGAGGGAAAAAGCTAGAACTCCACTGGTTTAGGAACTTTCAATTACTAATCAAAGACAGAAGAAAGAAAGATGATCTTCATACCTCACATGCAAGTGAAAAGCTTTTTCTGCTCTAGCATCATAAACATAAATGTGTGCAGGTTGCTAAACTTGCTAAGCAGTTTTACACGAGGATTTCTGTGAGCATATGCACACACACACACACACAAAAAAAGGCTGAATCAGCAGTAAAATGAGTGACAGAGTGTTTATGTGATTGCATTAGTCTGCTATTTGTCCAAGCTCAGGGATACTTGCGATCTGCAGCGGGGCTTTGTACACGTGGGACAGCGGGTTAGAGAGAGACACACGGAGCATAATGATCATTCTCCAACATGCACAGATTAAATTACAGAACCAACTCTGTCAGTCCTCCCTGTTGCTCTGCATTTACCTTGCTTCCATCTTAAGGTAAACAACCAGACACTCCACAGGGTGACAATAATTGCTCTTGATGGTCTCCAGCACCTTGCCTTGTCAACATGGCTCTGAGCTGATCTGTGCGTTTTCTCAGATGGAATCACATTAATATAAATACAATCTAAGAGACATGCTTCAAGCTGAGTTTCTGCTACAGTAAACATTACAGAAACAGGAACACACGAGCTGGGTAGGAACAGAAGTAAATTTGGGATTTAAAGAAAGGAACAAAGTTTTATTTTACTAACCATGCAGGTTTAAATTAGCATTCGGAAAGCATGAACTCCAAACATGCATTTTCCAGACTCCCCACTCTGGAAGTCTGGAAAATGTGGTTTTAAGTCTGGACCACTAAAACTAAACATATGGTTAACATCAAGTGCAGTTAAAGACCATCCAACTGGCCAAATGCATTATTGCCATACAAAGTGTGAATGCATAGTGCTTCAAATATGACAAAGCAGTGAAAAAAAAAAAAATGATTGTAATTTGATATATTATGCAGCTTTTGTTCAAACACATGCACTCATCCCCACTAATAGTTGATTAAATGTCCCCAAGCAAATAGAAAAAATAATGTTTTGTATCCATTGAGAAGCTTCTGGCGAAATTCTGGTCTGACAATTGATCACTCTTCTTGGCAGAATTGGTATAACTCATCTAACTTGGTTTGTTTCCTGGCATTGACTAAAAGAGAGTGAGTTACAGCAAATTGATCCATAAAATGTGACAATAACACCAAGAAAGACTTTAAAAAAAAATCTGCTGAACTCAGACTTGCACTTAGCAGGTAGCGCATTGCTTAGCTGTTATACTCCAACTTGGGAGATTTCCTATGATTGGCAGTGGCCAATGACAGGCCAAATGCTCTGCTGAATGCTGAACGACTCGCCTCCGTGCTGGACACCGGGTCTAGGTCAAACCGCTTTCAGAGGTGATGCGCAGCAGGTTAGACTGACCCGCGGGTCAGAGAAGTAAAGTGGAGGTAGAGATGAGGTGCAGCTGGAGCGCAGGAAGGATTAAGCTTGTGCAGGATAGCAGTTTATTTCACCAAGTCGTTAGGAGACAAGAGTGTGAGTCACTGCTTTAATGAACAGAGGTTTTGTATTTATAGGATTTAAATGCCAATATTTGAAAATCTTCTAAAGATAATGGAAGACTTTTGCTTGGTTGCCCATGACAACTTTGATTTTGTCTAAAAATTACCTGAGAAAGAGGAGAGGAATCTACAGGTTGAGGTTTAAAATGTTGTTCTGTCAGGGTAATTACCATGTCTGATTAAAATATTCAATTCCCAGTTTACTGGCAAAGTGCAACTGACTTAGAAAAATATCTAATATTGTTCCTCCACCATACGGTCCAGTTGTTTCTTAAATCACAAACTGGCAAATTTGTTATATATTTTTTCTCATTTGCACCATAAACTACAAGTTGGTGTTTAGTCATCATGTACTGGTTGCTATGGAGACTTAGTGACCTTCATGCCACTCTTTAATGCAGTTTTCCAACCTTGGATATTTTAAATTAAATTAATAGATTTTATCAAAATGGTAATTCACATGAAGAGTTCATTATAAAATAATAAAAAAAACCATTTATGTTAAAAGGACTGTTTAGTATCAATAATACACAAAAACATGACATTTTACACCAGTGAATACTCTTATTGCAACTAATTGCTACAACTTTACCCACGTCTAACAATACAATTACAATACTTGTGCAAATAGCTTTTTTGGGAGCCCTTTAGAAGATCACATGACAAGAGACAAAGAAAAGCATCCAAAACACAAACAGGAGGTTAAAGTAGCTGCTGCATTGCAGCGAGGGCCTTGGGGTGTGAAGCGGGTGACTCGGGGTTAATCTGACGCTGGGGAGGGGAGGCAGTGATAGTGGCCCTCATGGGGAATTACTGGAGAGATTTGGAGGGAATCTGCTGGCAGCAATTTTCCCGTCTTTTTTATTAGCCTCCATGTGCAATTTGCTGCGAGCTGCTTTAATATGACAGGCAACTGTACGTCTTGCTCGTGCTCTTAAAGCCTCTTCTCTCGACGTGCATGCACACATGCAGCGCTGGGGGATTCTAGCTCAGCCAAGGAAAGAATATATGTCACTTTTTGTTTGTTGTATAACAGAAAATTGCTGTGTGCTGCTCCCTTATAGCAATGTTCCTCATTTGCTCGGCCTCTCAGATGAGAAGTCAAAGGTTAGCTACAGGGATTAAGTGTCTAACTTGAGGCTGCTGCAGAGGAGAACAAGGGATTCATGAATTTATGGTCAAATGTGGGGCTGCCCAGCTGCCACACTACAAAACTCCAGGTTAGAGTTTGCATTTACTGAAAACCCGTCTGTGGACGGCGATATCCTCTGCAGGAAGCAGCTGCACATTTCTTAACACCGAATACAACCACCTAAGCTCGTATTGTCTATCTTCCTCTCACACACAGACTCTGTCCAGCCCTGCAGGTATTCTGCTGCTTAGTATGTAAAGGATAAAGGAGTGATCGGCCCTGACTATGATGGAGGGAGCCTTAACAAATTAACTTTTACAGCTAATTGTAAAAGTTCACACTTCCACAGAGGTTAGAAAAAGCAGCAGATTGGCAGAAGGGCAACCAGGTGTTAGCATCACTGGAATGATCATCAGAACCCGCTGACTTGCTTAAGCATTATTTTGCAGAAGACACTATAGCTTGAAAGCCATGCTGAAGCTTAATTGCAAAGTTTTGCCTCTTGCTGAGTCAATAAATTGAAGTTTTTTCTTTTTAGCTTCATGATGTCAGATAGGTTCTATATAAGAGGGTTTTTTTTTAATTGTAGAGGTAGAAATTAGACAGAAAAATACCTGGATTTGTTGGAAAAAATAGCACATTATCAAAATCTGTGGAGCAGTGCAGCATATCTGAGTGGAATAATTTGACCTGATAAAAGCCTGATTAAAGGTGCATTGCTGAGTTTATTTATACAGAAATGTATAATTATATCCTTACTCTTTTTTTCCTTCATTAAAGCCAGCTAAATATCCACAACCTGAAAGACTCAAACAGTCTTACAAAACCCTAAACTACATTTGAAGCAACAAACTGAGAAAGCAGTAGGGGGGAGAATATCAAACAATCTGCTTTCCGACCCCATCTTCAAAGCTTTATTAGACCAAATCTATTCATGAGGAAATGCAGGCTGATGATAACCTTGCAATTGCATTAAAAGAATCTCATGATTGTATTTTAAGAAGCAGAATTGATAAAAACTTTATTAACTGCGATGAAGATATTCTTTCAGAAAAGTCCATTTGATTTTTTTCTTTCTTTGCTTTGTGAGTTCAGAGAGTCTTTCATTGCTTCAGGCAATCATGTCTTTAAATATTGATCATATAATGAAGCATAAACTAAATCTCAGAATTGAGAAATTATTATTTTCTCCCAGGCAAATCATGTTTTTTAATTTTTATCCTGACAGAAGAAAAGACTAAGGTAGGAAAACAACAAAACAAATCTCTATTTACCTTATTTTAATAAATGGACAATTGCACAGAAGCTTAGTTTGCAAATCTTTCAGTGTACATATGTCATTGATAAGCAATTCTCTACACAAATAAGAATCAATAAAAACGTTACGCAAGAAGCGGATGAAAAAAAAGAAGGTAAAATTTGCCGATTTATGTTTATATAATAGCACAGATTTGATTTCCAATGAAGCGGATCCAGTTTTACTCTACCCCCTATGGATAGCATTTTCTCATTCTGGAGAGAAATCCCTCCGGGACTTAACACAGAAAACTGTCTGTCTGGCACTGCACAGCTCAAGTCTGGAAAAGTGTATTTGTTGAAAAAAGGAGGAAGGAAAAAGAAAAAAAGCTGAGAATCACAGAAAGGTGGCATACCTTGAGGGACCGAACTAATGAAGCAGGTAATGAATGAACCTGCTTCCTAAAAACCTCTAGTTGGCACAGCTGGAGCATAATGGACTGCAAAAACAAATGAGTCACTTATCAGCTGAGCTTCTCACCCACCATTGTTATTTTTTTTCGTAAATGCCAAAAACTTTTAATGTCCAGCTCATTATAAGAGACGATCAAGTAACTTTTTGATGAATAGACGCGAAGGTAGATGGTTACTGAAGTGTTTACAGGACGTGAATGATTTCGCTTTAGTTGTATAACTTCTTGTGAAGCTCATCTAGCTTCTGGTTTAAGATATTGATGATTATAAAAGTTTCCTTTTTCTTTTCATCTTCAAATAGAGTTTAGAAGGAGATTAAATCTGTAAAGAATAAGTAAGATTGTAAGGGGAAGCTGCTTGAAGAACAACAAACAAAAGTGTGAGGTGCATATTTTAGCCCCTTCTCTATCGTTAAGCTGTACAAGCTTTTAATTGGCTGATTACCTTACTCTAATGCTGCAAATGTGTGTTTTACATTCAGGAGACTTACTCTCCAAGCAGCCATCACACTAAAGCGCCTGGTTCATAACAAAAGGCCCACACCAATTCATCTCGAGTGAAATGGAGTGGCAGGCGGCCTCCCAGCTGACCACGCTGTTGTCCTCTGGTGTCCTGCTCCCCACCTTTGGGCCTGATCCGACTCACCCGTCTGTTATGCGACTTGCCCCTGCTATGCCCCATCAACCCAGGGAGACACAGCCATAGGCCTAGCATCCCTGACTAAAAAGCGTGTGCACATATGTGTAGCTTTGGACCTTGAGGGCGTTTTCCTCCTCTATCAACGCAGCCCCTGCTGAGGGTGACACCTGCAAATAACAGTTTAATAGCTGAGTAATGCGCCTGGCCTCCTCCCCAGCTGCGCGGGGCAGCCTGGTGGGCTGAGAGGCAATTGAAAAGTCTTTGCTGTCTTTAGTGTATGCATAAGGCAGTGCCACACACAAACCATGCAACTATAGATAGCTTTGCATAAACACACATAAACTGGGATGAAGAAGGTTGTAAAAGTGGGGCAGACGTGCCAGCACCTGCCCAATGACTGGGTCATACATCATATTTCCTCCACCTGCTCCAAATTCTGCTTTGTTTCTATTCATAACAGGCACACGCTTCTCAGACTGCAGTCTGCAGTTCCTTGCTTGAGTATTTATATCACTTCAAGTTTCTTTGACTACGAACTTAAAAGTTTAGGTGAGGCGGGTTGAGATTTCATGGAGAGCATTGACAAAACTATCCACCTACTCATCAAACAGCCCTGACTTTGATGCATAAAAAAGTCCCATGACACGATGCTACCACCACCAAGCTTGAGCACCCAGAGTGGAGCATTAGCTCAGGAGTAAAATGTTGGCCTCATCTGACCAGGACACCGTCATCCACAAAGATTAATGGGGACAAACTTTCTCAGGATACTTTGCATAGACTGAACAATTTGCAAAAACAAAAAGCATTTGCCATCTGTAAGTATTAATCTCAATGCACTCTGTCAAATGTACACCGACAGTGACTCCAAAATTATAAATCAACTGTACAAACGCAACAGGATAGAAATCTAAATGCATGAAATTAAAGATGCTTAGTAAGATAGAGAGGTCAAGTTAAATCGATGTCCCTGAAGGCTTTGATAATACCAGACTAATGAAGAAGCAGTTTAATCTGACAGGATGAAAGAAAACATATTGAGTAGCAACCGTTCTTTAGAAAGTGGGGCATACCAGACAGAGAAACTTCGCTAGAAACTGAAAGCAACGCAATAAAAAACTAAAGCACAAGTTATGAGATAAGTAAAGCAGGTTTAATAGTTGTAACAACAAAATGAAATGTATTTTTTAAACAGCTTTTCATCTCTATGTTGATAAATGAGTAAAAAACAACTCAATTTATGCTGGCTACAATTGACAAAATGATTTATATCCCTAAATAAATATAATACATTAGCCACCTGCTTAGCAGATAAAATCTCTCAGGTTTTATATGCCATATTTCACTGGAATGATCCAGTCTCTTTTCTCACATAAATAGATAATGTCTGTAATTTTACTGCAGCTGCCAAAATTCCCCATTTATTTCTCAGACTCCATTCTTAAGAACTAAGCAGAGCTTTCACTGCCTATTAAACCAAACACACGGTAATAAAGGTGTCACACTGGGTGCGCTGCTGACAATAATCACTGCATGTACCAAGTGCTGCTACAGCTAAATAAAGCAGGAAGAAACACTTAAAGAGCTTAGAGGAAAGAGATTAGTTTTTGCTGAAAGCTGCCATTCAAAGTCTGGTGCTGATGAAAGCAATCAATACAAACAGCTGGATTAGGACGGCTAGCACACGAGATATAGCTATATTTTACAAACTGTGCTATGGTACTTTTAGGATTTTGCTTTTTCAGGTCAACACAAGGACAGAATCAGACAAGAGTGTGTTTCAAACAATAGTTGTAAAAGTGGAATTCAATTTCTATTGATTAACCCCAACAGCTATAGACTTGTCATTTTAATTTAATGTTATGTTCAAAATTCTCTTCGCAATAATCAATTGAAAATTCTTCCTTGGTGCCAAACTAGCAAACATTGACCATTCAAGCTTTTGCAATGAGCAAAAGTCAGTTCTTCTTTTCTAAAGAAACTGTAGCCACTTTGTAGAATCACATTTTAACATCTACATCCTTCCTAGCCAGAAGAAAAATATTAGTGGAGCTTAAAAGAGTACTTTGAATATAAATCTGTCTTAGTATGAATTAATGGGCTTAAAGTTGATCTTAAAAGCACAGCAAGACTTCAGGTTTTATAAATATAAAAGTTTTATTGCTATAAACGTTTACCATTACAATGCTATTGTGACTCAAACAGCTAGCTGCCTTAAATGTTGGGTGTCATCTTTTAATGTCTTTGAAAGGAAATCATCCCAAAGAAAGTGTAAGTTACTCTGAACTGAAGAAGAAGTTTCCTATAAAACAAACTGTCTATTCTAGTTTTGAGACGAAGAAGCAAATTCTGTATTTCCTCAGTAGGCGCAGATCAAAAGATGCTCAGCTTCACCTTTCTGAGACGCACTCTGATTTGCCCCACAGTGGGAGATCCAGGATGAGTTCCTGTCTGACAGATGCCTCTCTGTTCTCGGAGAGGCAGTTCGGCTTCAAGTCTCACATCAAACCGCAGTGTCTTCATCAAATGTCCAGAGACGATTCCTGCAGCTCGATTACATGGCAGAGTCTCTAGAAGAAACTACGCTCAAGCTTCTGCAAGCGTAAGTGTAAAAAACCTGAAAGATGGCTAGAGCTGTGTAAGGACCATCTACCGCTGACCTGGGGTCACGAGTACACAGGCGCCAAGAAGATCTTGACTGAACTTCATTATGTATATTTGTAATAATAATAATAATCCCACTCTGCAGTGTGACAGCTGCTAAGGCTCCAAGATGGACGTCCGATGGACGCGTCCGTGCAACACTCAATTTTTTTACGATTCCTACGATTGTCTCACACTGCTTGGTTCACATCAAACTGTTTTGCAGATGATAAGGTTAAGAATCGCTGCCGTCTTGTGGAAGAAATGAACAAAAGATTGGTCACAAATCGCTGATCAGCACAAAATGCAAAGTGCAAAAGATTTACTTTAAATTGCTACATTAATTTTGCTGTCAGAGAAAATACTATTGTTCTGCCGGTTCTGCAAAGTACAGTTAAAGATCAGCAACGAGAGAAAGAGATCCTGAACAAGCGCAGGAAGATAATAAAAGACAATATTTCCATGTAAACTCTAATGCAGTGAAAAAGCTTGAAGAATATGAGCTTTCTGTGCCAGTCCAAGTAAAATCTCAACATCCAAAGTGTATCTTTGTTATTAATGACAATGTTACCTTGTTTCTGCTTTTGTTCTGCAGGTTGTGAGAAATTAATATTCATCTGAAACACTCCCTTGCATGTTGATTGGTGGAGAATATTTTTCTCAAGACTAGCTTTTTGATGAGGATTTGCTTTGATTAATAATAATGAGAAAGCATCAGAGATAATGGGCTCTCTGGCATTTGCCTGAGTAATTTGCGCATTTCCAACCAGTGAGAGATATCACTGAACACTACAGGCTGAAGAGGCAGTGTGCTGCATCTTCAGTTTGGTACTTTAAGAGCATCCATCAACCTGTTTAATGATTGCTACCATATTGGGAGGTCCGCGGATACGAGATGCATCCAGTTACTACTAAATTCACCACAGCACAACTTTGTGGTAAAAAGGAAGTACAACTTCTTGGATTGGTGCAACTAATCAATCAAAGAAGGACCATAAGTCCCTCTCCAGTAGTGGATATGCTTCTCCTAATACTCTAAACAGTGCTAACTTTTTGTTTAGCACTTGAGTGCTTTTGACAACCATAAAAAATATTTAGCCTAGGATTCATTCCAAGTTGCTAATATACTTGGAAACCGAGTTAAACTTTGAGCTGAATAAAGTTCAACATCTGTGTTAAAGTTGTGGTTATCCACCAGTTAAACGTTCATATTCATACTCTTATTTTGAAGTGGGTAGATACTGTTTACGCAGCAGTTCTGTTTGTTCTTCTCTCTCTTTCTCCTCAATGCTCTATGGATACAGCTGCACATTTAAGGTTGAATTAAAACCTGATAAATACCAAAAAAAAAACTTTATCATGTCCTCATATGTAACCAAGAATAGTGATGGGCGTCACCTTGTTTCACCATAATTGTAGTGATAAAGACTCAGTAGAATGAAATGAGACAGACAGTGGTGGATAATATGGGTAGGGGAACGAAACAGATAACATTCTGATTGTTCTGACTAATTACTGAGGACAAAGTGGGTAAACGAAGATGAGGACGGAAGTACATTTGATGGCTAATCAGAAAATCCTGTGACTTCCAGCTAGTGATAATTACTCTATAATTTCTCCAAATGTTGTATTTCAACCAAACATCCTGGTGGTGAAAAACAAAACTAAACCCAGCATTACAGAAGAGCTGCTTTACATCTGTGGCTGTTAGTGGGAGCTGAGTGGCCGCCCTCCCAGCTCCTACCAACCAGGTCAGTAAATCACTGCGTCTCTCCTCTTGCCTTTCCAGCCTTCTGCTGAGGTCAGCTATGAATGGTCCAGACGTAAAAGGGGGAGGCATCCATCACTTTTTTTTATACGCCCAAATCTTCTGCTGCTTAATGCGGCCCCAGACGGCGCAAAAGACAATCCAATCAGCCAGCTGAGATCCAATCCTGCCACATTTGTGGGTTTTTGCTATTTGCAGGCTGGAAAGTGCAGCGAGTTGCAGAAGGGGAACAAAGATGCATACAGCGCCTGAATCGATACATCTGAGAAAGATGCAGGTAAGTATGGCTGCGTTTAACACAACCTTGACTAGAGGAAACTAATTCCTCTGTTGGCAATTCTTTGAGGAGACAACATAAACACAAAACTGATGATCTTTCTCGTGGTATAGTACATCCTTCACTCCTGACTGGAACTGGGACGAGATAAATTAGGAGCAGTTTTCCCAGAATAGCCTCCCAAGACTAATAAGACATTCTCATAGAGTAGATGTGCATTTCATTGTGCCCCTGCTCATTCTGTCAGATTCATATTGTCAAAACACAGAAGGGGAGTGTCAGAGCAAACAGATAATGCTGTCTATATGCAATGGCAGATAAGCTGACATTACACCCCATATCTGAAAGGAAGCTATTAACCTTGATTTGGGAAACAGAGATAATCTGTCATGCGACATTTTATAATCCCTCAGATTCTCAGCCAGTCAATGGATTCTTAACTTTTACTTTGTTGCCCAGCAGCAGGTGGGAGAACAGATTAAAGCTGGAGCTGCAAAAAGTACAGCAGAGGACAAAATGATGACATCACAGTTCAGTTGGCCATGCTTCTTGAGGGCATCACTCTCTCAGCTTTGTAATGATTGCGTTGGAGGTTGAAAGTCTTCTCATAACGGAAGAATTGACTTATTTCACTCACTGAAAATGTTTTTTTCTTCCCGTGAATGTAGGTGTACTCATTCATTTCAGAAACACACAAGGAGATGACAAATAGCCGCTGATTGGACCTCACTATTAAGAAGAATAACAGGCCTGAACTGGGCATAATGGGGACTTCACAAAAGATAAATGCTTCACATGGATACAAAAATCCTTACTTTGAAGAGGACAAATTTATAACACAAGGACTTTAAAAAATACTTTGCTCTTTACTACATCTTTATGAAATCAGCTTTAATAAAAAGGGTTAAGTCAAGATCAATGACCTAGAGTAGCAAGCACATTAGGTTTAAATTTGACATTTAGTACAAAAACAGCATATGGTGGGGAAGTTGTTAGCACCATTAGCTTGGGGCAAGAAGGTCCTACATTCAATTCAGGCTTGTAGGCTTGTGCATGCATTCTCTTTGCATATTCTGTCCTCCTCCCACAGTCCAAAACAATGACTGCTGGGTTATTTTGTTCCTCTAATTTGCTCTGAGAAGTTAACTTATCTGTAGAATATGAATCAACCTTGGTTATTATAAGAACAGGAGGGGTTTAATGGGAATTCACAACAGAAGTCCAACATGGACATACAAATTGTCAGACGATATATTGCTTCCTTTTGCAGCATACAGCTACATAATCTTTGTCAACATGATAACACTGGCTAAAAAAGGGAACCGAGTGTCGCTTTTAGTTCTACCCATGTTGCAATGATGACAACATTTTATTAAATAACACAGAATTATGTAAAAGTAGGAAATGAGTCAGGGAAACATCCCTAAAAGTGAATTATGCAATGTTACTGTAGCTTTTGTTCTTTTGCTTTGGAACATCCATGGAAGAGTCAAAATGGCCAAAACCCCGTATTAACCTGTAATTGCAGTAGAATTACTTCACTATAGAGAATTTTGAAATGAAGCCCTTACTTTGAATACATTTATCGAGAAAAAGTCACATTAAGATGTTTGCATATATATCCTGGTATTTCAGGGTCAATGAAGGAGAAAGAGACACAGAGCATCATAGCTCCTTCAACAAGCCTGACAGAGGACTTAAAGGACATACCAGACCAACTCAGTGTGTATTTGCATAAAAAACGTATACTGCAGAGAAAGATTATACATGAAGTCTTTGCACGTCCTTAACTTGAATAAAACAAATTTTCAGAAATGCATAAATAACAGAAAGAAAAAAGGATTTTACTTGGAATAACCATTTTACTGGTATCTAGTTCTCATGAACATCTGCAGAGTCAAATTTCAATAACAATAAATTGATTATATGTCACATTAAATGTTACATTAAAAATGTAAGTGATCATTACAACTTTTTAAGTTTTCAAAAGTTGAAATAATCAGACATTTGAATAAAATGCCACATCCACACAAAAACACAAAACAAAACCAAAAGATAAAGACATGCAGAGAGGCAAAGTGAAAGTCAACATCTTAATTTAAATATGTCAACTGGTAAATGATTGTTTTCAAACCTTGATTTTCTTTCATTTGAAGCTTAAACATTCCCTATCTACCGAAAAACCCATCAAAAATAAATACTGCATTCTTACTTTTACATATTGCACACACTTGTTGACATCACTGATGCAGGATTCATTTTCTGTTAGCAAGAATTTTAAAAACTTCAACATGGTTGTCCAACATCAACCTTTATTGCTTCTCTCTCCGAATTACTATGTAGTCATTAGCTCCTGCTCCTAGAGAGATGGAGTCGAGGGCTCTTTTCACTCCATCTTGACCAAATAGGAACAGCTCCAAATAAGCATAGCAGAAAAAACTTCTTAGATTGTCCTTTTATCTTTGAAATGTCACATTTATTCACACTTAAACAAGGCTTGCCTGCATGCACTTGTTTGGATTGTACTGCAAGGACGTATTAAGATTCAAATCAGGCCTGCCTCCCATCTTGATAAATGGAAAGAGTCTGCAAAAACTTCCCTAAATGGCCCTCTGGCATGGCTGGGGAATAAATTGAGCTAATCAAGGGTGGCCTCACAATCACTGCATCCACAAAGTAATCAAAGAGTTGAAAAGGAAGCACACTGTGCATGCAGATCTAGGAGTGTGTGCATGTGTGGATGCGTTTCAAATTTGGCTTCAAGATATCGTCTTGTCTGGGCACTAAAAGCCAATTTGGAGTGTTGCAGCCATAATTGTACATGTGCGTTGTCACGGCACAAGTAAAAGCTTTTCTGCTACAGCCACATGGAGACTGAAAGTGCACAATTAAGCAGCTACATTGAGGACCACCTCATTGATGTGACAGACAGACAGAGCAAAACTCAGATCAGATTAGTTGTATTGTAAACACATAAAACGAGCTCACTGGACAAAAACAAATGACTCTGACGGGGATGACTTTGCCAACTATAAGTTAACTTAACCATCCCCATTTACTTCCCGTTTAGGTTTTGTATGTTCAAAATGAAACAAGGACAAACAAACTATCCCTGTGGGCTAGATGACTGGGGTATAAATCCTGGAATATGGGCAGAGTAAAACACCTGGTTTCCTTGCTAATGGGTATGCTTGCACTCCCTTCCAAAAGAGTTTCCTGCTGCCAATTTAGTCACTGGCGAGGATATTCTCAGAGGTGGCAATCGCGGGAAGCAAACAGTGAATGTGTGTGTGTGTGTTACTTTGACCGATTCCCCCTGCGGAGCTGAAGCGTGATGGATAACCACTCAGCCAAGCCGCTGCTCTTTTCTACGAGCCCGGGTTATCTCCCAGTGGTGTGGCTTCATGAAACTATGCTGGAATGGCAAATTCCAAACAAATTCAACTTGGTCTCAAAGGTCCTCAAGGTTTGAAAGCAAAGCAGAGGCTCCTTTATCTGGAGTCAAACACTAAAACACTTTATAACATCTATTCTTGTAGAGATCTTTCCCGTTTACCTGACTGACTGTTTGCCATAAAACACATAAGAACTGCAACTACCTGCTTACACACTCCAAAACATCTATTTTCTGTTCTTTTCTTTAATAAATCAGACAAGTCCCATAGAAATGCAATAGAAATTCAATCTTTGCTTAACCAGAGTCCTAGTCAAATCTGGCATTTACGACGACTTCTTTAAAGATCTTTAACTTCCTTCTTCAGCATATTATGCACTTTATAAAAGATAGTTATCAAGTTTCCCATGATGAAGGAGCTCAGAGTGGATAACAGGAGACCAGTTTGACTTTATTGCCAAATATGCAATTTTTTACCAGTTTCGCTGATCAGGATTTTCCAACATCAGTTTCCAGTTTTCTTTGAAGTCTAAATTGCCAATTCCAATTTTAACCAATCCAAACATTTTTTAAAGAGCAATAAAACAGAGATGAAACCTTTGATTAGTAAGAAAGAAAAATGTATGTGTACGTCATCTTTTATATAACAAACAAGATAAAACATAAAAGATAAAACAGCATAAAACTGGGCAACAGTCAGTATAAATACATTAGTCTTCAGCTGTTTCTTAAAAGAATCAACAGAACCAAGCAACAGCAAAGATGGAGGCAACATGTTCCACAACCCCGGGGCCACAGCACTGAAGCATTCATTCCTTCTGGTCATAAAAGTGTTCAAGATGGAGGAAAGTTTTGAATCCAGCAGAAAATGAAGAAATTACAATCTTATCCTGAAATATGCATGAAAGCAAAAGTCTTGGTAGCCTTTTTAAAATCTTTGAGTTAGATGCTTTAGTAACGTCTATCTTTATTAGGGGTGGATCCATCGACAGGCTGTTTGTTGATCAACAATCGGCCAACATTTACACATGCAACTGATTTTTTCTATCTCTGAAAGGTTTGAAAATCAGCTGCTGTTCCTGTTTGTTGAACATTGACTGAATATGCAAGTCACCTTCCCTGCACTCAACAGAAACAATCAGTACCACGAAAGTGGACAGGCAGTCCTCCGTGGCCACATGATGCAAATATGACATTGAAGCACAGAATGGGAAAGGCACAAAACTACTTCATCATACAGTCTGAAATAAAAGGACAAATGCAAATCTCTAATTTAACACTGACAGCTTGTTTCACCCACAAATGCTTCCCACGGTCGAGTTTTCCTCCTGAACAAAGACAAATGTTTAACAGCTCTGCCTTAACTGTTCTTTTTCAAATACTTTCAGCATCTCAGCAGGGGGACCTTGTGTCTTACAGCTCTACGTTACAAAGGGGCCCTGATGGATCAAGGCCAACAGACATCATGTGAAACACAAGGGCACAAGTCTCTGCAGGTAGCTGAGAAATAAAACAAGCCTTTTCTCTGTAAGCTAGCTAGAGGCCTAAGTGCTTGGTAAGTCTGCTCAAACAAATGCCGGTGAGCAGCAAGTTGGTGTAATGACTTGATGATGGGAACGTTGCAGAGGGGACAGAGAGAGGGTTTTTTTTTTCCAACAGGCAATGGACCATAATCCCTCTGTTTGTTGCAACAAGAGGGTGAATCAAGACTGTCGAAGCTGAAACAAGCCTCCTGTAGCCTCCCTTCCTTTTCCAAGAAGTGCTCCAGCAAGAGGCACGCTGAAAGGAGTTAAGCGAACCGAGGGAAATAGACTTTCATTCGGAAGGAATTACATGGATATCCCTGTGGATATCCACTGTTCAGAGAGCAACAACATCTACGCTGGGATTAAACGCAATGTTCCTTCACAAATCTCCTTTGAACATCGAGGTACTTATGGACATGTTCTCTTTCTCAATCTTTTTGTAACTTTACAGCGAGAACATTTTGGATGCAGGTGCTGCGTTTCCCAACCTGGGAGCAATCGCTGATGGAAAGCAGCAGACCTCAGGAAATACAATTTCCTGCTTGCAGGAAATGAATGTGGCGTGTGATTCTTTTGATTAACAAGGTATAAACCAGGCGCTGATTGACAATGCGCACATATTGAAGCTAACACGCCCCCTGCAATTCACTGACCACACTCGATTGTTTGCGGTTCTTGCTTCTGGCCCCTTCTCTCCCATGACACTTGGTGCATCTTATCTCTCGACCCATGCCTCCCTCGCTCACACGCCGCTGCCGCCCCTGTTAAGAGGAG
This sequence comes from Phalloptychus januarius, assembly GCA_902982915.1. Lineage (NCBI taxonomy): Eukaryota > Metazoa > Chordata > Actinopteri > Cyprinodontiformes > Poeciliidae > Phalloptychus > Phalloptychus januarius. The sequence goes on from CADWAE010000467.1 coordinate 4,535,279, forward strand.
GAACTGCTCCGTCTGAACAGGCCCTTCCTCTGTGCAGGGCTGATAGGGGCTCAATCTGACAGCTGATGCTCAGGAAGAGGCTTATTAAACGGGGGCCGAAGAGTAAGAGGTCTGGCCTTATCACGGCGGGTAAAGCATCTCAACTCTTGGGGCTAATTGGCCGGGGGACCAGTGGCCAGCTGCTGGGCAGAGATTGGGTCATCTGATGGCTCCCCTTTTCCAAAATTGCTGGGTCTACTTTTACGCTTTTGCACTTCTGCTCTCGTTTAATGAACACAACCGTGTGGTACTCTAAGTTCTCTCAAATCCAGACGGCAGGCACTCTGGCAGTCCACCCCACATACAGTGATTTGATTTATGAAAGCCTGATTGCAAAGGTTGTGTGTGTGGGAAGAGGGCTGGCAGTCCCAGAGCTGCAGCTCTAGGTAAAAGGATTAATTCGGCTTAAAAAGTGGAGCTGCTGAATCACTCACAGGATCTCAGATACAAAATGCCTTGTTTACATGAAAACATTTTCCCACGACACCAGTCTTGATATTTACTCATAATTTGCAGAGAAAATGTTAAAACTTCTGGGTTGGATTTAGACAAGAACAAGGGCAGGGAATGTATTCATTTTCTTTTTAGCTATTGCGATGCTGAGCCTTATCTTATGTAAGTCAGGCAGGATCTGCAAAATGAAAAATAAAAAAAGGCCAGAACAGAAAAACAACTTCACAGTCTTCCCTAAAAGTTTTGAAATCCTTTTGTTCTCATCTCTTTGCAGACAAATCTATACATTTACAAACAGCTCATGTATGAGGGACAAACTTTTCAGACTCTATATGGGCAGTTGAATGGAGTCCCACTTGTGCTTATGAGTCAGTGGCAATAATTTAGGCAGTACATACTGTCCTATATACGATATCATGAAAGAGAAAAACAAGCCACAAGGCTGAGAGAACTGCAAAAACTGTGTCAGCACATAGAACCGGGAAGGATGAAAGAACATTTTCACCACAAATGTCGAAATCCTAAGACCCCTCCATTATTGGAAAAAGTTTGTAGACTTTGCAGAGTTTGAAAACAAGCCAAACTGCAATTAGCACTAAAGAAGCTGCGGCTAACAGTAAGGTCAGTGGTGAATAGGATGCAAAGTGGCTCCCTATAGATAAACTGTAAAAAGACTGAAGTTACAGTGAAGTTAAAAGTATTTGCCATTTGTAGATTTCTATGAATTTTCTCTTTTTTTTATAATCACACGTAACTTTATCATATCAAACAAATATATGGGGAGGAATTTAGATCCATTCTGTTTCAACCTAAGCAAGCTTTAGCTTAAGCTCATTAAATGATTGACATTTTTAGAATAGAGCAGAAATCATAGTTCCAGTGATAAATTAGTTTTCTTAAATGTCAGATATGTGAACACATATCTTCTAAAATCTTCCACAGTTGTCTCATTCTTCCAAAACTCTTGGGAATTACAAAGCTGCATTCTTGTTGTCAGTGGTGTCTTTTGTTATGAAACTTTCTCACAGATGACAATTTTGCCCAGTCTCTCTGCTATTTATCCATGTGTGGATAATTGCTATAACCAATGTTTGCTACTGTGCAAAAGAATTAAAAAATAGCTTTGAAACTCTGCTTAAGTTATTGAATGTCAATGATTTGTTTCTCATTTGTTCTTGAATGTATTCAAATTGGGACATTTAGCCTAAGTGAATTTTTTCACAGACCTGGGTGTGGCTAATTGAACACCCAAAAATAAAAAAAGTTTATTTTTAATCAAACTTCATTCATTATTTATCAAGGGGAGTGATTATTGTTTAAGGCTGATTTGGAGATTTTCTTTGTATTATACTAACACTTGGCTTATGATCTGAGAAACGTGTGACAAAAAAACTAAACAGAACAAATCAGCAAAGGCACAAACATTATCTAGAGCTTTTCTAGTTTTACTTGCCATTCAAGGCATTTTTACATGACCTTAAGCTGATTTAAACTGAACTTGACTAAAGTATAAATTTGATTTGAAGCCAGTAGAATGAATATTAATTAATAATGTGTAAAAATCTTTTAAGGAAGGTTAAATTTTACAGTTTAAATTATGTGATTCGACTAATGATGTTAAATCATATAGGATAGTTTAATCCCTTTTCCTTTATCTTCATAAATTTCATAGAAAACGAAATGAAGGGACCTCAATTCTTGCAATATCTCCAATCCTTTGTACTTTGTCTTACAATTTGACAGCTCATGTATAATTATGTCTAAAAAGAAGAATATTAGACATGAAATGAAATGGCTCAAACCTCAAATGAGGCAAAAAGCTCTGTTTAACATGCTACCAGAACAAGACGTCTGCTGGCTGAATCCCAGTCCCTTGTCACCACCCAGCCACCTTTCAAACTGCTTGCATTAGCATAAAATTTATGTCAGACAGCATGCAGGATTCAGCAGAAGTGTGACAGAAGAAAAAGAAGGCTTTTCACTCCCCTCCCCTGAACAAAAGTGCAAAGGAAGACTGCAAAGCCAGCGCAGAGTCTCGGGGAGGGGTTGGTGTATGCGAGGCGGCGTGGAATTACCCTGCGTAGATCTGCACCACAAGCAGAACAGATGTGAAGTCCCTTAAAAGCGCCAAGTTCAATACCATTTCAATATTCACTCCTCAGCAAATCTAAAACCTGTGACATTAAAATAAAGCTGCTTTTGCAGGATTCCTGCTTTAGCAAGGCAACACTTGAATGACAAAGAACCGATTGTCGGAGCAGTATAGATCCACCTGATACTCACACTCTGCACACAGGAAACTTTGAGCTTTAAAGTCCCTGTCAATATGTTTTATCAGAGAATGAATAGCTATAATTTTCTGTTATGAAGGTTCTGAATAAAACGGGTATCAGCTGTTTCATGAATTTATGAGCTGATTTTCTCAGGAGCCTTGGCATTCAAATGACAGTTTTCCAGATAGGAGTCATAAATTGACTTTACCAAGGGTAGGTTCAGTTCAGCTCTTAGAGTGTGAGGACTTGTGTCGCGTGCAATCACTGCCAATTTATTAAGTTCACTCCGGTCAGATCAGGCAATCACCTGGCAGCAACTCGATACATTTAGGCATCTAGAAGTGGTGAAAACAACTTACTTAAATTCAGACATGGTGGTGGTGAACAAAGGGGAACTTCACTCTGAATGTTGGTCTGAGGATGGCTGACTTGATTAGATCAGTAAAAGATGATGAAGGAGGTCAATAACGTAGCTCTGCTGCAGTTGAACTACCAATCATACACACATAATCCTACAACATTTGAGGTATTACAGAAATAAAACTATGCTGAATCCAGAAAAAGATATCACAGACATATCTGTCAAAATCTTCTGATTTAACAAGTACACCAAGACAATTACTCCTCAATAAAGCTGAGACAGATGGTGAATAAAATGATCTAAAATATGGAGGTTTGTGTGTCTATTCTCTATGCATGGGGGCATGCTGTGCTTCCATTGAAATCTTTATCTTCCACTCAGTTTCAGTAAAGTCTGCAGATCATATATGCAGAGGATAATTGAGTCAACAAAAACCAGTTCAACTATTTATTTCTCACACATACACACATTTATTATTTCCTGAGGCGACAGTTGGTAAATAATTAAAACAGCTAAAACTGCTAAGATGCTACGTTGTGTTAGCTTCCACAGCCAACTTGCATCAATTTCCCCAAAGAAGCTCTAAAAACATAACAGAGATCCAGAGAAAATAAAATATATAACTTCCCTTGAGTTTCAGTAACTGTCAAAAAAAAAACAAAAAAGAAAAAAAAGGCAAATAAAAATAAAAATTGCAAACTTAGGTGAAAGACTTCTGCTGAACTGGATGTTCTTGTCTTCAAAATGTTGTATTGCTCATGATTTGTGTGTAGAGAAGAGACAAAATGCTCTCCTGGCAGCTGACAGGAAAGCAGATATGGAGTGACAAATTCAGTGTTTCAAAGGCTTTCATGTTTCATAGACATAAAACAAACCTATAAACAATACGCAAACAATGATTTATCGTTTGCAACTGTGCACTGACGGTAAGAGTCTTGTTGAGACTTACAGACCAGGTCGGGATATAACCGTGTAACAGCTGATCTCCTTTTACTTATAACCTAAGCTCTGGTTTGTGCAATTTTGGTTAAAGTCACATTATTCTCCCCTACTTATTTGAACCACTTATATTAACATTGTAAAATAAAAATATGAATCATGTATTTTCTAATTCACATAAAACTAAAACAATACTTGCTATTTTTAAATCTGTAATTGCTTGGGCAATATTAATTATTCTGCCTGGATATTTTACTGTTCTTGACAGAATTGGAGAAATTAAGTTAAATCAGTTCATTTATTTATTTTTTTTTGTTTTAGCATATTACCAATATGCTAAACAAAAAGGTCAGGTCAGGACTTAGGGGAATTCATTCCAAAAGCTCAATATTAGCCCATTTTAATGTGTACTAGGGATCTAAAAAAGTACAGATCAATGAAGAACGTCACTCCCCAAAATAAACGCCTTTAAGTTTAGTTGAAATTTTCAGTTGCCCACATTTTTTTTTATAGTGAAGCAAGAAAAAGATTGAGCTTTTTGGCCTCAATACCATGAAGTATGTTTAGATGAGTCACTGGAAAGCTTTGCAGCCTAAGAATACAGCACCATTTGTCAAGCATCACAGTAAGAATCTGTTTCTGCACAAGTGGTGCGGGTGAAATCTTCAACTTCATCTCGAATAAGTTTATTGTTTCGTCTAAAACCATCAAAACTGGTTTTATATGAGGCTAACTTAGTTTCTCTAATAGTCTTCCCAAAACAGCAGAACTCAACTCTGCAAAAATAAAAATGTTACCATTTAAAATTAACCAGACATTTTAAAGAAAAGAATATTTCTCTATGTGGACAGATGTTACTAATCCCACCATCTTAAATCTTCCTGCACAGAGCTGGCGTCTGGTGTCTTGCTTCCACTGACATAAATATTCTTACCATTTCATGTCAAATAAAATAAAGTGGAGCCTCCAACAATCGGAGCCTGACACTTGATGACTACCTTGTATTGTGTTCTGGCCTCAGTCTACTGACCCACCAGAGCATAAAATGATAGTTCAGGCAGCTGAGAGCAAAGGGCGGGCTCCGGTCAAATGAGGGTGTTTGGTGTACCAAAAGAGGATGGCGGAGTCACAACAAGAGTTACAGCTGCACAGACACTAAAAGAGGCAGACAATAAGAATTAGAGGTACATGGGAGCTGAACAAGGGAGAGACAGGGAGAGATGCTTTGTTCTGTGTAAATTACTGGGACTGAAGCATGATGCCAGGGTTGCCAAACAGCTGCTTGGTATGCAGTGTGCAAAGCCTTCTCTATCACTGCTGACATACTGGGCAGAGGAATTATGATGAGAGATGATTGTATCATGACTGTAATTGTAAATGTAAATCCTGCGGCGCGGCCACCCTCTTTTTGTGCATAGCAATGAGTTCCCCAAACAAAATTTACATTCCACTTCATATCATGCGGCGACTGCATTACTTTGACAAACAATAACCATTGACAAATGAATAACATAAAAGGAGATGATTAACTCCAGGAAAGCAATCTGGGCAGATAATTTGTGCTCGGCTCTTGCGCTGCAGCTTTCCCAGGCGGGCCTTGTTTTCTTCTGTGTATGCAAGACCAAGGCAGCAGAAATTAATACTGTGCATAGTTAGCATGCATGAACACATAGATATGCACTTTATTTTGCCATTAAATACTACAAAGCTCACTTTAAACATATTTTGTTAAATTATTTTTTGTCTTTACCCTTCAGTGCAACTAATCTCGACTGCCAGACGTAATCAAATAGCTGCTAAAACACTCTTCATCAAAACATATAGAATAATAAACAATTCAAGTATTCTAATCACTTCCCTCTGGCTATTAACCAGACACAAAGTGAATGGGAGGTATGGTTCAATCCCTTCAAGATGGGAGAAATCTATCTTATGCAGGCAGGCAAGAGGACTCAGTGTTGCATTGATACAAGTTTAATTAGCATACACAAACAGGGTTCCTCATATTTCATCAAACAAAGAGGTAAATGAGCTAACAAAGTTTGTTCAAATTAGTCCAATTAAGGAAGCTAATTGATACTTTTCTCTTTAAATTGCTCTTCCTGTCCGTCGAACACTGAACACGCTACAATACTTGGGTAGAGCATCTGTCAACAAGGCTTTGGAGATCCATTTCACTTAGAGTGTATAGACTGGCTGATTAACTTTCAATGAAGCTGCTTCCATTCAGAAAAGCTAAGCTTTTACGTTAGTGCTAGCTGCCTGTTTATACTTCTGATGGCCTCTAATGTTTTTTATCAATCACAGACGGTGCTGTGCAACCTGCAACAGAGTCTTTTTCTAACACCTTTTAATTGGTAATTGGTTACGTTGCTAATGTCACCAGGGACATTCAAAAGCCAGTCCTACTAGTTTTCTTGACATGGAACCAGAACAGGTCAAGGCAGGTTTGGTGTTCTTCCCAAATCTTGATTGTTCGATTCAGGCTGTAAATCTTCAGCAAAATAGATTTTCTACTAAATTTATTTTACGCCATGAAGGATCACTATGCTCATCAATTTCTGTTTGGCACGATTTTTTTCCCCTAATATTTCCGCTCCAGGTCCACACAGAGACATTCAACATTCAAAAAAATAAATAAATAAAAGAAGTCCACCCATAACCTTTGAATAAAGTTACTGACAACTCTAGTTATCCCAAAGTCCAATTACATGGAAGGGGGGTGCCGAGTATATGAGTCTGATTACGGACCCATCTTCCCAGAAATAAGGACTCTGTCACTGGGGAGCTGCTGGCCTTGCAGAGCCAGCCAAGCCTGGCCAGGAACCAGAGAGGTATTCTCTCTTCTGTCACTTCTCATTGTTGTGAAGCGGGCGCGCCGCATGAGAGCGGAGTAACCTGCCAACAGGCAGCCGAGACGAAAAACATACTCTGCTATTTACATTCATCAAATACGAGAAAACGCAGGCCGGAAAACCTGACCAAAGACAAAAAAGAAGCACCTTTTAACGAGCGACACACATGACTGCACTGCATGCGTTTTCGAACATCAAGCCGCCTATTTTTCAACATTAATCACTGAATTCTTGAGGCGTTCTGTCACGCAATCCGCCATCATGTGAACGTGAACATTAATAATGCAGATTCAATCATGGTGGTTAGTCTTATCTGCTTATGGAAAATGAAGCCTATAGCATGCTTTTGCAAGAATGCTAAAAAGCAATTATTGCTTTCAGCTTTGGTGAGCCCCAAATTAATGAGGGAGTGTCAAGAAGAGAGGAGTTGAAGAATGATTTGTACGGGGGAACTACTGTAAATAGCTTAAGAAGCTAAACACTAAAGGTATGCAAGACCATAAAAGAATAAGAATATTTGTAATAGTTTCCTTCAACCAGGCACCTCTTCCATTTGGAGACCTGCTGAATAAAGCATTTGAGTAACTGTATTGAGGGATATGCTGAACATTATAAAAGCAAAGTTTGCATATCCCGCTGCTGCACTTTTCTCCTTTGAATGACAAGATAACATTTGCTCAAATGAGGATTCCTCATACTGGGACCACTGGGGCCAGATGAGTTTGACTTTGAAGTGGGGGCATCAAGTCAGGGCTAAAGCCTTCTGAGAGTCCCCGGGCCTTGCAGCTTATGCAGGACGCACACACAAATCCATACACACATATCTGTGCAAAAGTGAGTTTTTATGTGGGAGGGATGTGCACCGAAAGGTCAAGAATCAGCCCACATCCTCCCTCAGCCGGAAAGCTGGGTACAATTTGTAGGTGGGAAATTGCATAAATACAGTAAACTGCTTGACAGCCTGCTTGCTGTAGTCTTAGATGTGTTTGTAGTGCCTTGTAAAAGTATAAATACTCCTTGAACTTTTTTGAAGCATTTGTCACACACAAATTATACCATGAACAAACACTACATCCCCACAGTGAAACATGGTGATGGAAGTGTTATGCTGTGAGGAGGCTAAATCAACCTGTTCTCCAGTCAAGAGTAGGACAAAAGCCTTAAATGTACAGCCACTGTAGTTTAGAGCAAATATCAGAATGGGCAAATATACGGCTTTAGGATGGAAAAAACACTTGTACTGTATAAACAGGCAGAAAATAAAGTTTTCAAGTTTTCTTAATTTCTTATAGTAAGAAATATTAAAGATACTGAAAATACTTTTAAACTGACTTCTGCTGCTTATTTGATAAATCTATTTGTTTCCTTCGTTCTGTTCAGCCATTTTTTCTGGTTGAACGGCTCTGTTCTGGGAGCTCTCTGCCCTTCAGTTCATACCTGCAAAGCCTGAGGCAAGGAGAACTGCACCAAAGACCCCCTGAGGTCCAGCACAAAGCAAGCAACTGTGACAACAGACGTGACATTGATTCAGTCAGAAAGCTGGAAAAGGAGGAGCTGGGGTGAAGGTAGGTTGTGAAGTGGTTTGCAGAGAAAGCAGCAGGGGTACGCAGTCCAAAGGAGCTTAAATACAACCCCCATGTGCTATAGTTTCCAATCCTCCACTTCCTCTGTAAAGACCACCATTACACATACTATTAGAGGTGACCCACTACTGAGATTATCTCATGTGAGCTTAAAGTTTGTGTGATGATTAGTATTTGGTGATGGAAGCGGCTGAATGCTGGACAAAGCTGACAAGCAGGGTAAAGGACATTTGTTTTCACACACACTCTTCAAGGTTCGCAAGAGTCACTTAGCCGAGCTCCTGTGAAACCTCATGTTGTCTTGGCAAATGTAGGATAAAAAACAGCGATTATGGCAGAAAAGATCGGAGTTTGGAGGATTACGATTCAACGTTTGACGAGTTGCTAAATTTTATTTTATTTTCAATGTTATTGGAAACTAAAAACATTAAAGAAAGAACAATCGGCAGTGGTGGGACATTCACCTGCTGCAGCGGACCAGACAATGCACTATCACATGAACTTGAACATCTGGTTTTCAAACTCTCCATTCTGTTTTCTGGATGAAAAACTGGCAACTGCAAATTGAGTTAACTGAACTTTGCTCACAGGGTCGAACTTGCATACGGCTACACATGGAAGATCATCTCTATAGTTAAAAGAAGCTCCAACCAAAAGTTAAATGCATATAGAGAACAGTGCATGGAAATACTTTTCAATAACAGGCTTTTGGAAAAATGTAAACTAAATGGAATAATAAATTTCTCAACAGGAAAATTCTTATAGTCCAGGTAAACTCATATTTCTCAGTTACAAATTTCACATCCAAGAAATTTATCTATGCAAGACAATTTTAAACTACTAGATGCATATTTATTTGAGCTTTTTATGTCTTCACTAAAATCCTCAGCTGTTGTTTCACCTGGGAGTTGAAGCAGGACACAAGCTCACCTCCAGCTGTTTACCGCCCCTCTTAATCAAGTTTTATTCATGTGGATTCCTCAGATAATCACTAATGTTTGTTTATCTTTGGCCTTAGCACCTGTTTCCACAATCAAGAGAATTAATCAATTCAGCATAAGGAGGAAAAAACAATTACCATTCTACAGGGCGGTGCTTTGGGGTAATTGTTTGATGTAATTTCATATAAAAGAGGAATAAAGGCAGCTAAGACACAGGTAGGTCAGGTAAAACACCAAAGCCCATGAAATGACAAAGTTCCAAGCTGACACTGCAAGGTGAGCTGGGTAACTAAAACAGCATTTAAGCCGCCTTCTGTCTTGTATAATTGAGGCTGACACAACATTCTTTGAATTCTGTTTATTTCTACAGAGAGAGCAAGTCCTGTTACAATGGTGGCCTTAGGCTGCCAACATCAAAAAAAAGTGACAGAAGAACTCCGGCTGTTGAGACTGCAGAGAATCCTTGGCACTGCGAAGCATCATTAAGTGAAACCTTGATCAGCTCTATGTGCTGCTGAAACACAGCCACTGACAAGATGTTATGTAAGGAAATGATGGAGCTGCAGTTTGCTCCAAAGAGTCCATTATTTTTACAGTCGGAACAGTCCACCACCACTTATCAAAGCACAAAATAAAAAGTCCCCTTCTAACCTTTTTTTATCAGTGTAACTCAGTGAGTCTGGTTCTTCTAACATATCTTCATATATCCGACATGTAACAAGTGTGAGACAGTTTCAAAGTAGCCTTGTATTAATTTCATCTAAACTTCCAAGTGAAAATTGATGAAAATGTCCAACTGTATAGAAAAACCTAACTTGCCAATAGAAACTACAAAACAAGATGCTAAAATCTTATCTTACAAAAATGTGTTCTAGTTACTTTAATGCTAAAATCCACTGTCTATGCAATGTGGATAATATTCTAATTAATCCATTTCATCATTTATAATTTGTGAAACAAGATATAGAAAACTTTAGACCATATATTTCTGCAGTTTACATGTACAAACAGTAATTATTTCACTTGCCTATCTTTAAAGACAATTGTTACAGCTGGTGAGGATCAGATAACTGGACTGAAATAGTCTAGGATATGAGCATATGTTGACATTAGAGACTGCAGTGCAGATTCATTCATTATCAATGCATCTGAGTTACATAACAAGGACTTCGGCCAGATTTCCCTATCCTCCTGCAGCATTCATTACAAGCTCAGAAAGGGATTGCTTGAAAACTAGGCCACTTTGAAGTTCAACGCTTCTAAAGCACTAACAATCTAGTCAGACCACAGCTCCACAACAAGGCTTTCTCTAAAACAGCCCTGGTGGGCATCTAAGTGGTTTTGCCTCTCTAGACTAAGACCAAGTTGTTAAATATATTTCTATTTGTACAGAGTTCATTTTACGCAGGTAACATAAGTAAAGTCATGACTGCACAGAGGGACAGGTAAAATACACATTCACAGAGACGTCAGCTCGATTGGTGACCACAACTTAAAAGATCTGATCATTTTCTGACTGGTGAACATATTATGCATTAAAGCTCAGTCTTTGTAGAACCTGCTATTACGGACTAAAAGGCTTATATCATGCAAAATACACTTTTTTCATCTGCAGCACAGATATTTTTATAGCATGTTTGGGTTATTTATTTCAACCCCATCGGCTTTCTCTATTCTATTATATTTTTTAACAGTTATGTTGCAGTTTTTGCAACATAATTGCAGGCGCCGGCTAACAAATTTTGTGAATTTGATATCTTGAAAGGATTTTGTAGTTTAAGTTAAGTTATGCCAAAGATAGAAGTCAAAATGTTTTGTTGTTAAGTGTTTAATCCATGTAATTCATTACATAACAGCAAGAGAAAAAGCTGGATTTGAAAATGTTAGTTAGGCTAAGGCTCTACACTGTGATTTCAGTATTGCCAGCTGCACTGATTGCTAATATAAGACGGTAAAGACAGTTTAAACTCTCTAATCATAAGGGTTCTTAGTTTAAAATGTTAATAAACCACTCTCCCACATGACGCATGCTCTTTATATGAATAATTAAAGAACATTCACACTGCGAGGATGGAAAATTCTGTCTTAGTTTCTTTTTTTATTATAGCTCTTAAAGAGAAATTGGAATCTGCTCAGATTAGTGTCAACCGTATATCGCTAATCTCTATTTTTAACCATGAAGGAGCCAAACAAAAGTAAAGAATTCAATGATGTATTCAAAGAGTACATAATGAAGATGTCAAGTCTTTATTGTACAAAATAATGATTTGTTATCAAATTGAATTATTGAACCCATTAGAAAGTGCTACCAAGTCTCACAATATAGTCAGCAGCTATTGCCCAGAGTCCCTTAACTGCTGTGGTTGGGCTTTTCATTGGCAAACAGTGCAGAAGAATTGGCTTGTAAAGTCGGTTCCCAGGTGTGAAGGTGTACAACAATGAATGAGAAGCAGGATGTTTCTGAGGAAAGGACAGGCTGAATACAGAGTTACACGTCAGCCTCAAGAATCAATGACACATTCCTGGCCTTGCTATTCAAGGGATGTAAAAATATGACCCAGACAGAGGAAAAGCTCCTGAACAGAAACGGACACGCTGTTTCTCTTGGTAATAGACAGAGCATTTTAAAACATCAAACCAGGGGCAGGGGAAATGCTGTAATAATCATGCAGAATGGAAACTGAAAGTTTTCTTGTTACGGGATTGTGCAGCATGACTGAGAGATAACATATTGCAGGTGAAAGTAGATTTTTAGATTTGTGCTGCACTTCCATTTTAAAGTAATACTCTGGAGTATCACATACCTGACAGAGTCATCCGACTTCCCTCAAGAATCATAGGAGTTACGTCTTTTTGGCAATAATAGTACTGTAAAATGTGGACTGCATTAAAGCAGCAAGTCATGAAAAGATTCTTATCCCCAGGATATAATAATATGACCAGGGTTAATCTGATATTTCTGACTTTGTCCTTCGTACTAAGCTCAATACAAAAGTCCTTCAGATTCTGTCAGTCTCTACCTGTGGCTATAGATAATTAAAAAGAGTTATCACAACCAGACACAACAAAACAGACATCTTTATTATTCTGCTTTGGTCTGAGAGAGACAAAAACTTTAACATTTAGGACTCAGTGATATCGTATAGTATATACACACACTGCTGTGAAGATAAAACTACGTCAATTAAATTAGTCTGCTTTGAAGACTGTATGAAATGAGCTTGGGACAAACTGACCACATTTCTTAAATTTTCTCCTACTCTGCAACTGGACATTATCTGCAGTGATTGCTGACATAGAGCCAGATTCTGCTGGATATTCTTACTACATGCATGCTCAGTATGAGGGATTGCTCCAGAATTAAAGGCACCATGCAATCAATGGTGTACTGTCACTGCGCTTTCAAGAGGAGTGATTGCAGCAGGTTCAGTGACTTAATGCAATCGGCTAGGTTTGCTTTGGCAGAAAACCTTTTACTGCTGTATAACTAAACCGACTAGTAATAAACTGAATGGGCTGCACTCTGTCAAAGAGATTTCTCTTGCAGTCATGAAAATATTAAGCCAATCAAAGATTCCCGTCGGCAGAGTTTCTCTGGTAAGGGGTTTTTCTGCTTCCTTCTTTGAATGCTTCCAACATTAAGCTAAATAAGAGTATAACTTCCTATAAATGCTGTCATTAGCCAGGTCCGAAGTGTTCTGGAAGAATCATGACCGATTATCATTGGAAATAGAGCTGAGGCTGGTAGCAGACATTCAGAAACAATAAAAAATGAACAAGAATGTCTAAAAGGCCTGGGTATTGCTTGAGGATCATAACATGTCCAGATCTGCTCAAAAGAGAGCCACTGTAATTCCTACCAAGAGGTTTCAAGGTTGTACACATTTACTTTCATGTGAGCGACTCCTTTGCCACAAGATGTAACTAAATTCTACAAACATACACAGCTTTAAACTCGCATTTGTATTATAAGTGAATGGGTACAGCATTTTTCTTTATTTTTATATTTTCACTTGCAGCCTTGACTGGTTTAACGAAGAACTAGTTTTGTGTTTCTTATATGTGGGAGGAGGAGGAGGGGCCACTTCATATTGGCTGACCTGTATGCTTAACGAGGCGGTAAATCTGGAATGATGTCCGTTTAACATAGTGATGTATGGCAGCAGCACTCTGAAAGGCAGAGAGATGAAAGAGCAAAGAAAAGTGAAAAGGCTTGACCTGCCGTAGGACAGCAGTGTGAATATAGACACAAGGAAACTTTTCTCTCTTATAGAAATTCATGCAAAGCTCTTAAATCCTAACTACAGAGTGATTTACCTAAATGACTCAGGACTGACAGCCTGAAACCTTGACCTTACAAGGTGAATCGCACAGAAAGTACAGTATGTCTCAAGGGATCCGGCTCACTCACAAAGTAACACAGATGACTGGATCAATCTAAATCAATACCCCCAATGAGGCTGCTTAAGGCCCTCTCATTTATTCAGTGCCTATGTTCATCTAAAGCACGTACCATCATTCTCTATCCTCCCACTTGATTAATGCTGCATTTATTCCCCCATAACTGTCTAAATCAGTTGCTATTGTGTCTTGTGACGCACACACCTGCCTGACCACCTTGACTCAACAACCTTGGCTGTGTTTTAGCTAAAGTCATGAAGGCTGTAATGATGCTTAAAAGCCCATTAAGGTGATGGAGACCCGCCAGTACGAAGAAGCTGACATGTCAGGGTCAAGAAGCGGAGCACACAGGCGAGGTCGTGTTCAAATGGGTAAAATGTGCTTCACTTTGGAGATTTTTCTTCCATCTACATGAAGAAAGAAGGATGCTACACTTTTTAAAAAAAGATTGAGCGACTGTTGATTTTGTTGACTTTTTTTTTTGCAAAATGTCTTAAGAGGACATTTGTTGTGAAATTATTCTTTATAAATAAACTGAAATTAATTGATTTGAAAATAGGAAGTGGATTTATATTTGGGTTTGCAGAAAATATTAACTATTTTGACTCCAATAAGTGTGGCATCCATGAATTTAAAATCACATGCGCAGTACTTTTAGCAATACTTGAAAGTCTTGCAACTTATCCAAACATTACTTTTACCTCTGCTGCAGTGTTTTGTTACCTCAGTTGAACAAAAAGCTTCTTCTCCTCTGTTGTACTCTGTGATAAAATTGACCTTAATTGCAGAAAAGACTTGCAGACTTTTATCTCTCGCAGTGTATGACAAAATGGATCATTAATTACTATCAAGTGTTTTCGAAAACAATGCACTTGAATTCACTAGAATTGCATTACACTAAGTTGTTCCTGCTTTTGAACTTGCATTTTGTGGCAAAAAGTGGAAGGAAATACCTGCAAAATGCTAAAAACACTGCAGTGAAAGGCTACATGTATGTAAGCCCCGGTAAATCCTGTAACTGAGCACTAATGCTATGATTACATTCCCTCATACCATCATGCTTTCATTTGTCGCTGAAATATGCACAACCTAGTTTACATTGTTGTCATGGTTATGTTGATTTGCTCCTCTTTTGATAAAACCTCCTCAGTTTAGGTCAAATGAAGACATGCATCCAGACGCATCACTTCCCACAAACATGTACGCATCTGTATTAACACACAGTTTACAAGATCACACAGCTCCACTCTCAGCTAAATCCCTCATGACACAAATACATCTGTCTGACAGGCAGATTTCGCAGTCTTCAAAAGACTCTCTGATGGCTAAAACGTTGCATGAAGACTTTAGCTGCTGCTGAGTTTTATCAGGAAAAGTCAAAACAGAAATAGTACACATGAATTTCCAGCCAAGAAAATGAGCAGTTTAGAAATAAAAAAACCTTCCACGACAAGAATACAATCCTGCAATAGCATTGTAGTGTATATGCATTCAGACATACATGTACATTAAACAAAGACAAGATGTTCAGGCTGCATACAGTGCAGTTTGTTGTCTTTATGCAGGCTGACACACTTGTTTCACTGCTTCAGGCATTGGCCGCAATTCAGTGCTAGGAAATAAAGGGGGCTCTCCATGGCAACAGCTTCTGCAGTTTGTAGGTTGTAACACATCATCCAACAAGATGGATGCTGCTACGTCTGCCCTCATCTGGCATTCAAAACATCCGAATCCAAACACCTTTCCTAAAGGAGTCAGGTCTAATTACAAACAACCCCCTCCACACAAAAACATTGTAATAAAAGCTTCTAATGAGTCATAAAACTAAATTGTTTTGTTAAAAATGTGTCAAGATGTTTAGCTCTTTTCACTTGAAATAAGAGCTTCTGTCTTACAGAGAAGTGCTCAGTTTCAGAAGTCTTTCATAAGACATTTTTGGTTTGTTTCTGGTTTTTAAAGTCTTTGCTCTCATTCCTAAATGCTTAAACTTAATCTCTACAAATTCTAACCCAGTGAATCAACATTTGGGTTTTGACTACTGATCACCAAAGACTTTTTGATCAAAATAATCACAATCATTGTTTACTCTGCACAAGCTGTTTGTCTCAGCTGCATTAAGGGATGCCCCTCTGGAAAACCATAACCAAAAATATACACCAAAATCTACTTCTGATTGGCTGGCAGGTACCTTATGACGACTCCTGTCCCAGAAGCTTCTGCACAGTTTTGGAAGATACAAACAGAACCAAACTGTCAGGAAATCTTTTGACCCAGTCACAAGGCTCGACTAGGCTTTGTGCACTGCAACTGTATTAAATATATGGACCATCAGCGGGGCAAAAATCTGACTTTTTTAAAGTTAAATTCTTTAAAACTCTTCTTTACTTCCACATCTTCAATGAGTGTCTTAGCTCAACTTCCAGATCTAATAGTTATATAAACATGGACAACAAAAAGGCAGCTATAGAAGATAAAATGTAGATGAGGCTTATAGAACAAGAAGCATGAAATATGGCAAAGAGGAAGGCAGGAAGAGCGATGCCACAAGCAGGAACAGATGGCAGGAAAGGAAAGAGTCGGACAGTGAGTGAGAGAACAGACAGAGAGAATGAGAAAAGGGGTGAAAAATCTGGATCAGACTGAGAAAAAAAGAGCCCCGACTTCACTTTGGGGAATACAGTAACTAGGACAGGCAAAACCTAACTTCCAAAAAAAAAATTTAAAAAAGGGACCCGAAAATAACCGAAAGGGGGAGCAAACCACTTGAGCTTGGAAGATATTCTAAATGGTCACTGAAAACCGTTTCGGCTCTCCCGCTCTGAATAACAGTTACCTCTTTAGGTTTTGCAATCTGGCTGAGGATGACCAGAAGAGAAGGAATGAAATCTGAATGATAATCGATGCACATTGGACAATGATAAACAGATGCATATTCATGCATATGCATGGAGAGGTGTGGTTTACTGTATGCAACACAGCGATGGAGACAATGCAGTTCTACAAAATGCTGCAGTGCTAAACATTTACATCTGCGAAGCACTAATTTCAACTTTAATGCATTTAACTACTTAAGCCAAAACTCTTTTCTCCCTCAAGCTTAAGGCAATAAGAACATAGAATAAAAATTGATGATTAATTCAACAACCAATCCTCTGTAATTCCATCCTAAATTACAAAGAAGCCCATTAACATGCAGGAAATGATGTGATTCATTAAGTGGGTTGTACCAATACCATTATTAAGTTAAATGAAACCAGCACCCGTTGTCGCAGACTTTTCCCATCTTTTCCCAACGTGATCTCAAACACACACTTTCACACACAAAAGCATCCCAGGAGCCAACGCACAGGCTTTCCACCAGGCGTGGGACGAGAGCAGAGCAGCTGGCTGACTGACAGCACTTGGATGAGCACATAGATATGCCGCAATAGGCTCACTGACAAAGCTGACATGGAGGTATGTGGCCGACTCAATTACAAGGGGGGAAAAAAACTGCAAAATGCCCAAAACCATGTATGTTCGTGAATGGCAAACTCCATGCGGAGGCATGTGGGTTCAGCAATTCACTTGATGAGGAATTTACCTCTGTAGATAAAAGCAATGAGCCCACCCTGCTGAGAAAAGAGGCTTTAAAAAAATGTCTTCAAGGGAAGCGTAATGATCTGAATCCGAATGCCATCGAAAGCTTCAAAATTTAACATTCCAAAAGATGACCTTGATTGTGATCCTATTTGAAATGGACGAAAATATTCGCTGATTGTTCATCAATGGGAGATTGTTTCACAAAGGGCAAAATGTGAATGAAAATTTGCATTAGTTTTTAAAATCAAATCTAAAAAAAACAAATGTTGAGCTGCACAAATACAACTAAAAACCTGATTCTTCTATGATGCATAAAACCAACACTGACATTAATGAATGCACACAAAAAACATTTAGCCATTGAGCACCATCTTTAGCTAGCATAGTTCAGATTGCAAAAATCCTGAATGTCTGTCTTCTCTGACAAGGAAAAATCAATACAGCTGAAGCGAAAGCCTATTCTAAGATTCAGCCAAAAACATGACCTGCTACCTCCTGCTTCTTCGTGGCTCTCTCAGTCAGCTGTCAAAGCCTGTAAGGCATGCTGGAAATATACAAGTTAAGAAAATATGGGTCAGTAAGAAGTAAGTTTTTTCAAAGAGTTTGGTTTTTTGGTCTGCATCAGAGTTTAATTTTGCATTCACACTTCCTCAAATAAACTTGACTTTCCAGGTAAACAAACTACAGTTCAATTAAAGCGGACTAAACGAGGCTGCGTGAAAGCACCATAAGTCATCATTCCATCTGTATAACAGGAAAGAAACACTCTTTGCATAAAAATCTGCTGAAAAGCAATAGTTTTTTCTCAAAATGACAGCCTCTGCATGCTCACAAGTTTGTCAGGAGCACAAATAGGAATGGCTGTGATCCTGACAGCACAGCAAGGGCAACAAAGGACACCACTGCACAGAATATGCAATCACATCTAAAGACATGATAAGTGGATGCTAAAAATATTTGCTGCATCAAGTAATGTAAACGACAGCAGAACAATATGGTCAAGAGGGCAGTGGGTCCGGCTGTGAAAGCACTCGCCGATTCTCCCTATGGCTCACAATGAGTCTTGCTGTGCTTCTTTTCCCTGACACTAAACCAAATACACACAAAAAAAGAAAAAAAACACATTGTACAGGCAAGCATGACTCTCACTCAAACACGACCATGGATGCATTTCCCTTTGCATCATGCTTTAATAGCTGATGCGTCATACAAACTGGGACACATTCAACACACATACATGGCTTCTTACAGGGAGTGCACCAGATATTCAGTTTCTTACATACACACAAAAGAAGACATGCAGACACCGGGGCAACTTGGCGTCGCCCACGCCGACAGCCAGGGGGGCTCTGAAGCTCTGCAGTGCTGATAGGTTAGAGATGCTTTCCCTTTACACATCCAAGAAAGCATTTTGTTTGCAGAACATAAGGTTGCCGCCTTCATCTCTCATAAACAAGCTAATTAAGTTTGTCCTGGGAAAGCCTTGGGTGTCCCCTCTAGGAAACACTAACAGGAGTCAAATTTTGGATTACGTAAATGCACTCAGTTTTAAGAGAGTATTTTAAATCATTATCTGCTTGGCTTAAAAAAGGCAAAACCAAAGCATTACCGCCTAGATGAATCTTGCTTGCCAAAGCAACTACAACTTAAGAGATGTGCTAGTGTGATTTGAGGAATGTTAGCGCTTGTTCAAATAGTTGTAAAGCTGCATTGAACTTTGACACTGTCAAGTTCTAGTGGAGAAAATCCTCCAAGATCTGATCAGCAAAACATTTTGCAGGCAATATCAGAAGGTTGGAAAGTCCAAGAATGCTGAGAAACAGGGAGATGGTGAGGAAGGGAAAAAGAGCCCCTGGCAGCTCATTGAACCATCGTTTTGGGTTGGATTGCTTTTTCTTTGACCTTTGGCAGAGAGGAGTTTGTGTTTATCATTTTGATTTAATGTTTAACTGTAACACTGGCAGAATGCGTATCAGTATCCACACTTAGCAACTAAATCTTACACACAAATGCACAGCTAAAGCAAACTTTATCCAAAGGTTACAAATGTATTAACTACATTTTTATCCAAAGCAAATGTTGCATAAGTTTTCAGTTTAAGACCAACACACTATACGAACAATAAATAGACAGAATCACAAAAAAAACTGACTGTCATATAAATAGTCACCAGCCACTTTATTTGGGACACGTGTTCAATTACTTTTTGAAACAAGTCTGCAAACAACACATGCAGGAATCTAGGCTTGTGACAAAGTAGAATAAAAATGCATTTAGGGGACTTAAGGTGGCATGATTGTTGGTGGAAGAGGGCCAACCATTTCTGGAGTTTATAAGGAATTTTCTAAAAGGGAGAAAAATAATGAGTAACCACCAGTAGTCTGGTTGGAGTCAGAAAATGGGCTGACTGGTTTCAGAAAAATATGTAGAATATTTTGGTCATGGCTAACACACCATTACCAAAATCTCAAATCATTTCAAGGTTTAGCTAATAAATGGGAGAGTTGCTCTAAAGAAGAATGGGAAAGAAAAGCCATAGAAACGGTAATCTGAGTGTACAAACCATGCAACTGTGGCAGTAGTTTCTATTAGAGACATTTAAAAGCAGTAAGAGTCTGAGAGGGATCATAAAAAAGCATCGTGCAGCCCTGTTAGGGACAATTAAACTGAAAAACTAAATGATCAAGAGAAAGAAAATGATAGAAAATAGATTGTTTAAGCCTTTACAACCCATTAGTTGCTCCAGCAACTAATGGACCAGAGAGTCAGTAATGTATGTTATAAATGAAAAATAAAACCTAGCATCAATATCAAGACTCTGGCATCACATAGGGAACTACGCAACATGGTTTTCTGGTCTATAATTTGCATACAAAGCAAATATTCTTGTCTTTGTTTGCTAGAAGAAGAGGAAGCTAGCATGTTATAGTTAGCCTGAGTCTCTCAGATTAAACCTGAGCACTGCCAACATAGCTGGCAACGTGGCCCATGGTTTCCTCTCAACAGGAACAGAAATTAAATCTTGTGACAATAAAACAATGCCTGGGCACGTTGTTTTCATTGTTGAAAACATGTTGGTACCTTCCAAAAGCAATGTGTTGAGCAGCAAAATAACAATTTGGAATTTCACCCTGGCAAGGGTGTCCAGAGTCTGTCATCCAGGATGCTCTGGGAGGAGCTGCCTGCTCATCAGCTGCGTCCAAACTGCACAGTAATTCAGGAACCTATTCAATGCTTCTGGGACAAAATTACAACAGTACTAGTGGCCGTAAGGGTTACATTGCTCGATGGTTTGAGAGACTTCCCTGGATAATGATAATGATAGTATTTCAGTCTGCAATTTGATGTTTGCTAAATTGCAAAATTGAGACAAAATGTAACATCAATGACCATTCCCACACTCACTGAAACCCAGAGGGGCTGGAGGAAGAATGTTTTGATTGTTAGGGAAAACACAGATTTTTGCAACCATAAATATCTCAAGCAATGCAAATGAAAGTAATTGATTTTTAAAACGCAGTGGACATAAAAATTAAAAAACAAGCAAAGCAAAAACAAGTATCAGAAGCTGAGTTTAGTCAAGCTCTGGGTCTGTTCACACTGCAGGCCTTAATGCCCAATTCAAATTTTTTGTGAAGTGAGATTTTTTAGGTAGGATCTAATAAAAAAAAAATCTGCAATTAATTTGGAGTTATTGTGACCCTGAACCATGCAGGCTTGATATGACACATTGATAACATCTAATAATGAAACTCATAGGCATAGTATTATTGCTGTTAAAGAAGAAAAATAAAAACACAGGGATAAGAGTTACTCAACCTTCCAGTATGAGAAATGGTGCCATGTTTCCTATCAGGAGGCTTTGGAGATGACAAGATAGGGAAACGACAGCTCTGTTGTATAAATTTCGGTTCTATTTCATCCTTCAGTATTTCGGTCTGTAGAGAGGTCATGGCCTTACCGAACATGTCATAATCCCTCCTACAGCTGAAGAAGAAAATACAGCTTCTTTACCCAAGCTTGAAAAACAAGGTGTTGCTTGACTCATCGTGGCTATGAGACAAATATCCATAACACTTCATTTGACACATTCTTATTCCCAGAAGCTGCCCGCCCACAGACAAAACAGAGGGCCACAGCTGTAGATACAATAGCCTGACATGCAGCAGATGAATACAGTGTTTATCTGTGGGGTGGGTAAATCTGACCACATCATCTTGTTTTAGCACATTTAAATCCCCAGAGGTGATGCTGTGAGCTGGTGAAAGCTGTGCAAGACCTTATGTGCAGGAGTGTGAATGTGGGGAACATTAGCTTGTGCTTCTGCTTGCCTTAATGCAAGATACTGCCTGTGCACGCATGATTGTGTAAGCAGCAGCTGTATCAAGCCATCATTTGCCGGATCTGTGCCCTCGTGTGTAATGCGACACTTGCCAAAGTTTGCAGCGACTGTCCCTCGCCTCCTGACAGTAATCCCGGCCCCCTAGCTCTCTGGCTAAACATCAGAGGATGCCCTCTTTCTTTTCTCTGTGCTTGTCTTTCTCACACACAAGAACACAAAAACCAATCAAAGTTGGCCCAAAAGGCCAATGTGAGACCAATAACGGTACACGCGGAGCCTCCAATCAAGGTCGCGCTCTGGGTGGAAAGGAGACGCTATCATCTCTGTCCAACCTGGAGGCGCACTCGCATCAATACGGCCAGAAGGAAAGCAATATGGCCACCTGTTTGGCTGAAAGCACAGTGAGGGCAATTAGTTCAATCTGGCAAGCGCACACGTGCACTGCTAAAGGAATGATAAGGGAAAAAGTTTGCAGGGTTTACAATTTTGGCATTAGGAACTAAATTTAAAAGAAAGGCTGCTGCAATTTTGGAAAAATTGAACATAATGAGAAAATGTGACGCCAAACAATACAGAAATTCCCCTGAAGAGAAAAGGTGAAAGTCTGTTCCCACGACTAATGTCTAAGGAAGACCGATAAATAGCTCAAGAACGCCATGATGTTACGGTTTAACTGTGGGGTAATCTAACAGCTCTAAAAATCACTGCCACACTAAAAGATCTGCTTAAATCTCAAGCAGGTGGCTCCTGGGTATCAAACTGTCACCCAGTCGAGTTGAATGAGATGCTAAGCCCATCTTGCCGCTGATGGTAATCTGCATGAAGCTGCAGTGAGACCGCCTCGATCGCTGAAACACAGCAAAAACAAAGTGTGAGGAGGAAAAAAAGAGTTCCAACAACAAAATACTTGCTCAGATTTAAGGTACAAAATAGCTGACAGGCCACCACCTGGATGGAAACTGCACTGTCTGCAATGTGTTAGTAGATGTGATGCAGAAGCACTTGGGAGACAGCGGGCTCAGTGAAAGGCCAGCTCAAAACAAAATCTTGGCAAGTTGAAAACTTGTGGCTCCAAAGATAAACTGTGCTAAAACAAGACCCAAACCACCAGAGTAAATACAATAGAGCAAAGGTTTGTTATAGAGGCAGCACATAGTCCTACACAGTGCTGCTGCAGCGAGGACGACCGGAAAACCTAGACCAAGATGTCACATTTGAGGTTGTATATAGTTTGGTGAAAAAAAACAAAACACTATAACTGCAGAGGTGTTGCAAAAGTTGTAAGCTGCAATCTAACTTTCTAAACAGCAGCTTGCATCATAATGTGAGATGGTATGTTTTTTACCTTTTAACATTTGCATCCACTCATCTCTCTATTATCTCTGACAGGACATTTATATGAAAAAGGAGGATTATGTAGAAGTTTGAGGAGCTGGGTGAATTAACTACAACTTTTTAACAAGTTAATTTATCAACAAGTCATATAAAAAACAGAGGAAACATACTAGAAAGAGGTTAGCGCTTCAGCAAACTGCTCCCCAAGAAAAGAGTGAAAGAAGGAAGAATATGTGAGTTTATGAAAGACTGCAGATAATACCATATATACCCATTAATACAATGTTAGCAAAAAGCTGTATCAAAAGTTTCTTGCCATAAATACATTAGTGATGAAGGGTAGTGTATTATTTTACTGCTGTTCAAGAACAGATAGTTTTCAAGCAGATGGATGGTGTTTATTCTACTGCAAACAGCAAATTCCTATTACACTAATGTAAGCCATTGAAGACATGGAAAGATAAAACAATCAAATAATATTTGCTCGTCCTGAGCCCCAGAGAGACGTGGCAAAAGGATAACTGTGCAGAAATCCCACCAACAACGACTTCCAAACCCTTAGTTGTGCATCCTGAGGATAAAATTTATTTTCATCTATCAACTTTTGTACTACTGGCTTTTTAATTACCTTGAAAACATCAGAGAAGAGCTGATTGTATCAATCAGTTGGTTTGCACATTAAAGCTTCTCTCAGAATAACTATTTCACAGGAGATACGCAAAGTGAAAGATGTGTGAAAGATGATGCAAACTTTTGTTTATCAAGCATCTCTGGTTGAACTTAAATGATCAACTTTTACTTTCCTGAATAAAACATTTTTTTTACTTCTTTGTTTCGGCATAAAAACTTCAGAAAGGTTACTCTCCCATGTAGATGTCCAGGTGTAATGAAAAGACACTTAAGCCATTAAAATCCAGACTTTCTGTAAGCTTCATGCCACAGCTCAATTGATGATTAATAGGTGTACCCAGGGAAAGCAGACACTGCTGGCTCGGACAAAGGCCAGCGCATCTTAACTCGACTGCCTTTGCCATTTCTTTGTGCTATTTTTGGCTAAGGAAGCCAAAGCCTTCAGCTATTTTTCCTTGTGCGTTTGCTGCTGTCAGTAAGCGGAGCGGAGTGCAGTGAATGTAAAGTGATGGCTTAACTTTTGAGGTCAGCCGCGATCTGGAAACGTGAACAAAGTCCGAGCCACGCGGTCACACTCCGGCGGATTACCTCAACGGCTGAATGAAATTAGGCGTCCTCCGTCCAACGGGCAAGCAGCTCTCGTGACGGTCCCGTCATTATCACGCTTATGTAAAACACTAATGGAGGCATCCTTTAGCCTGGAGCCCCCTACCCCTCTGCCTGTGAGCCCACCACTTTCTAATATGATATTCACAATTTATACCTCCATACTGCAGGGAATATTAACCATTTGGGACAGTGTGCTGTCTTGTAACCACTTTCATCTGTAATAACCTAAGGTATGACACCATCATATTTCATTCCCTCTATGAAACCTAAGTGAATTTGCTCACTTTTTCTTTTTTCTTCTGACTCTTTGCCCAAAACTCCTCCAACCTTTATTTCTGTCTTATTCTTTCCTCCCTTCTCCCTTCATGTTTATCACACTCCGTCTTCCCCGTCCTGCAGGGCATCCACTCTCCTGGAAACTTGCCACGAATGCAGATAGGATCACTCACAGATGTATAATAACTTGGGGGCTGAAGGGGGTTATAAATATGCCCTAATTGAGAGAAATTATGTAATATTGATCCTGGGGCCTCTGAACCTTTGGCATCGATGGAGCGCTCTGCCGAGGCTGTGACATTTAGAGTAAAGGCTGTTTGGTACGTGAGAGTTAATGTGTGTGATATTAGGGAAAGGTGTTGCTGAGGCTGAGCTGAGGCAGAGAACATACTGTGTGAAACAACAAGCACAGAAGCCGATTCTGTAACATGGGAGTTGGAAAAGATGTTTTTATTTGAGGCAAGCAATGCTGGTTTGTCCATTCAAGAGTGTCGCCTGCATCTCTTGTTTAAGGTATTTCATTGCATATATAAGCCCTAAAATGAGAACATTTCCTTCAGTCCTTGTTGGATTCAGAGTATTTCTTGTTGCATTTATTTCTTTTTCCTGTGCTTTTTTTGATCAAACTGATTTTTACATTTTTATCTCAAAAAATTTGTTTTGCATCTCTTGAACTATTTCGACTATTGCATTAATTCCTACAAGTGGATAGATAAAACTTGCATATATTAGCTATTAATTTTGATTTCAAGTGTTGTAAAATTTTAATCACTGAAAGTTTTCACAAAGAAAAAGAAGATGGATGTCTTAAAAAGCTTATTTGCACTACCTCCACACTCTTATCAAAATAAATGCAAATTTAATTAGTGACCAAAGACTTTTATAATTGTGGTTGTTTTGGTCTGAATGCATTATGCTTAGTAACTTTTTGAGGTAACACTGCTGGCTTTGTTCTCAACAAATTGTGATATATTTTGTTTAATGTGGTTAGAATGAGGTTCTTTTTTGCAGTGTAAATGCAACTGACTCACTACATATGCACAGGAACATGGGTCACTCTGGACCAGGTCAGTATTAGCCTTCAAATCACAATGCTCAAAAGTTGAGAAAACAAGAGAGGACTTAAAACTTAAATGTCGAGTGATGCATCCCTGACCTTCAGTTCATATTTGCCATTTTTCCTGAAGATTTATGGATGAGCAGCTGCCTGTTGTTGACTAAAAACTACAAACTCACTCCCACTCCCCAGGGACTTTCAAAAAATCATTGTGAGAAACAAAGCAAATCA
The DNA here is from genome assembly GCA_902982915.1 of Phalloptychus januarius. Taxonomy (NCBI): domain Eukaryota; kingdom Metazoa; phylum Chordata; class Actinopteri; order Cyprinodontiformes; family Poeciliidae; genus Phalloptychus; species Phalloptychus januarius. Next base: position 4,561,186 of record CADWAE010000467.1, read on the forward strand.
CCAGCCGAGGTACAACAAGACAAAGTGGTTTTGGGGGAAAGTGAATAGATTAAATCTATTTAATTACTTAAACACAAAACAACCCATGAGACGCATGAATATCACGGCTTGATGGTGCAGAACAATACCCGAAGGAGGTGTTGCTTAAATTTAGAAACAGGTTTAGGAAGAATTTTACACATGAAATGACTGTCACCTTGTTTCGTTTCTGAAGCGAACACAGAAAATTTCCTGCAGTGTCATGTATTAGGAGGATGAAGTGCTACATCCCAGGGAAGGTGCAATCATAATAGCAGAAGAATTTCTAGGTACAGTACAAATATGGGAATTCATTCTCAGATAAATAAAGTGACAGACTGATGATTAAGGCTCATTTTGTCATCTTAGTTCTGCACAGAAAACAGTGATCGCAAATCAATTTAGTCAGAACGAGCAGCGTAATAAAGGCGACCGAGATATGCCGAAGGATCCGCGTTCCAAACGTTTTCTATTGGATTCGTTCAGGAGGGGAAAATACCACAAACCTGCACACATTAAGAAATTAATCACCCACTGTCAGAGTGTTCAGAGATTACAAATCATACACATTAGTGGTGTTGTGGGAGCCGACTCGCACTGCAGCAGGTCTGCAGTCAATTATTGTGCATGTGCACAAGACAGAAAGAAAGCAGCAAAGTGTCAGGCTGAATTACAGACTCCGACTGTATCTGATTGGTCCCACTGAGAAAGCGGAGGAAATATCACCCACCAAGTACTGAGCAGAACATTTACACAACATGTTTTAATCATGCGTTTTAAATTTGATCAATTAGAAGTGAGAGGAAACGTGAAGGAGGGCAGGGATGAACGGTGTGCGCTGATTAATTGCCCACACGCGGATCCATTCCTCTGTTTTATTCTTCCAAAATACCTCTCGACGTTTGCCTTCCTTGTCTCGCATTTTATTCTCTTCTCCCGTCTAATTAGCTGACATTTGGGCCTTTGGATTTCATGGAGGGGAGAATGTTAACATGCTGCAAAGAACTCCAGTAAACCAGAAAGCATTCAGTGGGAGGCTTCTCTCAAGAAAACATTCAAGACTTTTCAGAGACTCCATTTCCCAGAGTTCCCTGTCATTGATGTTTAACACTAACATGCTAGAAGAGGTGCTTAAAGTTTACCTTGAAACTTTAGCAGCTACTGTGGCAACAACAGAAACTTGACTGAATGCAAGAAGCACAAATAGAAGGAAGGGAGATAAAAGAGTGAAAGTTAGAAGAAATGAAGGACAAAAGGATAATATAATGACAATAATATTATAAATATCAATGCTCATTTTGGACCAGAGCCAACAGTAATGACATTTCAAATACAGCATTTAGTGCCTTAAAAATCCAATGGTTTATGGCAGCTATTTTATGTAATTTCCCTCTGGAATCAATAAAGCATTTTTGAAATTGAAATGAACTGAATAACTTCTCAACAGAAATGCATGTAAGATCCTCAGCATCTGTAAAACTGGTCATATCTGCAGCCATATGTTCTCTACAATTAAGAGTTTTCTCTACCCCTCACATTTTTGTAAATATTTTAGTAAATATTTTCATGGGACAACACTGTACAAGGCAAAATAGTCACCATACTGCATGAATAAATATGCTGTCCCCTCAAAATGCCTCAACATGCAGCCATTAACGTCTAAGCCACTGGGAATAAAACTGAGCAGGCCTTGTACTGAAAAGCCATTTTTTTCCTCCCTGGTGTCACATGACTCAGTGCTGCAGGGTCTCAGGTGTGAACGAGCAGCAGGTGTGTTAAATGTGCTGTTATCACTCTCACATGCTCTGATACTGGTCACAAGGAGTTCAACATGGCAAAGAACAGACAGAAAAACACAGGATACTTTCCATCCCATCAACATGTCTTTTCCCATGAAAAGATATTTATAAATTTGACCATGTTTGGGCAGGAGGAATAAAAAGCACCAAATAACCAGAACAGACTTCTGACTGCAACAATTCTGGACATAAACACACAAAAAATCCAAATGAATGAGTAAATTTAAGTGACTGAGGTGAAAAGACAAGAAGAAAAGACAGAAGTAAAACATCAACATATGTCTTTTATGTATTATAGCCTGTTATCACAGCTATCAGGTAATGTGGTTTGAAAATCCCCCCATCATCCCTCTATGAAAACTTAATCAGATGAAAACAGCCAGAAAGGCTTTTATCCATCATCACTTAAAAGCCACAATGATTTGCGCCTATTTTCTGATTGCCACCTTTTACCTCCACAAGCCCGTTGTGTTCATAGCCCGTGACAAATTTACTTCAAAGGAAGCCTCCATCATGACCCATTTTCCCATCCTGCAACAGCTGCGCTTCTGTCCAATAAGGCACAAAGCTCGGATTCCCCCATGAGCCAGCCGCTGGATGGAAACTGGTGAGGCAAATGACGAGCGCATACTGGAGAACCGAGACAGCCACACGAGGAGGTACGTGAGGTAATCACTTGAAATATTGCTCATATTATCAGCTTGATGTTTACATGAAGAGACTGTGCATTCGCTTATTCCAGTCCAGAAAACACAACCCCTATGTACTGCGCACAAAGTAACCAAAACACATGAGAAGGAGGTAAAAATTGAACAGAGAGAAGGAACACTGAAGGATAGGGCATCAGAAACTGTTCTTACATGCACTGAATCACTGCTTTTCACAGTAAGATGTGATACATGACTCATGTTGCTCCTTCTCCCACCTCTCCTGCAGAACACTCAAAGTTCATTCACAAAAGAGCGACAAAGTAAAGAACACTAATTGAAAACCTTCAACTGAGCTCTGTGTGCTTACTTCCAGGCAAGTCTTTGTAGCTCTGCAAGAAAATCTGAGCTTCATAAATTACAAAATGAGGGAAGTATAGCTGTGACAGCTCAAGGAAAGCCGCGGTTTCAAAACAATTAAAAGTTCACTCCCGCCCACCGAGCTGGTTTGGAGGCAATAATGTCCAACATATGGAGCCAAGGAAGGAGGTTGGTAAAAACCAGCAGGAAGTGATGCAGGTGCAGTGCAAAATTATTCACACCAATTGAACTTTTTGGATTTACAATTACAAGCTTCAATGTATTTTATTGAGATTTTATGTGACAGATCAACATAAAGTAAAGTTGAATATTTCGGCGGATATTTTTACAAACAGAAATTTGAAATTCGTAGCATGTGTTTCATTCACGGGCATGTTGGTTTATAATGTGACAAAATGTGAAAAATGGGTTAAGAATACATTTGCACAGAGTGTAACTGCATAATGCAGAAATGCCCATTACTATTTCAAGCACACCAAAGAAACAAAAAAGCTAAATTGCACTATATGTGAGCAAAAACTTGATACAAGCAAATTTGCGCAGAAGAACCCACGTCTCTCAAAACAAAGCCACAAGTAAGTAGAACGGAAACTACTTTGGAAGAACTCTCCGGGCGTTTGCCACAGTCACAGGCACGCTCCAGCGACAAACAAAAAGCAGGCAATCACTGTGGGAAAATGCAACATGTTTCCTTACCTAGCGCCATCTCTATGATGCTCATTTGGCTCTCCGAGGGAAACAGGATTTTTGGCGCCTGGTCTGTCACGGGAGCTGTGAAAAGGCAAGCAGAATGGAGCACACATTAAAAAATCCTCTTCGTTCTCCCCCAGTGGACTGTAGGAGTATGATTTATTCATTAAAGACCACATTAAGGCCTGCATTAAAACGAGAACAAATAAAATATTATATTTAAACAGTGGAAGGACAAAAGGGGATAAATTACAAGGATTCTGAATTAGCAATTCAAAGCGTTAAACATCAAAGTCCAAAGCAGCAGCAGCACTACTCAGCACTAATCCAATTCTCTCCTTGTGTAAGTGATGATGCTCTGGCCTGGACTTGGATGCAATACAAATGAAGCAGTACTTACATTGTCTTAGTGTCTTAGACTGAAAACATTTGGTGAAGATGTGGCTTTCTAACTAATAAAAACTCAAGAGAAGTTAAGAAGCAGATCACAGCTGCTTTAAAGCATTTCCCTTTCAAATGCACAGTAACTAGACAGCTGCAGAGAAACTAAGCAGGCTCTTAAGATAAAAAAAAGTGGAGAGAATGTTGTTGTTTTAACTTGGATTGTGTTTCCTGTATGATAGCTAAGTAGTTTTTATTTTTCTGAGTCCATCTTTTAAGCCGATCTAGCATTCCTATTACCGCGATTGATGCTCACATACTTTCAGACTCACACTGAAAGTTTAAAACCATCCATGCCTCCAAACAAGCGAGAAGAGCCTTCAGAGGAGTCACAGTTTGTTCCCCCATGACAAAAACTTTTAAATCACGTTGTTACCTGTAACCAAAGCAAAGAAAACTCCAAAACACATATTAGCAATAGCAAATAAAGAATATACCCCTTTAAAATGCAGAGTTTCAGGGTCTAGTACAATTTTCACAAATTTTCCGGATCCAAGTTAAAACAGTGTCATCACATTTGCTCTGATTAAAAGTGAGGAGAGGAAGGCCTCTCGTTGTTTTATAAGAACAGTCATGCCCTGGGACATATTACAAATACTCTGCAGAGACTCCCTTCAATTCCAATACGGAGGCTAGATTGGATTTCCAGAGTTCGCTCCATGAGTTGAAGGTGAAATCCCAACCCTGGAAGGTAATCAAAGTTGTGGTGTGTGTATTAACAAGCTCCGAGGGTTGGTTCTTGGCAGGCACGGCTTCATTTGGAAACGAAAGGTAACAAAGTAGGAGAAGGCTGTTTAACTCTAATAAAAATCCTGCCCTTCATCCAAATCAAGGGCATGTGGCTGATGCGTCAGTCAGTCGGATCCCATCAAGCTGGAAGGCAAATAAATTCACATCCACACACGAGAGAGAAATTCAAGACGCATTAGTAAAGCCACAACAAAACTAGAATGCTGTGGGTGGGGTTATTCTGAGTGGGAGTGGGCAGGTTCCTCGCTGGGGGGGCAGAGCACATCCAGTCTGACCCGCTCTCCAACGTGCAAACAGCATAATCAGATTCCCACACACTGCAAAAGCCTGATGTTGGTTGCTGCCTGAGAGAACATCTTTAAAGTGTCCCTCACAGGGCCTGTGATCCACTCTCGCTGTGATCACATGATGATGGATGGAGGGATGGAGTAATGCAACAGAAAAAAGTGAGACCTTGTTCTCTCCCATTAACTCCGCCGTCACCTTTTCTCCCTGCGCCTGTCGATGTGCCGCTTGCTGTGCGTCTTTGTAGCTCTGTCTGTCTGGTTCAGTCGCCTCTCAGGGCTGAGATGGAAGGAAGATGAAATAGTGGGAGAGGAGGGAGGGAGGAAGGAAGAGGGTTGTGGTCCTCTGTTCACACCTCATTAAAGACCACTTCAGCAGACATAGATTAAGAGGGGAAAGCATATGTGTGTGTGCGTGTGTCTGTGAGCTCGAGATCATTAAAGAAACGATGCAGTGTACTCACTGCATATTTCCACTGCAGCAAATAAATGAAAGCCGTTTTCAAGCAACTTGAGAGGCAAACCTTGTTAGTCACAGATGATGCAGAGGAAAAATCTTTTCTCTCCTCCTCAAGCCAACGATGCTGGAGTTTTGACTATCAGAAATCTTTTTTTTCCCTACTCAGAAGAATTGGAATTGTGTGAAAAATGTAGCTAAACGTGGTTTTTGCTCATCATCCAGGTTCGCATAGACTCAACAGGATGTTAGAAAAACGTTTGTCAGAGATTTTGCTCAATGTGGCGTCACTCAGCGCCTCGTTTTCAACAAAGCTTCCCTACTGGATCGAGATTTGGTACAAAGCAGAACAGATCAGTGCCTTCCAGATGTTCACAAAGCATCTTCCTCTTACTTGGAGAAGTATGAATAAGATTGATTTGAATGAGGGGGTTTACTCGCCTTACTCCACAGTTACACTCATAACTCATGCCAGCATAACAGGAAACTAGGTCAAAGTAACAAAAGTTGCTTGCATGTGGTGTTATATGCTTTTGTTTTCTGCTTTAATCCTGCTAACAGCATCCTTTATGTCCAGGAAATGCATTAAAGAGAATTAAATAGTTCAATTTAAGATAAAATATAGGTGCTATTGCAATGTTAACCGCTAAATAAAAAGAAATTTAAGCAAATTCTGGTAAGAGTCATTCTGAAAAGAATTTTGTACTCATCTGAAATTATTGCTTCTAGTTGTCAAGTTGTCTGCAGACTCTCAGCTCTGCATTCTGCTCTGCAACATTTTAAAAGCACTTTTCTTTTTTAAACCTTAACGTTCCTAAAAACAAAAGCTTTTATTTTCCCTTGCTGCTAGCACATTTTTGCACTCCGAGCAAATCTTTCTGTTCACCTCAAGTTGTCTCTCAAGAGTAGAACAAAGAATCAAGAAAACTTTCATCAAGTGTTCATCAAAGAATAAATGAAAATCTTCAGGACTTTCAAAACTTTAGTCTACACAGTGTTATGAAAATTCTTCTAAAGTTTTCAGCAGAAAATGTAAAAGCAAAACATGCTTTGTTGAGTTCTGAAGGAAAATGTGTTTGTTGTGTAACAAAAACAAACAATAATTCATGTTAATCGCTTGCCAACTCAAATAATGGAAAATGGAATTATGCAGAGGTAGGAATAAATCATAATTCTAAAATGTTTAGAAAAAGCCAGTTAAAAAGATAATTTAGTTTTGCAGAGCAGAATTTCTATTGGACAGAAACATTGATTGAGTGAACATCCTGAAGGCAGGGTTTCACAAATCTGTTTTCTCCCTTAGCTTTTGCTATTAGCTTTTATGCAGTGTATAAAATTGAAGCAACAAATTAGCCTTTTTTGTCTTTTGTGAGTTTTCATCCTGAATCAGGCATAAAATCACCATTTAAATGTGGGAGGTTGCATCAATTCACAGAGAAATGTGACTGAAGTACATCATGCGCTGCTCTTCCTTTACATGGTGTTGAAAAGTTGCAGGGACACAAATTCTGGTTTCATATGATCACAATTCAAAACTTCCTACTTATTACTGTAAATAAAAAAAACTGCCTTTAAAATAAGAGTTATGAGACTAAATACTTCAGTAGATAAACCACTTAAGGGAAAAGTTAGAAGTGTGAAATACAGAAGGAGTTGGAGTGATGGTCTGCAGACTGGCCTGAAGCTGATAGGAACTTTACAGCCCTGCAGCTGTCAGGGGATGTTAGAGTTTTGGAAAAGGAGCAGAGTTTCCTTACTGAAGAGATGAATGGATGCTATCAAGGAGCAATGCCTTTGTGAACTGCTGGAGTTAACTACTTAGCACAGGAAACTACATCCTATATTTACTGTGTTGCATCTGGAAGTCCATAAAATTTTGAGAGGCAGTAAAGTACTTGCAAAGTATTATTGTGCACCTGTCTTTTTTCATGGCCTAATAAAGAGGTCAACCGTGTGGAAAATACAGCTATAAATAGTTAATGTGACCTCAGCTAAGCCAGAAGTGCTTCCACTGCCATACGGAAGCTGAAGACTTTTCCTTCAGCAAAAGCAGCTGCACTCAGTAACGGCAGAACAAAGTTACCTCTTGTCTGGTAAACATGCCTCTGTGAAAGAGGAGGGCGTCACTGCCGCGGATGTTTCTGTGTGAGAGTTTTTAATTTTATAGCTGTGGTAAAATGACTTTCAGTTGTTGCCCTGAAACATCTGCTTGAGGGCTGCAGGTGAAATGAAGCAGAGTCAGAATTAACACAGTCCCTGTTGGAGTGGATGCTGTTACACAGACGGGCTCAGTGTTGGGACGTTGCAACATGAACTATACGGTCTAAAGACTGTGCAGCAAGACGTACAGTGGAGATCAAGTGTTTGCACTAGAAAAGAAATGTTTTCATGGTTGCATGAGCATGCATGTCCTTAAAATAAAACTGTTGAAGTCTTTCAAGTCACTTTGCAGTCTTATTGAGACTCAGACGAAACCAGTGAACCTCAAAAAAAATTCGACAGCATTTTCCTATTTGCTTTTCTTAGCTGAAAGTTGGTATATTTCATGGGATCTAAAGAAACTCATTGAAGAAAAGGTATCATTCAGGAGAAGGCTGCAAAAATAATACTAAAGGTGGCTAATTGGAGAAAATATGAGATAAGAAGGATGTTAAAAAACGTAGATATGTCTATAAATCTAAAAAAAACAACCTTTGAGTTGAATGTTTTATGATCCAAAGAAACAGAAATTTGGCCAAAATTCACACAAGAACTTGCCCTAATAGCCAAATCTAATTATTCTGAAACCAAACCTTCAGGTGTTTGCCAGAAAGCCCAAGCGAGTTTTCATTTTTCAGCAACAGTGCAAGTTTGAGCACAGATCCAAATAAAACATTTATCTCTTAATAGAAAAAGATAAAAGTTTTAGAACTAAACTTTGAACTTAAAAAGACTTAGTTGACTGAAAATCTAAACTCAGTGGGCAAACATTTCCCCGTCTATATCTGGTGTGCTGATAGATATGTGTAAGGAAGAATGATTGTAATTAAAATTTAACTCGTTTGAACAGAAAAATTCACTTTAACCTCATTCTACTAACTGTTATGGTTCATTACAGCTAACTTTTTTATTAATATCACCCAGAAACATGTTTAGACTGTTATTACAGATATATTTTACTCATATCTGGTACCTGTTCCTATCGAATTCTGTCTTGTTTTTTTCAATCCATATTTGAAATGTTAGTGGACCTCTGAGTGTTTTGCTGAGTTGCAACCTTTCAGATGATAGATATTTAATATATAATAGATAAATCTTTCAGCTGAAACAGTATACTGCTTGTTAAAAATAACACAGATGCTCTAGAGGGCTCTCCGAGCTCAAATTGTGATTTTTGCAGGCGCCGAAAAATAAAATAACCACATAGAAATGACAAAGCAAGCCTCTCCGAGGACAGTTGTTGAAAAATATAAATATAGAAACTGCAGAAGCAGAGCATAATAAGAGGATATTTTCTTATTGAAAAGGGTGTTGTTTCAGAAGATCCATCAAAACAATTGAATATGAGAGGGCCCACAGGATAGGGCAATATATTCTGGGGAAATCATATAAATCACATAAGTGCAGGCATTGGGAATAGCAGGGGCGAATACACTCTCCAGTGGAAAGACACTCCACATAATTACTAAAAATGGCGGTTATGGTTCACACTGAGGTGTGTTATAATGAGACTGACGCAGATGAAAACTTAAGGTGCAGCAAACATTCACCCTGATAAAAAAAAGACTTGGCACATATGAATTATAACTGACTCACCGCAGATGGAAGGAGGTTATAGATAGAGGACTATTTCCTCTGCAGGGATACCTGAATCACACAACTGCGAGGTAGTGAAGCGGCTTGAAAAGGTCTACACACCCTAATCAGAACTTCTGTATTGTTTTAAAGAGAAAGCCTGGGTGATTTCAAGAATGGTCCAGTTGAGTAGCTATAAGCAGCGATTAGCTTACAGACGACAATAAAACATGAAACTTGTGAAGGTGTATATATTTTATCACCGAGGATAAGTGGTCCAGTAGAGATGTACTATAAAAGCTTGAAAAATGTGTCTTTGCTTCTTGTTTTTTTCTTTTAAAATCAAAAACATCCTTTTGTCAGAAGCTTCAGATCGTATCTGTCATGGCTGAAGAAAATAGTAACTTAAAAGTAAATTTACAGATGTGAGCAAAGAGTACAATGTTTTTCATTAGAAGTTCACGAAAACTCTTACTGTAGTTGTATTACAGAAGACAAAAATACGAGGAAATATTCCATTCTCTGTTATGTTTTCTAATAATCTAGCATTAGCACTGCAGCACAACTAGCTACCCCAGGAAATTATTAAAACTGCATTTTAAACTTCACTAGCCGCTGTTACTTTATGACAGCAATAGAAAATTGCAATGAGCCAACGAACCGCCATAAAAGATTTAAAACCTCAAAGTACAGGTATAACTTTTTTACTGGAGTTACTTACCTCTTTTATTTGAAAGCTGTGAAATGGTCTGACAAAAATGTTAAAAAGATCATCTCGACTATGGCTGTATATGCTGACATTTCAAGGGATAGAAACAAACCTGTACATGCTACTGTAGGTAAACAAATATACCTTTGGGAAGTAACCTAGAAGCCTTCGAGCCAGATTTTCCCAGATCTTACAGATAGTTTGAACAGGAGAAAAACACAAACATCACATTTGAAGGCAAGAAAGAAGATTTACTGGGTGCCATCAACGCAAAAATGCCTTTTAGGCATCATGGGATGTGTTTGAGCGCAGGCTCCCAGCTGGGCTCAATGGATGATGAGGTTTTTAAAAACATGGATGTGTAGGTACAACTGCAAGTAAAACTTTTGAAGTGTCTGCAACAGTACAACCTCATTTTATTACACAAGTATGAGGGGGGGAAAAGTACTTTAATCTCAATGACTCCATACAGCTTTCCATAATTCCCAAGCTGAGAAATGCAGTAATGATCTTCATGTATTTTTTAGTACTGATTGCAAAATAATTAAAAAATGTAATGGACTTTGAACTGCATAGCATGCTATTAGCAAACAAACAAAAAAGTCAGCTCAAAACTGAAAGGTGATTCAATATAAAATATAACAAAACAATATAAAAAGTGACTAAATTATTGTCTTCATTAATGCAAGTGAAAATGCAACATAAAACTGAACAGCTTTGAAACGGTTCCATGCATTATTAAACACTCGCCTGCTGTGACACTGATTACACACTAGATGAAACTGAATTTTCTTTTCACTTAAATAATATTGCAAACATAATAACAATAACTTGTCATGTATTTAATTGTAAAAAGCTATTCTTGCATTAGCTTGGTGTAGAGTGCTGCAGTATTTCTGAATGAAATTGCACAGTTAAAAGTATTATTCAGTTAAACTTATATTAACTGTATTATTAACTTATAGGCATGTCTGGCAATAAGAAAAGCTTGCTAAACTTTGAAGGGGTCAACAAAGTTTTCTGGTCACACAACATGCTAAGTGTCCTTAAGTTTCAAACTGACACAAAGGGCATCTGGCCTTGACACAGAACGACAGGCAGCGGATAAGTTATCAGACTATCAAGATGATTAATGCTGTATCGATTAAATCAGTCATTTCCTCATGAATCACACCCACAGCTGGAAAAGTACAAAAGCTTTCTTAACTTTTGATGTTAATATTATTCATCACAAATCCAAAACTTTTCTTTGTTCCATTTCCCATAATATCTGGCCCATTAGAAGATGACAACAAAGATCTCCCAGAAGGTCCTTGGTGTGAAAATAAACTTTAAATAGCCTTAAGAAAAGCTCAGAAACAGTGCGGTGACTTCTGCATTTGCTCTGCCAGAATAAAAATGACAAATAAAGTGACACAAAGTTGCAATTCTGTATGCTAATTAATCATGATTGGATTTCTTATGCCTTGTTCGTCCCATGAAGAGGAGTAAAAAGGTGACAAATTGCAAAGCAAAATGTAGGAGATGAAGGATCCTGCTTGTAATGACACTCTGCAGCCCCAGCAGTGCTTATATGAAATTTCACTGCTGTGGATATTAAAAAAACGCCAGTTCTCCACCCGCAGCAAATAAGTTCTCTCTGATTCCCGCTGTATTTGCAGAGTAAATTATTTCTCTTCCTCGTCTGTAAAAACTTGTCTTTTAAGTCCATTATTTCCCTATTTTCCATAAGCAAAGTCTGTCTGATACAATCTTTTAATTAAGATTTCACAAGTTACTTCCTCCCGCTCGAAAAGCGTTTCTTTTAGTGTTGCAGTCCCGCTCCCAAGGACAAAATCAAATATCGTTGTGTAGCTTGGCAGATCCCTCATCTCACAGATCTCATCTGTAGAGAGGGCGGCTTTTTTTTTTATTTACAATGCATTATGTAGCTGGATGTTATGTTAAACAGAGAGTGTAGGGAGGATTTATATAACTAACTGAGGATTATGTTTACAAGCATGGTAATGAAGCTATCGGTAACATTTCAAATTTTGCTACAAATTCTCAATTGGAGTTAGATCTGGGCTTTCTAACATAAAAAAATGCTTTCATATAAGCAATTTTATGCTATATATTAGAACAATTGTCTCTCTACTTAGCACTTATGCACTACATTGTGTTAATCTATTGTAATACAAAGACATAAATACCTTTTTGAGAAAGCTTCATGACAAAAGGATTTCCTTAAAGACACGTTGCCTTCACAGAATTGAAGTTTATATCTAAACTCATAACTTCCCAGTACAAATAAAATGTGTCCAAATGTAATTTTGTGAGTAAAATAAGCCCCAGCAAAACGTATTATAATTGCAAAACACAAACTCAGTTTCCAGAGAGATTTATTCCTCCATGCAAATGCAAGACTACATTTTACTAAAAGAAAATGGAGATTTTGACAGAGGAGAAGTTGTGCTGTTCTTCATTTTAATCCTCTGCCTAGCCCACCTGAATCTTTACAAGGTTCTTTTACAGGAAAGAATTTATAGTTTGGAAAAGTTAACACTAATTAATTTGGAAAAAAATACGACAGTACGCAATAAAACACCAAGCCGACATCCAGCTGATTGGGGAAGAAAACCCTTAAGTGTTTCCTTCATTCAACATTTTTCTTGGGGCCATTTAAGCTTTGATTGCAGCAATCCATCGACCACTTATACGTTAGTGACCAATGCATAAAATTCATGTCGAGCCTCAGGGCGCGTTTAACTGTAGTGATGCAATAGTTGCGAGATGTACATGTGCGATATTGATATAATAGCCTGAGCAGAGATCAGAGTAACGATCTGCAGGCCGGCCTAACCAAATCCTAGGAACATTAAATCTAGCATAGCTTCTGTGCATGATTCATCACACCTGCCTACGACATGCCTGAGAGAAAACACTGTGCTTAAAAACTTGCATAAATAATGAAATGCGAGCTCTCAGATTGGAACAAAGCGACAAAAGAATCCATGGGTGCATAAAAGAGAGAGTAGGCCGGTTTATTAGAGGAACCGTGACATTATTTTCAGAGAAGCAACCAAAACCTGCTTGTCCCAGTGTAACCTATTGGGCCTCGGATGATTCAGGGCAACTCATTATTCGGTTTTTAGCAGAGAGCCTGATAAATATGCAGCTGCCATGAGCACCTAAATGCTCCACACTGAGCTCTTATCAAATAATATCCTCACAGCTTTTTGAATATGACTAATGCAGCAAACTGGTTTCTGATAATCTATGCAGTGTTAGTTAGCCGAGCACTTGGCACCTATCACGTTTTCCGATTTCCCTCCTTGCTGTGTTTATTTAGATTACTGGACTTTAGCACAAGATAATTGTAAGACACTGGGCAGCAAGGGTGGGAGTAAAGTGGAGAACTTCAGCTCAGGTTGTCAGGCAGCTCTGAGTTTAACCTAATTTTGACTGAAGTAGAGTTGAAATGCATCCTGTCGTCTAATCAGTAAAAATAAATGACATGCGGCGTTCAGGAAGTGCAGGTTAATCTAACTTAACCAGAACAGAGTTTTAAATACCAGTTGTTGTAATAGAAGTAACCTATTATAATAGCAGTGCTGTGTGAGTGACAGCAACACAAAATATCAAACATTTTGCAGCACAAAACTCTGTTAGTTGAATTCAACATGTGCAAAAGCTCAGCTACAATGTGTTGAACCTTGAACATTTTTATATTTTGTTGTCTTACAGCTACATGATGCTACAACTGCCATACATCACAACTTGACATTGAATAGCAAACATGCAAACCACAAGAGGCAGAACAATGTCTCCATATACGTTCTGCAGAGAACATTTCTGCTTCCTGTGTGCAGAATAACTGTCTCAAAAAAAAAAGGTCAACATTTGAAAACTTTAATTACTCCTGATTCTGGTGAAGCATGCTACTCTACAACCTTCCACACGTCCAGCCAACTGGGTCAACCCCTGCTACAAGCTGCTAAGTGCTCCTTTGTGTAAGTCAGTAACCTCCTGCACCCTTAAACACAGACTCAAACCCAACACCATCCACCTATTCTTAAAATAAAGAACCAGACTCCTAAGTCGTCAACAATCAATTATGTACCCCGGCTTCCCATTTGTTTCGTCCAACAACTGAATGGACCACCTAAAATTGGCCAGAAGTTAATAAAACCTGTCTGTTTGCTTTAAACTCCATTTCAACCTCCTCCCCAGCTTGCTGCCAGTGGCCTGTTTAATTTCCTGCTTCGTGCCATTTGTGCACACTGGCCCCCTATTGGTGAGTGATGCCATGCTGGCCGTCCCTCCCACCCCTCCACTGCTTCCCCTTCTTCCTTCCTCTCAACCCTTTTGCCAGTGGCCCTGCAAACCTCCGGAGGCAGGCAGTGCCAAGCGTTCCAGCTGTTTAAACAGGTCAGTGGTTGGTGCCAGGTGCCGGGAAGGGGAGCGCTGCCATTGTTGTGCCCTATATTGCTGGTTTGTGCAAACTGTGATGATTCCATTGTCTCTGCAGAAAAAGTAGCAGGGATTAAAGGGATAAAAGACACTTAGTTTACTCACGATAGGTATGAATGTCATTATGTAATTAATTTTTCCAGTGTGGAATGATAAGTAATGTTTGACGTGACTAAAACAAGATTTAGCGGTACAACTTTTAGATTTTCTCCATTCCACACCAGGTCATAAGACAATTACACAAAGAAGCTCAAATGCTAAGTTGCACCTTGATGCTTTATGTTGCCATTGGCAACTAGTTGGTTTCTTTGGCGACAATTTTCAAAATAATCCACCAATTTCCCAAAGGTCAGAGTTTTGAGAAAGCAAATCCAGAATCTTTACATTAGTCTGTTTAATGTAAATAAAATCTAGTCATATTATGTTTTAGTCTCTCTTGAAATGTACACTGAGCTTTTTTAAAAAAAAATTAAGCTAGTGAACGTTTTAGCAGTGTGGGATTTCTAAACTAAGCATTTCTTATTAACTGACATGAAAGATATATTATAAAAGAACCGTCTCACTTGAAAATATTAAAGGCTTTTTCATCAGTTTAGTTGAAATTCCTGAAATTACATCATCATTTATGTTAAAACATATGTTGTGATACTATATAAAACTTTTTTATGCAAAAAATAACATTAAAACCTCAACACTCAAGTTGATGGCCATTACAAGAATCATGTTACAGTCTTATCACAGAAAAATATTATTTGTGTCTTTACAGCAGTGAAAAAGCACAAGTAACCGAACCAATAACATGCAATTTAGTAGAAAACTGCTTAATGCCAAAGAAAAATGTTTTTCACCCTATAAATCTGTCTTTTTAGATTATCTTCCAATAACGCATAGAAGACGTTCTGCAGAAAACATGTTACCCAGTAGAATTATGCATCAGCCTCCCAGACCAATTAGTATAGAATAGTGCAGCATAAATCTTACAGGAACAAAAAACAAACCATGTTTTCCTCATAATGAGAACATCCCTCCTTGTTATTGTGTCATACTGTCTTGTTAGAAAAGGACGAATATGCAACAGTTAATATTTCTGTTGTTTTAGTATAAGTCCTCTTGTTAGTTCAAACTTTGTGTTTTTTTTTACAATGACAAATATGTGTTCTAGTTCAGCGGCTGCATCTTTAGCTCTGAAACATCCTAATTGAGACAGATTCAGTGTTTGTTGTCTTGTGATGTATTTAGAAAGATTATTCAAATTGATTTGACTTGCCAGGTCGCCTCAGACTGTACAAAAACTAGTACTACTCTAAATATGTCTTAATGCAAGTTTAAGTTTTTGTATTTACACGTTTGTGATTCCAGATAATTTGAGGAAAACCTGCATAACAATGTACACAAATGTAATAAAAGCAGTATGTACATTACTAGTTTTAAGGACTTGTGATCTTTATCTATCATAAAAAAAAAAGCAATTTGAATTATTTAAATTGTGCCCCATTAAAAACCTCCCTCTGGCAGAGCTCCAGCATATTAAACGTAAATGTGTAAATATGAAAAATTGCTTTGTGTCCAAAGGGCCGACATGTCAGACCGAGACTGAGCAAATGTACAAATCTAAAGTTGTGAATCAAGCACATTACTCCAACCCACTGGCTCTAATGCTGATTGCATTCCAGCCAGAGGCAACTTTAAACTTTATTGTTTTGACCTTCGTACATTATGCCACTTATCATGATGTAGAATAGGTGTGATTAGTAGAAGTTAAAACTAATATTTGTTTTACACTCTATTTTTGTATTATTTTGACTAAACCCCAAGATGCTAGACCGTTTAAAAAACTGCTAAAACCAAACAGCATAAAACAAGAAAATAAAATTGTGAAAAAATGTAAAAAATCATAAATCATTCATAAGTTTCTAACCAATTGCAACCCATCCTGAAGCTTTTCTAAAGTCTTTTTATTTTGGATAAATAGAGATCGCAACCCCTCATTAGCTGCATGTAACTTTACCTGGACCTTCATATGTCCTGGTATTTTATTTCATTTAAGAAAATTTATTTTAGTTCCAATTAAAATCTCAGTGGAGTTTAGCAAGCAACTGTTTTAAAACTGTGATCAAAGAACAGAAAAAGGTTTTTTCTGGCACGCTTTCCAAACAATCGCTGGGCATGTAGAAATGGTCTAATGGTTGCTATGGAGATGCAACTCTTTCCTGCAGTTTTCTGACTGAGCTCATGAGATTGCTTGCCTCCTTACCATCCTGCTCGCTGTGCTTGGTGGAAAGATAAACCTGGGTCATCATCCAGCCTTGTTTGTCACAGTTATGGTTGTTTTATTTTTATTTTTTGAAGAGTGGCCAGAAAAATGAACTTGTGTGCCTTCTCATAAGTGCATCACATTAATACAGGCATCCTTACATTTCAAGACACTTTTGCAGTGTATAAACAAATTTTTGTGGCAATTTTTCAAGAAATTACAGCTAAATATTTTAAATCAGTGCAAAAATGTATTGGCTAAAAAGCTAAACAGATAATAAGCAATAAGCAACAAGCAGTAGCAACAAGTGGGTTGATTTTGCAGAGTTTAGCTGTTCCAATAGTTATAAAATAAATTATATATTCAAACTGTACTGTATTCAGTCAATAAATATTAAAAGCAGCTAAGTTTGTATTTCTATTGAAATAGGGTTTTTCAGTTTAAAAGAGAACATTAGATAATGTTCATGGCCATTATGTCCACTTTAAGCCATCCGCTGTATTTGTGCAAAAGCAAGTTCATCATTCATCCAGATGATAAAAGTTCAAACACAAGGAGACAGATGAATCAACACACATTTAAATCCCACCAAAGGGGGCACTTAGCGCTGATGATAAGTCTGCCCCTGATGGCAATGCCAGAGATAGTTCAGTGAAATTACAATTCTAATTTAGACGTGCTCCATTTCTGTCACACACAGTTGAGATGTATTAAATCCAGCTCTAAAAATCACAAATTGTTGTGCCTGTTAGATATGAAGTAAAAGCATGTTTGTAGGCAGGTCTCCTGATTAATTACAACAGCATGGACATCAGATTCAGCTGAATGACCGACCAACTCTCCTCCCACGCGCAATTTCTTAGCCACTCCTTCACAGACGCTCCACAGTGAACTTAATTTATAGACTTGTCCAGATGATCAAGCAGCGTGTTAGTAAGGCCTTGGCTGTGCTGACCTGTGTGATGAGGCTCACTGCTGTGCACAGCGGACAGTGACACGGGCAGGAGCAATCACCACATTGAGGCTTGAGTGTGTATGAGTGTTTGCAATTTGCTCCAAAATCTGACCGGACATTTTTTTTTACTTCCCAGCTAACGTTAATCATGACAAGCTCAGTTCTTCAGCCTCAAATTCGGCTTTCACCGCCATCAATATGCAGCCTGCTGATTCCATCCGGCCCACACATACGTGATAATGATAAGTCATGGTAGGCGGTAATGGCAGTTTCAGTCTGGGTGCAGGATTTTAATTGGCTACTTTAGCTGTCAGAGAAAGCAGGAGCCTTGATTGAGTCTTTGATTTGGCCAGAGTGGCACACCGAGAGCCTTAATTGGCCTGTGGACCAAACACCAGGAAAACACATTAGTTGAAGTGCTCAAGCATGAGCTCTCAGAATTTATTACAAGGGTTCAGATAGCTGAAATGTCAAACTCAAAATGTCATTAAACTTTAAAATAAATTAGGAAGTAAAAATGCTGAGAGACTCTTTGGTGTTAAGTCTTTTGTCTTAAAAACTACTCATTGAAGATCTAGTTGGTCACAACTTTTCTATTGCAGTTTTTCTATCAATTATTATCTAGTCAAGATAAAGTATTTATCATCACAAAAACAAGGTTCCAAAGAGCACAAAGTAACTATTTAAGATGGCAAAAGCAGAATATCGGTTTTATTAATTTATGAGAGAGACAAACATGCATGGAAACATTCAAAAACAGCATGAAAGATTAGTAGTAGCTTTGTATTATCATCCCTGGTAGCTCCATCTGGCACAAACATATCAGGTTGAACTAGTTCCAACTCAAATAGCTCAGAATCTGTCAAGAACCGCTTCACCGCTAATATCAGCGAATCATCTGGATTCTGGTGCCGCTTGTAAGAATAAGCATTTCTGAAAATCTGTACCTCATTACCCTGCTGTCTTATTTTGTTGATACAGTCATAAAAATCCCCTCTGTTTTGTATCTTTCAGACAGATCAATCATTTTAGAACATTATGAAAAGCAGTGAGCAGGTTTCAACAATTTCCAGAAGAACTTGAAACTTATTAACTGAAGTATCTAATTTCCAGAAAAGCAACACCATAAAGTACGACCATCTTGGACACAGAAGCAGAGAGAAACCAACGCATTCCCCGCTGCCACTGTTCTTATGTTGCAGCCATTACCTGTGTGAGGCCAATAAACAACAGATTTCATCTCGGCTGAAAATTTCCTTCCTCCCTGCTTGACAGGTTACTACTGGGATAAATGGGGAACGTGGTGCGTATGGCTTGTATGGACTATATTTGTAGGGTCGTAGAGCTCCCATCTAAGTGCACAGTGAGCAGCACAAATCATCCTCTAATTATAACTTTTGAGGCTTACATAAATCATTGGGGGCAATTTCAAGGCGATGGCTCTTCAGTTTACCGAAAATGGCTCTGGAGAACTGTCACCATCATCAACCATCCACCTAACATAATTTTCTTGTTTCATTTTAATCTTGTCTTCTTTTTTTTCCTTGAGAAACATTGTACTGTCCCATAGATAAGTAAAAGCCTGGCAACGCTACAAATATGCCCCAAGTCACTATTGTGTGACCAGCCTCTTTCTTTTAAACTTCAGCATAAGCCTGCTTCAGTGCCATTAAAATAACTTGTCATGACAGTGTGGCCTGGGAGCACTGCAATCAATTTCTATTACATCAAGGCCCAACTGGGCATTGCTACTGAACTAAGCGCTGGTAAGCAATCTCCCTGGCCGAGGGTGGTTTGTGTGATGGTGGCGTATCTTTATGTGTGAGTGAGCAGTACAAGGATTGTGTGTTGGCTTGTAAATGACCAAGAACTGCAAGAGGTTTTACTTTTCTCTGCACAAGTCTGCAGTCTTATCAGCACAGGGAATGAAACTAAAAATAATGCTTTTAAATTCTACGTAGATAGGGATTAAAGTGCTGGGAAAAGAATTTGCCTCCATATAGATTTCTGCTGTTTTGCTTTTGTGTCACATTTAAAGATGTTAGACCATCAAAGATAACTAATGTAAAAAAAAAAAAACAGTTTTCAAAGGATTTAATTTATTAAATGAAGAGAAAAAGACCAAGAAAACCATCACTATTAAACTGTAAATTAATTTTGAATGAATAACTTTTTTTCTTTATCTGCCGCTACATGTCTATCCAAATTACTGACAACATGAAGACAACTACGAGGCATCAAATAGCAACACGGTATGAACCGATTGAGAAATTTGACAGGAGATAAGAAAAAGTCACTGACATTAGTCTTAAAATGGTTCCAAGGTCATTTCTATAGACATTGGGATTCCAGAAAACTACCCTGAGAGCCATTATCCAGAAATGAACACATGAAGAAATGTGAATCATCCCAGCAGCATCTAGCCTACAAAAGCACATTGATGCTTCATCCACTGCATCCAAACAAGTAGTGCAGGCCTCACTTAGATCTATTGAGGTCAATGTTCATGATTGAACATTAAGAAAGAGTGTGGGCCAGAATATCCAAAGTGAAAATCACAAAGGACCAATAAGAACACAAAGATCTACCTTACATTTCACAAAAGCTGAAAACATGAATATGTGGGAAAAAAAGCAATTTATACAATATATGAATTGCATCAAACCAATGTATTGCTTTTCTTGCTCTGACACTTCAATGGAGAATAACTTCTTACAGTACTCAATCCTGCAACAGCAGCCTGATTTCCCATCTTTAGATCATATGTGATTATCACCAAATAAACAATTTGTACTCATCTTCCTGGACTCGACTCTCCCTGAACTGATTTAAAATGCACCTTTTGTAAAACACCAATCTGCAACTAATTAAAATCAAAGTAATTTATGCTACAAAATTGATTTCTGCTCACTATAAATTATGCAAGAGCCTGATCTGCTGTTCCTTCCTTATCTCCCTGTTGGGATCAGTGGACTGACATGTGGCTGAAGTGTCCTTGATGGGGCGTTTCTACTAACCGAGACGGAAGCACAAGCACAAGCAGAGAAGAGCCTCTCCAAAGTAAAATACATACACTAATGGCTTAGAGGGATGCAATTAATCTTAAACCACTTTAAATCCACCAACAACAGAAGAGACACTGAGAATGATGAACACACCCCATCAAGTAAGCACTTCTGCTTCAGTCCATATGCTGGGCGATTCTTCAGATTGTTTCTATCTCCATTTAATCTTCATCATAAAGATTTTTTTTATTCCCTATATATTACTCTGATCTCTTGTTTCTTGCCATCGGTGTAGGATTACATTAACATTAGTTCAGAGCTGCGTTTCACATCTCAACAGCTACGCCACTAAGTAAGTGCTAATTAGTCAAGTGAAGGCATTAATTATCTAACATGCCATCTTAATTTGCAATCCCAGATGTAAGGGGTGTCAGAGGAGCATTCGTAAGCGCAGTTAGCTAATTGATACATATTTGACAAAATGCGTTATGGAAGATTGTCGCAAAGATGGCACCAAGTTTAGAAATTCGATACTATGGTGTTAATTTGGTGTCATAAAATTAACACCATTAAGACAGCACCATGAATGATGGTGTCATAACTCACCATCATTTGTTTTTTCTCCTAAGAAGAACATTCCTTATTTTTGTTCCTCACAAACTTGCTTCTAAATATGCTCTGCTGAGGATTGCTGCTCTTTATTGGTGCACAGGGTGAGAACTGGTGCACTGCATGGTGCGGTGTGTGTGTGGGTGCCACATACACTCACTGGCAGACTTTTTAATTGCTTCAGCAGCAAGTTGTTGCATTTAGGCATCTACACGTGGTAAGGAGGATTCGCCAAAATTAGAAAGGGCAAGAAAGCGGATTTAAGTAAATTTAAAAGGCGACATGGTGGAGTTTTCATGCACAGTCATCTCTCGGGTTGTGAAGAGAATGGTCAGAAGAACTGAGCTCAATACCACAGTGGATTATTTAAAGATATATTCTAAATACAGCTGGACAGTTTGCATCCTTTTATTAAGTATTTTGATCATTTGCTGCAGCAAAGTATCAGCTATTATACGAGCAAAGGCTACTAAATATTTTAGATTTATTTTTGATTCATGTGCATAAAACTTACATTTCTTATTTAACGGAAACACTGAAAAAAATGTGTTTTCTCCAGATTAACAGAATATCAATAAAGCTTTGTAATGGAAGCATATCTATAGTTACAGTGGGAAAAATATAACTTTTTTTTGAGGGAGAGTAGCACATTTTATTAACTATATCCATCAAAAAGCTTTCAAATAATTGGAAGCGTTATGCTTTTGACGCAAATGTATTGACAAAGATTTTTGTAAAGCTTCTCTTTCTTTTCTTTAAGGATTTTTTCAATAGTAAGTTGCATCTGTTCAGTCATTATCACCTCTCTTAATTGGTTTCACCTGGTTGGTGAGTCTCTGGGGCAACACTTCTAAACAATTCCCACTTAAAACAAGGTTTAGCATTTTGAAGAGAGGCTGTTTCAGATTTTTCTGTTTTTACAAATAAATTTGTCTTAATTTCATAGAGGCAACACAATCAGCTGGTATACAGCTGGCTTTGTTTTTACATTCCGTCTAAACTGCATTATTGTCACATGTTGCTGGAGCTTTTACGGTCCGTAGACATTTTTTCCTCTTTGTATCAAGCAGCTTATGCAATTAAGGTAGGTTCACCTGCTAAACACTGTGACTAATAAAATAATAACATATAACATCCATTATCAACCATCCATCCATGTGCAAACCTGAGATATCAGATGATGTAAATGCAAATGGTAGGAAAAAGAAACATAAATTCTGTTTTTTTAAATTATATATCCAGGGCAGTAAACTCAATGCAACCTCTAGTAAATGTTTGTTGGCATGGTACCAAGACAGAGCTCTGCACGCAAAAACAGTCCAATCTCATCCGACACACAGATGCTGATCAAAGTCACCTGACTTTGGGGAAGCTGTCCAAGTACAAACAAATATCCTCTTTCAACAAATATTCCCATGGGGTTCACTTACAGGAAAACTGGGCAAACAGCATGTCAGTTTCCTGTCTTTGTCTTGGAAAAAAGCAAACAAGGCAAACATGGAGGGAGTCTGAAGGGGAAAGCAAAAAAAAAGGAGGTGGACACGTCTTATCGAGTCCTATACCAAATCATAACGTTTTTTATGAATTAAATATAAAGTAGTTATGCATACGATCCCTTTGGGTACAAATAATAAAACACATTTGCCTGCCATGAAGTAAAACAAGAAAATTACACTCTGAAGCACTGATTTACAGTATCCAAGAAACCACTCCAGGCTTTCAACACCGAGCTCTGCACATGTTTCACACTTGGATATTTTCTCTCGTGCTTCACCTCCCCAGCTGTAGGCTATGCCGACATCTCATTTGTGCTGCTCCTTTGATGACAGAAGCAGGTGGAAAACCTACCAGGATGCTGAGTGTGCAGCACAATATACAGACAGCGCTGCCGCTGCTGAACTGATTCGAACATAGAGGTGAGTCACCACCCCGAAAAAACATGATGCTGCGGGAGCACAAACACTGGCTGCCAAACAACAGGGGGGGAAGAGTTCAACAAGAGGGTTACATCAAACAGCTGGACACAGCGGAGAGTAACTGAGAGGAAGAAACAGCTGCTTGTGTTGCTGGGATGGCATGAATCTCCACCAGCAATAATGTAAAACACAATGAAGACAGAGGTGAGCTTAATTTAATTGATGTAAGACCTGATGATGCATCTACTGTCCAAGACAAACTCATGAAAAAGCATTCGAACACTTACACACTTCTTCTGTGTTGGGAACACAACTCATTGTAAAAGTCATGTTAGTTTTTATTCTTACGAAATGAAAGCAATTTTGCTTGATAATCAGAAAAATGTAATTGTGACAAAATGAGTAAAAAGGTGAATTCTTTATCAGAGCAAATACTTTTTCACTGCACTTTACTGCAAATGGGATAAAAATATTTTTGACACAATTACAGCTAAATAAGCTCCGCTTTTATCTGCTTCTACTTCTGTCAGACAAAACAAGAGCACATCTCCTGGGGACTCTGCTAATCTAAATATCTAATCCCTAATGAAAATAAGCACTCTTGTATAAGAGAATCTTAAAAATTAATGCTGCGTGTGAAAAAGTGAGGGGGTGGGGGAAAGTTAATGATCTTCCAAGGGAGTGGAAACATTTCACTGATCACCCTTAAAGCAAATTTCAGATTTCTCCTGCTGACATATTTCCTGCTAATTAAAGCCGCAAATAAAAAAGTCCAAAAATATGCCAACCTCAGAAAATTAAATCAAGAATAAGATGCGCAACAGAATATAGTGATTAATTTTCTCTTTATTGGAGCCAATTATTTTACAAATACAAATTTAATTGTGACATGTGGTATGGTGTGTAGAAGAACAATATTATTTTTTTTAAAAACTAATTAAAGGTGATACTTGAGCTATCTTTACCTATTTAAAAACTGATTAAGATAATACAAATGTTTAAAATTAATTTTTTAAATATAATTTGTTATATTTTTCTGCCATAATGTCTCCATGTGTAGACCATAGAAAGTTGAAATATGCTTTTATTTTCCTTTGGTTGCAAAAGGTAGATCTCGGATTCACAGATCCTTTTATTCCTCTAAAACCTCCAGTTAAAGCTTAGATGGCATAAATGATTTTTTAACACATTTAACTTCAGAGCCCACACGCTTTAACAAGAAGGCCTTCAATTTGGCGCAATGATTTACAATACAATTTAGTGGGCATCAGTAGAAGAAGAAAAATGAAAAAGCCCAGCATAGCCTGAAGCTTTTTGATATTGGCTGTAAAAGAAAAGCCTCATTTTCTGCATCTCAGCTCTATTTTGTTTGAACTGAGATCTGAGTGTGTGGTTGTGGTACGATAAGTTGAAACATCAGCAGTAATGGAAAAATCTGGACATAAATATTACTAAAACTGTAGTTTATACAAATGAAATCAATGCTATTAAAATAATACAATATTTCACAATATAACAGGTTTAATATATCTTAAAAAATTAATTCCAACCATTTTTTTAAATGTTTCTAACAAATCTAAGCAACTTTTAAATAACTGTGAATGAAAATTTTATTCAAAAATCAGTAGCAAATTTTAAAGATGCGCTACTGAACCTTTAAATTGTACCTGGATACAATTTGTCAACAATCAAGTGTCTGTCCTGAAAATTTACCATGTTATTAACATCCAGTAAATGATGAGGAATCTCATTTTACAACCAGATTGAAAACAATTACTGAACTTTAAAGTCAGAGAGAGTTACATTATAAGTGCACTCAGTTTTTTACCTCAACCAAATGCTACCATGATCTTTCTCAGCATCTTCTTAAATTCAAACTATTTTAAAAGAGATGCAAACAAACAAGTTATACTCCAAAATAAGAACAGCATATGGGCATTTTTTTCAGCAACACTCCTTGTTTGTTAATAGAAATAGCTCCTCCACTATTTTAATGTATTGGCACAAGAACAGGTGCTCCTTTTATGCCAGATATTAACATCTGTGACCTGTGTCTGACCACCTAATATGGAAATGTAATTACAACAACTTCTAATCATCTCAGTGCATCGTAAAAAATGTTTATATATTTAAATTAGAGAAGTTCAGTTGCCAACCTGCTTGGAAGCTATGAAAATTTGTTCTTGTTAAGCTTTATTGCTCAGTTGACAAGTCATCTGTGATCAGAATACATTTTTGCATTTAAAAAATCAACATGTTAATAAATCTATTAACAGATTTACAGCGATAGTTAAGATATCCAAATTAAAAGGACTCATTATGTTGTTTCCTATTGGATACATTCAAATGTTTTAGATCACACATATCACATTTTAAATTAATTTGCTCAAGAATGTGTGTTGACATCAAGTAACTAGAGAGGCAAAGACTTGAAAATATTATGCAAAAAAGTGGCTCACTCAAAAGAAACTGGCTTTTAGGATCCCAGACTAAAGTGCTGACTACAAAAGCAACTATTGTTTTCAGCCAAAAAACTGCCAAAGAATCACAGACGTCAATGCTAAAACACAAAGTAAACCACAATTATTTTCTGCTGCATTTTTGATTGCTTCCTTCCTGACATCTGCAAAAAAATAAAAAATAAAAAAGACCCAAAACAGTGTTTTCTTGCAGCCAAGCACACTTCATCGTGTGGCAATTTAAAACAAGAAAAGCAGGTCAACAGCATCAGTCCCAGCTCATTAGCTACAGTGACAGTCTATTCTACAGACTAAAGTTACTTCTGCTGGGTAGATGTATTCCCTCACTATTCCTTTCTCTACCTGTTTTTAATCTAACAGACCAAATAGGCCACCTTTCATAAAGTCAAACATTTAATTTGAAAAATATGAATGTTTTCTACAGTGTCATTTGAGAAACTTCTTCAATACTAAGTGCAGTTTTGAAGCATGTGGCGACAGTAGTAAGGGACATTTACAGGAAGAAACCTCGAGTAGCAAATGGCTCAGGTTAAGGAGCAGACCTGACTTTTAACCAAAATAGAAATAAAAGGTAGAACTGTTGGGTGCAAGATTGCCCCACTTCAATAAAATATTAATATATTCAATATGTTTTTGTCCACACATCATTACCAGAGGTGTCAATGTGACAGCGCTGTGTGAATGATTTAGCTTTACAAACCTGTTTTTCCTTTTATTGTGGAGCTTTGATGTAACATTTGCACTTTCACTCGCTGTTTATCTGAGGGTGTAACAGAAATAAATGGATAACAATTTCCTAAACAACTGAACCCTACAACGCGTGCTGACATGATTAATTGGGAAAACTAAGACAAACTTGGGCGTTTTGCCTGCAGAAGTAAGAACTAATAAAACAAGTTGGAGACATTGATTCAAAGTGAAACCAGTGAATTTATCAAAACACGTAACATTGATTGGATTATAGTGGCTTTCTGAAAGTCTTAAGGCCTACAGACTTATGCGGTGACTGATTAGAGATCAGAAAACATTTCACGTCGTCTGTCTAGATTGCAAAATTATGCTCTTTTTAAGGCATTATTTGTCTTGAGTGTGAAGAGGCAGAAGCGGCAGGCAAATGTAGAAGACTGATCAAAACTGATGAGTAGAAAATGTAGAAAAACTGAAAACATCTTCAGTCAAAAGCAAATCTAAAACTTACAGCAAAGCAATTCTTCCAAACAGAAAAAAACAACCTGTCAAAGAGAGAATATGCTTCAGCATTTCTTTCCGATGATAAATAAAGACTCTACATCCACTCAGAACAATAAGAACCTCCACTACCTTTGATGCTGTGTAGCAGAACTTTGCATTCTGAATTTAGAGTGTTTATCCATCCTTTTTCTGTGCTACTTAAAGGCTGCTGTCGTCTATCTTTCTAGCAAAGTCATTCTACATCCTAGACAGTTTATCAAAAAGCTACATAGAGAAAACATTACTTCCAGAGTCGGCGAGAGTGTGGGAGAAAACCCGCCGAGACAGACGGCTAAAGGATTATTTCTTCTTAAAAATCATAAATGCTGCTTCGACTGCCATGGCGCTATCATTAATCATCTTTTGCTGCCTGTTTTGAAATGCTGGATGTCTCAAAGGTAGATGGGAAGATTGAGACTGTTCTCCCACGATGACATTTTGAGGGTGGTGAGAAATGAATCAAGGCCGTCATTGTAGCCCTCTTAAAGACCCAAGAAATGTACAATCATACAGCAATTACAGAAAAGCACTTGGAAACCTAAATGAAACAGCAAGAACTACTGTAAATCTAAGTGAGAATGCATTCAGACTGCATCATTTCACATTTTAGGACAAAAGCAACAAAGATGTCAGTGAAGAAAGACAAAGGACCACATAGGTAAGGTGTCCACGCTCCAATAACCATAAGAGGCCCTTCCAATTGTTTTCAGTTGACTGTTAGCTACTTCTAAGTGTTTTTTTCATAAAAAAAATATAGCAAGATGTTTGGGTCAGCAGCAGATTTGTGGGCTGTTGCAGCATTTTCCCTCGTTTTACAGGACTTTTTCCACTGCCCCAACACTTAGTTAAATGAGTTTTAGAAAAGTGCTATGATTTTCTAACAACACTTCACCTAAAACATGAATAACTTTATGATTTGTTTTGCCATCATTGGATAAAGTGGCTCTGAAACTTGCAATAAGGTGCAAATAAAATCAGTGTCAGTCAGTATGATAAAGCGTTTTGGCACATTGTGCTCGTCAGATACACACACAGGCATGACATATGTGGGTAAAATGCACACTTAAAGTAGAGAAAGTCTTGCTGATGGTGCATTTCTGAGAGAAGTGTTCTACTCATATGTCAGGAACAACCTTATTGATAATATAATTCTGCCAATGACTATCTAGTAGATGTAGTCAGGTTACCTCACCATATGTTCCAACCTGGGAGCTGTATGTGTGGGTGAAGGATGGAGAGGGACTGTTTTGTAACCAATAAAATAGACCTGATTCAGAACATATGCTTGAATGTTCTGAGAAAATATTTTGCTGTCCTCTCACTTGGAATAGGCGTAATGTGCATCGCACTCTGCTGAGGTTCTCTGATGAGGTTCTCTGATGAGGAAGGAGTTTACAGAAACGCCTGGTTAACCTGAGCTTGTTTCTATTTCACTCATGAAAACTTTAAGATGTGAATAGGAATTTAACTAATTATATTTATAAACTGGGAAAACAAGCGGCCAAGCAGAAAAAATAAAGGATTCGACTAAAAATTAACACTTATGAAAAAAATGACATCTTTCCAAAGCTTCAAACTTCACTTGTAAAAAGTAAAACATTGCATTTGTAGAAAAAGATGCATGTAATGAAGTCATCCAAAATGCTTTGCATCAACCTTGGTTGTGACAGAGTCCCTGACAACCAATCTGTCACCTGCTCCGGATTCCGGCTTAAATATTTCAACAGCCTTCAGGAAAAGTGCTGAAGTGGCTCAGAGTGGATTCTACTGCTGAGCAATTAAAAAGCTGAGAAGTCAAAAGAGGCTGCAATGTTGACTGAGAGGAAAAAAGGCCAAACTAATTTTTTACAAAGCAAAACAGGTTAAATAAAATCAGAGAAAACAAATAAATGGATTTCATTGTTGCTGTCAGTGTGCAGTCACGGCTTCAGACAATCTAGATCTGTTATGCTTTTGTTGTACCCCTCAGTTTGCTGCAGGAATAGTTCAAGGAGGAAAAGATGGAAAAATGTGGAATATTCTCTTACCTGTGACTGATAACTCAGTTGTCCTCCGAACAACAAAGTTCCCAAACGGTATTTCACAGGTGTAATTCCCAATGTCATCTTCTCTCACTTCCTTGATGAAGAGAGTGTCCCTCCTTCTCTCGATGGTTTGTCTCCACTGCTTCGGCTTGCAATCCTGTTGTTTAGAAATCAAATGGCAGACATAAGCAAAAGTTTCAGACATATATGGTCTATAGTTACTGCAAAGACTTAAGAATATTTTAGACATTCATTCTTTTGTGGCCCAATTAGGAAATATTGCAAAATGACAAAGGCCACCTGAGATACATTGCCTTATATGTATATATATATATATATATATATATATATATACTGTTTTGTTCTGGGTAGCAACACCTGCTCCCTGGAGGTAACAGCTTAAATGCAGTAAAAAGTGGATGCTTTTTACTTGCTAGGATAATTTTTGCTTCGTCATCCAAGCTGACATCCAGCAGCTTTCTGGCAGCAGATACGAGTTTCCTCTATGTGTTCTTTTGTGTCTTTGTTACGCCACAAAACCAGCAGGTAGTGCAAAATGTTAAAACCTTCTCCACGCAAAAACACTGTGGGCAATCTTCAGCAACAAATGAAGCAAACTTTTTTTTTTTAAAGAATAGCAAATCTGTCCCCGTTTTCTGAACCAACCAACCTGAGCTGCTTAAATTAATTAAAGGATTTGAAGACTATGCATTGATGATTATACTGTCAGATGCATTAATAGCATTAATAAACTGGATTTTTTTAAAATTTCATCTATTTCAGATAAACCTTAATCCCTAACATTTTGTGAATAAAATGGGAAGCAGAGCGCCAATGTTAAACAAACTTGTTCACAATAATCTGATTTGATAAATGTACAAACACAGCTCTGTATTTTTGTGAATTGCTCTTACTCAAAACAATAAAAGGGCTGATAGTTGTTTACTTCCTACATCATGTCGCCCTGACATTTCATTTTTGTCATGAATTGTGAGTTTGTGAATGGACCAGAATGCAGATAGACTGAAAATGACACAGGAGGCAAGGGAGAGAACACAGGGGACAAACAAAATGTGTCTAAGAGTAATAAGGAATAACTAGACAGAAGACGTAAATGTTATAAACTAGAATCCCTAAGAAGAACTGAACTAACGTAAGACAGAAATCAATAAATCAAACTCCATAACAACTCAACCCGTGATGCTAACAATTTCCAATTAAAAAAGGACAAAAAATGTATTTGAAGGCTGGTGTTTCCTGTAAAGATGCAGTGGGAAAGTGCACAAAAACACAATGTGTTTTTGTGCACAGAATGCAAAGATAACTAGCTGCATCTCTCAGATCAGATGCAACTCACCATAATCCTTTAATTTCTTTAGATATGTTTGGGATCAAAAAACAGATCATCTGTGAAATTTGCCCTACGTGTGTGAGAAGCAGTGCAGTTTGACAAATGGAGCATTAATGGTAGCAAAGTTTTGCTTACACTATCCTTTCGGTTGTTAGCTTATTGACAAGGCAAAGAGAAGCTAATTCAAAGACGGGCTATTTATAAGAACAGCTGGAGATATTAGGAAATTGCTGAAAATGTGGAGCAATTCTGAGCTACGCAAGATAAAAGAGTCGTACAAACATTCTTCTCAAATAGTTGGGCTGCCTTGGGCTTACCATACAAATAAAAGAGATTGCAAATTGGCCACAAACTTTAATCAGTGAATTTATTTTGATGCAAAAGAGTCAGGTTGTTCATAGACATAAACTCTGGTGGGAAAGAAAAGAGCTATGCAGGTTAGGTCCATTTGCAATATGAGAGATATGATTCATGGGTAATATTGTAAAGCAACTTTATATTTTAGGGATATTTTACATCATTCAGTGGTTAGGAACCCTGCTTCGTCAGCTAGCTTCTTGAAAGATGGGAGTGACAAGCACTGAGGCCAACACTAACCAAGTGCTTCAGCACACAATGAAAAACAGTCCAAAAGAGGAAAATTATTTAATTTCTCGCCGTCTATCTCAGCTAATGCTACCATGTAGGTAGTGAGGGGAAGGCAGGTACAGCCTTTCAGGATCAGCTCGGAGCTTGGAGATTTGGGGCCACCTGAGGCAAAGAAAACTGGGGCACAGTGGGTCTGCCTCTCAGAATTTAATCAGCCACCAGCAAAGTGAGAGCCAATAACTGGAGGGTGTGGAGCCCACAGTTATTGTCTGCTATTTTAATTTAATTTCTGCAGTAGAGCAAAGCGATTTGGCCATCTTATCCGGTGGAGTAACATTTGATGAATTGGTCTGCGAGCTGCACCTAACAGCTCTGTCAAAGAGGCCTGTCGGACAGAGAGCTTCTGGCTGGGTCAGTTACACTCTGTGGGCTCACAACTCCTCATTAGCAGGAGGATTAGGTCTAAAACCAGAGAGCCAGATAAATGTGTTTACGTAGCAAATCAATATGCTTTAGCTGTGTATTAATCATTTTGAGTTTTAGAAGCTAAATGTGATAAGGTAAGGTGAGTTTATTAACCTTAGGTAGGTTTGTCTTGGTCAGACAAGACAGACCAGTGTCCATTAAATCATAAAACCAGGAATGTTCAGAGATAGTAGGCAGTGCAAGAAAATCTGCCATAAATAACTTCTGCATAACAACTTTATTCAGAAGAAAAGGAAGGTTAAAAATAATAGTTAAAATTCCCAAATAGGAAATTACTGTGAACCTCTAACCAAAAGCAGAGATATGTCAAAGAATAAAGAATATTTGAATGATCCTTTCAAATAAAATGCCTCTTACCTTGTACCAAACTATTTTCGGTTCCACCCCCAGCTGTATGAAGTCCTCGATGTCTGGACAGGTGATGTTTTTACATTTGCTTAGTTCTGCCTTCTCAAAGAATCTCATTTTGGAGTTGTAGCAAAGGTCTGTGTCATTCTCTGCCACAGTGAGGGACATGGACACCTTCATGCAGTATGTGGAGTTCCTGGAATGACAGAGTGATAACAAGCGGTTAGAGGGAGGAAAAAGGGATTATACTGAAGCCCTGAAAGGCCTGCAAAGCAGAGCTTTCAGCACTTCATATTTGGTTAGCTGTAAAAATGCTGCAAGGTTCACTCTGATTCAGAGCAGTGAGTCGTTAAATGCAAAAATAACTATAGGAAGATTTTTTTCTTGTTTTTTGATGGTAAATTTCCTTCACGCAACAAATCAGTATCTAAGCAATTCCAGATTAATTCAATGTTTTAGTGAGTTCCACAAATAGCACTGCTTTTTGATTGTAATTTTTCATTCTTAATGTACATTTGTTTGTTTTAACGATGTGGAGCAGGATGTTTAGCAAAGTGACAGCTAAAGAGAACTGATAGAGCATTTTGTTTTCATGCATTAGCCCTTTGTAAAGCCAGCTACAGTAGCAGAAAATTGCCTTCTGCAGCTGATGTACTGTAACTGCTCAGGTCATATACATAAAGACAAGAATTTACAATGTGAGGCAGAGGCAGCGTAAAATGGGAGAATGCTTGTAACGCCTGAGCCTTCATACTTTGTGTCTAAAGATAATAGCTGGGAATCATCCTCAGTGAAAGAAATGTTTGATATTGCTGCTGAGGTAGATGGTTCATATCAAATATACGTACGAGATCTGGAGGAATGTAATGGTTTTGTTCCTGTGCAGAACTGAATGTCATGAGCTTAAAGACAAATAAGGTGCGAGGTAAGATGTTTGTTATTGAGGAAAAAGACCTTCCTCCATTCGCCATGACATGTGGGGGGGTGGGGGGGGGTGCGTGTGTGTGTGTGTATTCATGCTGCAACAAATTCAACAGAGATGATTTAAAGAGGTGTTTCTATTAATTTTACAAAGGTGTTTTCTGACATCTCTTTAAAGCACAAAAAACTATTTCCACCGGATTTATGTCAGGCGGTATGTTGGCAAAGGTCAAATTTTAGCAGAACTACTTTTCTCTCACCTGGGAATTCCTCTGGTCAATAAAGGAGGAGAAAATAAATCAAAACAAAAAGTAATCATTTTACTGCTCCATCTGCATTCTGTCCCTCAGCTACAGTGAGGAGAGATGGATCAACATGGAAGGTCTGAGAACTCAAACATACAGCATCATCATCATGAGATCTTCCTTGTGTGTCACCGTGGTGATGACATCCTTTTAAAGACCATCAAGTAAGACTGAACCAGCTGAAAATGATTTGCACTGCAAAGGATTTTCAAGATTTCAGAAAAGGATCAGGATGGCTTTCTGATCACTGATACATTTCATCTGGCGCCTTTTTCCACCTCCCTATCTGCATGTGTTTACTGCTTTTTCCTGTGTCTTTTCACATTATCACACATAACTTAATTACTGAACTTAGTTGTTCTGGTTTCTTTCCATACATGTAAAGAGATTGTTATGAATTTGCTTTATTATCGTTAATAATAAATTGACAATAAATTGTTCTATTATTACTAGAAAATTATGTCCAATGAGTTTCTCATTAGAAATAGAAACTTACCTTTTTGCGTAAAAACAATGTTTGGAAGGTATTTATTTTGAAGAACCGGTAGAGCATTAAATTTTGTTGAGTCAATCATTTTTAGATCCCCAAAGCATTTGTTGAAGATTGTTCATTTCAGTCAGCACAGATACAACTATTTCTCATGTTTCATTATCATCTGTTATCATTTTATAAGAAAAAAACTTGTAAAACACTAAATCAATCTGACTGAGTCTTCTCATGTGATTATAGAGAAGTTTGTAATAATACTGATCACATCTCTTCCAGGCCAGAATAAAGTTGGAGGCTGGAGCTGCTGCTTGAGCAATTCTTAACGGAACATAGAAATCAATCGGCACATTGATCCACTGTAAAAGTTGTGCTATTTGAAGAAGGAGATCAGAAGCAAATGTTGTGGCTGATCAATAAATTCAATGAGAGCACCTTTTCTGGGCCCAAATAGGCTAATAAGGCTGTCACAGTTGACAAGTACTCGAGGCTGACTGCAGCAAATCCCCGCTGGTTTAAAGACCAAACAAATTGGCAGTATTTAGCGAAAATCTCACTGCTAATTTTCCAACTAAAGCTGGTTACACAAATTGAGCTGAACCAACAAACAATTACAAACATGTTAAATCCTTACATAATTGTGTCGTATTAACGGCCTTGTGGATTAGCATCACACATGTGACTCCTCGCTACAGTATCAGCTTTAAAATCCCTCGCCCCTCTGAACCGGCCCGCGCTGTTGGCGTCTCTTACAATACGGGCACTGTTTTTCGTGAAGCCCTGATGCAAATGTGACATGAAGTGGAGATTATCCCAGACAACTTCCACCAGATGGACACCTGTGCAAATGAGATCCCACGGGTGCGCCCTTTTCTCTGTTAAATATTCTGGGCAGCGCTGATAAACTCGTCGACTGGGTGAGAAAGACAGAGAGAGAGAGAGAGAGAGAGAGGGGGGAAATTGTGTCATCTGCTCCGCATGAGTGATTGATGGTGTGAGCCAACACTTTGTCCTATGGTGTCTTTCCAACATTTCACATCCATCACGAAGCTTTTCGAGGTTGAAGAGCTGGGCGATCTCTTCACTTTTCTCTAAGTAGCAGAAAATCTGTTCAAAGGACGAAAAAAAAAGAAGCAGGAGGAAGATTCCACACTCCCGAGACTTAATTGTGCGCCGTGCAGTCAGCATTTTGTGAAACTCTGCGTACTGCGGTTATGGTGATAACAAGCTAGGTGACACCATGGCATTAATGGGTGAGTGTGTCACTCAGATGTGTCAAAGTAAAGCAGATATGCAATGCTGCAGCAATGATAGATGGCGTCCTGCACACATCATCTCAGAGAGGCGTCAGTCTGACAGCTACTGGATACAGCTGGAGGGCAGGCACAGGGTTTGAGATGCAATATGCAACAAATTCTGTGAAATTACAAGGAAAAGGCCAGGAAGGAGTTAAACAGGCTGTTCAAAGCTTTACTTTACAGTAACATATGCATGGGATTTTGCTCCAATTAAACTTACAGGAGAACATCCTCTAGATCCTCTTCTCATCTTCAAAAATAACTGACAACCTGCTACTGGAAGATGAAGTCAAAGCAAACCTGCCCTTTCATTCGCCAACTGTTTAGTTTAGTATTAAATAATAGGCGGCAGAATTGATTTGTAATTCTCCTGTGAATCCACGGCACCTGGGGGGAAATTAATGAACTAACTTAATGAAGCTCTTAATTAAACTAACTCCTCCCTAATAGAAATGGAATGATGGAATAATTGCTTATTAAATATTACAGCTGGCTTTCAAGTGATAATATTCATAGAGAAGTATCTAAGAGGTGTAGAAGTCATCAGGTGAAAGTATTTTTTGCATGGTGCAATAATTCTGGGTAACTCTACAGGAGCTGCAAACATCTACAGCTCAGGTGGAGGAATCTATTGAAAGCAACAGTTAGTTGTTCACTCCACAAATTAGGCCTTTAACAATGGGTGCACTGTAGTGGAAAAAAGCTATAAGGACTGCCTGGATGT
Organism: Phalloptychus januarius; assembly: GCA_902982915.1. Lineage (NCBI taxonomy): Eukaryota > Metazoa > Chordata > Actinopteri > Cyprinodontiformes > Poeciliidae > Phalloptychus > Phalloptychus januarius. The sequence goes on from CADWAE010000467.1 coordinate 4,596,569, forward strand.
TGAAGTGTGGTGTGTTCTTGCAGCCTTTGGTACAATGAAAATTTGTTGGTTCTTGTGAAGTATGCATAAAAGATTTACAAAGAAATTGGTTTTCATAATTGGTTTGCATGCAAGATAATGTTGATTTACTTTTGTCATGATTATTTTCCAGTACAAGTTATTACTTGCTGTGTTGCTTAAAATGAAATTCAAATAAAATACATTCCTATCTGTAATTGCGAAAAGGTTTACGGCTTCACAATGCACTGCATCACAGTTCAGTTACAGTATTCACAACACGGTGCAGGTAACTGCATCACCCATGATACTCTGTCAAACGCTTTAGTTCCTTGAGGTCTCGCCCTACCATGCCTGCCTACAAAAAATCAAGATAACCTAAACCGAGATAGAGCTGGCCCGGTTATCCTCAATCAGTATCTTACGGCTGCTTCATTATTTATAGCCAGAGCGAAGGTCACAGTGAGAAGTGGGAAGACTCGGGTTCCTACCTGTGGCGCCGGCTCATAACTCACCTGTCAGCTCTAGCACCAAGCTCAGGATGATTAAGCACCCTGGTATCCAAAATCCAACTGCAGGCTAACATGCTCCTACTTAGCCCCTGTAACAGTGTGGTACCTTCCTGCCACCCTGAAACAACAGACTCCGTCCTCAAATCATCTAATAGTTTGTCACCATCCTAGTTTCAATCCCCTTGCTGGCCTGCTCTTACTGTAGGAACACCATGGTGGAAGGATTGGACTGTGTGGATAGTTTGACCTGCATGAAGAATGAAGATAGTCAAACAACTCGCTGCAAGTCAGTGAAGATAAAGCGAAAAACAAGGTAGCATATGAGCACAAAAACATCATTCCAAGTATCAAGAGCTTTGGTGGAAGGAGCATAATATGGGCATTTGATAATCATTCATTATCAACCACAAAGTTAATCTGTCTGAGAGCTTGAGCCTATCAGAACTCGTGAAGTCATGACACATGAGAAAAACACAAATCTACAACAGGTTAGCTGCAAAAGCAGCAAGAAACCCCAACAGTCTGGTTCGTCAAAATCCTTGAAAAGACTGAAAATGTCTCGATATAAGCAATACGAGACAAAATGATAATTCATTTGCATCAAAATTGATTCAAACTGACCCATTCGCTGCAATAATAGACACACTCATCCCCACTCAGTATTTTCCTTATGAGGCAGACGGACAAGAAAAAAAGGGAAAGCCAAACAATGTCACAAGCTCATCCTGTAACACTGATGTCTGAGAGCAACTTTAAAAAGCCAGTAAAGCTCTTGTATCTGCAACAGTGAAGTAGTAACCCTTCCAAATATCATAAAATATCATAAGCTATTATTGAGAGGATAAATATTAAAGCCTTTAGCTCGTTGTCTCTTCTCTCGTTCCCCGGGTGGAGGGTTTTCCCCGTGCGTTAGGGCAGTTCACACCATTCACGGTTCTACTTCAAACATATCCAGAGTTTATTCAGACAAGCAAATGACTCAAATCACACCAATAACATACCAGAATCATCAGAAACTCAAAACCACAAAACAGACATCAATCACCTGAAAGAAACAGAAAAATGGACAAATACAGAGACCAATACGGAGACGTGATGCGTCTCCGGAGAGCACGGGTGCCGCCGCACCCCAATGATCTAATTAATTACTTCAGCGCCGAAACTTTAATAGGAAAGTGTGTTCTCTTCTCTAATGTATGCAATCTGGGAGGGTTCCTGCTTCCCTAATTACAATAAGTTTTAAATTTCAAAGGGAAAATGCTCTAAATGATTCTATGACTGTCGTTGCTGGGCCTGGTGGGGTCCTGAGAAAAGCAGCATTTCACACCTCTGTGTAAGATCCTAGAATCTCTCCAGGTGTCCTCCTACACAAGCACATAACAAAGGGCCCCAACGCTTATATGGGCCCAGGAAACGGCGATCTCTACGCAGCCCTCCTCCTGCTGTCCCAGAACAGATGCCCGCCACAAACCAAGAACAACAGGAGGCTGATGGTTCAGAGTTGTCCTCTCACCCAGAACATCAAAAAGGCGGATTTGGATGTAAGAACTGGTACAATTATCTTCTACTGATCAGATTATATTGATTAAGCCATGAATCTAAATCTAACTTAAAATTGAGTCCTACTCAAGGCAATGTTGATCTGTCTAATTTTAAACGTGTGCTTAAAGTTAAAACTAGCATAATTTAATTATCATTTCCAACACTATCTATGTAAATATTTGCTTTATGGACCTAGACAACCCAATGACAGTGTTCTGTCGGACTGAGCTCTCCTTTAAGACGTGCTTTCCATCTGCTAGGTTTAGAACAATGCAAAAAATGTGGATGTGATATCAAACATAGTATTTAAAAGAGTATTTTTCTTAATACTAGTATACAGTTTGAAAAAGCATTTAGCATTGGGACAACCTCATTCCTTTAACTCCACAACAAACAACACGATTTACATCAAGCTCTTCCCTGCTAAAAATACACAGTGCTGAAATTATTTGCAGAAATCATCTCACTCAAAAAACCTACATTCATCAAGAAGCAAGTCTTCAAACTCCTCTGAGCCTTTCTTAAGTTGTACAACTCAAACTGACAAAAGTGCTTCTTGTGTGCAAATGCATTAGTCAGTCATTTTCTGTTCAATGCCTTAAGGGAACTATTTCACATTCTCTGACAGTCACAACTCATCTTTATGCTTACAACCTGATTTCATAACAAGCATAAACAATTTGTCTCGGTTGTTATTCTGTTCTAACTCTGTCATGACCTTATTCATCGGTCCCAAGGCCCTCTGGGTGTAATGAGTGCACAGTCTAACTCCCATGCATATCAAACACAAACCAACCATTTCATGCTATCACTGCTGGGCTCTTGCACTCTGAGAATGAGTTGTATTGGTGGAAAAAAGCTCTTTCAGTAGGAATGATCATCTAGCTGTTGAATATCATTGAGCATTTTGATTTGTTGCTTAGCTTTTAGAAGTTTAGCCACTTAAAACACAATAATATAGATATATTTATCAAAGGATACCAAACAAAAAAATAAAATGCTAATCAAATAGAACATTCTTTATAATATATCCTTTTTAAAAGTAATTAAGTTTAAACTAAAATGCTGGTACAAACTGATGTGGCCAAAAGTTTCACAACGTTCAGCAACAGTTAAATTAAAAATAGCTCTTTGAGTTTTATAAAATTTTAATGAAATTTCCTTCCCAGCTCCCAGCTACTTCCCCATCATTCTTGCACCCTTAGGATCCAGTCAAGCAGTGTGAGTTCTCCTCTGCACAGCAGTTTGACTGACAGCTGTGGTATTGCAGATGTCTCGCTTGCAGCTCTGCTGTTCACAATCCAATCGGGATGGAAGGGAGGGAGAAACCTCAGCAGTGGTGCCAGAGTGATTGGGCTTGGGGAATGGTATTTCTGACATTTGTCTGGCAGTTAAAAACTAACATCAGATATGAGGAGGAGAAGGTCAATGTCCCTACTATCAGATAGCGATAGGTTAGGCATCTTGTCTGATGACTTCCTCTGCTTAATGTGGACCAAGAGAGCAAGGAGGCTAAACATATGGGGGAGGCATTAGATGACTATACTCTTCAGCATGCAATTGATTGATAGGAATAAAACCCTGGGTGCAACAGCAACAAACACTGATTTTACCTGAGCCAAAATGCATCTCTGATAAATTGAGCCAAAATGGCTGGCCAAATACGCAACCAGAAAATGGGTGATGCATTGCATAAATCAATGCGTTGCATCCAGGTCACAGGAAGCTGGAGTAGCCAGAGAGAATCCACACTTGTATGATAACAGTGCTACCAGCAACGGTACCATGCAGCCGCTACTAGAAACCCCTGTGGTCAAAGAGAGGCAGTATATGCATTTGAGCCAACAAGCAGATGTGAATCAGAGGAAACACATTGTATTTTTGGCAGGATGCATGAGTTTGAACAGTTGAGAGAAATAAACAGCAGATTTAAAAGGCATAGACAAAATGACAGCATTTCTAAAATATGTCTTTTACAGAAGTTTATTACTATCCATTTTGTTGCCCCGGAGTGGTTTGAAGAGCACGTTCTCTCTTTTTTTTGACAGTGCCATTGTAGCGTCAGACATCCACAGTGAATACCTGGCAAACTTCACACAGCCACACCACAAAGCTGAATAAAGCATGGTGTGAAAGGTTGCCCAAGCCCAAACAGCAGCCCATACATCATCAGACAATGGCTGTTGGAAAACAGTCTATACTAACCCACACAGAGCACGCTAACAGGCTGTCCAAACAGGGTTGACGGAGCACTCTTTGCTATACAGGTGTAAAGGAATACTGAATACAGAGGGGTATCATCAATAACCCCTGACTGGGAAATAAAGCTGCTTGGCAAACCCATATTACACAGTTCAAACCCCATATGAGAAGTGAAAACAATTAATGACAGTGTTCTGGCTCTATGCCACTATTCCCCCAATCAGATTCTGCTTTAACTGCACCTTTTCCAGCCAAACAATGATTGTTACCTTTGCTACACACAATGGCGTTGCTTATAAAGCCTCAAAGTTCTTCACAACAAGGGTTCCCACTAATTTCCCATCTAAAAATTTAATTCTTTTTCCAAACAATACCACAAATAATCATATTTGGCATCTAATATGTCAATTTTAAAATCATGGCAAAAATGCCCTGAAAAACTGTATTTGTAGATAATTTATTGAGAAACAAAGACTTGGTTTTTACTTTTTCATGGTCACAACACCAAAAGCATTAGCAAAATTAAGAGAACTTGGCTCTTCTTCATCTTTGATAAACAGAAAAATCTTAGAAAAGATCAAGAGATTCCAAGGCCTCGGCTGCTTTATGCTTCAGTAACTTCTTACTTTTTCTGCTGAACTGTGCAGAAAGTTGGCAAAGCAAACTGCTCACACACAAGCTGCTGATGTAACAACGACTGGGAAGTGAAAAACAGTAGATCTAAATTAGTTTTATCATCAGTAAGGTTTCATAGCTATGATCTTTTGGGTGATGTATATTCAATATTTGCTGCGATTGCTGGTGGCTCTTCACTGTGATATCAAACCCTCATCGATGTTATTCTTAGTGTGAAAAGATAAAAAATAAACTGAATTCAGAAACACTCATTGTTGAATATATTGTCAAAGGGGTACTACCAAATAGTTTCCTTCCAGGTATCTCATAGGCCACACTGCAAAAATTCTTTATCCATCATCCACAACCTCTCGCAGCAAAAACCATCCTTGCTGCTCCTTAGTCTAGCGTCTCTCATTGGCTTTGACAGCTGGGCAGGATCAATTGGACAGGCCCTGACTGGAGCTGAATGACAGAGTGTTCCAGACAGCCCATTCTGACTGTCACTTCCCTGAGAGATCACCAGCAACTCCTGCACACGAATACTAATACGGTCAAAATGGCCATGGCATGGGACATGTGGGAGGTGCTTTGTAACATGTGTGTTCAAGACGGAAGGTGAGATGCATGCACACCGGGAATTTTAAGCTTAAATAAAAGAATGGATGCACACACAGAGACGCACACCACCCCCTTTATAATCCTCCCCTCTCAATGTCCTTTGGTGCCGACAGCCCAGGTATTGCAGGACATGCAGGAAAGCCATTAATAAGCCTAAGGCAGTGGCAGCATGCCAGTACCTGTGAGCGGGGTCAAAGGTGAGATGCTGGCTAACTACAAAGGGCCAAAAATTCTTCCTGTGCAATGCATCTGTTCTTTAGCTAAATCTCTGTACTTTCACAATGATGTATTTGCTGTAAGCGCTGCTCACATTTTGTTCATAAATAGCACATTTTTCATGGATGAGCATCTTCTTTCTTCACTTCGTTATCTAAAACATCACAATGGAATATTATTTAGAAGCTAAATTTTGCAATTCAAATTAAGTAAATTAATTTGTTTATTTAAACTAATGATGGAGGAAAAACATGTTAATACCAAAGTTTGTAATTAATTAATCAAAATTGATGACATGTTAATTGGAAACCATATATTTTCAATTTAAAAACCAGTTTTGTTCCTAAATTACTGAATAAATAGACATCTGAGCTCAATAAAAATATATTTATTGTTTTAAACCTGCTACTTAGGTTATTCAACAATCAGGTTGCTACTACACCTATTCAGATTTCAGATGTTTCAGAGACTTGTGACCATTCATGGAAGTTCTTTGAAAAAACCCTTTCATAAAGTGGACTGTGGATGCTGACATTAGCGTTGGAGACAGCTCTGCTTGCTTTGAGATGGTATTTTAGGCTTGAATAGTTTCGGTGATAGGCCGACTCCTGTTTCTACAACAGTAATCTTTTGCAGCAGAGACGGGGAAATACTTTCCAAAGAAGAATGGTGAAAAAGTCTCTAGAAATGCAAAGCTGAAAAGACTTAGATCAATGAAAACAACAAAACCCGGTTCTCTGTCCATGCTAAGTTCTTGGGGAAGAACACAAATGCATGCCTCACTTCTCTCGGTTATATATGTAAATTTGAAAAAACATTTCAGCTTCATAATAACATACAACTATGTGTTGCTTTGTGAGAAAAAACACTTTGAAGTTTGTGTCACATGACAAAGCATGAAAAGGCTGGAGGAGGTATTAATATTTTTGAACGCTACTGTACAACATTTGTTCCTGAATTTGTTTCTATACCTTGTTTCAAACCTTAGCGCTATACATTTTCGTTCCTGATCACAGTTCTAAATATCATTTCCCCACTCATGTCTAATTTGACTCTTTCTCGCTTGATTTCCTCAGATGCAAAAGCAGAATGTAATCACAGCAGAATCAGTACACTATCAATATATTTTACAGAGACCTGCAACAGTGCACAAGAGTCAGTGGTACCGTCAGGTTGCCTGTGCACATGCATGTGCCTCACTTTGTATTGTACTGTAAGTGACACTGCCGCTGCAGATGTTTTCGCTCTTCATACGACAAAGTTCCTCAGGGTATTGTGTTCGAAACAGCTGAGTGTTGACCTCAATTTGACATATGGCGGTATTCATCTGCTCCTCTCTGTCTCACTGCTGCATGCGGCTCCTGTTCTCCCTCATCATGTAGCACATCTAGGGCTTGCCTGTGTACGAGCATGTCCATGCTAAGTAATCCCAGAGAGTAGAAGTGATACTTCAGCCTGCTTGAAATGTTGAATATGAATGTGTGTCGGTCTGCTGTCACATGTAAGTTGGGAAGAACACCGAGTTCCTTTCCACTGACAGCTAGTCTCTCGGGCACGTAGATCTGACGCTCTGTTTGTGTGCATGCTGATGCGCATGGGTGTGTCGATGTACGGATATGCCCTCTGACACTTAAGTGCAGCTGAGCAGATAAACAAAGATGTGATGAAGATATGCACACTGATGTGTGTGGCTGGAAAGAGATGAACTAAGAAGGCCAGAAGTTTAAAATCACAGATTTATAAAGTTGCAAGTTAGACAAAAATAGCATTTTTAGATGGAGAGTTAAATTTCCTAATGTGATTGGCACGCTTCCCCCTTCTTTACACCAGACTAACAATGTAACATCAAGGGATCTCATCGTAACTGGTGCTGAACTGTTGCAGTCTGCTCAACTATGAAATGTACCCAGTGAGAAATCATTTATTGTTGTGCTGAGGTTCATTTGTTCCATCTCACGGGGCTCCAATTTTCCAGGGCCCTTCACGTTTCATAACGAGGATCCTCAGCTGAAAACAGCCAAGAGCTTGAGCCAGTGGTAATGTGTTAACATATGTGAGTGCTGATCATCTATAGGGCCCACACTCCAGAGACAAAGGAGAAGAGCAATCCTTTGACTTGGCTGGGGTACCTGGGAATTTAAATGAGTCATACTGAGGGAGCAGATGAACGTGCTGCAGTGTGTTGGTAGAAATATATGAATCCATTACAGCATTTTTAACCTTCAACCAAAAACAGAGAACACGTCCAAGTAGGTGCAATTATATGCTATAAAGTAATCTTCGTAACTGATAGTGGAAGAGCTCTATATTGAGTGATATTACAGATGACATACATCAGAGTGTCCCTCTTTGATCTCTAACAAGGTAAAACATGAAGGCATTACAGATCAAGTGATCAAACTCCAGCGTAACTTTGAAGCTGCCCTTTAATATTCTACACCGTGGAATTACAAACAGATCTTGTGGAAGGCCACAGTAATTACAAAGGCTCAGGTCTTCGCAAATACCTTTAAAATGTTGATCAGCACTCAGACAAACCCGATATATTCAACCTGTGCTGTGGAAGTCTTCCTGAGCTTTCCTGCTCCTGAACTGCAGCACATTGCTGCAGAGAGCTGACTAATGAGCCAGTCAAGAGAAAACGCCCTTTACCTACAAGGTTAATAAGTTATTACTATATAATCAAGCATGTGAAACTCCCTACACTATTGCGTTTTATTTCCTTAACTCAAGTGTTGCAAAGCTGACAGTAAACACACTGTGACAAATGAATGTGTTTCGCTTGATTGTTATTTTTTCTTTTTAGTCGGTTCAGTTATTATAGCTGGCAGACAAGCAGTAAGTTAGGTCAATTTATAGCTAAGATGATTATTTTAACGTGTAGATGGAAGGATGATGTATCTGCAAAGCATAAAGTCATATATTTTTCTAAAATATGATTATGGCCACTAGTCGAACAGAAACTGTAGTTGTAGCAGGGGTAGCTTGAGAAAAGGTTACTTCCTGTTTGCTCAAACACTAAAGCGAAAAGAATTGAAGATGTTGCAGAATAACTTCAGCCTCACCTCGGCAATGTGGATAACAACATAGACATCTAGATCTCAGCTGTAACAGTCCAGCTAACCATTGAATGCAACTTAAAGTCCAAGTTATTGTGCTTCATTTTACTGAGGGAAGACAGGAAGCATATAAGTTTGAGAAAAAGTTACCTGACTCCTAATCCTCAAGTGTGAAAACACAATGAAAGTCCATGAAACCATTACAGGCAACAAAAATTCAAAGACAAGTCCACAAAGGGAAATCTCCTGTTAACTGAAAGAGCTCTGTACTTTTTCCCTCTCTCTCCACAACAACAAATAAGTGTTGCCCCTTAATTTGCTTCTCAAAGGCAGGGACCAGTGAAAACGCAACAGTGCTCATCCAAATCAAATCTCAAGACTCTACTCTGTGTGATTACACAATAACTCTGAGCTGATTGTCTACCTCCAGAAACCGCTGCCAACATGAGTGAATAGAGAATTGTTGGACTGGTTCACCATGTTTCTATTCACGGCGGCTGCCACATCGAAGAGGAGGGTGCTAATGGTGTGGAATAGTAATAGCCAAACTTTCTTAGAGTTGAGCTTCTGAAACACAAAGAAACCTGCGTTGAAAGCTGCTGTTCAAGTGCACATTATTCCCTTGATTCTATTTAACAAAAGGTCTTAAAGCGCATAAGCGTAAGTAAGTACAAAAATAGAAAAGACGGCACTTCTATCATGCAGAAAGATGCATTTAAAGCTCCTCTTGCCGTGAAACAAAAACGGATCGGCGCTTAACATTTTCATTCTGAGCGGTCACAGACCACCTTCATGTCGATGAAAGCCGCTGGGAAACCAGAAGTTTTACCACATAATCTAACTCATAAATCAAACAATTGTATGCCTCCTACATCAGGAGAGTTAAGAAGGAAGATAGCACAAGTCCATTTTTCCCCTTTGTTTTATCTTTGAAGCTTTTCTCACTGTGCAATTTTTTCAAGATGAAGTGCACTCTGAAGCATTTCACTTCTTTCCATGAGGTTTTCAGAAAACAAGAACTTGTGAAGGCCAAAGGATTATAAACTCACCAATTGCGGCTTGTTGCCCTCGAGTGGGAAATAAAAACTAATTTAACATATAAAATGAGGCAACGAGGCCTCGTAGGCACAGAAAACGCTCTGTGGAACCTCGACCAGCTATCTTTCGGCTACGTCATGAGTTTATTAGACATCTACAGGGGAAGACTTTTACAGGGCTTTACTCATGCCTACAGGGATGCAACACAATGTTATTTACTTCGTTTTATAGACATGCCGCTGGCAAAATAATCCCCCTAAAATGGTGGAGGATTCTACGACAAATGCTTGCTCCATTTCCAGCTGCAAGGTGGAGATAAACTGCTTATCTCCAGGATTCTGAGTTAAAACACATACCTTAATACGCAGGAATAATACCCCACATCATCCAATTCAGCTGGTCGGAACCATATAGAATCCTCTTCTTTACTCATCCTTGCACCATCAAAACTGATGGGTTCCTCGAAATCCCCATGCACTGCACTTTTGTACCACATGAGGCTAAGTCCTGTGCTCTGTGCATGGCTGTAGTTTGCCCGGATATATCCATAGAATAAAGCACATTTGATCCGGACAGGCTCCCCAACCAGGACTTTGTACTTTTGGTAGTCCACGGACCAGTCAGTGCAGCCTTCCACTGAAAAGGAAGAAGAGAAACAGAAATTTAATTAGGAGGAAGAGATGTGGCTATGAATACAGTAGCCAGCAAACAATGTTTTGCATTGCAGTTAATATAGGTATCCTGGTGATAGTTGTGTAGAGCATGGATGTTCTGGATACCTCATTACTGTTCTGCAACTTCAGTTGTTTCTTTCACATACATGTCATCTTTAGAAATCAAAAACACTGCAAGACAAAACTGAAAGGGTGAATTTCTGAAAATAAAATAAAATAAAAAGATACATGCCTTTTAAATAGATCTTGTTTTCTTTGAAAATGCTGCTTTGTTACAGAAGCATACCTTCAGAGAACCTAATAGGATTCAACATAAATTTTAAATGAGTAAGGTTATAAAAATACTTATCTAATGTGTAATCATGTTGCTTGAGTATTTTGTTTAACTAATAATCTATTTCAGATTACAAACATTTCAAATATCAGAGGCATTATCTGCTTCCTACCTCATCTATCCAATCAATCAAATACATTTGACATTTTATGTGGGGCTCCCACAGCTCCCATTTTAAAAGGCTGCAATGACACTTTCCTAAAGTTAACCTCTGATAGACACATTTCAATCTTGCTCCAATCCTAAAGTTATGAGACCATCCAGCAGTATCATATGTTCTGCTATATCAAGGGCCAGTCAAAGTCCAAAGCCACAGGAGCCCTACTATTAGAAAATCTCAACAAGCTCACAAGTATCAGTAAAAATTCTTTGAAGATAAAGTCATAATTGAATTTGTAATGCAGAGCAGGTATGGGAACAGTTCAGCTGCTCTCATAATTATCTATCTTAAGGTGAGAAATATACCCTTTAATCTCCACAGAAGGCACTCATGGAAACTCACACGGACATTGTATGACTGATTGATATTTCTGCAGGCGGTGAAGCATCCAAGATGGTTGGCATATGGTTCATGCTGTTGAATAAAAAAAAAGAGCAAAAAGAAGAAGCTCTATGGTTTCCTGAGTATTACATGGTGAATCTAAGACTTTAGCTAATAGCCCCAGGCTCAAACATGGGATTCTGGTAACACAATGCTGGCCCACATCTAACTGGGATGCAATCACCATGGTAACCTACACGTGCACAACCTACCCTAGAGATGGTTCACTTTGGAGAACCAGATCAAAAGATTTACAACGACTAGGGCATTAAAAATGTAGTCCATGTTCTGGGAGAATACAAAAATAGACGAACGTGTAAATAAAATAAGTGTAAAATCTGTTTTAGAGTTTTTACGAGTTTATATATAATTTTAAAAAATAGTTTGAATAAAACAATCATTATACAACACATTTAAAGCAACACAGTTAACCAAAAGTCCCCTCAAAATTTTATTAAAAAAATATAAATTCAGAGAAAAACAACAAAAACAAAATCGTGAAGATCTAACCAAAAAATGTTTTTCAAGTAACTTGAGTCACCACTGTGATAAGAAGGGAGTGATTTCCAGTCAGAGCAAAAAGCCAATAAATAATGCCAAAATTAAAGGAAGTAGCAAAGATGAGTGCATGTTAAAATGCATGAGGTAAGGCTGGCTGACTGTCATTCTTGAGTCCTCAACTACAACATGTACGAGAGGTTTAGTGTCCCCTCCTTGATCCGGTACAAACAATCTCACTTTGGCCTTGAAATAAATACTTGATTCTAAAATGTGAAACACATTTCAGCTTCTAGTTTTGTCACAAGGGAAATATTGTGATGGGGAAAACAAAGTCCCTTTGATTTTTAATTTGAGAAACTCACAGCCTTGACATATTCAGAAAGACGGTAGCAGTTGCTTTAATTCTCAACAAGCTCTCACAGTGACTCTTTACAGCCAAACGGTTCTTTTTTCCCATCCTTTTAATTAACCACATTATTGGGCTGACTGTAATTTTATAAATGATGAGTGAGACTGAATTTTAAAAAGCCAGCTAATTAATATCAGGCAACACGAACAAAAGCTTCAAACATATCTAAAATTGTTTATTACAGAAATGCAATTAACTTTGAGATATTTTGTATGTTTACAAGATTGTTGCTGCATACCGTCAAGAACAGAATAAAGCTGCTGAGCATGGCAGGGTTTCTGAACACGCTTCCCCCCTACTTCACCTTGCTTCATGCGTCTTCCTTTAAATAAAAACATCTGGCAAGCACAGCTGTGTCAGACACAACAGGCTTGGATAATTGAGCTTCTATAAAAATTGTATTCACTAAACCGGCAACCTGCCTTCCAATCAGAGAGGTGGATTGCACACTGCAGTCATAAGGGGTGTTACTGTTGAAGTGGTTAACTGCATATTCATGTTGGCGCACCGTTTTGTGTGGGATTTTAAATGTCAGGTTGAGAATGGCAAGAGTGACGTATGTTGGTATTTTGTGTGCTGAAGTGAAGAAAATAAAAGACAAACATGAAAAACGTGACATAATAAGGAGCATTTTAAGCTGCATAGCGCATAGTGCAAGTCTCATGCATTGATCATAGAAATGTATATAATTGATTTGAAATTTAAAGTTGGTGTTCTAAATTGGTTCTATTTCAAAGTTCCACATATAGGCTGAAATGTGTACATACAGTCCCACAGTACATGGAAGATCATTAGTAAATTGCATCTTGACCACAGTGCATGTTTGCACTTTGGAAAGTGATTCTTGTAACAAACCTATCACTCATAGCTAACTCTGTTTCTTATTTTGTAATGAATAACAGGTGGAAAATGCGACAAGAGGAAACAGAACTGCTGCGTAAAAACTCTTCACCGAGTTAAAAATAAAAGCATGAATAAAAACATCTAACTACTTGAAGTGCAATGCAGATGTCAAACTTTATTCAACTTAAATTTGGCAAAACAAACAAATACTGCTTTAGAATTTAACAAGAAAAAAGGATTGAGATGAAGCAAAGTGGACGTTTTCAAAGTTAGCAAAAACACAGTTGGGCTGAACAAAAACTTGCCAAAAAGTTAATTGATATTGGCAATAGACCAATATTCCAAGAAGCATATTTGACACATTTTAGCAGGGTTTGAGGGAATATTATTGAATTATTCTACTGAAACACCCATGCATTAGTACCTTTTTACCCAGCACAAGCCCCCAAAGGACAGAAAGGAAGAAGAACCCAGAAACTACAAAGAACACTAGTTTCACTATCCTCAATGAAGTAATGTTATCAACAACAAGGTTTGGTGTTGGTTTATCAGTCTGAAAGTTACAGAAACACATCTGCTATCTTTTAAGAGTAAACAGCTTAAAAACATCTGAATTTGATCTACTATTGATGTAAGGCTTTTAAAAATATCTGCTGCTGGTTGTCAGACTGATTCTTAGCTTGAAGGAAAAAATACCTAGAAACAGGTGCCTTCCTGAAATTTCTGAGTCATAGGCCTCAGCATTTTATAAAATGCTTTCTTCAGAAAGAAAAAGCATTTTGCATGTTGCACACAGTTGGCATTAAAGTAAATACCAACCATTTCAACAGTTTATCTGCAGCTTTAGGGGCTTCCATCTGCTTGCACTCAATTCGCTTGTTTGATTTCTGTTCACCAGGCAATTATTGAGATCATCCATCTCTCACTTCAACAGTGGCTTTTGGTAGATGACAGAGAATCCATTTAGTAACGGAGACAATTTTAAAAAACTAAAAACACCAAACTTTGTCACTTAAACACTCCTAATAGGCAAATAAATTTTTCACATAAGAGATTTGTTTATGCAAACGGGAGAGTTTAGAATCCGTTAATTTCACAATAAAAATATCAGCTGATGCTCCATCATTGGAGGCATCAATTTGATGAGAAATAATCAGCAAAGATGCATGACCGTCAGATACAACTTATGTGTTCAACTATGAACTTGTGTCGAATTTCTCTTTTTTAAACTCATTTTTTTGAAGCAAGTCAACGTGAAACGGCCTGGTGAATGCACAACATTTTGGAGCTGCGAACTGAGTGCAGCATAAACCAAATGCAGAGGAAGTCAGAGTGTGCTCTGTGACCTGCCCACCAGCACAATTCTTTCATTGTGATTAACCGTTACTATGGCAACAGAGGGCCTACCCCTCGCTTATCAAGAACTTGCTAATTAGTTTGAGGACGATAATAACTTGAAGGCTTAAAGTAAGGCGAGCGCTGCCAAGATGGTTTCACTTCTAATTGTGAGTGCTAATTGAGACTCTGAAGTGTTTTACGCTCACTACTAATAAAAACAGCAAAAAAAAAAAGGTGTAAAAGGTCACACATGTAGGATCCAGCTAGAACATAAGGAGCTGGCAAAATGTTTTATATATGGAAAACTATTTTATCCAGACATTTCTCATCTTACATGGCAGAATAAGAAGAACAAATTGGACATTTTTTTTGTTTGTTTTACTTTATAACACAATTAGTGTTTCGACATATCAGTGCTAATTGGGAAACATGTTATTGTGTTCTTATTATTTTTGAAAATATTTATGGTATCCAATTGTGGGTCTGGCGTATTTAAAATGCTCCATGGAAGCATGAGGTATTCCACCACCGGGAGGGGTTTCAGGAGTAAAAAAGGAGACAGAAATTGGAAATTAATTTCCTTCAAGAGTGAACTCCAGCCAAGCTGCTTCAAAAGCTTCGCTATATTTGTCTCTAATAACACCATGAGTATCTTGGCAGTGCCAATATTTGTTATCGGCACCTTTCCTGAAATTGCCCATTTCAGACTTTTGACAGAGGTTTATTGTTTCTCTCAGAGAGGGTAGGGATTCTGGATAATCTGTTGGCAGAATACAAACATGGTACAAAGCCTAATTGAACTCGATTATCATTTCCCGACTCGACACATTTCCATTTGACTGCGCAGCAATTGGTGAGGGAACGCGCCAATCTGCCGAGAGATAACAACTCCATCAGCTTTGAAGCAACTCTCGCCGTCATCAGCTGCGTAAGGGACTGAACAAATCTATAAACTCCCATGACCCGCAAAAAAATAGAGCAATTACTCTGGGAATGGCCAAGGTCCCAGCATAAGAAACAAAATGGTAACTGAAAGTAATTATCTTATGCCAAATGATGCAGGAACAAATATTTTCTGGATTTAGTAGAAATAAATGTTTAAATAAGAACTTTAGGCTTTTGTCTGACTTGTATGTAAAATATGAAATGTAAATAAATCCTAATCAGTCTTTGCAAAGATACTATTTCATCACCAGTTGGCAACCATGAGATGCCTGGTGCTCACTATCTTTTTACGGCATATTTCTGGACTTCAAATATTGAATTAAATGTAGCCATCTGGATGTACAAGCGCATACTTGATATCAACTTTCTAAAAATTAGGATGCCAATTTTAAAGGCAATGACATTTGGAGGAATTAAACCTAGACATAAAACACACATAATACCCAGAGTAACTATATAAAAAGAATCATGTTAAGGTTTCTGCTAAAAATATGCAGCACAGATGTGACCAAGATGTTTAACATTTAAAAAAGAAATGCAGGTTTATAGGTGGATGAAATAAAGTGAAACAAATATTATGTCCCTGCGTTTTGTCAACGTTTTAGTGTCATATAAGAAAAAGCAGCTATTCATCCGGTGCTCCTGGAGAGGAGGCGATGAGCTCATGAATTGGGTTACAGGTCTGCTGCGGGGTAATCAGATGCAGATTGACTCAGGTCACCACAGAGACTCCCTCAAAGTGTCTGCTCTCTCATAGCGACTCGACAAGATGGTTTACCACTATTTTGCTCCATAAAATTTCCGGCGTAATTCAATCGGAACAACATGCATATTTTAAACCCAGGCTGATTGAATATACAAAAACAAGAGCAGCTGCTGCACATACAAACTATGAGGTGGCAAGATACCAACCTTTACATGCCCTTAAGAGGTGTAGCATCTGAGCTGGAGGAGCTCCAAGATCCCCAAAGGAACTTATCAACATCACAGGCACTTTTGCCAAAGGGATGGAGGCTTAGAGGAGAGGGATGTCCTGAAGTCTTGACCTGCCATTTTCCACCTTGTGAAAATGCTGTCGCAGCAGAGTGGGTCTCAATTAAGAGGAAAATAGCTCTGATGTGTGGGGACGGTAACCTCTTGGCTGCCAGTGGGGAAAGGAGGAGGTTACCCAGTGTGTTTGAAGTACATCCAGCAGATTGGGAAAAAAAAGAGAAAAGGACTGAGTCATCAGCCAATGCAGCAATCAGCAAAGGCCGTCTTGCACACATATGCATGCACAATCACAGCTAGACACCCACTGTAGGGCACCTGGAACAATAAGAGTCAATGCAATGAGGATAAAGAGAATAAAAACCTAAATTACAGGCAGGTAATTAAAGGTTGCATGTTGCTGGTGGGATATCACGGCTAAAACAAGGAACAGCAAATGGCTGCCATGACGGGCAACATGGAGACACAAAGAATCTACAATAACCTGGAACAATAAACCACACCTATGGATTGGAACATAAAATGTGAGAAAAACTGAACACTTTTGCAGTGGAATAAGTATGATTGCTCATGTTTAAATAAAGGCGCTGGTGTCTTTCTCACGGCCAGAAACAGCAACACCATGCATCCATTTGGTGGCTACGGATACAACCCTGCAGACCACAGCAACAAGAAAGAAAATGGACCAGCCCTGCAGGCTTGGTGGGCATCGGTTCCTGGGAAGCTTGCCTTTTTGAGTCGGTCCTGGTGTGTCGTGCCAGGCCCGCTCAGCAGGACTGAGAAAAGTTGGCAGCCTTTTTCCTCACTGGTAACATGTATTATTTGTCTCTGTCAGTTTTCAGTTTCAAATCCTCCTTGTGAGACTCTCTGGTCCACAACAGGTGGCTTATCAAATACTCCAGCATTTTATCACTTCTTTTTTGGTATAAAGGAGTTGAAGTCCAGGTCTGACAATGTCAAACCAAGCACAGCTAAGTGAAGAAAAATAGACACTCAAATAATCAGAGCTAAACTTGAAATAACACAACAAGCAGCTAATGACTCAGTCCAGATTTAAACCTTGTGAAATCACTCTGTGATCACGCAAGCAAGTCTGGACAATGAAACGTACAGCAAGATGGACATTCATGATCAAATGAAAGCGCAAGGACAGATTTGAACGGGAACCTTTAGTTCTCCGTCCATATTTCTCAAGAAATGCAACTACACATTCAGATTCTCATAAAATTACATTTTAAAGGCAGGATTTCCAATTTGTAAAGAAAAATTAGATTTTCAAAATGAATAGCAAAGCAGAAATTCAATTCTTTCTTGGTGATTGTAGCTGCTGAGCCTATTAAATGATCACAGTGACATTTACCTCCAGTTCGCTTTCCTGTTCCTCACCAGCAGATAAAACAGTTCAATCCGTCCACATCTTTACTTATATGACACTTTGTCTTCATTTCTTATTTACCTCTCTCTCTCTAAGTCTCTCTCTTTTTGACTAGACTGTTATTTATATGCAAATACTCATATCTGATTGAAAAAAAGAAAAACAAAAAAGTTTTTTTTTTCCTAATCATAAACATTGGCCACAATCTTTGAGGTTTTCCCCTTCTGTATTGGATTCTGCTCCCTTGATTGGCCACGACCTCAAGAGAGGTACCTGCTGTCTGTAATCACAACTCTAAACACTAAGGGAAGCAGGAAGCACAAAATGTAGTTGATGTTAAAGGGTGAAACTTCACCATCTGGATCCGTGCAGTGAAGAAAATTACAGGGACAATGAAAATAAGGTGTGTTTATCCAGGTTTTTGTTATTGTTGTATAGTACTGCAAACATTTTACGCTGACTGAAAACAGCAAACTATCAAATAATTATAGATGGAGAGAAATGAGAGATCTAGAGTTGTTGCAGATGGTGGTGGCTGTGGGCAGAAAGGATGTTCTGTAGTGGACAGTGTTACCACGGCTCTAAGCCTCTGACTGAAGACTCTCTATAGTTGTAGTTTTGACAAAACTAATGAAAGTTTTGTAGTTTCAAGTACAAAAAGTGAAGTGCGAGTACAGATTCAATTTGAAAAAAAAAGAAGCTTGACTTGACAAGTTATTGTAATTGTCCAAACATTTTTTCTATTGAAAAATGCCTGCATTCAAGTGAATAGGACCCTAACTTTACCACCTATGTTGAATAAAACTGCAATAAACATCTAAATGGAAAGTGACAATAAAATTGTCTTTTAAATGTTAAGCAAGTGCTCCCTCTTAATTTAATGAACAATAAAGGAGCTAAATAATTTAAATTGCATCAATATAACACAATTTGGCAATCTAACCTTGTCTGAGTTGTTGAGAAAACTGCATCATTTTCAATACAGTCCTAAGAGTGTTGATTATGTGAGTTATTGTTTCTAATGGGAATTTAATGGTGTATATAAAAAAACAAGGTCTATTTTCATGTTTACTTGCAATTTTTTGACTATTTTATGGGAATGTTGTAAAAAGCAAAATTAACAAAGAGCCTATTATGAGCAGGGTTTCACCTCTGGAGAGAGCACTATATCATCAGAAAATCATCCTTCTGTTCCCCACGGCGCCAGTAATCCTCTCATCTAACAAACAGCCTTGGGAGGCAGAGAGACACAATACCGACTCCTGAGAGAAAAAAAAAACACGAGTGCTGCATTGCAGACATGACTGCGCACATAAGATGATTGCCCCCCCCAATGAACGTTCCCACCCACCCACACAGGAACGAGAATCTGAGCGAGAACAAACACATACACATGGAGAACTGGTCGCACTGTCTCCGCCGGCAGCGCTGTCAGCCTGTTATTCTGTGCTGTATCATGGCAGTGTGGGTGCATCAGCCGGTGACTCAGACCACACCGGTCCACTACAGACACCGACACACCATTTGGGCGTTGTGCTCCGATGCCCCCGCAAAATAAGCGTTGGTGAAAATAGAGCGTGCCCAAATGAATAGAGAGCCTTGTCACATCGGCCACTGAGTCAGCCGTCTGTGAAATGATAAGATGGGCAAGAATATGTAGCCAAGCAAGCGGAGGGTATGGTCCTGATGGGCGCTGGTGTCAACTCCAGTATGTCAACTCTGACCTTGTTTTTTTTCGCCCTACAAGGTTAACTACCGCATCACCATTTCCCCTTCTCTACCTCTGCTTTGCCATTACTATCTCTATTTATTTAGTGCAAAAGTGGGAGGATGAGGGAAGGTTGTTAGAGGAGCAGGATTGTGAAATGATTGTCGTTTCACAAGGACAGAGAGATCTCTAAAAGCCACAGATGGAAAAACCTCAATGCCGCAAATCACTTGAGGCGTTTGGGGCTAACTCACCAGATGGAGATTGTAGATTATGACTCAGTTTCTGGGCAGATGTGTCATCAAGGTTGAATTTTTCATAAGAAAATTAGCGACTGTTGAATGAAATTCAGAGGTTTGTGGAAGGTTTCTCCCAAACACACTGCGGATTTGTAATAAAATTTTACAAGTCTGATTGTATCCCTGAATTCACAGAGCACAACTACACGAACTGAACTTTGCACACCACTTCTACACACACACACACACACAAATAAGCAGATGGGGATCCAGGGAAACCTAGCGGCCTGGAACCAGAGTAGAGCCAGGGCTTCCCATTAGAGGACATTACTGTCAAACACTGGAACAAAAACTACCTGCTGTACACTGATTACCAACCTACCTCTCGCTACAATTCAATTACAAACTGGATAATACGGAGCGCTGCACTCATTCTCTGTGACAATGTTAAGCCTGTGACATAAAGAAGGGCTGACAGCTGGCGGGGATGTTTCCTGAAAATGCAGATGTATTTCTTACCACCCCCCCAGTCCCCTTTTCTGCACAAGGCATTGGCCTTGTCCTCTTTGCAAGTCAAATAGCTGCATTGGATTTTTCAGAATGGGACAGCAGCATCTTATAAGTCAGTGAGGAAAATAGCAACAAGAAAAGGGAAATTAAAACAAACAGGGTCTTAAAATGTATGTTTGCCAGCTTTTGTGATCAAAGTTTCATGAAATGTGTCATTTTCTCAACACTGGAAGCCTGTATGCTTCAAAACTTCTTACACTGTTAAATAAATCTATCTAAAAACTTTAATATATAAAGAAGGCATCAGAGTGACAGTTTTCCAGCAGGAGATTATTTCTTTTATTTAATGAAAGTCTGAGTAAAGTTCTCAAGTGATGTGGTATAATAAAAAAGCTCTCTTCTGGGACTTTCTGAATATTACATGTGCAGGTGAGGGTCAAACAGCGCTGAGCAGGAACTACTTTCTGGCCTTCAACTCCAACACTCACAGCCGAGAACAAAATTAGTAAAAAATCTAGTTAAAGATGCAACAGACTGATTGGTCAGTGTAATCAACCACTTTCAAGTTTAACCAACCAGAAACTTAATGATCCACTTTGGATCAGTAAACAAATGATGCTTATATGCTAACACAAAGCACTATAAATACTCTTCAGTATGGATTTTGTTGCTGTAGGACATAGTAAAAAGTGAGAGACTTATGCATGACAATAATCATGATGCAAATTCAATTCTATGTGTTATTCATAGCATACATTTTGAATGGCATTCTATGCAAGTCATCTAAAATAAGTAATTTAAAGCTGGTTTTAGTGGAAGCAGCTGAATGAGATGATTAATTCTATATATTTGGCCTTATTATAATGAGAATAATGCAAACTCTAAATACAAGAAACAAACAGCAATTGTTTGCATTAAGGCCAGAATCGCTTTCAACTATCAAAGTAGTAGAAAAAAAAGTGACAAACAAGGCAAATATGGCCATTTTTAAACTACTTTCTCTGTTACATAACATCTTTCTGAATACACAATAAATTTTCTGATCCTTTAACCATCCAGCTAATAACAACCAGTTTGTTTCCTGGTTTAAAATAAGCCATCCATTTATGCTCCCATTAAACTTCCATGCTCTCCACTCGTTCTTCTCTCGCCAAATGTATGCATAGTCCAGACAAACAAGAGTGAAATTACATGAGATATTTTAGCCATTTTTGGTGCAGGAACGTGCAACAGTTAAAACATAAATCACAATGTCAGCAAATTAGAAACTTTATGTACTTGAATTAACAATAAATCCTTGTCCGGTTGCAGAAAAGGGAGGAAAGGAAAGAAGAAGCAGAGAAGGGAAAAAGGCCAAGAAAATGGAAATTGAGATCCTGGTGCTGGAGCATACATTTGCATATACATAATTAATTAAACCAGGGTTCACTGCGTTAGATGGATGACAGTCTGAGGGGAAGCCAGAGAGCTATGTTGGAACAGTGCTAAAAAGGTTAAACAAAAGGGTGATTCTTATCTTACTGAAGGAAATAATCCCTGTAATTTAACTCGCCGACTCATCAGCACTGATTCATATACCCAAAACTGGCTTTGCAGAATTTACTTTTTTTTTATCAACAGCTAAGACCAAGAAAAACTTCACAAAAGACAGCCAACAAAAAACAGTGGCTGTGTTGGTAGGAAGTGCAGGTTCAAGCAGGGTAACAATGGATAATTCAATACAAACAAATTATCCACAGAGGTAGATGAGCACACTCTATTAATCCAATTGTTCTTTCAGCTCTTTAAACTGACTCATATTTGAAAACAGAGACGTCATTCCAGCTGCTTCAAGGTAAGTGCAGCATTTTAAGAAAATACAAAGCAAAAAAAGTGTGAAAGTTGGTATTTCACAATTGCTTCAAAAACAAATGTCAAAACAATAGAGATTGGCTCTGAATGTGATGAGACAACCATATTCCAAGAACTAACAGTTCATCCAGATTTTTGGATAGTGATGGACATTTTTTGCAGAGATAAAATCTAGTGTTTGCAAGAACAGCAAAGCTGATCAAACTGTAGTTTTTTAAAGTAAAAAAAAAAACACTACCAATGCTACCTACTGCAACACCCAAAAAAGGTAAAAATGACCATTTAGTTAAATATAACTCAATAGTTTAGAAGTGCTAACTTATAAAGTTTTAAAATTCTTAAATTTGCTGAAGAAAAACTGAATTTTTTCAATGCTTTTGATAATCAGTGAAAAGCATTGGTTGAAAACAAAGCTTGTTGTTTTCAAAGTCTGTCCTGGGATGCTTTCTACCAACCACTGTGCCGACTTTTGAACAATTAATAACCAAACAACCAAACAATGCATTTGCATTAAAAACACAAAACGGAGCATCATTATTCTTCATCTGAACAGTGGCTTTCCCTACCAGTTGCCTGCAAAATTAATTTTTGACCAAAAGTACATGTACCTCTGTGGATGCTTAATTTAATAGCAGACACTAACCTCTGACTCATCTTTTAAAAGAGGTAGACACAAAATGAGGAATCTTTTCTGAAATATTTCATGGGACTATACTGCCGTTGTTTTAGGAGGAGAAAAGAAAAATTAAATATCAAGGTTCATGCGGAGCTCAAATTTTCCGTCATTGCTTCGGCCCTTCCATTTCTCTTATCTTTGCCATCTTGCTCAGCTGCACATCATCTAATAAGGCAGGAATGCTATAAAAATAACCCTAAACCCCCTCAGCCTGCCAAATTCTGACACCAGTCTAATTGAGATGCCATCATAAATTTTGAAGTCTGTGATTCTTTTATAGAGAGTATGGGAAGAGGCAAGCTAAATGGATGAGAGGGAGCTGGTTGCCAGTAATGTATGAAAAAGGGGAAAGAGGGGGCTGAGATGGCATGTGCATGTGTGATGGGCTAGGCGTGTTGGAGGAAGGCTTTGGGGGTGGGTAGACAGACAGACGGCAAACAGATTCAAAGACAGGCTGAGTGCACATCTCTTAACTGTGCGCATATTAATGCAGCACTGCAGAAATCCAGTCAGCCAGGCAGCCGCCAAGGTCAACAGAGATTACCAGGACCATGACTAAACATGCTGGCCGACGATTACAGAGAGCATCCTCCTCTCCTTTCCCCATCATCCTATCCATCCGCTCTATAAGGCCTTGATCCTCACCACCCCTCTCCCGCCCCGAGTCCATCCAAGTCCAGGCTCAGTTGTTAATGAAACAACATCCCTCCCTCTAAGTGATCAGCTAAAGTGGGAAGCGGGAGGAATACATGAATTTTTCACCGGAGCGTACAAAATATGGGAGGTTGTGATGATGTAACAAGACAGGGTTTCTTACCTCTCTTCACCTCCTCTATTTCTGCTTCCAGCAGAGAGGGAAGGAATGGTAAGAAGGAGGGGAGGAAAGTAGAGAGAGAAGAAGCAAGGACGAGTGTCGATGGATTACTTCAGGACCAACAGGAGTCCTTTAAGGCCACCCTTGAGTTCTTTTCATCACCTCCATCAGGCATGTTGAGTTGTTAATTGACTGTTTTAGGCCAACACATTGAATTAGCACTCACTGTATGTGTTTCATGTTAGGGTGAGACATACAGCTATGTTCAAAATAACAATAGTGTATTAATAAGTTTGTGCATCTCACCATATAGTTCTGACATTCTCTACAACTTGGAGAATATTAGAAGACTTCACTTATGCATCATATTTGTGTTTGTGAGGCCATGCTAGGCATGCTAGTGTGAGAGACCGACAAGCTTTGGAAGCAATCAATAAGTAAACACCATGTAAGTATTCCCATGCCAGTTCGGGAAAATGTATTGTACAAAACAGCTGCAGAAATTGCAATTTTAGCCACATGTAATCTTTTGTCACTGTGATGGATTACAAAAACATATAAACTGGAGGTTTAGTCATCACCCTTCTGCCCCAGGTGGCAATTTTTCTTTTTTGTGCAATTGCTTCATGCGTTTGATGTTTCAATGCAACATCATTCTTTTACAACTCTCAGCTTCATGCCTGGTTGCCTTTATACATACTTCTGGATCTCAAACATTGAAGTAACAAATTAATCTATACCAAAGAAGAAAATTTTTAAGGAAAAACGTGGATGTAACATATACACAAATCCATGGATACTGTGTTTAAAATAACCATTACATTTCAAACATGATTATTCATAAGAATGTCCCAACTAGAATATTTACAAAAAAGCTAAATTTGCATTTGCACACTGAAAAGTTTGTTCAGACTTTTTGAACTCATGGCTCCTTCTGGATTACAAAGTTTCCTGCTGAATCTGGATATATGACTCCAAACATAGTACTCCACAATCGATGCTGCACTTGATGATCTTCTAATGAAGGCAGTAAACATGCAGATTAGAGACTGTCAGGAGGCTTTCGAAACACAATCTCCCCTCCCACTTCATCGCAGATCCACTATTTTACAAACAATCAGGAATTTTAGACCCTGAGATAAATGGCCCTATTAGCCAAAGGAGCCAGAAAACTCGTTTTTGGTTAATAGCATGGAGAAAACAACAGAAAACCATGGCAAACCACTGCCATCGCAGGAGATCTGTTAACCAAAACTCTGCTGGCTCACGTCTTTTACACAACAATAAATCTCAATTCCTGGTTTCCACAGGTCTAACGCCTGATGCATCACCCTAATAACTGTTCAGGTTATTTTAAATGATAAAGTATACTTGGGATAAGTCTGTAAAATACTAACCAATCCCTCTTTTATTCCTGATACATTTATCAACAATGCATGGTGAACATCTGTGTAGCTTTGGCCAATCTGGGAGTCAGCCATCTCATCATAAAGTCAAACTATTCTCTTGTTTAGCAGGGAATTTTTAAAAAAGAACAAGTTGATCAGTTTTATTTAGTTCAAAGTTGCAATGTATTTTTTTTTAAATTTGACATTTAATTCAGACTTGCAATGTACTACTTTTCTCAACAACAAAAAAAAACTTTTTCACAAGGGTGTGATAATTATAATGAGGTCCTGGGGTACATTTCAATTTAATTTCTTATCCTATGAACCCTGTAAACAGCTTCTCAAATCAACAGATCGACAAGTCAAGCCTGCGGTAATGACTCCTCTTTTTTATTACAATTAATCTGTCCCGCAGAATGTTCCAGGAGATAATTAACTACTGCTTTCATCCTCATTTTTACTGGCATGTTCATTAACGGAATTCCTGCATCCGGTAAGAAAAGACATCTAATGTTTCGGTTAATGAAAATAAATAAATTACTTGGACCAGAGGTAATCAAGTCGAGGCCAGGCTGCGGCAGGGTGACAGGTATCACGGCAAGCCGAGCGAGCTTCATTAGCTGGAATAAGGCAATCATGTAGGGATCATGCGGGCGGCACGAACATAATGATCATTATAATGTTAGCTGGCAAATAATAAAGTAAACAAGTCGCTAATACCAGACTATCAACAACGTATCAAATCTTCCCATTATTTCTTGCACATTTGAATGTAGAATAATCGCAATAAAACAATTTTAGCACCATTATTTGCAAATGTCTGCAAATAATGCAGAACCTAGCATTAAGAAGCCGGGATATTTGCATATGCACGTGGATAGAAAATGCAACAGTAAGATGCAGGTTTTTACGCTGACAGACATTTGCATTTTGCCTTAATTTGAATGTTGTATTTTTAAAACAAAGAGACAAAAAATGTCAGCATACATCAACTCTGTGTGACTGTATGACATGGTGGGGGAAAAGAAGCTAGAATTGAGCCTGCAACTTTTTTCAGCATCAGTTTGTTATTAAAAAACTGAGCCTAAATTTCACAACCATATACTATTGCTGACAATTTCTGACACTGGAGGCCACCAATACTGTAAACCATTTCAGTAAATCGTCAGATGTAATATTTTCTTTAGTTGCTTGTACACATCCAGAAACGGATGCATTCAAGTGTGATGAAAACTGTGCCATGTTTTGCCGTAAGTATGCTCTTCTTTTCCTTAGGGATGTCATTCCTCTGTTAAACTGATACAATACATTCCCAAATAGCTTGACTTTGGTTTTCACTCTACACCCTTCCACACTCCCACCCTGCTACAAACGCAGCATTATCCCTGAGAGACAGTGTCTTCTCTGTGCTTTGCTTCTCTTCTCTCAGTAGCAGTGCAGCATACGAAATGGGCAGCGACAAACCAAATATTTCTTACTTTATTTTCCACACCACAGCAGATATTACACTTTTAGACTTTCTGATTACCCTCAGGACCAATTCAGAGCATTTCACCATCCTTACAGATTGCCTTATGGTCTTTTGATTTATGCTTTTAAGACTGCATTTATTTTTCTCACCACTGTGCAAAAGAAATGTAAATAAATTGCTTCTGATTTATGCTTTAAAGTAGGTTAGATAATTATTGTTGGCCCATTTTCAGTCGGGCTGCCCAGTTACACGGCAATTGGAAATTTAAAAAACAAAATGCCACATTGGAAAGCAGCAATTTTCCAATTCCTATCTGTTCTGACCATGCTGAGGTGAAAATGTTGGCAGCTTTTCGAGTCCCACAGTTAAAAGTAATGATCTAAATAATTTAAAAACTACACACAGAGACTGCCATTTGCAGTTTGTAATGTAACCGGCGAGAATAGAGAGAATATTTGATGTGTTTTGTGTAGGAGTGTGTAGAACCATGCAAATTGTTAATATAAGTAATGTAAAGACAGATGTCAACGAATCAATCATTTTTTAATAGTAAGGCCCTGTTTTGCAGCAGACTCACATCACAACAGCATCACCCTGCCTCTACACTAATTAATTGTTCAAAGCAGAAACGTTAAAAGCTCCTGAGCAGTCACAATAAATAAACGATTGATTAACCACAATAAATAAATGATTGATTAAACAACTGAACACAACTAAGAGTAGATCAGAGCTTTTCCCCCTCAAATACTAGGTAGATTTTACTGTAGAAAATGTCTTATACAGTGCAATTTATGTTCCGGGCAGTACAAAATGTTAAAGGGCACACAAAATGTTTTAAAGCCAGAACACCTAAATACCTGCTCTATAAAACAAATCACGATTGACCTTTTCATCTGGTTTTTAAAGTGGATGAGTAATTTTACAACCCCTTTTTCTCTCAAACAAAAAAGCCTCAATTCACACCTACAACTCTCTTGTTTTCTGAAGAATAAAGAGCTTGGAAGCAGGGAAGTGTTGAAAGGATGTGTGACACAGAGAGAAGTTCATCAGATAAGAAAATGCTTCCTTTTAATGATAATTAGCTGCTTTTTCTCCAGGTCTGAGACAATTGAGCCACATGTGTAGCACTAGCTTAAAAAGACTAAAGAAATAAATAACACTGTGTTGAAAAAGCCAGCTGTACGCTGACTGGTAGAATCTGAGAGATGAGACAGATAAATATAAGAAGAATGATTAGAGTTTGCAATCCGAAAATGACAAATTAACAAAGGCAATTGATGCCGATGGAGACTAATAATGGCAAAAATATTTCAGACAAATAAAAACATTATTACAATAAAAAATGTTAGGTGCTTTTTTTAATAAGCACATCTTCAGATTTCTCCTTTATTTCATTGTAAATAGGAACCACATGCAGTTAAAATGAAAAAAAAATCTGAATTTGTCAAAATTCTCTTTGGCAGTCAGAGGTTTACGATAAATAGTAATCGGAAATCACATGTTAATGTGGTCTATCTTAAAGTTCAAGGAGCATTTGCTCATTAATTCAAGAGTAGCAAAAGGTTATTAATATTAATAGAGCTCTCTTTATGGAAATTTATGACAGGAACTAATTATACACCACCAAAAGACAGCGATATTATACATTACAGGAGATGATTTTATACATAAACCTCCTCAGTTGCAGAATATATTTGGTTTTGAACTTCTGTGATTACTTTAAAACAGATGTTTTAAAGTAATCTGGACATTTGTTGCACCAACAACATTCAGGGAAATGCTAGACCATGTCTGAGAACAGTCCTAAAATCATAAAACCAGAATTAATCAACTTAATACAGAGATTTTACATGAACAAGACGTTTTTTTATCTTCTTGTGCAACCAAAGAACTTGACATTCAATAAGGTCTGCTTCCTGATAGATAGCTTTTCATACAAAGGCGCTCTAGCATGCGAGTTTATCCGCTCCTGTGTCATACCCAACCGTTCGTTCAGTCCCACTCCTCTTTTCACTCCCCTCTGCGTACCTTCCCTATCTCCTTGCTGGAGCTGTAAACCGTATTTGCATATCAGTCACAGAGGAGCCATTTCTCTGGTGGCAATGGTTGTCGCCCTAGAGTATTCTTGTCTGGCATCACAACACAACTCCAAGATCAGAGCACTGAGCAGTATGCCTGTTAATGGGAAGATCCCCAGGCTCCTTTACCACATACATTTTCCCTTACTTTCATTTAATCCGCTCTCTCCGCTTCCTCTTTTTCCTTCTCTCACTCAGACTTCTTCCTTTTGCAATCCTCTCCCTCGTTCATCCTTACCCTTCTCTAGTCCTCTCCATCTACTCTATTTTTTTTCCTCTCCTAATCTTGTGTGCTTGTTTTGAACGCACCAGAACCAGGACATGGGTCTCTGGGGGTGCCGAGGCTTCTTATGTAACATAATAAAAAATTCACACTTTGCATGTTCTTGTTATGGAGAGAAGTAGAAGAAGAAAGGAGGGATGCGAAATGTGGTTGTTGGAGGCTGTAACAAATTAAAAATAACTTGCGTCAGGAGGTAAAGAAAAAAATATTAGGATAATAAAGCAACAAAGCAGCTTTCTTTGGCCATTTTGATCGTAGAAATTCCTGATTTATTTTCTGTTACATCTACATAAAGTTTACTGCATTTCTTCCACATTAGTCCTTAGATGGAAGTTTCCCCATGAGACAAAAACAACACAATTAGCATTAAATTGGTGCCTGTCATGCCACGACCCTATTTCTGCATCATCAGTCATCAAAGCAGAGCTATTGTGGAAGGAGGAAAGGATTCGGCTGCCTAATGATGCACCGCGTCCAATTTTTCCCCCTTATCTACAGATATGAAAGGCATTTCAAACAAATATCAGACAAAGTCACAAACCATCCTATTCTCTCCTCAAGTTGGGCCGGAATTGCACCAACAATCAACTCACTGGTCATTTTCTCTCTTACTTTCTCGTGTTTTTCTGGTGCAGCACGTAATGCATCTGATTTAAAACCCATAAAAGCCTGTTTACCACTGCTATTCACAGATCATCTGCAGAGCATGAATTATTAATTCAACCAGAGCATCTTCTTCTTCCTCTTCTTTTCTCGCTGTTTAAAACACTCTTCCGTAATGTCATGCAGGGGCGTTAGTCATTACTCAACTATCTGCAAAGCGGTTAAGGCCCGAGTAGGAAATGTAGAATATTATTTACTCTTGCCAAATCAGTTTATATAAATTAATATATGTTGAACTAAGTGAAATAAAGCAGAAAAGGACAAACAAAATCCCTTGAGGCTAGCCAGTAGTACTTTTATACTTATTTTGTTGCTTGGCGTCTGTTAAAGTCTGTCTTTTTTTTCCCCTTGCATTTGCAACACAGTGGAGCAGTGTTACTAAGGAATTATCAGAAATTAATTAAGATTTAAATAAGTCCCAAGGTGAAGAACTTGCTTATTACAGTACCATGTAAATCTCTTATAATCCACTATAACACAGCACCAGCCAAACACTGAAAATATTAAGATGCACAGCAACACTCACTGGTCACTCACATTAGCTGCCATCTAATAGCTGCAGTGGATTTGCACAATACAAATCATGAGACATGCTTTGCACAAGTGTGAGTGACAGTAAACCTTTTCCACATTTGGTTACTCTACAAATGCAATATTCAATGAAACAAAGCTGAAAATAAATTACTGTAAATGCAGAATGCTTTTTTATCATTTTGTTGATTATTAAAATGTGTTTCATCTGTTCCTAGCATCAACAAACAACAACCTTCTTCAACAATCTTCTTGTATTTAGAAAAATGTAATGGATGTGTGAGTCTTGGAGTAAAAAAATCACTATATATAAAATATAAAGGGGGAAAAATATGGTTGATAAAAAAAAAACCTCAGACCAACCATCTTCACTTTAAAATATAAATTTTAAAGGAAAAATAGTTTCCATCTGCATGAGCCCAATTCACTGTGGCTCCAGCATAATCTGATTCTACAATGCATCGACTCGAGGGGGTGAACAAAATCGTGCACCACTTTTTTTTAATCAAAACCTTCCAGGAATATGAATACTTTTGCAATGCAGTATCAGTGCAGCATAAAATAACGAGTAGGATTTAAACAGCAAGCGTGAACAGAAGCAGCTGAGGATGCAGATCAGTGCAGGCGTCGGATTACACAGCGTCACGCGGCGCCACAAATCCCACATCAGTGATCCATCCTGTGCTCTGTGGCTTCTTTGGCTAATGGACAAATGCCAGTGACACGATTTCCTGTTGTTTTAAAGCTCGTATAATTTGCAGCTACTCCTATCTGGCTGTTTCAGGAAGCTAAAAAATAAAAAAGAGGCACAGACTGATGATGTCACCGAAGCGTGCTTTTTAACTACACAAAAGCACGCTGGGCATCACATCGGGGGCTTTCCTTCTGAGATGGGTTCATTGTTACTTAAAGGTGAGCAAAGCAACTCAAGGTTAATCATGACATGAGGAAATGCGCTGTCTACCGTATAAGGGAGGGGGCCCAATTCGCCTTTTATTCTCTTCCCTGACTGGTGGAGCATTATGGGGTAGACAACCAGCGGAGCAGTGTGACAGTTTACATCCAACATCTCTGTCTCACCCATCATGCATCTCTGGGGCACAGGCCAAGTCCCATGGAGATCTGGATGCCCGACATGAAGTCGACAGCAGCTCAGGCTCCAATCACACAACAGAGTCATCTTTCACAGATGCTGCGGCACACTGACACAGCAGTATTCCCTGTAATAAATGGGAAATGAGAGTGCAGAGCTGGAGCTGGCTGGCCTCTAAAAAACCTTTAGAATCAAAGTCACCTGTGTCTTTTGTCACTGTTCTTGTCTTTTATTTGTACAGTTTCTGTTTTTACAGTAACAAAACGCAACAGAAGCTTGTCTAGTATTTCTACGATGTTTGGGAACTTTATAACTCTTGACTTATGCCCACTTGATTTAGATTTTATGTGACAGATGAACACCAAATAATGAATCATTTGTAAATTGCAACACATAAGATGACATCTGAAAGCAACTGTTTAAATGGGTTGAATATCAATGCTTAATTTTCCTTCCAATTCAATTACATGCACAATTTTATGTTGATCTATCATATAAAATGTACATAAAACACTAAAATTGAAGGTTTAAATCTGACAAATTCTGATACTTTCAGAAGGCACTGAAATATTTGCAGAAAAGTGATTCAACTGAATGAGGTACACTTTTCTTGACACATTCACACATCTCTAATTATTTGATAAACACAAACACAACCTCTAAAACCACCTACCAATTCATTAGTCTTGCATTGCTTCAAAGCTCTAATTCTTCTAGCTGGATTACCAGCAGCAATTAGAACAGCATTAATACCAAAGCATCATGTGGTGCTGTTTTTGTCTATGACACATTTGACCTTCTGGATGCTGTTTTGGGAAAAGAGATGAGCCACATAGCTTTGCAATGATACCAAAGCGAAACAAACAGGAAGTTGTGTAACTGCAGCAGAGAATGCCTTCCAAACTGAGCAGATTTTCTGCATTCTAACCTACTGCTCTGACCCCCCTAAGCCAATAAGGCTTTCATTATGTGGAGGAAGCGTTCTGCGAGACTGGGGAATACCAGACTAAGGAATGTTAAGCCCGCTGCTAAAATGGCTGAAAGATTTTTTTTCTTCCTCTTTTTCCTTCCCTCGGTGCTGTTTTAGGAAGCAATATGGTGTTTGTAAATTTGCATGTCTTTGTTGGAGGGACTCATTAATTTGAAATGATTGTGAAAACTGTGCCATTTGTTCCACTCTTGTGAGTTTTAATGCACCCAAGAGGCAGAAATTTTGCACAAGGGAGCGATCATCAGAAACCAAACTAACTCTTGGCTTCTTATCACAGATGTAAATGCATCATGGATACATGAGATAGTTAGGAGAAAGTATACATATAATTTCTAATATTTTGATACAAACTAAGATTCTTTAGCTTCATTGTGACCCATACATTTTGTTTTATTCCTACTTTAAAACAGGATCAATTTATCTAAACCTACAAAAGTAGAAATGTTTGTCTGCAGAATATTTTGCCTGTTCTTTTACAGGAGAATAGATGCACCTCTGCGGATGACTTACACTAAGTGCTGCTTGATGGCAGCATTAAATAAAAGTTAACCTGGAAGCTGCTGTCGACTTCGTTTACTGTGGACAAATGTTATAGACAGGTATGGCATACTGTTGCCATCACAACAAGTCATTAACAAACACGCCATGTGAAAAACTCATTTCAAACTCAATTCAACAAGAAGCTCCATTTTCCAATGAGAAATAAAATCCATATTATTCAAACCATCAGTTTATTTAAAGAGTTGTTAAAGATCGGTTGTCAGGGATGTAAGAAAACAGGATATAACCTCGCAATGAGATCATATGCTGTAGATGGAGTTTTATGGAAATGAACATTGACATATATGCAGGTAGAACAGAAAGTAGAACATCTGTCGTCTTCCCGTTTGCACTACAGCTAGTGAAAATGCTCTGGTCTAATGCTCTACTCTTAGCACTACAATGATGCTGACAATAAGATCCTACCAAATTATCAGGGGAGTTTGATAGATGATAAAAATAAATAGCTCTTTGACAAAATAATACACAACAGGCATGTAGAAAATATAGCTGCAGAGCTTTGAATTTCAGCAACCATTTAATCTTAGGTGTCATCAAAGCAAAGCCAGGGACCGAAGAGCCCACACACCACCTTTATCAAAGCAATTTACTCACAATCCTACCTGGGCTGAAAATAGACCAGTAAAGCACATTTTGCTGCTTAACTACACAAAACCGAATATTCAGCATATCAGCTTTTGATACGAGTGGCAAGTTATCAAATTACCTCGGCACTCTCACTGTATTTTGGGTCTCCTAATACAATACAGCCAGGTAAATTGAATAATTTGACCATTTATATTTTACTCTTGGGAAGCAAAAGTAATTTATTCACACTGCATAGAAGCAACCCAATCTCTCCAAATACAGCAGATGGTTTTACACGAGAAAAATGTTTGGCTTTTAGAAATGTCACCTGCTTCTTCATTACAAAAGATGAACACAGTCTATAAAATGGAAGCTGCTATACATGCTTGAATGAAAAGCACCCATGTAGCTCACTCATCCAGGGAGAAAGTGCAGTGTTCTCAGCTCAGATTATTACAAATGTATGGATTTGAAGAACAGAAAACAACCAAAACCAAATCCTAAGACTAGCATGACCTGGATAATTGAGGATGTTCAGTTTGGTTGAGTCCCAGTCAGCAGAATTAAATTACACTTCATATTTGACCTGCAGGCTAACCAGAGCTGCACAACTAGTTTTTATCATAACTAAAGCCGTCACTCACTGGGAAATTAATATGCTACTTCTTAATTTCTTTATATTATCTGTAAGTCATTATCATTCTGCAGGATCATTAATAAAAGTTCTACAAGTTGTTAGGTTATACACACAGAGCTTCACACCAGCTTAATATAATGTTTATTTAAAACCCTAAGTATTAATAAAGCACTTTCAACAGGATATTGCTCCTGTCACTTCTCTTATTATTCTCAGGTTATTAGCTATAGGTTATGCAATCAGTAGATTCAGTCTAACATTTTATCCCGAGCAGTCAAGGAGTTAGAGTAGGTGTTTATATTGAAGTAGTACAGAAAATTAATTTTGAAAACAATTTATTATATTATATTAATAAAATTGTTTCTCTTGTGGAGACGATCATCTAAAAATATATTTAACTTCTTCATAGAATATAGATTTTATATGAAGTTTTATAGTTTGGTTATATGCAGCCATATATTGGCTCTATATTGGAAATTTTTTTAAATTAGGGTTTGCAGTTTGAGACCCTGTGATAACTACTCATATTTCTAGCAGATTTTCTTAATTAAAATTCTGTTTTGTTAAGTGAACAAAACGGCTTGGTCCAGGAACACAGATTCACCTTCCAGAGATGCTGCCTGCAGTGTTCGAAGGTTAAAGAGGCAACCATGTGTGAAACTGAAGGCTACAGCAGTGAATTTAAAACTCAGTATCAAAATATAGAGAAATAAAACAAGTATCTGAACCCCAACAGGACACATTGAAAAGATAAGACAACATTTGCACTACTGAGGGGGAAAAAGCTGATTCTATAAATTTCTCATGAATTGTTTTCTGCCAACTCTGCAGGTGTGTGAAAGATTCCTCTCTCTTTCTGGGCCATTTAAATGAATCAGTGTCATGCATGGCCGACGCCATCAAGACTCGATGAATACTTTTGCGCATGATAAGCAAAGGTAGGGAAGAGGTACCGGTGAATCCATTAGCTCTGCTATGTTTCACTGACTACATTGTTTTATTCAGTTTCCTGGCAGCAGGGGATTCCTCTACACACAGAAGAATGAAGGTGGTGAAAGGCAGGATAACGGACCACTCAGGGCTTTGAAAGGGGGAGGAAACACAGTAGGAAGATGGCTGCTGGAAGCAGTAGAGTGATGGGGAGTGGGCTTATTTATCAAGAGAGGTTGGGGTCTTAAGAACTGGCAAGCATGCAACAGTTCACTGAGGATGATTTTTATCTCTATGATCCAGTTTGTGCAAAGCTGCAAAAGCTTTGCACAAACAAAAGCGCACAGAAATAACACATCAGAAGAAATGTAAACAACAAAAAAATCTGCAAAAGTTTTTGCACAACCTTAAACTAATACCTTTTTCTGTTCGATTTAGTTTTGGAGTCTGATTAAGGTAAAATAAAAATGTAAATTTTCATGTTTAGTTGACGCCTCTTCAGCCAAATATATCTAGCAAATACATATATATATGCAACATTATATATAGTATATGTACTTAGCAACATTGTCTTGCAAAGTATGGTATATTATGGTATATTTTGAAGGTAAATCAGATTTATTTTTAGGATCATCCCCATATTTATGACAATAACAAGCTACCAGAAGTAATGATACTCGGAAACTTTTAATATTAACCTACAATCAACCTCAAAAGGTAACATTTATAGCATCATTTTAGCAAATGTGCATCGAGATACCAATTGCATTCTTCCCCTTTCCCCCCCAACCGGAAATATGATCATTAAAACAAGAAGCTGCTACTAAAACGGAAAATTAATACACTGGCACAGGTTTGATCATGCAACATGCTGAGCTGAGGTTTAAGGAGTGCTCTTGACATTTAATGTTCAACCAGAGCGCTGATTGTCCATCTTGCATCCGTGTGTGTCTCTATTTTGGTTATTGCCCAGGTTTAATGACGGCAACATGGGATAGAGTACATTAGTGGAGAGCTGAGCGCTTCAAAATGTCAGGCTTATCAGAGAAGAAAGAGGGTGGTTGATAAATATCAGATACAAATTCCAAAAGCTAATGAGAAATATTCAAATTAACAGAGTTTTCCAAAAAAAAAAGAAAAAAGGTTGTAATGATTCATTGCAGCCGTTGACATTGGAGACATTTGATGAAATGAAATTTTCTTTGACAAGCAGCACAAGGACAAGTGCTGTGTAGTTCATCATTTGAACAGCGTTCTCTCCTGGGCTCGCTAATCTGTCGAGCCATTTACCGCGGACAGATGAAACAAAATTAAAACTTGATGAAAACGAACAAGGGAGAAGCGAGAGTGGTGCAGCCGGGAAAAAAGGTCAGCCAGAATGATGAACTCTTTAGGTCAGGTAGCATCAAACTGAGCATTGATCACCCCCTCTGCATGGATGCATCTAATCAAGCTGGTGTCTCTGCCTAATAAACCTACAGCCCTACGCATGCTGATGACATCCCCTCCTCTATGCAGCTCCAAGCACACACAACATGCACGCCAGAGTCCATTTTTAAATGCGGCTAGCAATCTGACACACTACAGCTTTTATTGCTGAAGACAGCAGCTACAGGATGGGTGTCGTAGTCCTAAATGGGCTCCGAGTACCAAAATGGGAAAACTGTGGGTCCTCAATGAGGCATTACTGAAAGAATTTGGATTCCTCCCACTGCACTCAGTGAGGCTGGAAAATAATATTTTATTTAGAGTTTAATTGCAGCTTCTGGCCCTCAATACCCCATTAGACAAACTATAATGAAACCTAATATGATCAGAATGGTTACTGTCTTCACCGTGCCTCTTTGTGTGAGCATTTAGCAAAAACAAACCTAAAGTGTTAGATCTTGAATCTATCCATCAGTTTTCTTTGGGGTAAAACATTGCTCTGCTTTAAGTTTTCACAAGAAGCAACATTCTCACCTCTGAAGTCCTCTTCATACAGCGCAAGAATACAAAAGAAAGTGTTTTCTTGGAAGTGAGCATAGCTGGAAAATAATTATTTTAAGCACCACTGCCTTTTGAAGCAACCAGTCCAGAAATGGCTTAAATTGCTCAAGCAGAAGAAGGAACCAAGTGACTTTCTCTACTCATTATAGCTTGTCTTGCTGTGAAACTTTCACAGCAGGATCTGTTAAGGGCCTGGTGACCGCTTGCTTCCCGTCCAGCCACACTTGTGAGAAATTAATCACAAGAGCAGTCTTTGACTTCACCCTTTGTTAGACTGGAAAGTCTGAAGAAACAGGCCAAGCACACCCAGCATCCAGAACGAGCGACCAGGCTCCAGACAAAAAAATAAAGGATCTAGAGTTTGTAAAAAGGTCAGGTCTACAAGAGGAAGATGAAAAGAAAGGCTGTTGTGACATCACTCTTTATAAAGTCAGCCTTATCCGTTTTATTCATAAAGGAGGAGATAACAATGCAGAGAAATGAGACCGCCCGTGCAGCGGTTGTCAAGAGGAGGGAGACGTGCGGCAAACGACATGACACACTTCCAAAGGCAAGCTGGCAAAGACAACAAATCCACCCACATCTTTATCTGTGATCAAAGGAAAGATTTATGATTCGCTGCATTTGCAATCAACTCTCCTTCCCCCTTCCTCGCCGCCTTCCCGCACATTATCTCCGAGTTAAGGCTATCAGGACGAATTTGCCAGCCGACACATTTGACCCTCCTCCAACGCGTGGATGAAATTTCCCAAGAGTGACACTTTCATCAGGCCACTTACTGTCCTGACCTTCTGCAACTTGTGCCCTCCTAGTGTCATAAACACAGCTAATGTGGCACTCCAGCTATATGTCTCACTTTGTGCAGTGGTCTGGCAGCAGGCTGGGGGAAAGCAATTTATAAACTGGGTGAATTTATAGAAAAACAGAGTTGCCAGACGACATTCCTGATTCCTTCATGTAAAACACAGTTAATCCTATTTTAATTCTTAAATGAATGAAGCTCTGCTGCCTTTACCTTGATCTAATACTTCTTGCTTTCAGAACACACTGTCACCTAATTAAGATCAAGATGTTTGATGAGGTTTATCAGAGGGGGTTCCTTCTCCCAACCAGATGCACCAGATGGTTTGATACACCAAAGCATCTGCTTCATGATCCATGTAAAGGGCCTAAGCCCTCTAAAATACGTTCCTGGTGACTGAATTCATTATCTGCCTTTCGCAGGTGATTATGAATAGACTTTAAACATTAAAATGACAAAATGGTGCTAATGCAGCAGGTTGGTGACTCAACTTTTAGACAAAACAGTCAAGAGTAAGAAAGGTTAGACAAAATCGGACAAAAGCACAAACCAGCAATTGACTATCCAGTGCAAAGTTTACAGATTCTACAGTAAATTTTAAAAAGAATATTTCAAGAAAGCAGTCATGATATTTTTCTAATTCATAAGCACACAACAGCCTACCTCACTAATATTTAATTAAATGCCATTTAAAGATTGCACTTTTATCTACATGCTTTTTGTAGTCATCAGTATCAGGTTGAACCACTTTTTAACATTTATTTCTGTTCAAAAAGACACAAAAAGACAGATATCTGCCAGGATTAACCAACATATAATTTAAAACATACCTGTTCTTCCTTCATAGATGGCAAAGATCAAGACATTAAATGCATTAGAACAGCAAATAAAGTGCGAGGGGGTAGGAAAATTAGGGACTCTGAGCTGTAATTATCTAAAGTTTATTTAGGCCGACAGGTTGATTAACGGCTCACCTTCATTCAAAGTGACAGCTTGGCAGAGTTTCAGCAGGAGGAGGAAAGACCGCTACAACATTTCAGCACCGGCCACTGCTAATGCAGAACTCAAAGGAATAATTTTCAGCTCAACTAAATCAATATCGAGTGAAATGAAAAAGAAAAAAAATCCCAGTTTCTTTTAGGTCTCACGCGCAGAATTTGCCTTAAGCTCAGGGGGATTTTTAAAATGGCACTCTTTTAAGCACAAATGCACTTCCTTTTGCATTAGGCTATAACTGTCCTAAAAGTTCAGATTGCTTTTTTAGCAGACTGGAACCAATCTACACAGCAAGTTGTTTTCCCCAAAGCCAAAGCCACACTATCTCTGTCTCACAAACACTGCAACAACCCACTATTTATGCCTTAATTCCTACACTGCTGCTGCAACAGCATACTACTGTAAGAAACGGAGAGCATGAGGCACATTTATGGAGATTTACTGAGCATATATAAATCATATACTAGTTGAAATGATTCTACTGCAAAATTATATCTGTATAATTAATATAACAGAGGAAATGCCTTAGATGTTACATGGTCAAATAAAAGAGAGCATTCCACAGCACTATGTCGGTGAATTAGAGCATGTGTATCAAAACCTGGGACATTAGTTACATCGGATGGTTGACGAGAGATGACTAGTCCATTCCACAAGATAAAAAAAAGACTTAGAAACTGAAACGGTGGAAGATATTCAGCTCCACAACTTTTACCAACAGATCAGAGAGGAAGAGATGAAAACAACAGTAGAAAGAGAAAACAGTGTGTAAAATGAATATATAAATAACAGACATCCTGGGAGAAGCTGAGCTTAAAAAACAATCAACAATTCAAGCAAAGGAGCCAGACCAGAAATTCTCCAGAGCAAGACAACAGATGGGCGTGTATGGTACGATTAAATAAACATGTCAACTTTAGGCCAGAAAACACAAACTCTGTTTAGTTGTGTATGTGATTGCAAGATGTGGCAGACTTCTTAAAAATTAAAGGCTGTTTATGCAACACTTTTTAACTGCACACACATCTAGTAAAGAAGGAAGAGAGGGTTACTTAAGGCTCTCACACCAACAGTGTGTCTAACTGGAGCTTCAACAAGAATCCTGAAAGGAAAAAGTGAGGCTCGATGTGTTCGAAATAAATATTTAACAAACTGGCTTTTGCTGCTTTAGTAAAAACTAAATAAGCAGGACACAAGCTTAGATAATAGATGAAACAGTTGATATATTTTCTCCTTATAAAAAGAATGTTCACTTTTTAGTCTATGCGCAGAAAGTAGGGATAATTTTTTTAATTACCACCATTTTAGCTGGACTATAGCTCATCTATATAAATACACAATGAAAATATAAGATGGAGATTTGTATGTACTGCAGTGAAAATAGCAGTTTACTGTGAGGCAGGACTACAAGAATCACATGCAAACCTTGACAGCAGACTATTAAACATTAGTTGCAGTTTAGAGATTGTTTACTCTGAAGTGGACTCTGGAGCCCTCAGTTCAGCAGCTTTATGTGAGCATATCTGTCCAACGTGGTTAACTCAGCCTGTCAGTGACTGCACATGCACCGTATGTGTGCATGGATGCATCATTTAAACTCAGAACGTGTTAAGTGTGTGACTGTCAAAGCAAAGTAAATGTGTGACTGTCATTTGGACAGCTGAGACCCGCCACGTCCTGATGTTTGCACAGACGCCCACTCCAATATGTCTGTGGAGCCATGAAAAAGCTGCTTAAAGAAAAACTATACAATGTTTTCTGCGAGCGCTAATCTCTTGGTGTTTGAGCTTAGAAAGCCAAAGAGTCAAAGTTATAAATATCTGCAAACACACGTTTTCAAAAGCACGAGATAAAGGAGGAGACAACCCACCTAAAGTGGGATTTGAAACCATTTCTGGCCACTTGGTCTTATCTAATATCTATTCACTTTATCTGACACCTGCAGCTGTACTCGGCCTTTAAGAAAAGCAGCAGCTCATGAAATGAAAATGTAACCTCACAGAAGCAATCACAGCGAGCACAAATGGACAACCGACCCCTCTAATCCGACGAGGTTAATGCATTAGAGATGGAATACTTCCAAGCACTAAAATACACAGAAAACATTTTATGAAAGATTTAGTTTTACTCGAAAGGCTTAAGAAGTCTATTTTTGAAACACTACGACACAACTATTTAAATTTTTACTAAGTAACTTTTGACTGACAACTGTACATAAATTCATGCCGATAACATAGATATTCATACATTAAAAACGATGTTTACTGTGTTTTAGTCAAAACGAAGAAATCCTTTCTATTTTTTTTTAAATTTACTTTGCACTAATGAATCTGACAGTGATATATTTTATGCTTGTCCTAATCTAAAGTAGTTCTGATAAGAAAATATTTTATACCTGTTCTTCAATCTTTTTTATTTCATTTATTGCAATTACCAATTACCTGATAAACTACTTCAGTTCAACAATTATATTATGACGAGCAATTCCAACTAGAAAAACAAAAGTTTTTGTGGTTCATCATGTATAGCTTGCATAATGACTATCTCACAATTTCTAGTGCTTTATGTTGCATCAATTGTCAGTCTTTTAAAGAATAATAAATAACTGATTGAAAAGAAAACATATATTCGTCATTGGTTCATTTGAAGAACAGAACAAGCAAGGTTCAAACTAAAACCTTTTTTAATTGAGTTGAGGGAACAAGAACATATTCCCATTGATTTGAATCTGTAATCCATGGAGGCCTTTGAGAACCCATAAAGAAGTGCCAGTAGAGAGCAGCAGCGGAGACTTAAAGCTCTTTCATAAATCAGCACAGATCTGTACAAACACAAGGCAGAGTTCCTCAGGGTGTGCGACAGACAGCAAACACATAACTCCAGTGATCTTTGATGTTTAAGCTGCAGGAAAAACAAAAAAGAAGGATGACGATGGAAAACTTGAGGAGAG
The DNA here is from genome assembly GCA_902982915.1 of Phalloptychus januarius. NCBI lineage: Eukaryota > Metazoa > Chordata > Actinopteri > Cyprinodontiformes > Poeciliidae > Phalloptychus > Phalloptychus januarius. The sequence continues at coordinate 4,638,049 of CADWAE010000467.1, forward strand.
GAAACGGGAGACCCAGGACAGATTTATAGGACAGGATATGAGGGCTGAAGCCAAGATATGATTGGCTGGCTGGGAATGAGAGACTCGTTCCCTATTCCCTATCTAAGATCTTATTAGCTATAACGACAGGAGACTTTATAACAGCTGCATCACCCCGTGTCCTCATACATAGATCTTTGTGAGGCATCTCCATGTTTTCATCGCAAGAAATGTGGACAGAGCACAGTAGTAGTCTTTTAAAGATTTTGGGGGAAAGCTGGAGTATTTTTTCTCTTGATTCTCATGTTTATTTTGCTGTCAGCTGTCAAGTTTGTCAGGAAATATTACCCTCCTTGTTGGCTGATTCACTGGCTTCCCTTTATACAAAAATGTCAAATATTATCTTTCTCTCTGTAGGGATTATTTGAGTCGAGCAGGCAGTGAGTCACATCCATGCACACTGATATCCTTACATAATTTAGGGCACATAGAAATGATGTTTCTCTCCTCATGAGGTTATATTCATATTAAAATATATGCAAAATAATGAGCAATACTTACTATTTTTATAATAATACAATATTACCCATTTTAAACATTTTTATGCTGTCTAAAATTTGAGTGAAATCTATTTTCCAGCACATTTTACTTTCCAGAAGGATAAATTAACGGAAGCAATGTTTCCATCAAAATATATTCAACATATTTAGCAAACTTTTGATTCATGTGTGGAGAACAAATGCATGACACTTCTTTTTAAATTTTTATTTGAGGAAAAATCATTTTCCGGCAGAAACCATAGTTGCAAATCTTGCGTATGCATTAACCTTGATTGTAACCCGAAAGATGAGCTTATTATGATAAACCTGAGCTGATTGTTATCCCAATAAAGTCGGTGAGTGGGTGAGTAAACAGAGCACCGCAGTTCAATATGATTTGATTTTCCTGGAACAACAGCAACATATCCTCTCCAACAGCTCTAAAGTTTCCATTGTGCCATTGTTTTTTCATCCTGAGGTATCATAGGGTTCCTTTTACTGTCGGTGGACATGCTGGAAGAGTGCCGTGTGCACTGCGGTCTGCCTGAGGGGACTGTGACTTCCCTACAGCCATTCTCTGTCACTGTATCCCATAATTGGCCCCCTGCTTCTCAGCAGAGAGCGTTCATGTATGTGTATGTGAGTGGGTGCCTGCGTGCTTGACTGTCAAACTCAGATGATGCACAGATGGGCACAACAGAGCCCTGAACTGCTATGAAGACATTCTGTCAGCTTAGAGGAGCTGGGAACTGCTGAGATAGTTCAATCTGGAAGCTTTTTCACAAGGTTAAAGTTTGGGGGGATTTTCAGATGGGACGTGCCATATCGGATTGCAGAGGAACAGTGCAGAAATAATGGATACAGAGTGTGAAAATGCACCGCGGAGAGCGAGATTTGGCGACAGAAGCTGGAAATGTGATACAGCAGAACAATTCTTTATCGGTTCAGAATGTGTGCTGTAATAGTGAATGAAGCGGTTCGTACCGTCATCGCGACTTTAATTTCTGGCTGTGGAGTAAAGTGGGAAAGTGAGGGCCACCACTTTGCTTCCAAGTGCGCTGAGCTGAACAGGCCAAACCAGATAGATAAGAAAGTGCAGCACGGTGTGTTCAGTCTGGATTTAATGATCTGTTTTCTGTGGATAAAGCGCAAACAGTTCATTCAGTGGAATATAAGAAATAGCCGAGGTATATCTGACTTTCAAACAAACTGAGTTTAAAGTATATTAAAAGTTATAGCCCTTAAACTTCTTAGATTCTATCATACCACAAATAGTTTTCTGTTTTGTTTTTTGTTTTTTTAATAGACCTACACAATTATTAACTAAAAGGAAAAAGATAACTTTCTTTTAAAACATAAAACTGTGGTTAATGTATTCTGATTTTGTATTCAACCAAACAGAACAGAGCTACTCCAACATCCTGCAACATCAATGAGTGGCACAGTTGTAAAATCTAATTCTAGTTGGTTCAAACATTAAGAAATGTGAAACAAATCGAAGGGCTGTGAATGTTTTATCAAATCTCTGGAAATTAAAATAACAAGAACGGAAACTTAATTAAAAAGATGATGACGCCAACCCACTCAAAATATACCCATCTATGCTGCCTTTTATCAGCTATCAAATTGTGATGCTGGTAATTAGGAATAAAAATGCATTTTTCCCCCTTTTATACTTTGAAACACTGTTAAAAGTAATCTGCAAAGACAGAAAAGCTGAATTACTTGGACTGTATGCAAACACACTGTATGCAAACACAGCGGGACATGTGTAAGGAGACATGAGAAGCTCACTAATTTCAAACAGTCATGAGCCACAATGGCTGGCAGACACTTCAAACGGCAGATAAAACACTTGGGATCAAAGCAACATCCAAGATAGTTAGCCTGACTCACTGAAGATTCAAGCTAACTCAATTAGCCAGCCAAGTTACTGTACACGATGAGCTAAATAACTACTATAGTCGATATTGGTGCCAAATGTTTCACTCATCAGCCTCTTCCTATACATCAATGCATTTGCATGTGGCTGTGACACATACAGGGGTTTACAGGGTAGGCACAATATTTTATCTGACAAAAATTAAAAAACACAGCAAATAAACCATCATTGCTTCCTACTAACACAGCTTCTGCCTTTTTTCTTTGGCTGCTCCCTTGAGGTCATACATCGGAGGTGCTGCTCCAACTGACAAGTGAGCCCAGGGGGAGATGGAGGTAGCTGAGATTTTCATTGCAAATACCTGACGTGCCCATCCTCCGGAGAGGTGAGACTGACAGTGAGAAGGCCTATAAGCGAAGGTGCTGCCAGATTATGCTGTTGCCCCGAGGAGCATTTCATCATGGGGGTCAGGAGAGGAGAGCAGCAGGATACGCTTGATGTTTTTATCTAGTAGGTCAATTTAAGAGAAGAAATAATGATGGACAAGATTTGAACAATTTGCTAGAGATGTGAAAAATAAAAAAATAAAAAAATCTTCTCTGGACTTCCTACAAAAAAATGAAGGCAGTTCTGAAGGCAACCAGGGAGCAAGCTAATACATTGTTTCATTATGTTTGTAAAGTTGCATATCAAATCAACTCCATATCATAATCAGTAGAGATTAATTAAATCTAACTTGACAGTCATGAATGTGTATCTTATGCCCAAAGTAAAGCAAATGCAAGAATCCCTCATATTACCAAGAATCTGAACTAATGCAGATATACTCCTTGCATTAAAATACATCCCAAGCACCAAATTGCAACATAAGCCATTATTAATTCAGTGAATTTCTATCCTTTATCTCACATTGATGCTCATTCAGTTCTCTTTTTGTGAACAGCTCATATTGGGAACAGAGAAAGCAGCTATTTGAGAGGGATGAAAGTTTTATTGATGTGTTTTATGTTTTATCAGCAGCACCCATATCCATAGCTTGCTGATACAACCCTATAGGTGGCTCCTTATTGTCTGCAGGCTAATCTCACAAACTACTGCTGACCTGTCACAGGAAACTTCTATGATATGCCAATCTCATGAAGAGTGACGTGCTTAATTACATGTAGTTATATATTAATTTAGGTAGCTTTTTTCCACACATTTTGTGTAAATTGCAGCTAAATTGGCAACAGAAATGCACAGACAACGACAAACATTGTTTCCCTGCTTGAAATAATACACTTTCTAAAGTAGGACGAGGGGGAAAGCAATTATTTGAAAGTCGAGTTTATCCATTATAAATGTTTCGTTTACATGCAAACTTAGGTTAAAATTATCTTTTTCTGCTTTTTCATTATGAAAACAGAATTAACAAGACTTCCAATTAGCTAATCGTTTCAGAAGAATGATTTACATTATGTTTTATGCTCTGTCAGTCATCTGTGAAAGTATTAGAAGTGTGCTTAGGGAAACGACAGACATATACGATAGAAGTGAGGCGTATGCGCACAAAAAGAATAAAAGCAATTGAGATGTCGACATTCTGAATAAGGGTACATAAAAATAAGATAGAAGGTAGAGGAAAGCAAAATGTAACACGGGAAGAAATAGGGTGAAACTATCATTTTGAAGTAATATTTGTAAATTAGACAACAGCAGAGTTTACAGATTTGCACTCAACCTCTCTTTTCAGCTGACACAGGGAAAAAAGCTACATTATATTCGCATAACGAGACCAGTGGACCATCATTAAAATCCAGGGGCCGCAAGAGAAACCAAGCTCCACCTGAGTGTTGGTTGGTGTTGCCCCCCAGAGAAACGCGCCTTGTTTAACCTGCTCCTCTTCTGTCAGCACTTTCATAAATAATTCACCGAGCACTCTGGGGCAAGGGAGCTGTAGAGTGAACACTGCTTCTCTCCTGTCTTTCCCTGCATTATTTTATTGCCCTGTATTTGCAGAGCACAAACAAAATGCGTTCATTTGCATAGGAAAAGACCTGCGGGTGCAGGTCATCAGAGCTGCCCGTTAGAAGTGAATTTGAACAGTGCAGGAAGGAAAAGTTAACTATTCTGGTAAGCATGTTCACACTCTGGTTTATCCTGTTTGCTAAATTCATACAAACACTGATGTTTTTAGCTCTAGATGCATCAGTGTGAATATTTTGAGAATGCAGAAAAACCTAAGAACCCTCCAAAATGAAATCCTTTTGACTTTTAAATCATTGGTATCTGTCATGAATCATTTCTGTTCCCTATGTTCGTCTTGCATCCAATCTTCTGCAACCTCTCAATGTTTTCAGATAGGTCAGAGAGGCTCGGCCACATTGCCCTTGTTTAAATGCCAACACATCAACAGACATTTTTATGCTGGGCTGGTGCAACAAGCAAACAGCGCTTCTGAATCCCAATGGATCAGCAGCACTCAGCACTGTAAATGTCCTCACAATAGAAACTAGTTTTTCACCGTTCCACATGTGCTGACTGGGAAATGATCAATGAAACTGAGGGAAAAAGTCAAATATATGCATTCTAGTTACTTCATAAAATTTGGAAAATGTTCAAATTGTGCTAACAAGTGCACAACATATATATGTTTATACATAAATCGCAGCATTCTACATTTAGATCTTTTCCTTTAAAACATATATACAAGAGTTACAGCTAAGGTTTGACAACCTTAAGAGTAAAACATAACAGCATAGAGGTAGATATTCAAGTCATTATTGATAATAAATGATGTTGCCATGTATCAGCATCTGTAATATTTTTCTTCAGTGTTGCCCCATTTGGGTTTCTTGCATGAATGCTCCTGCCACAAAGGATGAATGCACAAATATGCATGATGCTACACCACAAAATTCAATTTTTGTGTTGTAGTGTTTATCCTGCACACTTCAGACTCTTAAACACTACATGTCAGTTTTTGTTTGGATCACTTACCAGTGGTCCAGCAGAAACTGGGTCATGTGAAGCCTGAATGGCTTTATCAAAAACCTAATCCCAGAACTGTCCTCTCTCAAAGTCCTTTTGTCTCCAGGATGACACCCTTCCTTTTTTACTAAGTCATAAAGGAAACAATTCTAGCACTTTCAATGGAGTCATGGGAAAAAAAAAAGTTCACAATTGGTGCTTTCATTAGATACCTATGAGAAATGGACAGCAGGTTCAGCTGGTTTAATGCATTTTATGAATTTATTAATGCAAAGGTGGAAAACCTAACTTGCAAATCTTATTTTGCAAGATACGCTACATGAAATTTCGCAAAGAAGAGTACACTGGGATAACTTAAAATGATTGACGGGGGATAAGTCTTTCCCTTGATGGCTCAAGATTTAGGTTGGTAAAATAAGCTGAATAAGCGACAAGACTTTTGGTACAATGTCCTTTGGAAAGCTGAGTCAAGGTGTTTGAGTTCTTGAGTTATAAAACGAGATTATCTTATTCAAATCCACATCTTAACACACTTCTTTCTACAAGCTCCTAAGTTCTACCCCCTTTTCCCTTATCTTGTTTGACTGCATATTAGATCTAAGTTTTTCCTGTAGCTATCATGGAAGAACCTAAGCCAGAGACAGCTAAACACTGTTTTCATGCTTTAATATGCATCATAGTTTATCCTACATGACAAAAAGTGGGGAAAATGAGGCGTCAAATTGGTTGCATTCCAGAATTGCACCTTTATTGCAAAACTCAAAAGTGCTGCTTTAGAATCTATGATGTGCATCGTGTTTGATAAATTTCAAAGTTTGTGTCCTTCAGCTTCACACACAATGACAAAAGCTCGTTATTATCACACAAATCATTCAATTACTTAGTGTTAAATGAGCTTAGGTTTCTAATATCTTAAACATTGGAGGGCTCATTAAGCACATTGTTCTAATTTGTCTAATTTGATTTCAATACACAATGAAATTAAACTCCATTGCAGACAACCAAAGTGAAAATTACACATTTACATGTATTTTAGCAGAGCCATGCTATATACTCAATCCCAAAGCATTTTACATCGCATTTTTGCAGGAAAAGAAGACAATGCAACATAACCTGACTCACTGGTACGCACTTGCATATATAGTCAGCAGTGTCATTTATCAACCCGATAAATGGGTGTCGTATGTTCTTTACAGACACTTCAGAAATGACTGATTCTTTCCAGTAGTAACTGCCTAATGAGATGTAGTGGGTATAACCAGCCCCTACTGGTGCCTGAAAGGTAATTAAGATCTTTGTGTTCTGTGTGTGTAACAAGTTCCAAAACATGCTTCAGCTGCTAATGATGAGCCGTTGAGTGAAGAAGACACAATTCCTCTCCCAAGCTGTTAATAAGCGAGATCCAAAGACGGGAATTAAAGCAAAAAAGTAGAAGTTGTAGAGTTTACACTCGAATCACCGGTGCCTCTGCCAGCATCCAGACCCCTGGAGAGCAATTCAAGAATTTAATATGAACAAGGTCAGCACGTAGATAGACAGAATTACTTCCCCCTCCCAGGTTTTATTACAGTAATGCATTTAGACAACTAGCCTTGTTTCTCCAATATTAGCTTGTATATCTCTGTTCCTGAAGCCTCGGGGAGTCACAGCCGTTTACCATGAAGTGTTTAGTCCTTCATAAAAACTACATTCTATTCTTTCTTTTTATTTAATACCACTGTGACCCATTACTTGTTCTTTTCCATGCACACACCAACCTCCGTATTTGCTATCAGGTCAGAGGTTTGAAAAGATGATGCAGCTGTGGTATAGGAACAAGATAAACAGCTACTGGGATTTGGTCTGATTTCACGGTAGAGCAGAGGTGACTGACAACTTGTAAGATCCATCCCCAGTGCATGCTAATGGAGGCTTGGAATATAGCAAAGAAATGAATTGGGTCTCCTAGGGTTTATGTTTTTTTTTTTTTTTTTTTGGTGAATTGCTTTGAACTACTCTTAAAAGAAAATCCCTCTGGTCATGCCAAGAATAAATACTGTGGCATCAGTGGATTTTTTTTTTTTTTTAGATGCAATAAAGAAATAGCCCCAACAGCTCATTCTGATTTGCTATGTACCTGTATTTCATAAGCAGCATTAAACAGATCAATATGTGTCCTAGGTGCCTTACATAATAAAAAGTTATAGTATCATCCAGGATGAGGTTCAAACAAGAACTCCTGCTGCAGACTGAGGAAAAACAGGTTTTCTTATGCCAAGATTTTCACTCTCCATATGAGAAATTGTAAATTCTAAGAGATTTCCAGGCTGGAGCTCAGAAATTCCAGGTTTTGCTTTAAAATGCAGGGAAGAATAAATCATTGATTACACGTTTGAACATATCAACTGAGATATAATCCATTATTTATAATCACATGTATTTCAACCTGGACTGCAGCATGATGAAAGCAAAGTTAGTCTGCTTTTTTAAAAATCTGTATGCTGAAACTCAACTTCTAGTTTAGCCAATCCTGAGCCCATCTGTCCAGACAAAAAAACTCAAGGAAACTTCCAACCTGACACCTTTACTTGACAATCCAAGTGTTTTTGCCCAAGGCTTGGTAAATCCTTCAGGCATATCCCTGATCCTCCTTATCACTCTTCTTACCCTCTCCAACCAGGCCTTATCTCCTCCAGGACAGTAATTAACAGGAATTACATAGCGTTCCTATCGGCTGAGCCCACCTCGTTACTGTGAGAGCCCTTTCCCATTTAAGGCCTGTCTACTGAAGATTGCCCTCGGAGAGGGGATCCTCAATCAAGAAGTGCCACACAACTGTTGTACTGTTCAGCGGAGCATCACTGCAGAAATGTACAGTTGTGGAGATAAAGGCCAAGTTGGGAGGAACAATGAGGTTCAGCAACATCTTGTAGCTTGTGTTAATCCACAAATAGATCAGCGACTCCTACCTTGTTTGTCATAAGTGATGCATTTCTAAATGTGTGTGTGTTACATAAGCATTTGTGGTTTTGATAGCGTTGGTATAGTTGCTCCGTCAATAGATTTGACTCTGTGGCGGAAATAAATGTTTTGGGTAAGTGGGTGGTTTGGGAGCTGGGAAATCGATCAGTTCCAGAAACTTTACCAGCATCAATTGTTAATTAAAATAGGACGTATTTTTAAAATTATATTTACATGACAGGAAGAAGAAAAAAATCAATATAGAGGCTCATAGCTGTTCCGTTTTTTTTTTTTCTGAGCCTGCACATTCTAAATGTTTAGCAGCATCCTTGAGAAAAGCCTCCTCTCTACTTCTGTTTCCGTGGCAACTGGCATGCATTGGAATTGATGACATCTCCTGATCGCCCACTTACTTTGCACTAAAAATGCTCTCCCAGTGAACTTCGCCAATACCGTTTCCCTCACAAGAAGAGGACGTCACAGAGAAGAAGGTTTATTCACTCGGCCTGTAAATGCTTGTGAAGCTCGAGATGCTAAGTTCGGGATGCCTTGAAAATAAAGAGTCATCGACTTCGAACCTCAAGCAAGCCTAACGAGGTCCAAATACATGCAGTGATCTGTGTGCCTGTAGCACTATGCGTAAGTTTTATATTTATGAATCAGGCACCCAGCAGGAAACATTATCTATTAAACTCCTGCTGCCAGCAGCAAACTTGGGGAATTCGTCATTATTCAGACGTTCCAGTTAAACGTTTTTGTCCAACAGTGTGCCCATTCCACTCGCTTTCATTCGCCTCCTTAATTAACATAGACGGGCAGCCAGACAGCTCCAAAGGCCGAAACCTGAGGCAAGACCAGTTGCTGTCACCTTGTTACCACTGTAATGGGTTCAGATGAGGTCCCACTGACACAAGGGGGGAGGAAAAATGAATTCATGCAGTCTGCCTTACGTACTCCCACTTTGCCTCTCTTACCTTTCTTTCCACCACTTCACTTACAGAACCTTGTTTAAGCTGCTGGTCCTGCACAGAAACCCAGCACCCATTTCATTCTGCTTCATTAAAATCATGAAACATTCCTATTTTGACCATTGTAATCCATTAATCATCAGCCACAACTTATTAGCTGCTGGGGTTGTGTTTGTAAGGGCTTGTAGCACATTACATATCCAAATACTTGAACGCTGTATGGTGAAGCCAACAGCATCAAGACGACGATGGCAGACTTGTTTAAACATTCACTCAAGTGCTATTACCTTCGACAGCCAAAGAACTGCCGAGGCTGGACGCTCTGTCAGAGAGCTGGATGTCATACATGTGTGCAAGAGCTAGACTTTGTGCTGTCAACCCAATTAGGGCTGCCCAGGCACAAACTGCATTCTGTTGGCTTGAAAGAGGTCAGGGAGCGAATAAGACGGAGGCATTTTCCCAGCTTGGCAATACAGAGGCTGAAAATGTTTGGAGAGCGACTCAAAGGCAAGGCGGCCTTTTGAAACTTAAGCCGTCAGGAGTGGATGTGCAAATAAGAAACTGGAAAGTCTACAAGTATTGACCAAGTTAACAGGAACATTAGGAGTACTAAATATGTTGAAAAACCTTAAAATGGTTACTTTATCCAAGGCAGAGAAAGACAAGAAACGCCTCTTTTTCTGATTGTACATTCAATGCACTCTTATTTGTTTAATCCAATTATTTGGTGATCCTCCATTCTGCATATTTTTCCATTTCCCTTAGCCCACACTCAATAATCCTTAACCCTCATGAGCCCGCCTGTGATTCCATGAATGCCCAGAGGGCAGCAGACCCCCTGAATAATGCACTCTGATCAATTCTACACACACTGCATAGGCATGCAAATCTGCAGTTCACAACTGTAAATCTCCATGTGGCCACATGTCCAATACCACAAACAACATCGGGGTGAACATCTTGAAAGTTCAATTAATAAAAAGAAAAATTGAAAATGTAAACTTTCCATCCCACTTCAGAACAATCATTTACTTTATACATCTACAGTGCCGTTCTAAAGAAGATTCAACAAGATTCACTTTGAATCTGCTAAGTATAGCTGTGCTTTATCAGAATGGCATGTGATAAAAACAAATAGTGGTGCATGCATGTAAAGTGAAAGCAAAATTTGCTGCAAATACAGCTACAAATCTTCTGTGTTCGGTTATTCTACTGGAAGGTGAATGACTGTTTCAGTCTTGTGTTTTGGATCCTCGATTTTTTTTACTTTCTCAGGAGTTTTCTGTATTTAGCTCCACCCATCTTCCCATCAACGCAGCGATGCTGCCACCACTTTTTCATCAGTGGGTTGCAACCCAAAAGGTTAAATTTTGGTCCCAATTACCCAAAGCACTTTCTTCCACATGTTTGACTTGCCCAAATGGGGTTCAAGACACATGTATGCTAACGCAGTGAATTTGTTAAATTAAATGTGTATTGCTTATTTGTTTTTTGAAACACACACTGCAGCAATCCTTTCCCTCATTTCTCTCCTTAGAATAAATTAAACTAGCCAAGAGCTGGATGCTTTACAATCAGTTTGTCAAAGGTTAACTTTTCTGATGTATACCAGCAGCATTAGCGCAGATGCAAAAATCAGAACAAATTTATCACTCAATTATAGATGTTGACATTGCATGTGCATTGTACATCTGTAATGCTTGGATCAGAGTTTCATAATATGAAACATTTCCTAATCCTTCTGCCCCTATGCACTAAATTGTAAAAGAAATGCTGGAATTGCTTCCCCTGCACATTTGCAATGGTTCTGTGACAGTGTAATACCAAAGTCATTTACTCGGGTCCATTTTGCTTGCGATATGAAATGCAAAGATGTTGTTTTCTCAATTTGTTTGATGTAACTGAGCCGTGCAGAGTAGTCGTCATTTAAATTTTGCGGCTTACATGAAATACTGACACATGCCTTTGACTGAAATAAGTTACAGCGAGGCACATCATGGAAATGTTTGGGTTTCCCTGCACGTACAGGCTGTGGCTCTTTGTACTGTGACTGTGGTACCCCAGTGTCCTTCACAGCTTTTAGCATGGCGTATCCTAGTGCAGTGGTTAAGTCTAATCTTAAGACGGAAAAGGGGAGAAAGAAGGAAAAAAAAGGTGAACGGATCAGAGTTACCTCCGGGTAGAAATGGTTCCTGTGCCAAATAGTTTCTTTTCAAAGCTAATCTTTTATTTGCATATTAAAAGCAATGAAAGATGCATACAGAACCATAATCCAGAGCTGTCCTTGTGTTTCTTTGAGACCAAGCACTCTGTATACAAAAAAGCAACAGAAAGCCTCAAGAGAGCTTTGCGAACAGCAAAATAAGGCCCTTTTCTTTCTTATATCACACTCTTTTAAAGCCACTGAGGGTGGCATACAGATTAAACATCATTATCAGGCCACATTTGAATTTCAATGTGAAGCAAATGAAAAGTGTTGAAATTGGATTGGAATAGTTTTATTTTAAGCATACCAGGATGGAACTAGAGCAGATGACTTGTCAAAAATGGAAATTCATAAAGCACAAACTGCTATGCTTCGTCAAGGACTTCCCTCTCTGTTGTACATTTACTTGATTAATCCAAAGCTAAGCAGGATTTATATTAAAAGTAAATTATCCTTTATTGGCAGTCCATACATAAAATTTCCAGTTAGCTGCCTGTCAGAAAAACCACTTATGGAAGGGGTGTTAAGTGTTTATTAGAATATTTGATCTGTGTCTACACCATCTTTTGATTTTTTGATGGAGAAGCATCTCCACCACTCATTAGGATCTAGGTGAATAAAAGCACCAGTGGCAGCTGGCAGGCTTCAGGGTAAAGCTATGGCCCTCATTACACAGGCTCAGAGGCTAACACTTCAAGAAGCCAACTTAATTGGCTGCCTCAACATTGCTTTTTTATGCTGAATTTATTTTGTGGTTTATATTACAAATTATGTAAGAGAAACACAGGCATCTTAGACTGAATACAGAAGTAACCTCTTGAATTGAAGAACCTTTTCCAGAGGAGGATTTTTACTTCTATTTTGGAGGCAGATTTGTTTTGAAAGGGATTAGGAAGATGAAATGTGAAATTAGCTGCTTCCTGGTTACTGGTAGAATACACATTAAACATTTAATTCTAGCTATTTGATTGGTATTGTCTATTACACTTTTGTAAGACACTAGCAGCCATTAACAATATCTTAGGGGTGTGAAATCTTACAATATTTCTAATTCAAGTGACCTTCTGTTGCGGTCTGGTAAATTTTACCAATAGAGGTAGCTTGTTGAGGGGCTCCAAATCAACAATTTATCTGAGCCTTGACAGAAATAAATGATCCAATCCAAATAGATTAATTGTGCAGTGATTACAGACTTTAAAACAGAGTTTGAGGTTTGTGAACCCATTACTCCATTTGTTTTGTTATTCATTATATATTTAAAGCCTGCCAGGCTCACCTACAGTCAAAAGCAATTGTTCTGCACCTCTATGCTGTTTTTGACTCCTGCTTTCTGTTCATGGATTAGGAGCAAATTGTCTGCTTCCCAAGGAGTGAAATCTACCATGTTTTCTTTTATTTACGTTTCACACGCTAATAGAATCTAATCGTTTTAGAAGGCCACTGGGGCTGTAAAAGCATTTCATGGTTGTTTGAGCCAGAGCTGAGAAGTTTTCACATTTGCAGAGCTGCCGCTATATGTCAAATAAGAAATAAATGGAAAAACCCTTCTTATAAATTACAAATGATGATGCCCGCTGCTCCCGCCCCCCTCCTTCCGTCATACTCGCTGCACAAAACACACACTCCTGCTGAAGCACCTCTTATGTTTCTGTCAGAAATGCACAGCAGCTGTGGGGGAGACCGTTCAGAACTGCGATTGGCCAATAAAGTGATGAGGGAGAGGCTCATTTCAGAGAGAGGCCTTTGAGATGACAGATTTAATTAATGTGGAAAATGTATTAATCATAGTGCCTCAGGGAAATCAAATACGATATTTTATCGTTTTTTTTTTGGCCCTGAAGGATCATAAATAGGAGGTCATATACTTAATAACATGTTTCACATCAAACACAAATCACAGACAAATATGTGGGACCATATTGTAAAGCCAGCAAAAGGTAGAGATTTTAAATAGAGAAATAGCTCAGGGGGTCTTAATTTAAGTAGCACAAACAATAGGTGCACTGCTTTGGATGTAATGACAAACTTTTCTGTGGGAAGAAAAGCGGGTAATTCCCTGCTAATTATAATCAAAATCCTAAAGCACTAGGATTTGAATGGAACCTGCTTGTATCTTGGGAGTAAAAAACAGTGGTGAGAAAAGCAGCCAAAGCCTGAAGAATAGAGTCAAGCTGGTTTGTTTCCAAAACGCCTGCAGTGCGTCACTCTCCTCCAACCAACAAAGGCATTGCTCCTTGGCGAGCTAGCATACATCCTTTCTGCTTTGCTACGAAAAAGAGGGAGAGCAGAAAAGCTCCAAAGTTGGCAGGATTCCCATGAGAGGGGTAAAGATTCAGTTTGTTTCTGCTTGTTGCAGAAATAGGTTGATTGGGCTCTGACCTATCTTGGTGTGGTTAAAAAAGGAAAAGACGTATAAAAGGAAACAGAAACTAAAGGAAACGTACAAAGAGAACAAGAGAGTAGTGTTTCTTTATTCGCAGCTGTCACTTGGCAATGGGGGAGACTGAACAAGGAATCAACACATAGAGATTGTGTTCAAACTTCGCAATGAAGACGCATTGAAAAAAGCCACACGCTGAGAGCCGGGCTGAATCCAAGGACCTTGACAGGCTCATCAAATGCGACGCTGTTGAGAGACTTCCTGCATGCACAAAACCTCACCTCTCAAGTGAGCACAGCTTCATTGTGCAGGGCAGGTTTAATTTAAGACATCACAGTCCAGGAAAAGTTTCTTCCACAACAGTGGCACTGAAGACAAGCAGACAGCAAACCTCCCATCTAGAGCATGACCCTTTGACTGTTTAATTACACAATCCACTGCTAACAAGAAACTCACTGAATGGGATCAAATGGTAGTCAGAAATGTGATTCCCATGTCGATCCAGCAAGTTATTGTTTTGATTCTATGAATGTGCAGTAGTAAGTATTTCCAAATAAAATATAGGCTTAAAAAGGGATCTGAGACATAAAAATCTCCAATTAGAAGCTTCCAGACTTCTAATTTAAGAAGCTTTTCAAAGACTCAATAATAGTTTAAATATTTTAGGTGGGGAGGTGGGGAGTTTTCAGGTTTTATTCTGAGGCACCAAAAGATTTTCATATTTTCAAAAAACAACATTTAATCCATCCCATAAGACTTCTGGAAAGCTTCTTGAACCATTGATATCCCATGCTACACTACACACCCACGAAAGCTTGAAAACTCTATTACATCTTAATATAATGGATTACAGTTTCCTTGATAATGCATTTAATTGCAAATATATCTACTATTTCTACAACCCATAAATCTATAGCTATAGCTTTTGGTGACGTTATTCTGCAATAGATCCATACATGGTCAGTCTTGTTTTCCCTATTTTGATTTCCACTGTATGCTTGAATGACAATAAACTAGAATTTGTTATCATGAGGTAAAAAATGCTTATAAATCATGAAATAAATTCTGAATGAAATGGATGTGTTTGGTATTTTTTGCCATTTTATTACCTTGACACAATCTTTCCAGCTCTGGGTAAGAAACCTTTCAAACATTTAGCTGTGTGGGGCACACAGTGGGAGGAAGAGAAAACATCCAGAAAAAAAAAATCTAAAAGCCCTTTTTCTATAGCCATCAATCAAAAGAAATGAACACTGAGTAAAGAGAGAAGTCCTTGGATATACAACAACTTCTGGTATAGACAGATGGCTCAGAAAGTTACTCTTGGTGTTAAAAAATTAAACATTTATATTTCTGTAACCTAGTGCAATTAATATTCAAACTCAGAATAAATAATCTTGGAAAACGGTGACTCAACTACAAAAGTCAAGTTGATAAAAAGCAAAACATCTTTCGGTATTTTAGGGTCTTCAAGGCAAGAGTGCTGTATACATGCAGGATCCCTATTATTCTGGGAGGAGAGTTATCATTCATCTCACTCCAACAGATCCTGCAGGTGTGTAATTTAACAAACATGGAATTTTCTCTGTGCTTTAACATCCAAATTCCACCGTTTTAAAGCAAGATCTATAGAGGAGAGACAAAAATCACAGATGCTACTGCAGAAAGGAAATCTTACAGATCAGACTTTTGGTAAAACATCCCTTTGGTGGGAGCCAGATCTCATAATGATTACAGGATTAGAGGAAGTCAATCAAAGGAGGTGATAACCCTCCCCCTCTATTCACAGGAGGGTGAAGAGAGATGATGGGTGAATCATAGAGACAAGTGAGGTGATGGAAAGAAACAGCAGGGAGATCAGAGAAGATGGCAGCACTACCGAGATGAAGGACCGTGCTGAATTTTGAAAGCAAGTGAAAGGAGAAAAGTGTCACATCGGTTGCGAGGAAGACGGGAGACGGCATCAAAACAGGAAAACTGTGCTGAGGTTACAAGGAGAAGCATCGACTGCGGGCTCATGCAGAATGCAGAGGTGTGCAGGAGGAGATTAGAGATGCCAAGCAGCTCCTGGTTAAGTGTGGGATATTTTTGGGTTCGGTCCAATCCCAGCCTTCAAGACATTTTCAGAGTAGTTTAAAAAAAGAGGAAAAAAGAATAAACAAAATAAAAACTCCATTTTCCCCTGAAGGGTTGTTAGACCAAAGCAGCTATAGGGAAATTGAAAGCTTTTTAAGATCCTTCTGACTTTTGTCCAAACTGACCAAATACGTAACAAAGCTTAGCTCTATTTCTTTGCTATTGCCCTTCTTTTTGACAGTTTTTTGGCCAAGCTTACTTTCTCAAACCTGAGAGGCAGATTTTCTTAAATTAGACACTGGCCAGCCTTCTCCATGTTTAAATCCTCTTTTGGACTAAAGCTCATTATCATCCACACATATAATCTTTCAAATTGCTACCAAACGCCCCTGCTGATTGAGCTGCATAATTTGCCTGAAATGAACACATTATCTTCCAGAGAGAAATATTAAAACTGAAACCTTGTATCAAATGCTGGATGCCTCCAGTCATGTCAAGGCTGGAAGGAAATGTTAGCGTTTCTCAGTAGTTCTGCAGACATTATTTTCTAATTGTTTAAACTCAGAAAAGCTCATCAATGAAGGGTGATCACATACTATGGAACCTACAATCAACAGGATACAAGGTATTTAGTTGATTGGCAGGTGTGTCATCTTATTAGCTCCACCCACATTTTAATCTAGTTTCTATAATCTGGATTTCTGTAATCCTTATTTCAGTCATGGCAAACGCCTTAAGAGCTCTTGAAGCCATGCATTAATTATAGTAATTAACTGCCGTGTGATAAACAATGCCCTGCACAGGTGTGTATAAACCTTAAATCTTTTTCACATTTAGCCACAGCCTTCAGTGTGTTTTATCTGGCCAAATAATCTGAAACACCAGTCAAGTGGAACATTAATCTCCATCTCAAGGTACAGAATCAGGTGACAGGATAAACAGTCTGTGTGTAGTTTGTCAAAAGTCAAGTGTGGGGCACCGGAAACAATTAGAGTGGACTCCTGGACGTTGGTAGTTAGTGCTAACTTGGCACTATTTGCTGACATTTGCAATGCAAATGATCCAGGAGCACCAATAATTTTCCTTGATGCTGATTGGCCGAGCTAATATGTGCATATTAATACACGTTAAGGTACATTTGGTGTTTGAACTATTAGAATACAAAACAAAATCTAGTCTAGACCCTTTTCCTGCCATTTTTCTATATTTGTGCAGTTGCAACATTATTAAAGGACAGAAAACAAACCACAGAGATTCGGTTGTTCACATCAATCAGGTCGTTGACCATCATCCATCTCATGCTGAGCCTTTGGACATGTGTCTCCAATCTGCAGCACATATCCATAGTAACCCCAGCAGTCAAGAGCCCTATATCTGGCACACTTGTTGAGCGACTTCTCCTTTATGGGCAGCAGAAGGGAAGCAACTCCAAGCGGGAAGCTATTTCATGTCTAACACCATGTGTGTGATCAATTTCCCCCCCACTGTGAGCGTGCGGTGCAATCATTCAGCTTTTGTGACAGGTGTGAGGTATTAACCGAAGGGAGATGAACTGAGGGTATGCATGCATGCATGACTCTTCTGTGATACAATCAGTCTGATTTTCCATCTCCAATTAAATCATCCCAACTTGGTTTAATAAGGCTTTTAAAATTAATTTTACACTTTAATTGTCTTGACATCAAAAAGCCTTTCTCACTGACAACCTCGGGACATGTATATTTGATCGTCTGGAGTTCTTACACTAATAAAAGTCATTATCTTGCAATTAAATGACACTGAAAACTAATACAACTTATATAGTAGCAGGGGTCACCTCTGCAGTGTTCTTTGGCTCCTAACAGTTGTTGCTGACAGTTTCCTGCCATTTTTAGCATCCCTTAAAATCAATTATAAAGTCAAGTGGCTTCCTATAATTGAATCTGTGCTGCGCGCTGACGTCCCCTGTTAGAAGTCACTGTCTTGTCCAATTAGGAGCAGCCGTATTACTGGCCAAATTGTAGGTGGCCTCTTTAATGTGGTGGGGCCATAGTTGGAGGAGGTAGGGCTATCCTTCAGCTGACGTATTAATGTTGACATCCTCCCAGAGTTGGCAGAGAAACGGGTATGAAGACGGTAAATTTAATTGACTGTCAGGATGTCCTTGAAGCTTCCCACTGCAAAAGCATAGCGAAAAAGTGGAAGAAGAAGAAAAGGAGAATAGATGCTGCTGACTGTGTGGTGTCGCTTTAACAGAAGGAAATAAAGAAGGGTGTCTAACTCTCAGGAAGACCCCCCTTTACATGCCCTAAAAGCTTTTTCTTTTTCTTTTAGAAGTTACTAAAAATTAGAAATCAGGTGGAAGCAGGGAGCGGTTTGTCTTCTTGCAAATGTGACTGCGTTCCAAACTTAGTGGGATACAGGTGCATCTAATTAAATTTGAATAATGTTGAAAGGTTAATCTATTTCTGTAATTCAATTCAAAAAGTGCTCATTACACAGAGTGAAATAGTTCAAGGGTTTACTCCTTTTGAGGTGGATGATTATGGGAAAAAACAAATGAAATGGAAAAATTCAGTTTCTCAGGAATATCAAAGAAAAAAATCATTTTTAAAACACAAATGATGAAAACATGTATTATCTTGTAATATACCGTCTTATACCTTCAATACTTTACAGATAAGGTGTTACGTCTGTATGAAAGCTGATTTATTGATACTTTCTCCTGTGATTTTTCACATTCCTCTCAGCACATTGTTTTTCACTCAACTTTCAATAAATAGAAATTGAATCATGTGTACATCCTGATTCTTTATTGCCGACTATGTTTTGGCTTCCCCTAGTAAAGAGTTTCACTGATGCACTGAACTGTCATGTAACATAAAATGACACGTTTTCATTCAGAAAATGTTTTCCTGGTTTTATGTAACCTCATAATTTTTCCGAGAACATTAGCACAGAGTCATTATCCAAAATGAACAGAAATAAAAAAACAATCATTAATGAACCTGAATAAAACACGACTTGTACTTTTCGGAAATATTACCTAAAAAATTAACTCAATAATTATATTCCAATTTATTGAGATGAACCTGCAACATGTGCACGAGTGAGAGAATCATTTTAAGTAAAATTTTATTATCGACTGTCAGAAAAGGTAAGCATCATTTGTCAGGGAGCTCATCACTGTCTGATGGAAAAACAGGCACTAATGAGTGTACAGCAGAAGAGACGAGGTGGGCTAAATTTATCTCAATCAATGTCACGGTGTATCATTATGAAGCTACATTTGCTACAAGCGTGCACAGGAGGGACATGTGTTAGCGGTTATGTTAAGGGCTGACATTTAGTGAGTGTGAAACTGGAATGCTTACTGCAACTTCAGTTGCTGAGGCAACCAATCAATGCAGAGAAAAATTCAAAAGGTGGCTGCTTTTGATTGATGTAGGTGTGCAGATGCTACAGTGAATGTGGAGTTTGTTTATTTTTAGAGAAAATATGGAGAGAAAAAACTGTCTTCAGTGGCTACTGCGTCTCTCCAAAAGGTCTGGTTAACATAGTTTTGAAAATTAGCATTTAAAAATTGATTCTTCACAAATATTGGACTAAACAATACCTGCATAGAACTGGAGAATACTGCAAGCAATGAGACAATCTATCAAACTTGACAGAACTTCTCCACCATGTTCCATAAGCTTTACACCTTGGCTGCTAACAGCTATCACCAGATACAGACATGAAGACCAATTAGAGTCCATTCAATACTGGATTTCCAGTATTTTCATTGATTCTGTCAATGAAAGTTTTCAAAGTGATGGACACCAGCGCCTTCAATCTCAAGAACCAAAGAAACCAAAATGTGACGCAACTTCTGGACACCACCCCAGTATAAAAACAACTCGTAGCTTAATATATCTACAACAGCACAAGTATTCAAGAAAGGTTGTTATGGAGGTGATGTGCTGATTTAGCTAAAAACATCCATAATTATTCAGTTTGCCCAACCATTTAGACCATTCCAGCCCTCCAGCAATACAGAGGACTAATGAATACATTCCACATATGAATTCAGAGGATTAGTATAACAGATATGCATTGTATGATTCTGCACTGTTCCACTCTTTGAGACTAAAAGCAGACAAAGCATTAATCAAATGTGAGTGTTTTCGATGTAATAATCCACTTATTATTTGTTGTGCACATGCGGTATTGTAAGAGGGCTTCCAGGGATTGTGCATGCCAGCAGAAAAGAAAAGCCACACAAACCATGGATTTGCAGTCCCCCAAGGACGTCAATCAAGTCATTTAATTTTCCTTAAAAGGTGCAAATGAAAACACTCCATGTTGAGAATTTTAAATTTTCTATTTTTAATTATTTTCCACTTCAGTATTTTAACTCAAATTAAATTTATTGCAAAAGTTTGGCCTCAGAACAGAAAATTAACAATGTAAATGAGCAACATCCAGCAAAAGCTAAAAAATGACTGAAATATTCTATCAATCTCATGCAGATGCTTTGTTTTGGAGAAATGTCTGGGTGAAAATAATGTGATATAAAAGGTCCCTTACCCATAATTGTAAACACTCTATGGAAGCTCTTGAGCCCCAGGGTGGGACAGTGGGAACATGTGTTTTCACAGCACTAAATACATTTTTGCGAATCTCCATTTCATTTTTCTTCGTCTTTCTTTTTCATTTTGATTATTGTCTTGTCTTTGGATTATACAATCTATAGTCAATCAATAAATAAAAAAAGTAGTAGAAAGCAACAAAATAGCAACACTTGGGTTGAAAACAATGACAAATTAGTAAAGGGACAAAGAAATAGGTTTTCCATCACATGAAAGCCACTGCATCACCAAAACTAGGTTTTATACTGAATTCAACATTTCCTCAGACAAAGAAACCCTAAATCATAGAAAAGCAAGCTTTACAGATGGACCTGCTCATTCTGGTTGTGCTCTCTCTTTCTGCTCCAGAAAAATAAAAATAAACCAGTTTCAATACACCTTTCATTGCCCAAAACCCATTTCAAACAACAGCTCTCTAACTTGCAACCAGCGTGGCTTTAATAAAGCCGTACAATCTAAAAAGGGAAGGAACAAAGGATGGGGGTCTGGCTCAAATGGGGTGTTCATTTATCAGTGGACACGATTCAAATCCTTGCTCCAGGCAATGGCTCGTGAAGCTTCGCAAGAGATAGCCCATTGGGGCTTCTGCTGGGAAAGCAAAAAAATCCTTTGATGAGCCTCGGGCCATTCCTGCACCTGTGCCTAATATGCATGGGCAAAAAACCCAGACGCAAGCAGACCCTGGATGGAAGAAGAAAATAAATGAAAAAAAAAAGATTTCCTTTGTGTTTGCAAATGTGGATGTTCCTCTGCTTTTCATCTATCTCACTTAAAGTAATAATTCCTGCATCTGGAGAGAAGAGGGATGCAGTAATATAAACCAACTCTCAGACTTTAATGGTTACAAGCACAACAACTGCAACTTAAGTTGAAATTTAGTAGAAAATGTAACTTACTTGATTAAATCAAAGCAAAATAACCCGTACATGCGACGCAAAACTGTTGGATATTGAAGGCAGACTTCTTTGTGTTGAAAAATGAAGTCATAAAAAGGAGCTGCTACTTACCAGAACCTCTCTTTGACACAACTTTCAGGCAATGGACCACAAGCGCATGAAGCAGGATCAGAAGAGGGATGGAAGCTTTCATTTTTTAACAGTCCTAAAGGGAAACAGAGGTGAGAGTTATCATTCCACATGGACACCGGGTAAACATAAAAAGATGAGAAAGGGTTCTGACAGCTTAATCAAAGCTGCACACCCAGAACTAGCAAAATCTTGAGGCTGGCCAGAGAAAGGGGGGGAAAAGCTGAGCCAGTTTTATGTGCAAATTTTATTTCTAATGAGGGCAGAGACTTACTGTCTGTTCACAAAGAGGCGCAGACTGTTGATGACCCTGCATCAAGAACAATCTGTCTCAAGGCAAACCTGGCTTACGAAACAGAACCAGTTATTTCTGTGTGCATGCTATCAAAAACATAGAACATAAGAAAAAAGTGTTGATCACACACTATATGTGTATTTTTAGCTGCTTTGAGGATGGATATTAGACACAGTACCTGAAGGATACTGTGTCTAATAAAAACAAGAGTAATCTCAAGAAGCTCTGCTGCAGCTGCAACATGCATGCGCCAGGTGTTTGGTTAATCGCTTGTTACTATATATGTACAGAAAAAAAAGAGGAAAAATATATAAACAACTTTAACCCAAGTGTAAATGTTTCCTAGATCCAACAGAGTTGTCAGTTTCTCTTCACGACACACCAACGACTGAACAGCTCTTGTCTAGCTCCTTGTTGGAGAACTAGGGACATGTTAAGAACATCGGGATGTCCATGTAATCAGGATGTCCATGTAATCACTGGCATTTCAGGCATCACAAAGGTACTCCACATAGATTTCACAATGTTGCATCAGAAAACAGCCCTTGAGAAACCGAGTTATGTGAAAGTGGCCAGCTGCCAAAGACTGCGACATTGGCAGTTTCTCCTCCTCAAAGCCCCACTGTCATCAGTTCCTGCATCATACAACAAATACATTCTCAGAAATCCAGTCCACTTTATTATATTTTTTTCCATTTTGAAAGGAAAATTGGTTGATTTCAAACAGATGGGAGATGAGATCTATTCTGCTTGGTGTTTCTCTCTTATGTTATAATGGATACAAATTAAAGCACATAAAAAGTTTGTTTTCTTCCTTCTAGAAACAATTGACAACACGGCACTGAAGTATTAGATCTTTAAAGTAAATAAGTGTTTATAATAGCTTGTCATGTCAGCCAACTCAATGGTCCATCTTCAGAGATGGACCTGTCACCTGCCTCTCATTCTTTGATTGTTTTTATATTTTTTTAAAGCATCCACCTTCTCCTTTTTGCAGACAGTTTTTCCTCCAAGACGGATTCATCCAAAATTCAATTACCTTTGAGGACGACGCGGTAAGAGAAATGGGGCACTCTCTCAGCCCCCTGACGGCAAGGAGTTAGCCCTGGAAATGCATCCCGTCTTCACTCTCCAACATTTCCACCACTCTACCACTGAGGCTCTATTTACTGCGTCCTGCCAAATGGATATTGAGATTCTGTTTTTTTGCAGATCTTATTTCAGATCTCTCCTACTCATTACTTTTTTTATCTGTGTACCTTGAAGAGCCCCATGCTCAGTGTGAAGCTGCAGCATATCAGCATATTTTCTGTTAACTAGATATCAAAAATAAAGTATAAACTGGCAGAAGGAAATAAAAACTGATT
Source organism: Phalloptychus januarius (assembly GCA_902982915.1). Classification (NCBI taxonomy): domain Eukaryota; kingdom Metazoa; phylum Chordata; class Actinopteri; order Cyprinodontiformes; family Poeciliidae; genus Phalloptychus; species Phalloptychus januarius. Next base: position 4,661,286 of record CADWAE010000467.1, read on the forward strand.
ATTTTTGTATAAGCTCTTCCTGCTGGCTTGAAAAACAGCAATGCAAATGCTGTCTCCACATACCTGCATTCCAAAAGGAAGAAATTACATAATTAACTATTTGTAATGGTAATAATGTACATAATGCCAACACACGAGTGAAAAAGAACTGAGCTAAAAGGCCTGGCTATTTATTTTTTGCATATGCCTGTCAGTACAGTGCTCTATATGAATCCAGCAGAACTGTCCACCTTCTGTACTCAAAAGCCTTTCAAATGTCCTGCCTTGTGACAAACATATGAAATTATGACTTAGTAAGAGCAAAGTTATTCACAAATCATCTCTGTCCTTCAGGCGTAGCTTGCCAAGGGAAAGACAATACACTGTCTGAGCAGGAAACTAATTAGTGTGAATGTTGTCCATTTTACTTAAAACCTTTTTCAAATATTTAGATACAGCGGTGAGTATTTAAATATATAACACATATAGATTCCAGCCATTTTTTACATCAATTTAGGAACTCAAACTCATCAAAATCTAAATGAAGGCAATAAATGTCCTTCCAAGGTTTATCCTTTACACTAAAACACAAATATTTGCTATGAAGCCTCAACTAAAATAAAAGTCGTTATAGGCGTTATGCATCAACTTGCAAAAGGCAAAAGTAATGGCAACTCTACGTAAGTCTCAGTATGAATTTACCATCTCTCCATCTCTGTCATTACGCCCCTTTTCGTCTTCCCTGTGTCACCTGTGTGTCTCCTTCCTCCTACCTTCAGGCAGAAAAATTGATATGTACTCTGCTTGGCGAGTTAACATTTCTATTTGTGAAAAACACTTCTTAAGCCCTCATACCCTTGGCTGACGCACACACACCCACCCACACAAGTCTGTGCTCTCCTCGCTGAATTATTCCATTTTAGATTATCTAATAACCCAGCAACCACAAGCCTCCATGTTCTTGACTCTTGCAAAGAGAAAAATGAGAAAAAAATTAGAATCAGACATATTTTAATGAACCTTAATACTACCAGCTTTTAAAAAATTACATTCTAGGAATACTTTCTGACATTTTGATATTGGGTTGTCCATTGTAAAACACTGTATTGTGAAGCTCCGTATATTTCAATGGCAAATTGACCACCTTACCTTACCAAATTGACTGAATGTTGTTTCAAAGTCCAGTTTGTACATTTTATAGGACACAATCGGGAAATCCTTAACGCTTAACAACTGTAAGGTAAACCGCGATGTAAGTTTAAAGAGCATAAAAAGCCATAGGAATAGTTAAAAAAATTTAAACTGAGGTTCTTTTCCACAATACAATAATGTGATCTAAAGTAATTTATATTTCATCTGAAGCAAATATTTGTAATTCGTTTGTGGTTGGTCATGTGACCCAGGGATAAATTTCAGCTAAATTTGAAAATGCCCCCACAAAAAACCCAGATACTGCCTGGAAATTTTTTTTTTAAGAAAAGCCAAGAAAATGATTCAGCAGATTGGACATAATGGCAAGTATGTTTTGATGACTCAAACTGGGGCTTTTAAGTATATTAACACTGTACTCACATAACCTTCTATCAACAGGGCAACATTCGTAGTCTTCCAAAAGCTACAAAGAAAACTATATATAAAAGGTATTGAGTGTGTAAAAGACGAGCATCTGCCTGGAAACCAACAGATTTAAATGAGCTCTTCAAATTCAGCTGAGAAGAATGGCAAATATCCAAAACTATGACAGAAGGTCGTCGATGGCAACAAAACTATCTTGATTCAAGATGGTGGATGTGTTTTGCAAAAATCCACAACAGATCAAATCAATTATAAAAGATGAATGTAATAATGATTTCACACTGAAATGAATGGTTCAAAGGCATAAATAAGAACAAAAACTAAAATAAAAATAGCATTTAAGTACATGATTAGTACATAAATTTTCATCTCTTATGCTATTTATTTTTCTTTTTGCACTGCCAAAAAACTAATTCTCACAAACCATAAGAGTAGGTTTGATGTGATGGCACTGGAAGGAAAATTTACCACAGCTACTGCTAAATCAGATTGTAAAATTTCATACTGCAGCCCTCTGAGGTCCAACATTGACTAGATCCAAACATAGCAGGTGCATTTCATAGAAATGCTAAATACAATCAAAACTCCTCAAGTTTAGGTGGAGACTTCCAATGGCGGTGATTAAATATTCACAGACTGAAGCGTTTCTTTCTTTATCTCTCCCACACACAACGTCTTACACATATTTTTACTCAGCACCTAAATTTACATCTGTGACATTGAGACTGATCTGCTGCTGAACCGATGAGTCTCCAGCTAGCTCTACGGTATGCTAATGCTATGCAGTAGAGAGCATCAAAGTCTTCAAGAGGCTCTGACTTAAAAAACACTGCATATTTTACAGGATAACAGCAGGAGGAGATTTCCTTGGCAACATATTTCAGTTAAAAGAAATACAACAGTCGACATTTATTCAGCTCTGCAGCTACTCTTAAATTAAAGACATTAATTGCTCACATTAAAACGCCTCATATAAATGCTTTTAAGCCATTAAGTGTAAAGAGTAAAGACCCACAAAATGAAGCAATACACACAGGTAAACATAATTTCAGCAGAAAGTTCTTTTCTGCTAAGTAGCAGAATGGTTAGCTTATTAAGAAAGGATGTAAGAGGATTGTTAGATTATTAACACAAGTTATGAAAAAACACCTACATGCATGCTACTACAATTTTTAAGGTCATGAATTATTTATCTTGCTGTTTTTTAAGTGAAGTGGCTCATTTTGAAAAGGAAAACTACAAGGAAAGAGCTAGGGGAACAAATCCAGTAAATACTCTTTTTGAATTGATAAATTTGTCTACAGACATTTACAATTTAATTCTATGTAATGCACTTTACAAAATGGTTGATATTGTAAGGAGGGTTCTTTTTATGAGTAAATATATGTTTTTTTTATGTAGAAAAATGAGCCCAGATCATACTGCCAGCACTTGTTATATTTCAAAATTACGTATAATTCCAGATCCACAAAACCAGAATGTGAAAGCTGTTTGTCTTCCATGCATATTTTCCCCTTGACAGTCCTTCTTGCATGTCTGAAACCAACAAACCCTGAAAGTAAAAACAAATTCAAGAGCTATGACAAGCTCAAATTGTGCAATGCAAATAAGTTTGAACATAATAACAGACGACCCACACCCCACGCCAGGAAGAAGAGATTCAATATCCGAGGACAAGAAGTGCTGCGTCCCCGGGCCCTTTCTGCAAAGTGGCCTATAAATCATGAACCCTGTTGAGAGTCTCTCTCTGTGGGTCTGGTCCAGGACAGGAGGGAAAAAGGCACCCCTGCAGCTCTGACGCAATAAAAGTTTTCTGCAACATAAAATTATTGCTACCATTCACCAAACTGGGGTCTGGATTATTTCAATTGTTGCTGTGTTTTGGTTCTGATATGAAGCCCTAGCCTACAGTGAATTCAGGGAAAACAAAGCTAAAAGAAGAAAAATAAAAATGAGAAGTGTTGCCATCACATTGTTTGTGTAATCCAGATTACCAACAGCAAATGAGTATATTCCCATCAGAGTCAAAAAAGTGGATTCTTTTTCCTCAAAAACAGTAACTAGTTAAAGTAAATCATGTGTTGTCCTGCAAAACTGATTCATCTAAAGATTAGTAGAATGCAATCAGACAACAGACATTTAAAAAAATGTAATTGAATGAGAAAAAATTTAAATTTTACTTTATTTTTAAAACTATTGTAAGCTGTTTTTTCTTTTGTTGTTGTAGAACTGTAATATTAGGACACCAGCGTATCAACTATACCTCAAATAAACCCAAAGAGAGGTCAATCATCATTGATCATTTATTGAATGTTTATGATTTTTCCTTTTTTTGATCAACTAAATAAAAATTTGGGGGGTGGGCCACGACAAAATATCAAATTATTTATTTTTGGAGATTAAAAATACATTTTTGTGTAGAGATGGATCACTACATCACATTTACGAACCGGTCTCAGTCTGAAGGCAGGCTGAAATGTATGTAGAAAATTAGCTGTAAATACTATGTTGCCCCAGGTCTCGTGTGAAGTAGCTAATGACAAATGAAGAACTGCTAATGAAGCGCTCCTTGATTTCACTCGCTATTAATCCCTTGATGTAGCTGTTCTATTTAAGCCCCTGCCTGGCTCCAAGAGGAGAGTTTGGTGTAGACTTTCTCGGTGCGCATTAATGGAGTATGCAAACAGAGCATGCTCATAGTTCCAACTTGAGTAAATGCTGTATGTAATAGTGTGAGCCTTTTCATTCAGTGAAAACCCAAAAGCCCTTATGGAGGCTATTGAAAATGAATATGTTCAGGGCTATCTTGAATTGTCTGATTAACTCAGGTCAGAATGTGAATACACATGGATGGCTGTGATTATGTCCTGAAAACAGAAAGTTTCTTCCTCTGTTCTCCTGAATAATGTTCCCTGGCTTTTTTTCCTTCTTTCCAAATGGCTTTTTAAAGAAAAAATAAAAATAAAATCTCCATACCAATGTATGGAATGTCAGAACCCAGGCTTCATGAATGAGTAAGCACAGATGTGATGGAGAGGAGGAGGAGGAAGGAGAGGAAAATGTGTTCATCTCGTTTCCCCTGGCATGCAATTTCCATCCTCTATCCACTTCTCTGGTGATGCTAACATCTAAAAACACATCGACTTCATCTTTGTAAGCTGAAAGGGTCTGAGAGGATCACCTCCAGACATGGCACTGTGTTAAAAACAAAGGATGAAGATAACATTTCTGCTCTCCTACATGGAGGCAATGGTCTCCACTTTGCACTACAGATTAAAGCAGGGAATAGTTTGATGGCAAACATAAGCTGCCCGCAGCAAAGAAAAATATAAAGTGAGGTTGCCCATAGATGGCCATTTGAGAGATTTCAACATCACTACCTTATTGTATCCTCCATTATTTCCCTCTACAACAACTGCCTATAACATTTGAGTTTTAGCACTTACAACTCTGTAGCCGAACCCAAAGTCATTTTATTTTATGATGCAACGAACACAAAAATAAAGCATACAATGGTATTTTACTTTGATCCACTTTACACTATGGCCATCCACCAACACTACTTAAATTATACAAAGCACCGATGAGCAACGGAAAGAGACAGCTGAAAATGATGCCATTACCATCACTTTATGAAGTTATTAAGCAGCACTCGGTTAAAACTGGAATGCCATTACATGCCGAAAGTAAATAAAACTGGCACCACAGCAGCAGATGCTCAGCTGTACTCACTTCCCTACATGAAGGCACTCCCATCGAGGTCTTAAAAAAGGGGAAAAAACGGCAGCCTGAAGATGATTTGTAAGAAAAACTATTCTTTGATATAGTTTTTGCTATTATTTTTGCTGAATAATAGGAGTAAAAGAAGCACAGGTAGCTCAGCTTACTCAAAGTGTATGGAGGAGGGACAATTTATTTTTCTATACAGCCTTTATTTCCATTTACAGCGGCTTAAGGCCTGACTGAATTCAAGCATTAACTCATGATTGAAATTCATAAAAGAGTTGAGTCATTCAGACACTGGCGTCCACCAAGAGAGCAGTAAATATTATGTACCTATTACAAGAAGCAGCAAGTCAGTTTGTATTGACTGAACTATGCTCACTGATTTTTTGTTTCATGGAAATTTTACAATACATAACCATTGACTGAACAAGAACAAATTTAAGAAACTTTTTGCAGAGAAAATGCATTTACCCTGAAAGGTAAGAGTGTGTGTATTCCAGCTACTGCACGCATATACAGTACCACCTATGTGGAGTCTTGATAATGATACGGTGCATATAAGTCCTTTGCAAACATCAAACCCATAAAAGGAAATGATTTTCCTAAGTTTACATTTGCTTAACTCTAAAGATGAAAATCAAAGCTTGCAACCATGAAGCATTATACTCTGTATCATCAAGAACTAGATGCACAAAAAAGTAAAAAAACAAACAAACAATAATTTGAAACTATTATTAAAAATATTGCATTATTCTTTTTACTGAACTAGTGGCATGTAAGCTATTACACGTTTCAGTATAATGACGACAGATCAAAATATTGTAGATGTAGTCCCACAGGTCATACCAATCTGGGTGGTGAGCAATATCAAAGAAATCTATATATACTCTCTAGTTATTCTACATGATACTTTTTTGGGCTTCCTACTGCTTCATGAAGTAAAAAAGCCTATAGGCACCTGATAAAAATCAAAGAATCCATTTTATTTCCTGTAATGATTCTTTTGAAGGAGCGAAGCCACATGCAAAGATATATTGTTATTTATCGGCTCTACCACACTTATCAATTCCTGACATGATGGCTGCAACAAAAATAAACGAGTCTGGATCAGATCGATGCCCAATGATTGCAACGGAAAATGGAACAAGGCATGGAGAAAGAGGAATCTCATCTTCAGAGGAATTGGATTTTCAAAAGATTTAACTGAGCACGCCTGTTATGCATGTCGTCCGCAGCTTCTAATGCTCTGATTTCACAACAGCCAATAACTCTGCTCAGCAGTGCTAAGCAAGCAGTGAGAGATGCACAGAGTCAATACATTTGGGATATAAGCACACACATCCACGTGCTTTCTCTCTCTCACACACAGATATTTGCCTTGTGGGTTTTCCCACTTTCCCCTCGAGTCGTATTAATGTCATTTAACAGCCATGATTGAGGTAGCCGGCTCTCAGCTTCCTCTCTGACCATCTTGCTCACAAATCCACACCAATTGCACCAATCACTCCTCACACTGAGCCAATATTCCACAATGAGACAAGCCTTATTTCCCACCACATTAATGAACTCTTTCATTTGAAAGCCTGTGACTGTCTGGCCCCTTGATTGCAAACCGAAGGCCAATGGGCCTAGGTGACAGCTTCTTGAAAATTAAAAGCATCAATCAATACGGGGACAGAACAATTGTGGGATACTTTTACATTCTTCTGTCCACCAGACAGAACAATGCAAGCTGAATGAGATCAAAATGCTTATGAATGTTCTTTTGTTGGGTAGTTTGCAACACGAAGTTTATATGCGTGTTGAGATAGTTAGACAGCATACATGTACATATCACTTAAGTACAGGTCGTTAAGTGTTGCATTAGTGGTAGAGAGAATTTTTGGGAATTTATTTCCCCCAAAAGTTTCTGCTACAAGTTACCATGTAGCAAACACAAACTTCACAAATGCATGCTATACTTTTCAGAAGCAAACAATTCTGAAAATTATGATTTTGTGTTGGTATAGCTCATAATCACCACAATTGAGGGTCATGAATACTTCTCTAAGGCACTGTAGCTCAAATTAAAGAGAGGTGACCATGGCTTTGAACTTTACATGGTTTTGCAGCCTAAACTTCATCAGGAGACAGAAGAGGAATTCAGAGGATAAACTTGACCTGTAAGAATGCAGGGTGGTGGGGGGAAGTGCCAGTGCCGGATGACATAATCTCTGTCTAAATCAATTTCTGTATGAGAGCACTCGACTCAGCTCAATATGTAGCTGCAGGGCTGCTGTTAAGTGGCTGCTGCCACAGACCTATTAATTCATGTGATGCTGGGCGATGCTGTGGCCAAGCTTCACCCATGGTTTAGAAATGAATAAATACGTCATAAAAATAACATGGAGAACTCAAATTGATTTTAATGCTCTAAGTGTCCAAAAGTTCAAGCAGATAATAAAGAAGTTAATGTGAAGTTAGAGATTTTATTTTAAAATCTCTGCAAAGGTTCTCTTATAAAATGGTGACACTTGCAGCAACTTGCAGGGCTACAGCACCCTCTATAACTCGTTTCTAGTGGATAAGAGAAGGTTTTAACTTTGCATCAGTGTCACTTGCTGATTCCCAAATATGTTCAACTGGCAAACGCTAATCTGATTATAGCCAGAGGTGGGGGGGTGACTCTACCGTCCATATGGACAATCATAATCCATCATCCCACCACAAGTCCAAGCAGAGGGAGAGGAGAGGGAATGCAATTGAGAAGAAGCGATCACTCTGCACAAATGATTTAAGCAAACTGAGCTCGGGATCTTCTCGCCTCCTATTTGCGCACCACACAATCACGCGCGCTGCTGACGCACAGAAGCCCTTTGCGATTGCACCAATATCACACAATTACAACGGAAACAAAATGATGCGTAAAATTGCTCTTAAACAGATCGATCTGCGCTCAGATTTATTTTTTCTCTAATTAATTTTTTTTGTGTGTGTGCTCGCGTCTGTGTGACTTCATAAGTCCAGCTGCACCGCTGTGCTGCAGCCGTTCCAGTCGGCAACGAACGCAAAAACACACTGAGATTCATGCGTAACGCGGAGGGAGATGTGCTCTCCTCAAACGCGCATTTATTAATACTGCCGCATATAACGAGACCAGGATTTCACTCTAACAAAAACAATCAACTGGTAAATGATGCAGACTCGCAGCATTGGATGGCTAGCGCAAATGCCAAATTAACTGGACGCGGCATATTATTCCTGCACGTACCCAGAGAGGATTCATTACAACTTTGGCAACAGAAAAGAGGAATCATTAATCAAACTTACCCACAAGCAGTTTCCAAAATGACAGAATCCGCACTGCAGTTAGTTGTAATAACCTCAGACCATCACTGTGTATCAGAATCTCTTTTGCTCCACAAAGTAAACTAGAAGCGCCTGTTCAAGGGGGGTAATATTCCACTTTTCCCAAAAACAGCGGCGTTTTTCCCCCAAATTACATATTGCCAGTCCCCGCTGGCGCAAACTGGAGCGCAAACCCCCCTTTCAAACAGCAGCAAATAAGAAAATGAAGCAAATCATGACAGGGGAATTATGAAAACTGGTTGCGAAAGAAAAATAAATGAATGCAGAGCAAAAAAAATGGAGTATTGATGTGATTATCCAGTTAAAAGCAGGAGCTTGTTCGCTCGCAGCTCCGCGCAGATGAGCTGAGCTTCAAGCGCGACCAGAGGAGCGCCAAATTCTGAAGTGAAGGGCAGAAAAAAAGAGACAAAACGCGGTCTCTTCTCTCCCTCTCCACCAGCGTGCAGCTGGATCTGTACATCAATGTGTCGCAAGTTACACCGATCTGTACTGGATATAATGCGAGCTCCCATCAAAATAAACACCAGCTGGCTTGGAAGCATGCGGTCAAATGAAGAAGAAATGGATTATAGCTCATGTTTTAATAAAAGAACTAAACAGTCTCATTCTTTCACCCCGGTTTTCTGCTTCTAATGTTTTCAAGAGACACATTTATTCCAAAAATTATTTTATTTTGAAACGAAAACATGACAAGGAGCTCTTTTTTTCTTCATCTTGACATTTTGCTTCTGCGTTGCACTGAAATCTTTATTGGAGTCTCGAAAGTCTCAAACCAACATTCAAATGAAGTGATGCATTGTCATTTAATTAAAAAGAAAAAGTTGTAAACATTTTGTTAGCTAATAATTCTATAACAGATGCGCAGACACGTTTAAGTTTGCAGCGGGTGTAACCCCAACATTTCCAGCATCCAGGTGCCCAGATCCCAACAGAAATATAATATACAAGGAGTTTCAAATGCAAATTTAACTTGACAAGTTAAACATTATTTTATATGTGCACTTTCGTTCCAGAATAACATGATTAATTTTTATGAAGCAGTCTGCCTCATTTCCTAAACATTAACCCAACATAACATTCTACAGGGATGGCTGAGGCAAAACAAAAACATGCAGATGAATTTGGGAATATAATTTTATCATTGTGGGCTAGAAAAGGAGCAAACTCATAAGTTTAGTGACTTTAGTGACAAGTCATATTAAAACAAAGAATGTTAGCTTAGCAGTTTTGTAAACTATATAACATGCACAAGATGTAAGTTTGTTCAATTGTTTAGACATTAAATCACACAATTCTTCAGAACTAAATGTTTTATTGCATAAATTCCTGTTCAAAAATATATATTTCAGTCTTGGAAAAACTAAGAAGGTAAGTGAATTAATGCTGATGAATCTCAACATTATTTACCTGAACTTTAACACAGATGAATGGTCAAGCATAAAAATGATATTTTGGACGTCCTTAATAGGAATATTCACAGCAGGCAAACCTTACAGGGGAGTATGAAAATGCTATGAAATAATATATGAAAGCAAAAGCAGGAAATGTATTAATTCCTTTGAAAAAAAATTATAAATTTATGCAGAGATGCCCAAAGACCAGTGTTTCATAAGAATGCAGGAAAAACTATTTTAAGAACAATGTGCAATAATTTAACCGTGCAGACAAAAACATGCCGACTTCTGTGCATTTAATTATGCACAGAAGTTATGCACGACCTGCCACAAAGTATACACTCTGGCAACAGAAATTAATCGCTGAGCTAAGGCCTCAATACACCCCATAAAATTTCAAACGCTGATGAGCTCAATCCAAAAATCAGCACATAAAATAAGTCAGTTATATTCTGCTTTATTTTGAAATGTAAAATGATTCAATCCAGTGACAGATGAAAAAATACAACTAAAAGTGTGGCTCATCCACCTAGTTAAAGTATTTTTTCAAATATGATCCACACGCATATTTGAAAACATATGTCTCTTGAGATGAGAACAGTAAGCAAGCCTTGCTGTTCTCCTGGAGAAAAGGTTTAAAAGAAACAGGACTTGTAGGTAAGCAGGTCTCCCTGTCCACCAACCTGACAGTGAAAAGGGACTCGTTTGATTTCCCCCTCACTGGGCCACCCCTGTCAAGACTTTGGCCTCTGGCACGGTGACTCTGTGAGGCGAATTTCGATAAGGGGAGGGCTTCAAGGGGGGAGAAAGGACAGCCTTCTTGGACTGAAACTGTGCACTTGTGAGCTTTCTTTGTCATGTATAGATCCTGATGTGAATGGAAGTTCCTTAATGAGTAAGGAAGTGGACAAACACTTCATTGATTCCCTCCCTCCATTCATGGTTTGCTTGCTCAAAATGCCCTCAACTCAATCAAGCAGTTAGTGTGTAGCTTTGTAAAGCGAAGCAGGCATTGAATTTCTTTTTCCTGATTATAGTTTTTCCAAGTCAGTTTCCAAAGTGAGTGACACTCAGTTGCAATCATTGCATGGATGGTGTCCTGGGCAAGCCCCCCCTTATGGACTTCTTAACAACTTTATGAAGCCCATTCAGATAAGCAACTCTGTGGAACCAGTCAGAGATGCATAGACACAAACAGACTGAGACAAATGTAACAACCTAGCCAAAATTATTTTTACGCTAATTACAGATTGAACTAAGTATTTGCAGATTTTTCTGTAGAATGTAACTCCCAATTATTTGGGGATTCTTTCATAGAGCATATCTAAATATTACAAGGAAAATGCAACATTGAAAACTGAACTACATAAGCTCAATGCTACCTGACACACCACTGACTGGTGTTCGCAAAGCAGCAAATACCCTGCCCTAACTGGATGTACCCCCAAAATAAGGAAAATAAGGAAGACTGCAAATACTAGCTTCTGCAGAAGTGCTAAAATTGTTTCAACTGTGTGGAAATGCACATTAAAGTAATTTGGGGATTTAAGCTACAAAGTCAGGTAACCTCTCTACCCATTGAACACGCAAATATGCAAAAGAAAAGTATTGTATCATTGACAACTGATGCTCTTACATCTTACTTGACCTGACAGTGAGCCCAAGAAGAGTGATAAATAAAAGGAAAATACAAGCTAACGGCTTCCTCTGATGAATTGCAAGAACCTTGACTCAACTATCGAAGCATGGAAATGGAGGCGTCATGATTTGAGGATGCTTTGCTGCATTGTAACCCAACCAGTTCACCATCCTAGAATCCACCACAAATTCTATCAGGTATCAGAGGAGAAAAATATGAGACACTCTTTGAAAAGCCATAAGTGGATCCTGCAGTATCACCAAGAAGCGACTAAGAATTTAAAGATAAAAAGACATATTTTTTGTTTATGTATTTTGTTTAATGGGAAAAGAAAGACTTTCCAATAAATAAGTGACAAAAATATTTTTAAAAATATTTAATATTTAGTGGGGGTGTTCAAACTTTTCCACTTCTCTGTATATTAACACAATTTAGGATCATCCACTGGTCCCTAAAAAACCTCAAAGATGCTATTTTCCACTATATAAAGCTGGCTGAACCAAACTGAGGAGAAACCATGTTCCCCACCTCAGTTAAACTGTTTGTGAAATTCAGACATCATTTGGAGATGATCTGTTTTCGGTGAGAGTTGCAAATTTAATTGGGGTAATGAGGTCACTGGAGGAAGACTTGAAGCTCTTCACCAAATAAACTGCCTTGCAAAGAGAGTACTAAACAAGGCTGAGTGGAGAACATCGGCATGACGGCATTACAACATACCACATGGATTAGCATGACCCTTTGTGTTATCCAAATATTGCATGTCTTAATTTGCTCATGCAGTTGAGCAATAATTCAGGACATAAGTGAATAATGTTTAACAAAGGGGTCGTTGAATAAACACTCATTGCAAGAGTTCCAAAACAACAAATCATGTATAGCTTATTACTGTGCTAGATTGTAAGTATGACTGAGAGAATGTAATTAAAACAGAGTATTTTTCTCTTTCGTTAGTCTAAGAAATCTCAAGTGTGCACTGGAGAGGTTCAGTGCTGTGTCAAAATGGTGCAAAACAAGATGTTTTTAACAATTGACTCAAATAGGTTACATATTTAGTAAAAAAAGCATAATCATTTTTTTAATATCTCTTTTTCAGGTTGTAGATTGAAGGTACGACTTTTCTTTTAGTTTCACCCTAAATTGAACCAGTAATAAGAGTTGTTTTTTTTCCCCTTTACAAAGTATTTTTATTTTTACTTATGTAGCTCATTTTATAGTTCATATTCCTGTGTAGTGCATTCTTCTTACAATGACTACAGTCATGCAGCAAAAAGGACATAACCTTTTGCATAGAGATGAATATGCTTCTGTTTTTGGAGGTGATGTCACCCTGCAGCTGATATATAATTTACTGCAAATCTCCTATTCAGCTCAGCTCCCCAAAGACGGTTTAATGGACTTCAACTTGACATTAAGTTTGAATGTGGCAAAGACAAGAACTTAAGAACCGTAGTGCATTTTTTTTTCCATCTTATTGTCCTGGGAAGAGACTGAGACATCCTTCAGTTTTAAAATGTTTAAAACAATTAGTTCTACCATTTTTCTGAACAAAGATTTTAGAGGAAGTGGAGCTTAAAACTGCAGTGCAAATGATTTAAAAATAACTCTTCTAATCAATTCTGTTCCTGTCTTTTCCTGTTCAGCCTAACCAATGTTTTTGAAATTGCTTTTGGAAATGTGACACAATATTAAGGAGTTAAAGCAGGCATGAGTTATAAATGTAAATTTTAAATGTATTGGACATAAACAGTTTAGGAAGCCTGTCAACCATCTTGAAATTACTTCAGCACATTTTATCTATATTGTAAATTATTCAGGCAAAAACATTGTTTTTTGTGCATAATTTCATTTATATTAAACACTAATAGTGTATTATATCAACAAGATTTATCTGGAAGCCTTCAAAATACATGTTATGATTAAAATACAGCATTCTGCCTCGGTCATTTCACACATGACAGAGAGAAAGTGGCTTATTATTCCTGACTTTTTAGGTCAAAGTGACTAGCAGCTCCTTTCAAAATTACTACTTTCCCCTCGTAGAACTGGCAAACAGGCAACAGGGGAAAGTATTTCAGACTTCTCAAAGGCTGTAGTAGATTTCCGTCTTATTTTGATGGATAAGAGCATGTAAAAATCTCTCCCTACAAGAGTCCTATTTGCTCTGTCAAAGGAAAAGCACTCATTTTTGACAGATGATTGCTGTCTAAGAAAGCTAAAGGAAAATCTAAATTATACTTCCAAGGAAACATTTGATCAAGTATTTGCCAGACATAAAAATGTGGTGACAGTAGTTCAGGTGGTGAAGGCATAGGAGACATCAATTTCATTAATTTAAGACTTTAAAAGACACATTTGTATCTCCTCAAAAGCTATTTCAAATCTAAAAAGCAAGCCTCACTGGAACACATATTCTAATTTGTTAAACAAAACTATATATACAATTTTGTAAATGTATATTTGTCAACTCATTATAAATGTAAAGCACACAGATCTCAACCCTACTGAAAATTTTAAAAAGTTACAACCAATTTCAGTGACCTTTACCTATTCTTACAAGAAAATATTTCTGTCAGAACTATTCTTTAAGTTGTTCCAAGGTGATTTCCTAAAAAAAAAAACATTGAACCAAATAATGGCATTTTCCGGATAAGAGGAAATTGCAAATGGATGAAATTTGTTGTATTACAGGGAAAAAAATTAGGATACCAAAACCATCCAGTTTTGTGCCAGTCTGTTGGAGCCGAATATCCTTGTAGCATTGGTTAGACAGAAAATGGCAGGTCTACTCCATTCCTGCACAATGTCTCTTTCAGCATGCAAGGAAAAGCAACACATCGGGTGTTACTAAGCCACAATGAACCCCTGCTGCACCTAACAGAGCAGCGGGGCAATTTGTGCACGAGGCAGACTGAGTTCACCAACAGCAGAAATCTCCATGTCATGTTAGCTGCTGGAGTCCATTTACTGCATGCGGCATGGTAAATTCCACTGGGGAGTGAAGCAGTCATGGGAACATTAGTTGTTTAGCCCTTTGTATCAGGGAGAAAATGTTTGCTTTGTGTTTAGCTCTGTGGCAAACATTATAAAAAAATACTTTTTCCAGAAAGAAGACAGAATCTAAAACTCCACAAAAGGATCAATCTTGTGCTTGACACCGGATGCCAGGAAAATGACTGTAAAATATATGAAGTCAAATGAATACCAAATCTTCGCAGAAACTGTCACTCCAGGGAGTTTTATATTTATTAATCAACAACTTCCCTTGGACTAGCAAGTTTGCTCCTTCAGCACAAGAGGGAAGCCTGTCAGCACTATTCCCACGGCTATGATTACAGATAAAATTTCCCTTGGGTAATTCAAAATGAAGGATTCCAAGACAAAATGTTCAGATCAAATGTTGCTTAACTACAAAAGAACAAATTTCATGTCAAGTAAAATGCATCTTCTTATAGATTGACACAGTGGCCGCTGTTGCTATGCCTATTCTCCATAACGAAAATAACTAGCCATCATTTCATGGCAGCTCCTGGCAGAAAATGGCGATCACTCTCTGATGGCGTGTAACAGAGCTTTGCAGAGCCATCCCGCTAAAGGCCAGGTTTGTTTGAAGTTCGCTTTGCAATGCATCAGTGGCGATGACCTAGATTTCCTATCTTTTCCTCCAAGAGTGCAGAGAGACAGCCTCGTTTCAGCCCTTTTCCATCTTCTAACTATGTCAGCTCGCCTGTAAACATTTGGCACAGAGTCACATCACTGCGTCTCAGTTTCCCTGCAGACAACTCTCTTTTCCTGGTGTTGACTCTTGACTCCCCTCACTTGTTCCCTAAGAAGGTTTGGAAAGCTGAACAGATGGTTCTGATGCTAAATATCAAAGTAAGAAAAGAGAACCAGCATAATTGGATAAATCATCCTTTTACACTTTTCAACACTGCAGAGCATTGTGGCCTCTGTGTTAGCCAGCCTTTGTTGTGACTGTTTGCCTGTTAAATATTTGTCACATTGCAAAATTTACTAGATAAAAAACTGCAACAGTCAGAGATGCTAAATTCTGACAAATTAGCTGACATCTTCATTTCGTTGCATCTATACTTTCCCTCTACTTATCAGTGTAGACTAATCTAAGCGAAGTCACGGGAATAATACAAGTAGATCAGGTCCAGAAAGAAAAAATTTGAATCACCTTATAATAAAATGTGCAGCCCAGAAAATTGTCTTTTCTGCAAGATATAATATCACTTGGAAAGGCAGATTACATGAATTAGAAATTCTAAAACAACTAATTTCAGCATAATCCGTCACAACTGAGCCTGAGAGACCACCTGAACACATCCGCCTGGCCTCTGGATGCCAGTAAAAACAGAGTGCTGCAGAGGGGAGCCAGTTAATGTTCATGAAAAACCTACAGCTCAGTGTAGACTTTGTGTGTGGCTCGAGTCCTGGCTGTTTACACCACTCTCTACTTTGCTTTTTAATACCCACCATGCACGGCAGCAGCTGAAAATGTAAAACGAACAGTTGAGCATGATGGATTGCTCCATTTCCACATTGCAAATAGAGTATTGTCAAAACATTCTGCAAAGCCGTAAAAAGTCTGACCTACGCTCTGTGTAAGTTAACTTTACCTTGGAAACCAAGCAGAGTTCGGTGGCTGCTGCCATTTTGTGGAGCAGAGTAATTACTCTATAATCCGAAACTGTTGCACATTCTCTGTGCAAACATTTCTCCTAAATATGCTGGGAGAAATTAATCCTAATCAGAAAAATCTTAAACTGATTTCAGATTAGTTTTTAGATTTTGCCCAGATTTTAATGCCAGGTGTTCAAATACCATTATACAAAAATCTGTTTAATGTTAATTCAGTAAAACCGTTTTAGTGTATGCATGGGGGGGAGGGGGATTATCTGATGCATGCAAGAAGCTGGTCACAATTGTTTTACGTACAATCATGCAGAGTTGACCAAACATGTATTCGCAATACATAAAAATTTTGAGAATATTCTTCCATTCACCTCCACTATGTACAACACAATCAGTGCAAAGGTTGCTAATACAAGGTTTTATGGTACCAGAGTCTGCAGCTTTGTTTTGAGCAAACATTTGTCTTTCTCCACTGTGGTAAACTGAAGGCAAATTGGACTTAGTATAAAGCAAAAAAGAAATAACAAGAAAAATCAGAAATTCAAACTAGCACAACTTTTTTGCAGTAATCATGTGTGACAGGTATTCATTCAGTAACTGCTTTCAGTAACACACATTGCAGTTACTGTGCCGATATCAGCAGCGTATTTGTCAAGAAACTACAGAGAGGACCTAAAAATGTCACAGAGCCAAAAACATTCCTGTATTTGTACTGAACTACATTGTTTATGGAAGCTGCAGATTATTTATGTCTCCCATCTTATGCTGTCATTCCTTTAAATAAAGAAATTACATCAGACGCACAAACTGGGCCATGTTGATCATGGCATATTTTCTGCTCAAAGATGCTGCATGCACCAAGCCTCATCTGACTCTGGCACGTCATGCAGAAACTTAGATGAAATATTCAACACGATGCCTCTGAAGACTTTCTTCTCCGACTAAGCAAGCTACATCACTACACAGCAGTTTCTCCCCAAATTAAAACCGCTGCTCATTTATTTACATTTATTGTTCAGTCTAATAAGCAAGACTGACATGCAATTTCACCGGTATAGTGAAAAATTAGAGGCTTTCTATAGATTAGTTGAAAGAATTGAATACTTTCACTCTTCAGTGTTTTTCTATAAATCATTCTCATCCATCTGTAAAATACAGCAGCATCTTAGTTTGAATATCATTAAAAGTAATGCTATTTACATCATTTTATTAAAAAAGTAAAATTCATATTCATTACAAAGAGTGAAATATTTAAAGATTTTTTTTTTCATAAGAGTTAAATATTACATAGGGCAAATGTAAAAAAAAGAGGCTGGAGAAGCTGGCTGCTCATAGTGCTGCATCCAAGCACATAATTAGAAAGTTGAGAGGAAGGAAAAAGTGGGGCATTGGAGAGGGAAGTTGGCTTCTGATAAAAAATTAAATAGGCATATCACAAAAGATTAAAGTATCAATGTCCTTCTCAAGAAATGGGGGAAAAAATAAGTATCATTCAAGCACTTATTTTTATTTGGATAATGCTATTTGGTTTTTATCCCAAAGCAGGGGATTATTTTTTAAACTTATTTGGAAACATGCATAAAGTGCATGAACCATTACTTTCTTTAAACTTTTATCAAACATTAAAAAACATTTTTTAAAAAGAATTTCTGACCCAGGTATGTTTTTAACTAAAAACACCAACTGAGCAAGAAGAAAAACAAGATAATTAGAAGAAATCCCGGCAAACGCTTCAAGAAGAGCAAGCCACAACTTTTTTGTTGATCATAGATGTTGGAGCCAAAAAGAAAAAAACTAGTAAAGCATTAGAGATACTATTTTCTTCCTTTCATTTCTGTCAGACCTAAATGTTTTAGATCACACTTTTGGACATAAAGTAAAGATGACCTGAGTAAAAGCTGCCAATAGATCCAATCGACTTCATCATGTCTGACAACATGAAGTCGGCTTCACATCAAATTTAATTCTTGCAAAATTTAAGAACACATGAGAAGCAAAGTCACTTTCTGGAATGCTGAGGCTAAACAAAGTAACACTCTGAGGAATAGCACTTTAACGCAATGAGTAAATTGTGAGCTTCTGCATAAGCAACAATTTCATGATACTATTGATTTTTGTTGAAACAGCAAGTTCTTTGGTTCATTGTGGATTCCTTAGGCACAAATTGACTCACGTTATTCGAAGTCCTTCAAGGAATCGCAGCTTTGATTATCACCCAACACCTTCCTCTCAACAACAATCTCTGACAAAAGATTTGGTTATCTTTATTGTCATTTCGCTGACAGTTCCCAGCTCAGCACACCTATAGAAATTAAGTCCCGGATCAGCGGACAGTCGAGGATCCCTTACACAGCAATACAAGATGAAGGAGTTCACAGGGGGGTTTTTGATTTAAAACCGTAAACCTAATTTATTTGAGCCTCATGACAGATTTGATAGAGCTCAGGGTTCAATACAAACACACAAGACAATAGGGATTAGCTGAATTGTGAACATTGCGTAAGCTATGGTTTAAATATTTGTAATCCCTAGAGATTATCAACAGGAATATTTATTAAACTTAATGTCGCACTCTCAGCGTGTGAAGCCAATGTAAAATTCTTTCATTTTGCACAGAATAAAAGTCAATAAAGGTGATTCTGACATATTTTATAAAATAAATAATGATAAAGAAATAGAGAGCAATAGACACACACATATTATGTAATAACCAGAATATATAAACACTGAAAATAAACAAGGTTTTCATGTGATATTTTTATATTCTTAAATAATACATTTTAATATTCACACGCCTGCAAATTTCCAATGGGTGAGCCCTTAGCAGAAATTGAAAAAAGTTGCCTTTTTAACAAGTTACATTTCTTAGGTTATTAAAAATAGGAAATAAATAAATGATTCATTCCTCTCTTTTCTCTTTGTCATGCCTTTCTGCTCAGGAGGAGGTGGAATAAACCATTTTGGTTATTGAAGGAGACAGTAGCACCACTCAGAGTGGCATGATTTACTGAACACTGCCATGGGTCCTTTATTCAAATCAGATATTGGACAACAGCTTTCTCTTGGTTTTGCTTGAGAGAGAATTTGCATGCATCATAGAAAGATTGATACAAACAAACTGATGTGCATATAAGTTTGCATTTTATTCCCCTTTTTTCTTTTATACTTTAAAGGAAGAGTTGCAGCTTTTTCGAAAATCTGAATCAATACAGAGGTGAACATTTTTCTGGACTTAGTGGGTAAGAGAATTTGGAAAACAAGAAGCAGAACTGATGCATCAGGACGGCCTGCTTTTTTACTTCACCTTTATAATTTAATGCTAAGCATAAAGCCTTCAACACAGGCTTTGTATTTTCTCCTCTTTGTGTGGGCAGCATCACAATAAACATTTGGCCTCCCGGGATAGCTCAGTTTAATAACGTGCTTCCTCACAGCGGAACAGAGCCAAGAGAGCAGTAGTCTGTCTCCGTTTGCTCTTTGATGTTTTACAAAACCTCTTATGTCCAATATCCAATTTGATCAACTCAACTCACAATGAGGCCAGCTGAGAAAGGAATCATTATAGGACCAAAGGAAGAAAGTAAAGAAACATAAATTTAAATATTTAATGAAATGAAATGTGAAACAAGTGATGTAAAATGACTGCAAACACACCTGAAGTCTCTGATGTCACTGTGCCCACCCAGGGAACGTTTTTGCTTACGTTTGTAAATTTGGATTTAACAGTACGCTTATAGCAAACCAACTTACACAAATGCTTTCTTGAGGTCAGACACTAATGTTGGATGAGAAATCCTAGTTCATGGCTTAATGTATCCCAAAGGTTGGGTTGTGGGCAGGACTCATCAACCAAGCATGCTCATCAATGTTTTAGCAATAAGCATTTTTTTCACTGGAACTAGGGAGCTGAGCCCAGATCATGATTTATCACTCCAGAGAACAAGTCTATAGTTCAGTGGCAATGTGTTTTACACCACTGCAGCTGCTCAGCCATGGAATCTATTCCATTAACCTTGCTGTGTGTTTTTATATTGCCAAGTTAATGTCACTCCCAATCACTTCAGCTTTATTAATAACACTAACAGTTGACTGTGGAATATTTAGTTGCAGGAAAAAATACATAAATGAACTTACTTCTCAGGTAGCTTCCTATTCTGGTACCGTGGCGTTAACTATTCTTCCATAAATGTTTGCAGATGCAACCTGCATGCCTAGTTTGAGATTGTATACACTTGCATGTCACACAAGTCATCGAAACATCTGAATTTAATGATTTAAAGCGATAGGTGAATATTTCTGGAGAGGCGAAAAGAACTGGTGGTGCCAAAGCACTTGTTTACTGCATCCAGTGTGGTGTGTGTGTGTGTGTGTGTGTGTGTTCTCAATCAGAAGCAGAAGAGTATTAATTGGTGAAATTGTCAAAAAAATGTGAAAAGCATTTATCATTTACTAATAATTTCAGTGAAGTTCTGTTTTTAATTGTGCTATTTTGAGCTGGAACACATTTTCTCACTTCAAAAGGCAAAAGCTGGACAATATTGGCCTTCAATAACATGCCTTTAGATATTTACCCTTGGCAAAATATGTCCCCTGTGATACTAAACAAGTATGTTTACATGGAGACCTTGATGTCAAACAAGGAAGGGAAAGAAAAAAGTCTGCTGAAGTTTACTTTGAAACATTTTCCGCCTTTAAACAACTGTTGTACCTTGTTAAAAAAAAAAGTTGTGCAGCATAATGACCTTTAAATAACAGCATAAGGTTTTAGTAAGAATCATGAGAAAGAATCCTTGAGCAAGTCAGCGCATGGCCAGGATAAAAACATCTGATCAATAATTCATTTTAAGTGATGCACTTCTGCTGATACCGTAGCAGGGGACAGAAAGAAAGAGATATATGGGGAGTCTCCAGAAGCATTTAGAATGAAACAGAGCAAACCAGAGTGGAAGGGAAATGACAGATCACTATAGATGAAAGAAGAAACAATGAAGGGGAAATACAAATGCAAGTCATTCAGAATCTAATGTTGTCTACATGCACCTCTATGCATCTGACAAGCAGCACTAGCATGCTCGACTGAGCTAAATGTAATGCTTTACAAACATAGCTTTATTTCCTTTTTTCACCAAAGGTAGAGGTGAATAGACAGACAGAGATGAAGATGGAAATACAGAGACAGACTATACATTTAGCTTAGGCTGGGAGCCAATAAGTGACAGAGTTGCTATCCAGGATAAAACAACAAAGATCCATAAGAAGATTAGGAAGATGACCTCTAGAGATAAAGCACTAGGTGAACATTTTAGGCTGCAGAAACCTTGAGTGGAAGAGGAATAACCGCTATGCTCCTTAGGTTCACCTCAAGACTTTACCAAAGGGCAGTACAGAGTCACTAATGTCCTGCATAGCAGCAATAGATGTAGCAATGAATTGGGCTGTGCATAGATGCCCCTGATACTGTTAGGCATGTAATAGCAGGGTGTAAGATATCCGTATCTCTTTACCATCTTTACACAATCGAAGATCCAGCATAACTTCTAAGTCCAAATTCGTAAAGAACCAAGATGCAACCACAGCTGGAGCTATCAAATGCTGTCAAAGGAAAGCTGTTGACATGTGGATGTCTCAGTATAGCAAGGCCTTATTATCACATGACAATGTGCGATTGTCCAGTGCTGGTAGGAGTCTTTTGATAAGGTTCAAAATTCGGTTCCAAACTCTCCCAATGATAGATGGTCTTCTGAAGTGCTGCTGAAATCTCAGCAACCAAAACATCCAAAAAGCTTTCATTGTCTTCCCCTCAAAGCTCAACATTCTGCACCACACTTTAGCATACAGCACTGAATGAAAATAAACATTTTGACTGATATTTCTGAGGGTTTCTGATCTTCAATTTGTCTTAAGAAGGACAGAGACTTCTGTCTCTATCTTATGAATATCGAAGGGTTCCTGCGTCACAGATGTGAACGCATGCTTGCCATTACAAGACTTTGTGATTATTATTATTGCAGAATAATTTCTGTATTGTCCACAAGAAGGGCATGCACAAAATGCACGCCCGATAGCGGATGGAGCATAATGTTCTGTGACTACTTTGCTACCTCATGGCTACAACCCTTTGTAAATATTGAGTGAAAAACATTTTTGTAAGCACTAACAGTGCATCAAGGTCTTGCTGCATGAATAAATAAAAAAAACAAGTACCACCATTTATCTTTTATAGACAATTATAATAGAGTTTGTCCAATTCTTAGCTAAATAATGTTTAAAACTTTAAAGTATTAATTCCAGAGATTTGACAGACACATCGACTATTTCTCCCTTCTCAGTTATAAGCATTGATTGTGAGAGGATGCCATTTTAGATAGTCTTTGTCAGAAATGTCCAAGGGCACAGTGGAAATATGTGACCCGCTCTCCTTGTCTTCAATGGAGGATTCAGAACTGCTGCCAGTATCAGATGCCAGGGTTTGATAAAGCCAGAGGCAAGATGGCAACTTTCCACCCTGCAGCCTGCATTTTAAACTGGTTTCTTCCTGCATCTTTCAGATGAGCTCTAACACTTTGCCTTTTGTCATCTCATTAATGTTTTAAGCTATTTAAAGCATTTAAATTACATATTCTTTCTTAAGTAACTGGTTTGATGCAAAACAGTGATTTCACTTTACAAAAATACGACCAATATCCCAGACTTTCACACCAAATTTGACACGAAAGCCCCTCAGTAACTACAGTGAAGCAACGCCTGTAATGTGTCATGGTCTTCTCCAATCTCCAGACTGCAGAGCCTTTATCTGCTAAACCCATCTGGGAGCTGTGCCTTTGACAAGCTGCATCAGAAACCATGGGGTAAATTTGTCAGTTAACTTCCCAACATGTAATTCACTCATGGGGATAATTAGAAGCTAACAGAGTTGTGAGACAGAAAAAAATTAGGTTTCCTTGAAAAAAACGAGATACACATTTGCCTGAATCTAGTTTCTTTGGCAAAACAGGTAAAATAAACAGGGCAATATATTTAGATTTGTGTGTCAGTGCTTTTCATTCTAAATCAGAGTTACTCTGCTAGAGTTAGTCAATTTTGCTGCACAGAAAACTAAGATCACATAATTCTGACCCTGTATTATTTTAACTAAACCTTCTATTCGAGGCTACTTCAGGATTAAATGCACTTCCTTGTGCTATGTTATTAAATAAATCATAATACAACAAAGATAAATATTTATTTCATAATCAGATATTGAAAACATTCAACCTCTGAGAGAACAGGGCAACTGAAAGTGTGTAAAGCTGTCAAAAGAATATTTTAAATAATCATTTAAACCTCCAAACAAGGCATGTGCTACTTAAATTGAAAATAATGCATATTTTTTGTGCTCCATATTAAGTGTTTTAGCTCTATGTCTCAAGTTTCTCCCCTGACGCAGCCCATTCCTCATCATGAGACGCTTCAGACATGAAGGTCTCAGAACTGTCTGGTCCTGCTGGGCTCTGCATGCAGCCCAGGTGTCGTTGCTTCACACCAGGACCCCTCACTGTCACCACCTGTTTTCAGATATTTCTCTCCCAACTCCTGTTCGGGATTCTAATCCATGTTCGCACAAAATATCACAGTGCTTTCAATAAAATCCCCCCAACTCCTGCAAAGTATCTCTATTCTCTTTGGTTTTAGTGTTGTTTCACAACAGAACTACTTGAAATATATTTCTCTTGTGCCATAATGCTTTAATGTCTTCATCTTATCATCCAACAAAGTTAGAGATGTGGATGATGCTTGACCTCTATTGCAAAGGCAATCTTTCCAGAAGAGCTGAAGTTAGAGTAGCAAAAGCGGTGCAGACAGCTGTGTTCAGATGTTTTGCTTTTTAGAGTGTACACTATGCAGCGTAAATGACAGCGAAGTTAAAACCTCATGAGTAAAACATGGACTTATTCTGGGGGAAAATAGGCTTGAACAAACCTCTGCATGGCTCCCTAAAGTAAATCTTTCTGGTGACCTGTTATTTTCAGAAAATGGGCACAGCGCTGGTCTGAATCAACACAGATATTACAGCAACTATTTGAATGTTGCTGTAAATCACATTCCTTGCTGTGGTAAATTACTAACAGATTAGGCTCAATGAAGCACACTTTTACATATTTCTAAAGGGTGTTTAATTCTTGCAGCTCAAGTTGATTGCCACACAAATGTTCTCTTCAAGAACTAGATCTAAAGAAAGCTAGAAGGGCATGTAAATGAAAACAAGGAAATAGAACATGAGAAATTATCAAAAGTACAAAACAAGGAAAATCAAAAACAACCCAAGACCCTGATATTATTGATAAGTCGTTAAAGTTATTGAAAAATGTGTTCAAAATCAACTATTGCTTGTTTTTTGTTAACTTAGTAAGCTATAAAGCTGTAGTGAGAGGGAAGAGGATGTTTAGGTGGAAAAAATAAGACTATAAACAGTTCAGCACTTAGAAACACTCCATACTTGTTTGAAATCAAAACATTATGAGTCTGGCAATGAATTCCTCACCTTCACTGCAAAGAAGACTAGTTCAGGATGTTATTTCCACCCAAAGACACCATCCTAAGCAATTACTTCTTATAATGACAATAATAGTTTATTTATGCTGCAACATGACATTTTTTTCCTTTGGCAACTGACGTTGGGATTCATTTCAAATAATCGGTCTGATCACATTTTTCATAAAGTCACAGACAACTTTACTCGCATGCATCCCAAAGGGCATACACAAGCAGGAACATCCAATTACATCAAGCCTAATCTGTGATTATAGATCAGATGATTCATATCAAGCAACGTAGATCAAATGTAACATGTCTGATCTGTTTGAAAGGCCATTTATTTATGCGACTGCTTCATAGAACAAATCATATTTCAGCTCCTTGCTTACAAGTCTAACTGGATTAGGAGTCACTTTCAAGTATTTTTGGAGAGCAGTTTGTTGACACACAGATGAAGGGTTATGTTTGGGAAATCATGTAGTCTTATACTTCAGAAGGAATTAATAATTAAAGCTTGAATACAGACAATGAATGACGGGTGGAGGTTTAGAATATGTCTCCCTATTTTGATATAACAACTTAAAAACTGAATGCACACAGTGATCGTTTGACAAATGTTAATATCTGTATGAGTAATAAATACTAAAAAAAGTTAAAACAAAGTCGTGCATAATTCTTCAGTCAACCATATCTTTGGAGTAAAATCTGAAAAGTGTGGCATGGAATTGTGTTCAGTCATTTTGACACAGGTCTCCCAACAATCCATTCTAATTTTCTCAGATGTCTCCTTGGTACATGGAGTCCAACTGTTTGTAATTTAATCTAAATTCAAACCCAGTTCAGTCCATCATTTAAAAATAGCACAACTGCAAATCTATCAAAAAAAGGCTTTCCTTTGAAACCTACAGTCTTCTTTTTTATTTTTTGTTTAAGAAGATTTGTAGAAATAAAATTTTTTATTTTAATAAAATAAAACCTTGGCTAGTTATTTATTGCAAATATTCTGCAATGGTGAATAAGATTGGGTTCAAGTGATGCTCACTCTGACCTGTGGGTGGCAGTATTTCTTCTACTACTGCAGCTACCTGACCCTTAAGATAGTCTGTGATTAATACAGTGAAGAAAGTCACATTTTCTTTGAACAAATTAGTGTTTTGTATTGTGATTTAACAAAATTATAAATATGCCATTCCCTGCCCTCATACTTATTTTAGAACATGGTCTGTGCTTATACCCCCATTATGTAATTTTTACATAACAGTATTGCTAACACTATAATAATGGAAGTATTTTAGTTAAATGCAAAAATATCTAGTAAATAGTTACATTTTTCAAAATCTGTACCATGTGTCTGTAAATGATCTGCTGTAGCATCTAGCAGATCATTTTTATTTAGCTTCTCTTAACCATTATAAATCAACTTTACAGCGAGGAAATCATGACAGATGGGATACTTCTTGTGCTCACGTTCCCACTCTGACTGCAGAGACCCATCCATACCGCCCAGGGGGCCATATGTGCTGTACTTCTCCTTGAATGAGTGCAGTGAAGGGGCATGGAGGCACGCCAGATCACAGTCGCCTCGTCGTGCTATTTGAGCCAATTAAGCCACATTTATTTGTTCCCTTCAAAACTGTCCTTATTTTCTGCCGGAGACACTTTTGACTTTCAAGAAGCCGTTTGGTAATGTATCCAAATGATGGTTCATTTGCGCTTCAGGGCCAGGAGAAATAGTTTTAATAAACCATGTTATGATCTTGAGAACCAAATAAGTAATGCAAGGCTCAGGGTAAAAAAATGTCTGAAACCTAAGGCTACACTGTCACATCAGAAAGAGCTTTTAAGGGCCACTTCCACCAACATGTGAAATGTCAACTGTCTTCAGATGCCTGTCAGTGGAGCCGCTGACAAAAGAGCCGACCCGTTTGTCAACAAAGTATTAAACCAGACGGGGAAAAAAAGAGTGGAGACAGACTGATGCTATTATTGACTGCCTAAAAAGAGAAATGCAAATGGAAAAATGCTTAATAGGGTTTGATCTATTAATTATTTTTGAAATTAGTGAATGGGGTCTTGGTCTAGAGTGCCCTATATTATATAGCAAAGATTCTGGTGGCCAAAGACTCTGACTGAAAAGACAGTCAAATAAATTTTGACTTCTTCTCCAGTAAAATGCCAGCTTCTCCGTCTGCTTTGCCCCGGTCAGTGAGACCGATTAAGTGTGATTATGAGCTCTCCAACTGGTCTCCCCAGGGCCGAGGAGTCATCGAGACAAGAGAGAAAAGGCCTTTCAGGGATGAACTCCAAACTGCAGTTGCTACATAGGTGACCTGAACGCAGGCATTACCAAGAGTGAAGCAAAGAGAGAATATCCTTCATTTTAGAGCTCCGTATGAAAACCGGATATTTTTACCATTTATCTGGGGGACAAAAGTTTGAAACATTAAACTTGTCAGCTAAATGACAGATATATAGATGGAGCATCTTAATCTGTCAGTCTCACTCCTATGATGGACACTTTGGCACATGACAGACTCGGACTTTCTATTTCAGGATGTAGGTTCAGCTGTCAGAAGCAATGACATCACCCGCCTTGCATCCACTAATAGATTACGATTATAGTCAGAAATATACCCAAATTCTCTTATTTAAATAATGTAATAGAGATCTTAAAGCAATATAGCATGTTACAGCATGTGAAACACAATATTTAGATTAATTATACACAGATGTATTTGAAAGTTTTTTCTGTGAGTTTATGTTTACAGTTAATGAAAAATTGACATTTATAATGAGAAAAAAAATAATGCAGACATATACTCTTAATTTAAAATATTTTTAAAAGTTATATGCAAAGGGTACTTTTAATCTGGCAAACGACTCATTGGGACGTATATTCTAATTTATTGATTAAGACGGTAGTCATATTCAATAAATTAGAATAAATGTAATAAATGTACAAAATACCTTTTGAAAATAACCTTTAAGCAGGTACTATATGTACTTCTCATGTTCTGCATTAAAACTTTTTTTATTGATGTGATGTAATATTCAAACTAAATGTTATGGGTTTTTTTTACTTTAAGTGAAAAAATATCAGCATTATAAACAGAAATAACACATTGAAAAACAGTGCATGATTAATTCACACTGTGTTTCACTTACTGAATTAAATTTGAAATAAAACAACTTCTCAAGAGTAATTTAATTGAATTTATTGAATAGCAGAACATACAAAGCAAAATTTTGAAAACCAGATTGCCAAAATAAAAGAATTGATTGCTCCATCAGAATGAAAGTGACAGCAACCTATATGCAGCCAGTTTATTAATCTTTTTCATCGCTTTAGCCAACAGCTTTCACAACAAATAAATATTCTCCTGTCAGCTTTGAAGGATTCAACACTATTTTTGGGTTTTATGGCAAAATTCACCGGTGGGAAAACCTCTGGGGAAATGACTTTTTTTCTTTTCTTCTACCTTCGTACTATTATTAATCAAACGTGCAATGCATACAAAGAAGCCGCTGGAGCAGAATTCACTTTTTTCGGCTCTCAACAATACTCTGCTGACCAATTTCCCATCACTTGCTCAGACTCACCCCATTTTGAAGAAGCAGCACTTCGACTTTATTACCACAGCTCTAGCAGACAGGGACTCATAAAGCTGACGGGTGTGATAACTCGTCCCCCACCTTGTCATTGCTCGGAGAGGAAGATGGAACAAAGGTGTGATGGGAAAGGGCATGAAGTCATCAACCCCGCAGTGTGTTCAATGGGTTTTCCTTGTGACACCCTGTCGCTCCAGATTTAAAGACGGAGAAGGGCCCCAAGCACTGATGTGTGATGGAGTGCTGGAAAATTCAAACAATGCTGATGTAGCTCAGCATTCTTATCTTTCTGTGTCCATCTCTGAGAGCAGGTTGTTCTCTTGATCGAGGGGCAACGGGGTGAGAAGGGCAGGAGCACTTTCTGACTCTAAAACCTGTTTTTCCTCAAAAATAACACCTATCTTTTTATCTAATTAATATTAAATCATGCACTTATGCTTATTTAATGAGCACATCCAGCTTCACCTGCTGAGTTACGTAAAAACATACTCATTAACTTAGCTTAAAATCTTAAAAGCCACTTTAAAGTATGAAATCCACATGTCAGAAACACATTTTGACTAACAAAAACACGTGCCATGTCAAAAATGTTGATTTTGGAGCACTGAAAAAAACATTTTGGGCTTCAGTGGGTTGTAAAATTATTTTAATGTCACACAAAGTTGTACAAAACAATGTCACTGCATCATTTTTAAACTAAAAGGATGCCGTTTTTGTCCAACTGACTTTCGGTCAACACCAAATCATGTAATAAGTCAAAACCTTATATTCTTGCACTTATTAATCCACACAAACTCATGTCATTGCACATAATTCCAGAGTCAAGTTAGCAAAAGCATGTTAGCTCAGTGGATGCAAGGGCCAAAATGGCTTTTCACCTTCAGGATTTAAGTGGTTTGCCTTTTTAAAGTTTCCATAGGATCCATCAGGTAGGAGAACACGAACAGCTGTATCAAAATAGACCACATGTTTACTCACAATGGAAATGTAGACTAAGCATCTAATCATTTCTTTAAGGTTTTAGTCTTTCAAATCTTTATAATCAAAATATGGATTTTCTATTCAGTAACTTTACATAAGAATGTATGAGACGAACAAAACAACTATAAAAGAACAGAATTTGTCACTTTTGCTTGTTTGTGACCATTTTGATTGTGTCAAAGAGTGTGAATAGACAAACAATTAAAGAGGTTATCGCTTATGGGTGGCTACCGTCCTCTTTACAGCTGTGTACATTTGCCCGGGGCTACAGTCGACCCCTGCGCCAACACCAACTTATTGCTGGTGTAAATCAAACTCCAGCCCCACACCACATCCTCCCACGATGAATATTTAAACACGTATACATACTAGGCTCCCTCGCATTATCTAGAATATTACTTGCCTCAAGTTATGCTTAAAATGTTATTTTTGACATTTTTGTTTTAAGAAACTTCTGTTATTCCAGACACGTCTGGATGAACGTATTAAAAAAAAAGAGACCTGCTTTCTGCAGCTGATGCCATTTTGTCTGAGAGGTTACCGAGGACACAGAGAAGTGACGGGGTGTATCCAGGCTAATGCATCTCTGCTCACCGACAGATGACACACCTCCAGACCTATCTGTTCATTTACCTCCACAATCAAGATTCACGGCTCTATTTTCCATTGCGCCGCTTGCCAGAGGTGCTTTGTTTTCTTCAGTGTTAAATGAATTAAATGGGCGTGCTGCCAAAAAGCGTGGCTCGTTCAACATACCAGAAATAGCAGCGTGTTGGAGGGCTGAGGTGTGCACGGACAAAAAATCCGACTGCGTTCACCAGCTGCCTGCAGCTGAGTCAAAAGTGATGGATTTTAGCTTCGCAAAGCCGCACTCTGACCTCTATTTTTCAAAGGCCAAGCTGGGATAATGTCTTGAAAGGGGAAAAAACATAACGTAAAATTTGCTCTGAGTTATAATTATTAAAAGCATTACCTTTTAAAATGTCAGGGCCGATTCAGCACTCAAGTGCACACAGACAAAGATAGAAACTCAATAGTAAAACAGTGATAAGCACAGTTGCTCATGTAAATGAGCAGCATTAAGTCCTGTGCTCGAGAAGCAGCAGCAGCAGACAGCGGCTCTGCATGACTGGCTCTGTCAGCAGGAGCATACGGAGCCCTGGCACTGGCCAGGTGGCTCCTACATCTGGCCCATTAGCTCTCGACCACTGCAATGACTCTCTGTGCCACCAAGAGCCCTTCTGAAATAATATCATCAGGACCTGCAAGTGCTGAAGGCCACCTTGCTCATTGCCTGCTCAGAATAGCACGACCGAGCAGCACTCGGAATGCGGCCTCTCAACTCTGAGAACAGATCCAGTGATTAGCTTGCAAAACTGTCAAAGAGAAAGAAAAAAAGGATTTTTAAGTAGTTTTATGACTTCCAAAGCAAACATCAGTGCTACTCCTTTAAATGTGCCTACACAAGTCAAAAATGTTCTTCAGAGTCAATGGAAAAATGATGTATTATTGTCAACAAATGCTGTAGAACTGCAGCTATGAATAGAAAAGGAGACTCTGTAAACTTAGAACCAATCATGCACACCAAAATAAAATAATAGATTAATCTTTGTTTTGGCTACAACTGATGGGATTAAATTATCCATTTCATCACGATGTGTTCTGATCGTAACTCAGATGCAAAAAAGGCTCGTCTGAATATGCTGTCCAATTAATTTTACTAAAAGGAATGGAGGTGCACAGAAATCAAATCACAATCCTTAAACAATGCAAAAACAACAAAGACAATACAGCTGAGCATTTTCTTCAGTTCATGTCCTGAAGGCAAGTAGTCTGCAGAAATAATGCACTTTCCCAAGAAGAAAACACTGGATGTATAAAGAGCCAGACTGACGAAGTCACCCTTTTAGAAGTAACAGCATAAAAGGGCTGAATCTCTGCTTTCCACTCAAATATTTTACTGGTTTATCTCAATTCAGATCAATGAAACAGCCTTCAAGCAGAAGAAGAATTAACATTGGTGTGGGATTTTAGGGGAGTACTAAGTGTAGAAGGACAAGTAGAGAAATAGTCCATCAAATACAACCCAATGCTGCTATTTGTAATCTATAAAAATGCATGATAATCCAGTGGTAGTATGAATGCAATAACATCTACACTTTTTAGCTATTACAGTTATACTTTCTGCCCTTTCAATGAACAGATTTTGCTATTCAGTTTACTCATATTTGTGTAACCCCAAAGAGCAGGAAAAAAAGTACAGCTATGTACTGAGCAATGGTGGATGAAAACTGCACCTTAATTCAATAGGTGTTTATTTTGAATATGTTTATTAATCCAAACAACCATATTTACAGGGTTCCTATATATTTTTCAGGTAAACATCACATGAAGACAGATAAGTAGGAAACAGGGATTAAAGGAAGATAGGATACTTGAAAGAAAGGAATTTAGGACAAAAGCAAGAAAGAATAAAACCATAGAGGCAATGAAAGACGGATCAACATAAAAAGTAGGGTTAGGACACAATGAATGAAGAAAAAATAAGAAAAGTAAACGGACAGAAAGATTGAAGGCAGGGGATATGGATGACAGGACAAAAGAAAGGAAGGAGAAAAAGAAATTAAGAACAAGAAGATGAAAGGGGAGATGCAAGGAATAAAGAAAAGGGACAACAAAAAAACAAATGACAGAAAAAGAAGGAAGGAAGGACACAGAAGGAAACATAATTAATGGGATTGTGGAAAAAGTAGAAAACTAAATATTTTCCATAATGGTATTTAGTTTTTTATGATACACTTTTTATGAAAAGTGTATTTTCTACACTTTTCTAAACCGGAATAACACTTTGTATATTTCTATATGCAACAAGAACCCAGTAGAAGCAGCACTCACAATTGCATATCATTGTATCAGCAACAGGACTAATAGTTACTTTTTGAGACAGAAACAGCACTATTTGGCAAATTGGTTTCAAATTTCGGTGGTCGAAAAGCGATACAGAGGCATTGAGTGAGAGTTAAGTTATTATAACTAAAAATTAATAAAACAGTAATTCCTGATGAAGACAAAAATGATGAGTGAGACTCGTGCCAAAGCTTATTGAACAGAAGCGTGTCTAACATGAAGACTGTAAATGTGCAGGGAGGCTTTATGAAATGCTGCAAGGCATAGCTTTGATAGGCCATCTCTGCCAGAACACTGTAGTTAAAATCTGACATGTTAACCCACAAACAATAACCACCTACACAACCACTGCTACTGATTTCGCTCATTACAGTACAAAAAATGACAGTAGTTCATCCAGTGAGAAAAACTGCTGGAATTCAACCTTTTTTATAAACTTTGCAATAGTCTGACAACATTACCGATTCGTGTTCAGCCGTTAAGAAGTTGAACTTTTCCATCTCCCATGTGCTGCATCGAGTCAGTCCGCAGGGGAGAACTGGGCATGTCTGAGACTCACCAAACTGCATGTAGATCTTTAAGGTTGGATTCTGCAAAAGCAGTGCGGCTAATGTGTTCCTCCTCCCCATCGTTGTTCTCTGTTCCTATGAGATAAAAAGAAGAGTGTTTTAAAATTAGATATATTTTTAATTTAAACAGATGCAACATGTCTGTGACACATCTGGAACTGGACAGCTGATGTGTTCCTGAGTAATATGAAATTAATTGAGGGTTTATCCCACATACCTGGATACACACTGAGGATTTACTCCCCAACCAGCCTCTTGTCAATGTCAAAAACCTTGTAAGAAAGATCCGACAAGAGGAGGGGACTCTGTCGTGAAAGCTTAGCAGCAGATGTTGGTGCAGGCCCCCCCAACAGTTCATCCACCCACCTACCTTCCCTGCAGCTATAGTTTCTAACTTTATGGTCAGCTTAATGCATATACTGCTATTCTTAAAACTGTCAAACTAATAATATCTTCAACTGGAGTCATTTGCTTGTCTTCCAGTGAGAGGTGCTTCAGTAAAATGACCTGAGGGCAGTTTTGGCAGCTAAGTGGACTAGAATAGCATAGTGGAAAATAGTTATCATGGAAAATATGACCAAAATCTAGTGCAACAGCTCTGCAAAACAAGGCCAATTTTCGTTGTGAAATTTTATTACATCTTGTGGAGATAAAACTCTCTGTCACAGCTTTTAAAATGTATAATTCATATGCACAACTGTGTTTTCTGTTTGGATTTAGCCTGCTAACCACTGCGCTTAGCTACAGTAGTTGGACAAAATATGCATGTATTTTACACCTGTTCCTTTTAAAACAATACATTCAAATTATCTGCGGTGAAAACGTCTGTTTATTTCTAAAATATTTATAGATATAAAACGAAAACACCTCAATTTTTTACATAAATAAGATAAAGTTATACTGTGAGCCAATTTCAAGATGTTTAAAAACGTTCTCATGTTGCACCAAAATAAACAAACAAATAAATAAATACTTGGTTCCTTTTTCTAGTTTTGTCCAGCTAAAGACTACTAAAACACATTTAGCTGAAGAACAGAAGATGAAACCATGTCGCAAACGTATGATGCAAACAAAAGTCAATAACTTACAGGCTGTAGAACGAAGACAGCAGGCTGGCAGGTCTGAAGAGGCTGAGCGCAGTAAATATAAAAGTTAATTTAATTTGTTGATAAAGGAATTAAATTCGTTTTAGAGAAAAAGAAGAGTTTTTTGGCGGTAGGTTGTGGATCCGGCGCTGCTAATGAGGAACAGCTGTGCAGGCAGGTGGTGTCGCGTGACCAACAGGGACAGAGACGTTCAGGGCGCATCCACTAACAAGTCACATAATGACTTAGACTGACTTCAACTCTATATTTGTTCAAGAAATGGCGTCTACATAAAACACACTTCTTTGCTCTAGTAATAAAATATGTTTTAAAAAATCCATCTTTTATTTCAGTAGCCAAAAAAAATTACGTAAATAATTTACATAAATATTTTGCCCTTATCAATTCGTGAACAAAAATGACTCCAAAAAGTAATAAGATTACGGTTACTTGGAGATTTTTTGGTCTGTAGTCCTAATTTGTCAAACTCTATCATACAAAAAATTGCAAAAATATTTCGTTTTCTCTTTAAAATGTTTTTTTAAATATATAATGCAACTATTATTTATAAATAATAAATGTTAGGCTAATCTAGATTTTTTAAAAATGTTTTCACTGGTATTTTTTTCTTTAGTGACTCAAGTTTGTTTGGAAAGACTTCTTGCCATCACCCTAATCTTTATCAGATTCTAATCTGAACTCTTCATTTGGTGATATTTATTTTCCCAATGCACTTTTGAAAGTGGGTCAAACCACCAAAATAACATCATGTATATACAACAGCTGCACTTTTAGGGCACAGTTTCATCAACACCTTAAATAACATGGTCTACATCTTCTACTAAGAATGCACCACATCCAAACCTGGGTAATTCCAGCTGTCATTAGATCTCCCCAATGTTGACAGAAACGAGTGTCGGGGTTTCTGGAGGAGCACCACAAGGCTGGTGAGTCTCATTCCCAACAGAAAACATCTATTCAAGTTAGCTGGGTCTGTTTGTTTCTGCATTGTTTTACCAAGACAACAGAGCGACGGGGTGTCATGGTGATTAAGGAGGCCGCCCTTCAACTGGAGGATGCTGCGTTCAGGCCCCCATGTTGGCAAGCATCTCTCCTTTTGTTGTGTGCGCCTGAAGCCCCCAGCCATTCACGGCGTGTCTACTCACTTTGCTGCTTGTGGAGAATTCCCATCAGCATGCAGCTAAGTTTGAAGGGTGGGTGGAGGGGGGGTTAAATGAGTTGAGACGAGGAGTTTGGTGCTCAGCTTTTCCTAATGCTCTGAAGCATTCAGGGAAACGTTGGGAAACAGGAGGGGCTGCAGGTCATCAAACAGCAGGAATGGCTTCACTTCTGGAGTCAGATTGAGAATTTCCAGGCTAAGGGGAATCTGAACTGTAAACTGAAAAAGCTGGATTACCAAAGCAACTATATCTGGTGTATGAACATACAAAAACAATCCTCTTCAAATTTGAGAACCATGTTTGGAAAATGGGAGAAAAAGCAGACTGACCTGATAGGGGGGCGAGTAATGATGGCTTGTTAATTCATAATCACCCTGAATTAATGATTGAGACAGACTAAGAGGCATGGGGCATATGGAAAAGAGAAGGCTGCAGATGCTCCCGAGCGCCTGGGGGGGGCTTGAAGGAATGGGAGGAACTCGGTGGCTTGTCACACACAAACACACATGCCCACAGGCATAAACAAGCACACATATGAACAGAAACACACGGAATATATTAAAACATCACTGACAAGAAAATGGGTTCAGCTTTAATCAGGGTTGAGTCGGCTGACAATGACTTTTCTTTTAGTAAAAATCTTGAAGACAGTCTTGGAGAATTCACTAATACGTTTCTGGATCAGAAATTACAAAATAAATGTCCTTCATTCCTGACCTTTATATTTCTAGTCTTTTATTTGAGGAAAGTTAAACCATGACTACATGAATTATGAATTAATATGGGTTACAACAACATTTAATTCCCCTTTGGGATCAATAAAGAATTTTTGAGTTGAATTTTGAATTTGGATAATAAGAAATAGTTTATTTCACCATGCAAAATGAGTTAGCTGACTCTTAATTTCTGATAAAAGTTAACATTCATTCAAATGGCTGTATGTTTAATTTATTTGGGTTATCTGTCTTATATTAAGATTTATTTTATATAAAATATATCAAATAGACAAAGCGCAAGCAGAAAAAAACCCAAGGGTGTAAATAGTTTTTCATCCCATCTGAAATGCATTCTTTAGCTAAGCTACTGAGAAATTCATCATTTATCTGTCAACTGGATCACAGAATGGTAAACAGGTCCCACAAGCATATTTTGCAACTGAAATGAAAACGAACCCCTTCAAGAAATGACGCCTCAAGCGGAAAGCAGCAGCAGGTTTTTTCACGTTGACCAAAAGAGATTATCTGGACAAGCCACAAAGAAATCTCTGCAGATTCATTTCTTGGTTGAGGAATATTGCACATCCTATCTTCTGACATACAATATAGCTGAGGGATGCTGGAATAAGTGCCTGGGCTGAGGCGCTGGGAGAGGCGTCTCTCTGCTATCAATATGTACAGCTGGTATAAAAAGGGGAGAAGAAAACCCTTCATCCCTTGACAATAAAGCTCGGATGGATGCCTGGCTCGTATTTTGCAAAACTGAAAGATTGCAACCCCAAGAAGCTGCCAACATGCTCTATTTTTATTATTTACGCTCATGGAATCAGGTATGGGTTGGGATTCTTGGAATGACAGCTGGCTCTGCGTCTTTTGTTTTCTACCTCTTTGCCATCAAAGCTTGGCCACGTCGTTACTGCATGAGCTCCTCGCAGAAATCCGTTCTGAACAGACGGGCTTAAAGAATATCTCCAAGTTAAAGCCGCTGCATGTAAGATGTATCTTCTTTGGTTTTTCATCAGTCTGCTAGATATCTAAGAAGCATAACGTGGAGAACTTGAAAAGCGTACCACAGGCTTATGCAAAAGTAGTTCTGGACATAGCAGTCCAACAGGTTCACAGGTACTTAACACCTTTGCAACAGATTTTACTGTATATTACTGGAACCAGATACCTGGCTTATAAAAGCTGTGGAGCCCTGGTATTTTTATTCAGTCTCCCCTGAGTCAATATTTTGAACAAGAGCATCTCTGGTAGCTTTGGTTGGAAAATTCACCACACTTCTTGTTCAAAATGCTACATCGGATTGCCTTCTTCCTAAAGAGCTTCCTGGTAGGCCTTGTATCTTGTCATACAAGATTTAACCAAACCCAACCATCTCAATGTAAAGGAAATAAAGGATTAGATTCTAATTTTACATTTTTACAGCGCTTCAGCACATTGGCAGAAGTCATCACTGGCCCCGTCACATGTGTAATTGAGCAGAGAGCTCATAAAGAGTCACCTAACTTTATGACTCTAACCTGCTACTGTGCTAATATTGAGAGTCTTTTTAATAAATGGATGATTTTCTAGGCTATTCCTTCCTGACTAAAATAGAGTGACCTTCAACTTAATAGAAAAAGGTTTCAGATGTGTGTTATATTAGCTTCTGCATCTGATCCTCTATAGTCAGGTTAGAAATTCCTCCACCCACCAGCCTACAACTTTGCTGGCTAATAAAACTTTTACTTTGATTTAATGTCTATACATTTTCAAATTCCCTGATCAGTATTTATGTCATTTTTGAGTCATGTATATATAGAACTACTCTTATAGTTTGATTGCATGTAGTTTTTGATTTATCCCAGCTGGATATTTTGAGCTGTACATTGCAGAATAATCCTGCATTTTTTAAAAGCATTATATGTGATGAGGATATTTTGCAGCAGACTGGCTAACCTTTGCAAAATTGGAGCCAATGAGGATTATTCATGCTTTTATGACCATAATCTGTCCCAGGTCAGTGGCTTGATGTAGTCGCTCAGATTTTAGCATTTAATTTTGTCGCAGATCTGTTCACTATTACATAACGCAGTACTGCTGCACAGGACCAGTCCATTCATTTCAGTAAGTCGTTGCCATTTGCTTGGCTGATTTCATATTGCTTAAATGAACTGTTGTTACAACTGCAGCTGTTGTTCGCTTCCCCACTTGGCAAGAAGCAGCTGATTGATGCCACTCATCCCGGCTCATTATTACAGGACGACACTCGGCTTCTATCCTCAGCAGAAAGGAGAACAATCTAAAATGCACTTAAGGGTATTTCACAGAGGTAAACCCGCAGAGGTCTGAGACCAAAGCCGCACCTCAGCGGTCGTTTGGCTTGTTTTCTTGCTGCCGATTGCCTCTGAACACAGATGGAGATTCATCTGCTGCCTGGTCCCTCTTGACTCGTTTTCCTCTTCTATTCCCATCTCTTTACCCCTCAACACCTTCTTTCTCAAGAGCCCGTCTGCCAGAAGAAGCCCTGTACCTCGCCGAGCGCTTATCAGACAGTTTATCCTTTTCCTGTGGGCGCCGTCCTCCATCTGTGGATGTGACAGCCAATCGCCACACCGACAGACCATTCCAAACTGTGATTTAGACACCTCGCCTTGCCAACACGGCTCTATCAATCCCCCTTTTCGTTCTCCCCATCCCTCGT
Organism: Phalloptychus januarius; assembly: GCA_902982915.1. Taxonomy (NCBI): domain Eukaryota; kingdom Metazoa; phylum Chordata; class Actinopteri; order Cyprinodontiformes; family Poeciliidae; genus Phalloptychus; species Phalloptychus januarius. The sequence continues at coordinate 4,699,836 of CADWAE010000467.1, forward strand.
GAATATTTCACACACAAGGCCTTGGCTTTCTGTCACACACAAAGCCTGACACCGACATAAAAAACACAAAATAAGAAGGCCGTCGCCGTCCTAACATTTTTCGGCTCCTATGAATGCCCATAGTTGCAGTATTAGGTGTATGTTTACATCTCACCGTAGCTTACATTAAAACTTCTGTGTGTTTTACTGGATTTTTTTATGACAAACCAATTCAAAGTGCACGAAAAAATATCTATTTGCTTTTAACAGTCATCTAATTGCAGTTGCTGGAAAGTTGTACAGGAAAAACTGAGACTGCAGCAGGACAATGACCCTAAGGTTATTACAACCAGAGCTGCAATGAAACAGGTTTAGATCAAAGTGAAAAGATGCCTTAGAAAGTCGAACCTAATTATGTGATACCTGCAGATTTCCTAAGTCCAATTTAGCTAGACAAAGGAAAATGTAAAAGCAACCTAAAGATGCAAAATGCTACAAAAAAATATGCAGTCTTCACTATCCCCATGTTTACATCCCGCAGTGCTTAAGCAGTCTCTTTCAGCTTGGCTAGATTTGAATCGCTCAGCAATAGCAAACATCCTCAAGAGGTATCTTGTTTTAATATTTTAGTCTGTAGAGATAGTGCATAACAAGCAGGCCTTTTCAAGAAAACAAGAGCAAACAGGACACTGGGAAAGAGACAGAGAAAGTGGCCAGAAGGGAGACGGAGACGATGGCTGTCTCGAGGGTGTCAGCCACAATTGCTTTCTCATTTTTAACTTGTCAAGAAGGCTTTATCTGTTTTATCACCAATGAAGCTCCAAGTGCACCAAAAGGCTAAGGCAGCTTGACAGAGCCAAAATGGCTATTACAAATTCCAAGAGGGCAGCAAAAGATTTAAAGGGGGGGAAAAAAAGGAAAAACTGGCTGCCATTTCTCAGCTCATTCCCCAGCTCCCTTTAGAAATATAAGAAAGCACAAAATTGGAAATTAAAAAAAGTCTGGGAACAGTAAATATTTCTGCTCCAGCAAAGTGTCAAAGGCAAAAACGAGGCCTCCAAATCTAAATCCATCACGCTGAACTCAAAGCAAATGCTCCCTGTGACAAACAAGCAAAATCAAATGAATAAAGTAACAAAAAAATGTAGCCTGGCACAGCAGGAGAGCGAGAGATAAACATTTGTGCAAAGTCGGTCAGGCCTAGTGGAGCGTCTGCTGCTCTTGGTTCATTTATGGATGCCAGCGATGTGTTAAATGACCATATGTGATAGGGTGAGAGCCCTCCTGCAATGATTTCCTGTCTGCGAAGGAAGACTAGTATGTAAGAAGAGCAAAAACATGCTTTGAGATGATGCAAAGTGCAGTTGAAAGAATGAAAAGAATGGTGGATGTTCGTACTGTGTTATTGCTGCAGCCAAGATAGTTTTAGCTTTCATTGCACAAATCTACTCCCGGCTCTCCAAGCAAGTTTTTAAAGAATAGAAAGAATCCAAGAGTGCAGCGTTCTCTATTACTCTTAAAAGGGATGAAAGGTGAAATTTTAGACTTTAAGCTAAGCTGAGTAATCAGGGACAAAGAGTTTTATACAGACAGGTTACCGATAAGCCAATGGTCACTGAGGAGGAGAAGCTTTGAAAAGATGGGAGAATGTTACAGTTCAACAACCACTGGTACAGCTCTCCACCAATCAAGCCATGGTGGATGAGCAGTCCGATAGATGCCTTCATTACAACAAAGCATCAGACGTATTGATGGGAATTAGCCAAACATAGCAACGGACCAAGCAAAGTCATAAAATCTATTTAAACAAACATTGAACTGTTCAGTCTGAAATGAATGTTGTACTTAAAAAACACATTTCTACTGTCAAGCGATTAATCTGAGCGCTCACTTTTTCAGTCAAAGAGGGATGAGAGAGGATGTGGTCCTAATGAACATGTACACTTATTGGAGCCCGGTGTTCCTCTCTGGGAAATAAAGAAGAAATACAGCAGTAAAACACGTCATATTTAGACCAAATTTGAAATAACGGTGAGATTAGTCCTTGTTTTGGGAGGTGCATCCAGCTCAGTGTCACCCACAAGTCTCACATCTCCACCTATAAAGTGTGTGAAAAACTGCACATCACCTACACACTAATATAAGACACATTGTGTAAATTTGGATTAATGCACACATGTAAGGAAATTCAACAAAATAACTGTGTCTGATGACAATCAGTCCTGCTGCCTCTGGACTCTAACCAACTTGAAGCAGCTCCATTTTATCAAGCCTTCTCCAAACAGAACATCTTCCCTCATCGCCACTGACAAGAAAACACACAGAAGATGCTAAGATGGATTGCCATTCGTACGTCCAAAGCGGCTAACCCCTTAAACACGAAAGGTCTCCCCTAGGAGGGCAGTCGCGGATGCATAATTGCCCATAATCATCTCTTCACCCAGCCTGCTGTGTAATTTTACAGCTTGACAGCTCTCTACTTTCGTGTTCTGCAGTACTTCCAGCACCATCAGCACTTCTGTGCTCAGGTTCTGTGGCGGTAATTTAGCTTTCACTCCAGATCTTTCATGCCTATCACCCGTGACTCACGCTCTAAATTTAAAACAGGATTGTCGCCACGAGTGGGAAGAATGAACAAGCACATGCAAACTGCAACTCTTACCGTGGGGATTTTGCAGAAAAAGTTTGTCTTAATATTAGTGTTTGAGATATACAGTTGAGTTAACTGTATTGCAATCAGACTGCATTTATGCATCTGCAAAGAATTTCTGATATGCAACAGCGAGAACATGCAGTATTTGCATTTTTGGTATGCATCTGGCAAAGCTGCAAAAGGAGTGGGAGGAATCTGCTGCCTGCCAAACACCGCCTGGATGGAGAATACATTCCCTTGGAAAAAGGCAAAGAGGACAGGCGATGGCCGCCAGCGCTCTCCAATCAGCCATGAAAACAGTATCACTGTCCCTGCTGCTTGGCCTTCCTGCAGTCTGCTACCAATTCAGGCTGAGGTAATGACACATGACCTGGGGACAGGGCCCCATGGGGATGGTCTCTAGCTCATATTAAGACCTGCCTACCTGCAATTACTGTGTCCATCGCTGCAGCCTATAACTCAAACACATAATGTACAGATTTAGAAGAGAGTGACAACAGATCTTAAGCTGCTAGAGAAATGCCCTGCAAGATTTAATAATGTAAGGAGATGGGAACTGATTTGCATGTCTTTTTGAGATTTTAAATTTATGTGGCTAGAGTATTTGCATTTCATAATTTTTGGATTTGGGCTTGAAACAAATGCTCCTTTCTAAACCAGAGAATATAAATAAACAATATTACTAAGAATACCGTCATGTGGCAAGGTAAAAGAAAAAAAAATATTTTTGAAAGCTATCATCAGGACAAAGTGGGAGAGAATGTTGGGAGACATAAGGTGAGGGAGGAAAAATGACTGGAAAGGTGAAAATATAGAAGCTGCTTGTAAGAAAAAAATACAAAAACAAACAAAAGAGGCTTGTAATTAATATACTCACCACATTTAACATCTTCTTTATTCATGAGCACCTGCTTCTGATGACCTGAAGGTCTTGCAGAATCAACCTGCAGAATCAACGTTAACAAAGGTCAAAATATTGGAACCCAACATTTCTGAGTCCTGATGAGGTTGGACAGTACAACCACATGCTCATTTATCCAGAGAAACTCACCAATCATAGAATGGAATGTTAAAAGTGAAGAAATACTTGGAAAACCACTTCTTGATGTTATGATACATGCAGAGTAAAGTCTGGCAATTGCTTCTTCTAAAATAAGCAGGCCCTTCCTTGAAAAGTACCTGTTCAGATCACTGCATATATATTGCTTGAAAGCCTGTATATATATTGAGAATTATAATAATCCATGCCATGACTGACGCTGCAATTTTTCTGCAATTATTTGTCAGATGGCATAGTTTCTCACTTCTATCTTTTCAGGATTAATTTGGAACCTTTTATTATTATTGTTTGTTTTTTTTTTGCTGCTGTGTTGAGTTTTGCATTTATTTTAAATAAAAAACAATGTCATGTAGATTCATTGAACATCCCTAGTAAATTTGCTTAAATTAAGATTTTTTTTTATTCCATCAGCCAGGATTCATTAAAATGTTTCACTTATTTTTTTGACCAAACAAATTTAGCATTTTCTTAAAATATTTTTTAAAGTTATTTCCATGAGAAACTGCAGTGTTCTCCTCATTTATTGTAAAAATAACCTATTAAATAAAACCTTACAAAAACTGTTTTTGGTTATAGTATTATAACTTATAGTGAAAAACAAATCAAAAATTAAATAATTGCTTTTATGCTCTGACTAGATTTCAATACAATATGTGACTCATCTATTTTTTATGCTTTCTTTTGTGTTTTGATCAGTTTATCAGTTTTTAAATAGCAGTACATTACTTCCTGCTTTTTTAAAGTAAAAAAAGATTAAAAACTGCTCTGAATTAAATATTTTAGTAAATAAAACCTGTAAAGTTGTAAACGATTATAGAAAATGTTAACCTGTTTCCAACAAACCTAATGGAACACATTTCATCAATGTTTTTTAAAAATGAAGTAATAAAATATTCATTTTTGGAGTTTTTGCATGTATGTTGTTTGATGTAAATTATTCCATGTAGTTTGAATTGTGAATTATTAAACAGAGTTGCTTAAATATTATACAGCTTCAAAAACATTTCACAGGCAGTCTTAAAAAGTAAACATACTGTTTAAAAATGCGTAAATATTTCTAAACAATTTAATTTAATGATGAGGCGGGGGCCCAGTGGAGCAAACACAGAATATGCTCAGTGTTGTAAAATATTAAATACTAGGGAGATGGGTCCAGACAAATGTCAGAAAAAAAAGAGAAAAGGGTTGTGTCCTTTAGGCATCAAAAACGCCTTGGTTCTCTAAAAGGATTTATCTCAAAAAATTTGCAAGGTTTTGCCTTTGTGTATATATTCAAACTATTGCATAGACTTTAATTCATATTCCAGTTTTACAGCATTCTCAGAGGCTTTATCCAAATCATTTCAGACTATTTAAGTCACATCTGACTCTATGCTCCTTCCCTTGTGCAGCAGCATCTCTATCCTCTCTGCTAGTTACACTAAATTATGTTCACCTGCAATACCCCGTGTAAATCAGTCTCTTATTGAAAAGCTGGAAATGAAGGAATTGAAAACAGCGCTGGCAGAAGTAAGAAAGCAACAATGAAAACCTGAGATACTAAGCGTGAGAATTAGTCTCTCCTTCTGCTGCATAGTCCATCTGTGATCTCCAGAGCATTGCTGGAGCTATTTTAGGAAGAAAACACTGCAGCTTGCTTCTTTACCTCCATGCAAACATCTTTTGTTTCTCAATATTTTTTCTTCCTTTATTTCACCCATTTATTAAAAAAAAGATATACACAGAGCCTCTGGGTTTTTTTATTTTATTTTATTTCATCACCACTTGGTAAAGATGGATGAAAAAGTCTTCAAATACAAATTGGATTTCAATTCCACTTCATGAAATTATCAATCTTCTCTGAAAAGTTGTGAAAATTCTAGGAGGAGATGACGACATAACACTAACACCCTTGCAAAAGGCCTTTGGAAATGGCCCCGCAGCATGTCTCAAACAACCAGTTTGGATGTAGGTAGTATCCTAATGGTTGCTATGGAAACGTGGCGAGTGTAGCTCTTGAATAGTGAGCTTCGTAGATTTACTTTATCTGCAGCACCTTCATAAAGCTCATCAGCAGAAGGAAGAATGATGACCTCTAAAACTTTCTGCAATTTGGCTGTGTTCACATCTCAAAGGTTTAAATGGAATAAACTAAATAAATGTTACATTTTTAAAGAGATCTTTATATTTTTAAACTTAATTTTTGCTTTAATTCCTGCTTTCTGTTGAACACTAAACCTGGTGAATTGACTTTTTTTTAAGTTAGGCAAACATGCAACATTACACTGTAATTTAACTTTAATTTAAAAAAAAACAAAAGCACTTGTGCAAAGAAAGAGAAAGCACTAATTGCATTCAGATTGAAGATCTACCTTATGTCAGATTTTAGCACCAGACCCAACTCATGAACTACTTGAGATGTAATGCTAAAACACTGAAATCTTGCTCAAATATGTTTGATTATAATGTACTTTATGATACAAACAATAAAAAAACTTCTGTCCTCTTTTTGCTTGTGTGGTTTGTCAAATGTACACAGCACTATAGGCTGCAATATTAATAGGTAGTATAATACACTACCATGGAAACAAGTGCCAGAGTTAAATCCAGAAAAGCAATAAAAGCTATAGATATCATAGAGTCTGCTTGTTCCCACAGGGAATATATGTCAATACAGCAGGAGGCCTGAGTATCAGCCAACAGCCTCATTTATTAAACCTAAATAGCATTCAGAAATTGTTTAATCTTAGCTCTTCAGAGCGCCATGGCAACAGCTGTTTCTTCAGTGGCATTGTGGTATTTGACTGGAGCCCGGCTCTCAAACTGATTTGGATGCTGGAGAAGCATGCAGCAAGGGCTCCATCTCGTGGTGAGTGGGAACTTAAAGGCAGAGAAAAGAAATGATTGAAAAAAATAAGCTCCAAGGATTTCCTTCAAAAATTACTCAAAATAAAAATGTCTAAAATACAAACATAAATAATACATTTGCAATTCTACGACAGTAAAAAATTTTACATTTGAACAAAACCAACATACATAACATCCAAGGCAGGTTTCAATGCAGTTTATATCCATTTTATTTAAATTAGAAATCAATTTTATCAAAATTTTCAAGTATTCAGGACCAAAACTGACAGTGCAATAAAGGACTCCATGAAAAACACGACACACTGTACAACAGGAGACCACAAGACAAGACAAAGCAGACATGCTACAGGGTTTCCAACAGTAACATGGAACTTAATACATACAAGAAAAGGCAATTACCTTATAAACAATTCATCTGTCGATGCAAATTATTCTCTCAACAGCTCTAAAAGTATGTATATACATACACACACACACACACACGTTTATTTAAACCCCTGCCAGTTCCAAGTGAATATTAATACTTTGATATTTTAAATTGTTGGAAATAATATATGGAGATGCCAAATTAGAGCATTTAAGCTTTTTTTTTCTAATCCAGCATTACTTGCATGTTTAAGTCTCATTAAGGACACTTTTTAAAGTCTACATTACTTTATACTTCTGCTGTTCATCTTGTAGTAACATAGTACTTTACCTATGCTAAATTGTATGAAAACACTAGATGAAGTAAACTAATCGATTATTAACTTGATCCTCTTATTTAAAACAAACAAAACACACACACGGATCATTCAGCACCAGTCCTTTGGAAGAACACTGTTGTGGATTCTGTTATTCATCAGCCAAGCAAACAGCATTTCTGACCAATTAAAGCAATCCTTTGAGGAGTCAACCATGAAGTTCAGAATCCAGCTGGTGAGCAGAATTATCAGCTCACTTTGTATCCATGGAAATATCTTTTATGTATCCCATAATCCTTTGCAGTCGCTCAATACAGGGGGATATCAACTGGCTTTGCAGCTGAGCCATCTTAAACCTGGAAACAGAAAGAAAAGTGACATTTATCGTATTTCCCATGTGGAAGGTTCCTTCCTACAAACGTCCTGGCATGATATCTCCTACAAATAATACAAACAGTGAGGCTGAGATGGACGTTAGCACTTTAACTGCTAATAAAACCTGCAGAAAAACTTATTTATGAAGATCTTACTAATAATTTATGTAAAACCCTCATAGACCCTCGTGGTTTTCCAGCATCTATCTGCAGGAAAACCAGCCTTTTTCTCCAACTCACCTTACAGCCAGTGAGACGCATTTCAAATTTATTTAAAAACACGGGAAGAGCGCATGCATGTCTGCATCCATGTTCAAGTGGTGTTAAAAGCCTGTGTTACCTCCTGAGCAGTTCCTGTCCTCTGCTGGGCTCTGGGTGGTAGTGCTGGAGCGCAGCCACACTGTGAGCAGCCAGGATGCTGTAGCACTGTTCTCTTAACGCGTTGTGGCTGACGGTGTCCCACTGCGGTAAATCACTGGTGAATCGCCACGCCATGAGGGAGTGCTCCAACACAGCATCCCACTCTTTGTTCCTCAGGAGAACTTGGCCCCACTCCTGGCATGAGACCTGAGGGAAATGACGCAATCAAAATACATTAATTACACACAAAATTGCAGGGTAAGAAATGCTTTGATCAAGAATTGGAATGGAAACGTTGTTTTCCAATTGAATTGTGCAGGACTGCTGTGCTGAATCATGTATTCACCAAAGTCTATTTTTGATAAAAACAGAAAACGTCCTTCTACTAAATCCCCCTGTTACACAGTTTTTACATTTATTTTATTATTACACATACTTTGAATGCCACCAGGTGAGGATAGGCCTTTCTGTAGCAGTGAGCGTCCCGGTTGGAGCCAAACCGTGAGTATGGGATGGACCTGTAAACGTTCGTCTTCTTCAGCTGCAGGTCTTCCTGGAGACACTTCAGGTCTGTCGCCACCATTTTGGGCTCTTGGCTCTAAAGACAGCGCAGCACATCATGTTTTAGGCCAAATCTCATGCAATAACATTTTTTATTTTAGAAATACTCAATATCTGCACACTATAAAGCTCTCTTACCTGTTCAACCAAGATGAGTGATCTGATGAGCTGAACAAGCTGCTGTTTGGAGATTGGGGTAGGATGATCCCCAATCATCCTACCCCTTTTTCCCCAAACACCACCGAAGGACAAATCCACTGCAACAGACAATGATTGAATACTAAGTACTTATGATACCATAATTTCCCCAACTTTTCAGATTAGGTACAAACTGAAAAATGTTTTATAGGGGCAATTTTTTTTTCCACAAGTTTTGATTTTTATTTGGAAATCATTTTTGATAACCACGTCAAAGCCCAAAATGCATACTTTTAAAATGTCTCTTTAATGCATCCTAACAGTGCCCAACTGTTTAACGTCAAAGAAACTTATAAGACTATAATAAAGACTATATATAAGAAAAAGAAAGGAAATAGAGATGGAATTCACAGGGCTGTCCAAATTAAATTCAATAAATTGCCTTATATTCCCTGTGCTTGTGTTATCTAACACAAACCCAGCAGCACATTAGTTTTGATGGTTTAGATATTGTAGTTTAATGGAGGTACTTACAAGAGTGTGCTCGCTTTGTGTTTGGGTTTCTGCTGCCTCTTGGAAGAGGAACTGGGGCGAAACGAGCTCCGAGGATTTCTAAGTAAGATCTTCTCATTCGAGCTGGAAAAAAAACAAGACAAGAATTTAAATCATACTAAAACAACTGGGCATTTGTTGTTTCTGTAGAAAACTGCACAAAAGATAATATTTTAAGTCAAGGGTAAATAAACAGTCTTAATTAGCATCATGGTAATGTTAGCATGGTAGCATAAACATCACTGAATGATCTTTAAAATGTAAATAAATACCTTTTCTGTGTTTGATTCAGACTCACCTGCGATTTTAGGTTGTGGAGCAGGTATTTCCACCAAGGCACGTCGTTGCTGACACATCGCCGACATTCTTACCAAACTTTGGGTTTGGAGCTAACTACCTGCTAATAGTATAGCCAGAACTTTAAACCCCTCGGGGTGCACAATAAATACTTCTCTGCTTTGGCAGCCGGGCTGCGAACGACCAGACAGTCAGCAACTCCTTTAGGGATGCTATAAAGTTACCTTTCATCAACTAAGAACTGTAGGTGAGCACATACATGCACACCGTAAACTTTCTAAAGTCCAAAACAAGAAGAAGTCTAAAAATGTTGTCTACCAGGACAATGCTTTGAGAAGCGCGCTACACGAGTTGCCGCGCGGGCGTGGCTTGCGTCTGCACGCTCCAAACTGATAGGCTGACGTGCGTAACGTGCGTAAAGCACGCGCCTAACATGCTAATGAGCTAGGCTCAGACACCCCGCCTACGCACGTACGCTGCTGCTGGCGGAGAGAGCGTCACGTAAACAACGCAGGAAACATTATGCATAGAAAGAGCCCATGCATTAAGATTTCACCAAGTATTGTCTCGGCTTTAATTGTGCACACTACATATTATCTAATTTTACAATATTTCTTCTATTTAGCCAGAGCCACAGTGAAAAAACCCCCCCAATAAATAAGTTTTTAAAAATATATTTTCTAAACTAACTTTTTTTTCCTAAAAATGATGTGATGACCCTGATACATTTATCTTGTTTTGCTCAATAAATAAAATGTAAAAAGCCCTGAAGCAACTCAGCAAACCCTACTCCAACTTAGAGTTTTGCTGAAATAATTTTAGTGGGAGTCTTGTTGCAGCCTCCAGTCTCTGATATCAGTCTGAGGAGATTTGGGCCTTCTCCTTACTTTAATCTGTGAGATCTTTGAGGAGTTTCTTGCTTGTACACACTGTTTCACCACACATCTCAATAAAAATATGACCTCAGCTCAGGACTTCCCTTTTATTCATTTTCAGCTATTTGTTAGAAGCTCTCTGGAATACATAGCAGAACTCCTAGTGGGTTTTGTGATTGGGTGCAAGCTGCAACAAATAATCCCCAAACTTTCACACTTCTACTTCCATGGTTCAGAGTTAAGGAAGTAACTCCATACAACTGATCTGAATACCAATTACATTTTAGGGTTTCAGTGACTTGTTTTAGCATGTTGTGGTTTGCTCAAAATGCTTGGAAAACCTGGAAAATGATAAGTGTTGTTTTCAAAATTATTTCATTTATTAAGGGAAAAAAAGCTGTAAAACAACAACCAAAAGTTTTATGTCCCTTTGAACAGGAGATCACGAGTTGCTCAACCATTTTTTTAAACTCAGAACACATGAAGATGTGTAAAGGCAACTGCATACATAATTGGCAAAATATTATAAATGTGCACAAAATAAAAATAAAAAGTTCCCATATTAACCCAGTGAAAAGCATTAGGAAAATGACATGAATGAACAATCATTGAAAAAAATCAGACTGAAAAACAATCCACAGAAAGGCATATACTTGTAAAACATATTTTAATAGTTTGGTGGATTATTGCAAAAACAAAAAAGGCTAATTTAATTTCTTCTTTCTAAAAAGAGATTCTGTATTTGTTTGGATGCAAAAAAAATAAGCAAAAAAAAACTCTATTTAAAGCAACAAAAAAAAAAAACATTTGAAAAAAAGTAACATTTGGTCAAAGCAAATCAGATCACTCAGAATATTTGCGCAAAATTCCCAATATTACATTGGTATGGTTTTAAATATTTTGTTTTGTAGGGAATACTTTCATAATTTGTATTTTGCTCAAAAATAATACTAAATATGACAAAGTAAAGAAAAGCTACTATTCTCTATTTAAGTCATTACTATTTAAAGCATTTTTTTGTCTTTCAACAAGCAAAAGTGCAACAATTTAATGTAATATTTTTCTCACTTGTCTTGACAGTGTCAAATTTCACCTAAAGCTCTAAAATACTTTTTAAAATAATTATTATATTTCTATTAAAACTTTACATAAACTGAACATAAAGTGTCTTCCCTTCGTCCCTGCAAGATATTAAAGTAAGCAAAGTTCTTCATTTGGCTTCACCAAAGTGCTACTTTAAATAATAATAATATAATATTAATTTACATTACAAAGGTTTAAAAGGTACAGTATCTACTAGGTACATTTATTACAAAGGTTTGTAACAGTATGGCTTTGTAAATATACATTATAGTAATGTCATCAGTAAAAGTATTTACTCTCTTTAAGCATTTCCAATAATATGTAATTTAATGTTAAGTTTAATTGCAATAAATATATCTTTAGACGTAAAAACCATCTAGACACAAGAGGAAAACAGCTGACTCTTTCAGAGAACTTAAAACAGTAAAATGTCTAAAGACAGACTTCTACTGACTGCATAGGCCATACTATAAAGCATCAGAAATAGCCTCTACTTGCTTAGCAGCGTTTTAAGGGAGCGGGTGAGTGCGTTAGCAATAGCCGACATGGTACTGGAGTGGCGGACCAGGGCTTTCACGCTGTGCTCCCCTGGGGCACCTACAGTCGCAGTTTCGGCTGCTTTAAGCAAACAAATATAGTTCATAACAACCTCATCGACTTTTGCTACAACTTCTCTTTGCTGCTGTGATGCTGAGGCTCCAAGTCCCCGAACTAGACACATACAAGCTTCACACAGACAGCATAGCACCTGAAAGCTACATGTAATAGCTAGCAGCATTTCATCTGGACTGCCATGGGCTTGTGCCATTCTCCGGCATGCCCTGCCTAACTCTTTTGACTCAACAGAAAGGAGCTGCTTGTACTGGGAAACATCTTGGATAGGCATCTGGGCACCACGGTCGCACCGACCTACACTGGATCTCACCAGTGCAATGAGCTCGCTGGCATCTCGACGAATATCATTAAAGCCAGAAGGAAAACCGTACATGTGGTCCTTGAGAGCGTTGATTCTTGCCAGACGATCACTAAAACTCATGTTGTCGAGGACCTCTCCATATAACTGCTCATCCACGGCTGAGCCATAGAGGGCTATAGTTGATGCAACAGCACCATTATTGTCAATATTGCTCCCAACACGGCTTCCTCTAGGCCTCTCCCACTCAATTTCATCATCTTCTCCCTCAGTCTTACGTTTAAAGAAACAGTAGCTGAAGGGGCCGTTGCATCTCCAAGGACTGGTGTCCAGTTTTTGAGAGCCCTTCGTATGCTTAGAGTCTTTTTGTAATGGAAATGCAACAGATGCCCTTCTACTGTCTAGCCCACTGCCTGAGGACCAACAAGTTGCATGTGAAGACACAGATCCTTGGGAGTAGCTCTTGGAAAGACGTTTTCTTGCTTGTCTATGTTGGACTTTGGTGTCACTCTGATGAGACATAGGTGCTGACAAGGGTTGCTGGCTCCGGCTACGAATAGGCTTATCAAATAAAGCCTCAACACTTCCAGAACTTGCCGTCACATTGCTTGAGCTGCGTTTGAGTTCTCTCCCTCGTTGCATGCTACTGCAGAAGGGGTCTGTCTGTGATAAGGTTGCTGCAACAGTCTGAATGTGGTTCTGGTTTTGCCGCAACTGGATAGGATGATGGGAATCTTGAGGGCATCCTGAGTTGCTAGCGCTAGAGTTTGCTTGCACTGGCAGAGACAAAGAAGGAGGTGGTGGTAGAGGTGGCGGTGGAGGAGGTGGGGATTGTGGATTATGTGTTGGAGATGAAATGGTAGTTCTAGTCCGATTAGACGACTGTCTGATGAAAGCTGACGGATGGTCACCCCTTCCTAGTGAGAGGGCATTGAGGTCTGCACGTTGACCACTCAAAGTAGGAGCAGTTGAGAAACAAAAAGAATCATTGGGTTGAGGAGATTGAAAAGATGCATGTTTCAACCTTGAGTCTGATCTGAACCCTTCCTCTGTGCTGCCACTTGGTTGACTTCTTGAGCGAGGTGGAGGGCGGTTACTGTTACCTAAAAAGTCACGATTTCGGCTTGGATTCAAAGCCCCTTCACGGTTCACACAGTCTTGTCTTTTAATGTATGAGAGAAATTGCTCTGCATCCATGCCATCTCTGCCAAGGTCACTTTCTAGACCAGAAAAGGAGCTCCTTCTTTCAGTGGTAGCTCTCCTAAAATCTAAACTTTCATTCACCCTCTGAACTTGCATATCAGGGCTTCTTTTGAGTTTTGCAGGAAGTGTTGCTGAAAGGTAAGACCTTGAATTTTTATTCGCCAACTGCAATGGGGCTGAATGAGGAGCTACCAAATTAGGGCTGAGAAATGGAGATGACACAGACGAAGGCATACATGGACAGCGAGCAGTGGTATTCCCTCTATTCTTAACCATTTCAACTAGCTGAGGGTTGCTTGTGATAAAGCGTCTGGTGTCTTTTTTAACTGCCCCTCCCATACCTGCACTATGTAACTTCCCTCCCTGATGCATCTGGCTCACTGTAAGATAGTTTATCAGTTGTCTGTAGGCCTCACTGCCTTCCTTTGGGTTAAGCCCCTTTAAACTGGCTTGTTGTTTAGAATAGATGTCATTGTGGTGCTTCTTGCTTCCAGTGCCTGTCACTTCCTTATGCTTGCATGGAGTTGCTGAGGAGGGTCGACTTGTTTCCCCCCCAGCAAGAGGGGGGTGAATATTGGGCAGCATTTTACGAAGGAGGGCAGGGTCTGCATGTGGATGAAGTTCTTTGTTTTGGGTGTTCTGGTTCTGAAATCCAGTTTTGTTGTCTTCATAGTTTAGCACTCTAAGTAGGGAGGAAGAAGAACTTGAAAGTGGGTGCTTTTGCGAGCGATGTTGTTTGGACTCAACAGCGCCAGGACCAAGAGGAGAGTCAGTCGGTGTGGCACAGGCACTGCTGTTTGTGCTGCCACCTGCATCAAGTGATGAGCACAAAGAGCCCTGCAACGAACTGTGGCCTTCTCCTTGCAGATTTGAAATCCTTTTTGCCAGGTGGTACTCACACAACCGTGCTACACTCTGTTGTCTTGAAATTGGCTGATGGTCACTTTGTGTATCTGATCCATGTTCAGAACCTCCTGTTCTGGATTGTTTGCTTGGGGACAGTAAAGATGCTACAACCAGATGCTCATCCTGTTCAGCAGCTGCAGCTCCATTACCTGCTTCACAGCCGCCCATAGTGACAACATCTAGGAAGCGATCGGAAGCAGTTGAAGACGGGCGAAGATTATTTCGATGGTCGTGAGCTGGACTTGTTACGCCCTGAGCTACGGAAGAAGGAGAAGCCAGAAAAGAATTCTGTCTCCTCTTATCTTCTTCCTGCTCGCTGAATGAATTATGCTGGTTCAAATCCAGATAGCTGCGCCTGTTATTGATCTCACTTCGAAGTCCTTCTCTTGTGCTGAAGGTGTTGTACTTTCCACTCGAGTGTACAGACTTTTTCTGGTGTTTACCTCCTGGTGTTGTCGAACTTGGACGTTGAAGAGTAACTGTGAGAGTATTCTGGGGTTTCAGCTCCAATCTGTCCGACCCTGATGATGTCAAGTCTAGCTGGGGGCTGCGTCTGGGAGGAACTGCTGGAGGCTGAAGGTGTCGTGTTGGACTACGAGGTTTCTTTGCTTGTGTTGTGCATGAATTAGGTGAGACTGGGAATTCAGTTTTCTCCTCAAGTAACGGTTGATATCCTTCTCTCGTGGCTACAAGTAAACGCATGTGGCTGTCAGTGAGTCTGTGAGTAGCAGCTAGCTCAGAGATCTCAGTCATCTCTGAAGAGTTGGTTTCGTTACCAGAATCAGAGGATGACTCTGGGCTAAATCCGTGAGATGTGCAAATACCTAAGAAAATACAAAGATTAATATTAATAATATGTTAATATTAATTATGTAACAAAAGTTTAACCAATATACAAATGAATACAAACAAATCCCAGTGCAATGTTTTAAAATATGAATTAATCAAGCATAAATGTTCCTTATCATGCAAGGACGGACACTCCTTTTATGACCATGATTTTGTTTACGCTGATGAGTCCACATGCTGCTACTACAAGTTGTTTAACAGCAAGCAAAAATGAAACTCTTTTTAGATAAAATTTCCAAGCAACTATAAGCTCAATTTTGTTGAAAACTACTTTGCTTATTTGACCACAAGCCTCTAGCATGGGGCAGTACTAGTGCAACATCAGAAAGTATTCTGAAACAATGGCAATAAAAGATTTGCAGGAAACATTTTAAGTGCAGGTGCAAACTAATCACTGTGCAAAAGAGATCAAATGACAAACTCAGAACACTGAATCATGCCGATTATGTTTTGCTTAAACAAAATAATAATGAATAGTTGTGGAATCCTCAGTGATCAAACATTGTTGTGATTCTAACACACACCTGTGTTGTTGCTGCTTGGAGGTGGACGAGGACGTCTCTGCTCAGAGACCGATAGATGCTCAAGTGCTTGCAGAGAATCCATGACTGCATTCTCTAACCTACTCTCCCCTCTGCTGCTTCCTTCTTCCTCTCCTTGAGTCGGTACAGCATCGATTAGTGATACGGGAATGTCATCATTATCACATGTGCTTAGAGGCCGTCCCTCTGGGGCCACGTCCTCGTCTATGCTGTCCCGAAAGCCCGGCGGCGGCGCTGCAATGGCGAGGTTGAGGGTCTGCAGCAGAGTGTCGTCCTCGTCGTCGTTGACGCCGTCGTCTCCTTCGGGAGGCGGCAGTGATGTGAGATCGATGATATCGTCTGTGGACCCAGAGAGAGTGAGAAAAGTAGCTTTGCCAGCTGCTGTGGGTAACCGCACGCCCTGGTTGCCACAGTCGTCTCCACCTTCCCTGTTGTCACCCACTGGAGTCCCCCCTGTGGAGTCTTCCTCGCAGGAAGCGTCCTCATCATCCTCTGCATCGTCTGTCGTGTCTCGATAAAACAACTCCCTCAGCACGGGCTCTTCACCGCCTTCCTCAGTTATGATGTTGCTGTAGACGTGCGTAAGCTCGTTGAACTGAAAGGGCTCCGAGGACTCTGGGCTCTCTGGTAGTACGTCACAGTTCCTGGGTCTGTTCAAGGGTGGGTTACCTCCAAAGATAAATGAAACTTTGGCGCTCCGAGGGGAGTCTTGGGTTTTATGTCTGGTAGGTGGCGGAAGGGGAGGGGGCAGTGGACTTCTTCTTGTCCCATGGTCGCCATCCAGGTTTTGTGGTTCATGGAAGTAGGGAGAAATGCTGTTTTCCCTCTGGCCATTTTCTGGATAGTCTCTGTTGTAGACCTCCCCCTGTGACGGCTCTTCATTTTCCCCTAAAGATGTGCTGTACGGCCACTCCAGGACACGATCCTGGCCTGCAGCAAGCAAGCGAATATTACTTTGTGTCTCATATTTCATTTTGATTAAACTTTAAAGCAGCTTCCCCTTTAAGTGCTTTTACCTTCGGATGTTTAAGGTTTTATGCTTCTCCGTAAAAATATCAATTTTTAAGTCGTTTCATTTCACCTTGCATATAATTTCTCAAGACTCTAAAAGCAAGAGTTTTTAATAGTGTGAAATATTTAGCAAGAAAATCCAACACCTGAACATAAAGTTCAAAATAAATATGCAACAGATTAATGTGCTTCCCCGGATCAATTATTACCAGATATTTAGCACATGCAGTTTTGATAGGACTGAGATAAATCTGCAAAAGTAATTAAAACAATGATGACTCACCAATGTCATCTTCTGCTATGTTATTGCAGTGGGCCATGTTGAAAATAGATCTCCTGGAGTCCACTAGGAGGCGGTAGTAACCTGCTGTCAAGCAAGCGAGGTTCATTGCATCACTAGACTCCATGATCAGTGTGATGGGCTGAGAAAACAGAGAGACAGGCAGAGAGTGAGGTGTATTAAATGATCAATAAAGAAAGACAATACAGAAAGTGTGAGGAGAGACAAGCACACTTACTCTTACATCCAAGACATGAAGCTCCAGCCGGACGTTTGTCTCGTCTTCTGTAAGAATCTCAATGCGGTTGACGTGGCTGAAGTCGGCCAAGAGGGCCACAAGGTTGGTCCGAGTGTTGATGACGTGACTGATTCCATATCTGGGGCCCACTAACAGCATCACCTCCGTTTGCTTCTCGCCTTGCTGCAGCCAGAAGGACAGAAGACAATATCAAGAGGTTCCCACAAACAAATCCCAAAGACAAGGTTTTTGACAAATGTCTTACCAAAAGTATCGATTTGAACTCTCTTCCTCCGTACAGTTTGAGTTCACTGATGTACCTCAGGTAATGCACCTTGGCCTGCAATGCAGTTAGCTGTAAAGATAGAAGAGAGATACAAAGGTAATTACTCAGAAATGAAATCACTTCAATCTGAGGAGACGCATTAGAGGCTTCTAGAGGATGTAAGGCATGATAGAGCCATTTTGATGTGGACCACTGAGTTTCCATTATATGCCATCATAGCAGTTAAATCTGACCCGCTGCAGGGATCTGTGTCTCTCACTTCTGTATGAAAGAAGTCCACCGTGAACAGGGTTCCTGCACATTTTTCTATATGTTTCCAAACATTTTTTTTTTTTGTTTTAATAACATTCTGGAGACTTGAGTACAAAATAATGAACCTTAATTTGCTTGAATAGTGAGCAGGTCTGATTACCTATAAGTTCCACAAATCATAAAACGACTCAAAACATGTGGCATGTCTTCCAACAACTGGACTTATCTATTTAGGTGTTTCTTTGAAGGTGTTTGTGAAAAGTAGCATCTTTATCTCATTTGTACAAAGTTTACAAAACCACAAATCCACATGAGCCTTATTTTAAAGCTTTGCATCGGGTTAAAAAGAAAAACGTAGAAATTGTCCTTTGTTATGACTGAATGAGCGTGCATTCAGTCAAGTTAAAGTTGAAATATAAACCAATATAAAGCTTTTGCTGTGTGTTTTCTCATAAAGCCCCCAAACTTTAATAGACAACTTTTCAGAGTTCTCAATCCTTTCCATTTATTTTTGAATAGAAAATACTCAAGGTCACAATGAATTTGGATTTGACAGTTCTACCGTGGACAGGTTTCAAAATATGGAATCTGGAAAAAAAAATAGGAAGAAAAGAAAGACGGAAGGGGTAGGAAATGAAAAGGAACGAGCAAAGACAATGAAGGAAAAATATAGGGAATGGAGGAAGTAAGGAA
This sequence comes from Phalloptychus januarius, assembly GCA_902982915.1. Lineage (NCBI taxonomy): Eukaryota > Metazoa > Chordata > Actinopteri > Cyprinodontiformes > Poeciliidae > Phalloptychus > Phalloptychus januarius. The sequence goes on from CADWAE010000467.1 coordinate 4,718,471, forward strand.
GGTAGCACAGAATGATGAATGTAAGAATACAAAGACAAAAAGAAGGAAGAAATAAAGGTGTGAGACAAGGACAGAAAGGAAGGGAGAATATTAGAATTACTGAGAAAGGAAACAGCACAATAAAGGAGGAAAAAAGGGAAGAAAGGCACAGAGGACTTTCTAGTTGCTTATTGTTATCTTTGATATGAACAGCATTGCTATATTCTACCTTGTAAGTAGCTAAAACTACAGTGGCATAATATTTAAAAACACGCAGCTTATTTGAGTTGATAAGCTGCACTGGCCAAAGTCACCAAGAATGTCGCAGACGAGACCAGCTGGAATCTCAGAAAGTGCTGGAAAGTTCATCCCGGGTCGGACGAGCCGCTCCGAACCGGGACATGTGTGTGTGAATATGAATACCTCATTATGCACAGACTCTGACAATGCATGTTGCTTGTTTTCCAAATTAGCATTCAAGGCCTAGCTTGGCAGAAGGTCTTGGGTTGACAAGGGTGAGAACCTTTACAACGATGAGGATGGCAGCTAAGCTATTTTGGGGTATTGCATCAGAAATCAAAGTCATAGTGTGTTTTTAGGCATGCGTGCGTGTGTGTGGGTGTGTGTAGGAAGTTAATAACAAGGGCAAAGAAAGACAAAGGGAACTGGTTACTTTTTTCCCTGGAGGCACAAGGTTCTGGTTGGTTTTGAGAATGTGCGTCAGAGCCTTCTTGATGTTTTTCTCCTTCATGCTGGACAGCACAGTCAGAGGCAGGAACAGCGACAGACCCCATTCCTTTCTGCGGGGAGAAGATTGATTTTCAACATGAAGCCACGCTTGGAAAACAAAGTCTTTCCCCCGGAACTGGGTTAAAACAGTTACGGCAGACAGCCGGAGAAGGGATTTACTGACAAACTGGCTGTCAGGGAGAGAAAAAACAACAACATTGAACTGACTCTCTGAGGAAAGCAGCTTTTCCTCGACTCGTCATAAATACAGAAAGAGACTTCTTAGCTCTGAGAACAAAAAAGCTCTAACTCTCAACAGGGTGTCCTTATTAACTAACAGATCTTGTCAGGAACGTCAAACGCACATTTTAAACTTACTGGATATATTTCAGTGAAACTTTCTGACTCTGTCTGGCCGTCATGGACAGTATGTACATCTGCAGGGCGGCCAGGCGCAGTGCGGCGTCGTACTTGAGCTCTGGGCCGAAGCGCTCCAAGACCACATCGTTACAACTCTGGAAGCAAAATGGTGCAAGAGTTTGTAGGAGGACATTGGAGAACAAACATCACCATGAAGACAAAGGAACAGGGAGGAGAAAATACTCCCAACTGTGAAACATGGTGGGGGCAGCATTATGCTGTGGGATGTTTCCAACAGATCTTCATAAAAATAGTAATGACTAAACTCTAGAAAATCCTTTTTTGCAACAATAAACTAGTTTGTGTTGGTTTATAAACTCCAACAAAATTAAGCTAAATTTTATTGGTAGAGGTTTGCATGTGTGAAAACTTTTCCGTCTCATTTTCAACCTTGGTGGGTTTAGATGCCTTCAAAGGACAACTCTTACTTACTAACGCAACATTAAATCATCTAATTCTGTTTCCTATCACCGATCTCTATCTGGTAGCGAATAGTTTAGAGATGTGGTTATTTGAAGACAGTTTTACTGGTGTAAATTTGACCTTTGGCTCTCCCACAGCAGCTTACTTGCACGTAGAGGTATTCAAACGCCACAGCATCCCGGCGGAGCAGCTCCACTGGGTCCCTGGGCATGAAGCTGATTCGAAAGAAACACTTCATCCTGTTAGAACCGGGCTTCTGGGTCACCTGGGTTTGTCAGAATTGGTAAATGAAGGAAAACGGTGATTATTTTGGGAAAAAATTAAAAATGCATAACATTTTCTCATAGGTTACTAAGAGCAATGCTTTTGGCTAATCAGAATCTTAGTTACGTGATGAGTTTGAATAGTTTATCAGCTTTGTCAGAGAATAATGACCCTTAAATGCTGCTTTAGCAGAACATTAGCTCTGAACAGTGTGGCATGAATATTAAAATTGTCCTCCTGTCATCCAGCCACCTCATTAGAAAGCAGCGGTCAATGGGAATTGGCGTGAGCCATGTGCTGCTTGTGTGTGCAAGAGCACGAGGGAGAGAGAGGTGTAATGCGAACTGTCACTCCCTGCTGTGTCAGAGCTGATAAATGGCACCAGGGTCTAAGTACTGTTTGAATACCGAGCAGTTATGTGAGTGTGTGTGGGACAGAAACGGGCAAGGCGAGGGAAAACGAAATGTCTCTGACCTGAGTAAGCGTCTCCTGCTCATGCAGGAGAAGCAGTTTGCTTCCCGAGTCTTCAGTCCTCTCCTCCAACACCAGGGAGAAGTGCTCAATGCAGCGGATCGACAGCTTCTCCTGCAGGATCAGGATCACTTCCTGGAAAAACAGGAGAAAAAAACATGGAACAGTGAAACAAAAGACAACAAACAAAACAAGCCAAAACAACAAAAACCCAGCACCTTGACGGACGTACTGCTGTCGAAACGAAACGACTTTGTCTGCCCGTTTTCCAGGTAGACCTTCAGGACATTTGGCATGAACAGGAGAGAGTTGTCCTTCACCGGATTCTGCAAAGAAGGAATATCATCAGTGTGTTTTTTAATCTGCGCCAATGTAGTCCATTTAATATGTGAAAGGAATTCATTTTGTGATTGTCTTATCTGTTTTGCATTCAGCAAACTGCCTGTCTTAGGCGGAAACCATCTGGCATTGCCTATATAGGTCATACATAAGCATGTGTTTATTTGTGTGTGTGCGTGGGGTGGTACTGACCGGGACCTGGCCGTTTATAATGACCTCCTCAGCAAAGCGCACTTTGACCGGATTGGACTTGAGCATGGCTTTTTTGGCTGCACTGATGAACGCTGATTTAGGAGACTAACAGGCAGATGTCCAAAAAGAGAGCGAGAGAGAGAAAGAAAAAGATGAAGAGTAGCATTTTTCTTTTTAAGTACTTCTAAATTCCAGCAAACAGCTTTTTTACCTGGCATTATTTTCACAAAACTGACTTCAGAATTAAATAAATGGATGAAGAACAGGACAAGAAGTTAAGGAAAAGCGATCTATTCCTCATCTGAAGAATTAGAGTTGCCTCTATAAATCAACGCTGACCGGAATCAGTCAATTTTCTGCTAGATTGATCCTGACCGACGACCATCTGGCCAGAGCCTCATAAATCGGACCTTTTATTGATCAGTGAATGCACCGTATCTAAGCACCAACATTTCCCTCTGACAGCAACACAAAATAAGTGAAAGTTGTTACTGTAGGAAGAAGACTCTCTACTCAGAGTCAGTGAGGTGTTTAAAAATGAAAATGTATTTTCTGCTCCCTGCCTGGAGCTATCTGTATTTCATTCAGACTGCGCAAGAGTGAGAGAGAGCAAGACTTCAGCAGACAATAGGAAGGAAGGTTAAATCTAACAACAAAGTTTCACAAATCTACAGATCATGCGTGGGATTTAAAATTTGGCAGCCTTGTGTTACTGCAATGCTCTTTAATGTCTATGGAGAACATATGTAGAGAAGGTGACACTTTCCAATGTCAACTCTCACTAATTGTTGTTTTTATACCTTATCCTAGAGTTCTTAAAACCTTAAAGTTAAAGTTGTTTCTACAGTTCAAAGCTTTATAAAATGTTACCCTCAGAAAACAAACTCTATGAAATCATTCTTTCAATTTTCAGCAAATTGAAAATATTTGGTTCCAAGATAATTAACAGACTGTTAATGGTCTGTAGAAAAGACCATTTAAATAGCATGCTAAACTTAAATTCCAAGTTTCCCATAAAGTTTACCATAAAATGCTCTGACGGTTTTTCCTCCTTTAAATTAAAGGTTCCTGTCAAACACAGAGACTTCCCTTCATATAAAAGCCTTTTTTGATTTTTCTCCAGCCACTGTCTGCTTTTCCATTTCCCCTCTGATAAAACTTTAAATGGGAACTTAAGGGTTTTTAAAGTGAGCTTCTATTAAAAGGATTACAATGGTTGCATCTTTCCTGCATTACACGACTCCCTTGGCGTCTTTGTTTAGAATTAATTTCTATTAACTGGTCCTGGATGCTGACACTAATTGGTTGTTCAAACGGGGCCAAGACCAAAGTGGACTCCTACAATCTGAAAACAGCTCTTACATCAAAAACATCAAAGTAGTTCATTACATTGCTACGTTATTGTGACCCGATAGAGGAAATATTAGAATTATTTACATGGAAAATTGAGGTAGGAGGCTGCGCATCATCAATAATCTTCCTGCCAGAAATTTGTAAGCAGTGTAAAAAAAAACAATGAAAAGGCAGAAGGTAGTTTTCATTTTATTTCTTAATTTTTTTCCTTATTTACCACATTTTTACTCTGATAGGAAAAACTTTACATTCATTACTCTCAGTACTTTTTCACACAGGAAGATTATTATTATTGTTAATTTAAAAAATGACATTTTATATACAATGTGTGACCTGAAAGGTTTAGATATGACATAAAAGTGAAAACAGAAGAAATCTGCGATAGGGTGAGTAGTTTTTCACAAAACTTTAACTTCGTATTTAACAAATATTATGGAATGTCAAACATTTTTTAAAAATTATTAACTACGCTGCATTAACAGCTGATTTAATAAGCAGCAGTTAATCTGCAGTGACATGAAGAGCTTCACATCAGATTCAGCTCAATTGAAAACACAATAATTAGGCTCTGGCCCACAGATGATTGAGATTCACTTCAAACAGGAATTAATTGTAATTAAAAATGTATATGCAGTGGAACTGCATTGCAGAATCTCTAAAACTAAATAAATTGACTTCACTTGACTAAATTGCCCAGTTTGGGTTTGGCGGTGCAAGTTATCAATGTGCATCTCAAGTACGCTTTTTTTTTTTTTCATAAAACATTATTTATTTAAAAGCATCAGTTACTAGAAAACAGATGATAAATCCTCTGTGTCTACTCACTGGATATGGCTGAACAACAGTCAGCATGATGGACTGTTTGCAGCTCCTGCAGCCAGCACACAGGGAAACAAGCAAGTCAATTAAATCACGACAGAACAATCACCAAGAAACGACGACAGCCAACAACAGGAAGAATATGATTAGCTCGGGTGAGGTGGAATGAAACGCCTCTGGCAAAGGCCGCACTGCTGCGGTTCAAACCAGAGGCTGTCAACCGCGCAATCATTAATCTTTCATTTTAATTTGAAAGGCAAAAATGCAAAAGTGATTTTTGTGAAACAGGGTTTTGAGTCAGGGTAAGCTGAGCGTACTAAATTCCCAGTGTTATTTCTATTGAACAGAACTGCAATAAGAACGAAGCAGATGAGTGGAAAGCGTTGCTAATGCACTGCAAGAATTTCTCTGGAGCGACACTAATAAGTGTCCTAATGAAAATTTAATGATTAAGAGTTTAATCAGATGAAAACTCCTTACTTGGCTCTTATAAAAATCCTGAAATTATTCAGTTTGGTTTATATTGCACAACTTCACAAGACAAACAAGTGAAATTTAGTTAATGTCATTCCACTATTTAGTTATTTTGTCAGATCCTGATCCAATTATGTAGTCAAACTAAATTGAAGATGCAATGGTTCTAGTTATTTAATTTGAATAATTCCTCCATCCTTAGCAAGTATGTGGGGACAATAGACAGGAGCCAACCCCCTTTTAACAGAAAGAAACTCATCAGTCAAACATTCATAAAACAAAGGATACATTTAACATTTTACTGTTTAGTATCAAAAGAACGCAGTCATTTGAATATTTATGTTCAAAGGCATCTGGGCGTCTACCTGACGAGATCGATGACTCGTTCCCTGGGCGCTGAGCTGACTGGTTCGTCATTGATCATGATAATCTCATCGCCCGGCAACAGCTTCCCTTCAGACGGACCACCTGCACGCAGGAAAACATCGAATGGAGCCATATAGCTGATTAAAGTGCCCCTGTTGAAGATACAGCTGGAGAGATTAGATTTGAATATGATGAACTGATAAAGTGTGTACACACACTCAACAAAATGATTCAGTGGAAATATTTTACTTACGCTAAATTTAATACTTCTTAGGACAATAAATTAAGATTACATTTCACAAACAGATTTTCATGTGGGATTCTTTCACTGACCTGGTGTGACAGAGCGGACCACCACCGGTTTCTCACTACCAGCCACAAACCCGAAGCCCAGGACCGGGTCCCGTCTCATCTCCACCAGACGAGGGGCCGGAGGGAGGCCGTCCAGGTGGACCTCCTCCAGGGAGCTGCTCTGGGACCCTGGGCTGGAAAACACAAAGCAGAAGGAAACAACCGAAAATATCAGCAAAATCAAAGCAACGTAAACTGAGTCAGCAGACGTTTTCACTTCCAAATGACTTTGGTTTTAACAGGCAAGATGGCCGCCGTTGGGATACAGCCTTCCCCGCTGGTTGAAGGAGGCTCAATTGAAGAACATGTTCTACATCAGGCACATTAGAGAAAGATTAATGAATTAATCTACAAAAAAGGAATAGTTTTAACACAAAGAGAGAATAATAAAATTACAATGGAGGACTTGAGCGGTTAAATTAGATGTTCGTAAATCGCATCTTTGGCTCACAAGCAGAGCCTTTTAAGCCAAAAGGCCATTTTGCCTGCTGCATTCATAAAACCTCCAGATTTGTGATCTGGAACCAATTTGCCTCCTAAAGGCATATAAAATTCTGCAGAATAGGGCGATTAAAAGTGCTCTGATTACTCAATCATGTCACTATAATTCATGCTCAAACTGGAACAAACTCATATATATGTCTGTTTTATACTTTGTAAAGGTGTTAACGATCAAATTATAGCAAAGGCTAAGGATAAGGTGAGAACAAAAAAATGTTTTACTGTGAAATACTACATTTAACTTACTATATTGTTTCAGTATCTCTCGTTTAAAACACAAAACAAGATACATCACATGTTTAAGTAACTTCCTAGCATAAATTTTGTATACGTAGTTACCTCTCTTTCATCTTGGTGGATCTGAAATATCTTGAGAGTTCGTTTTTCAGTTCAATGCAAAGGAGAATAAAGCAATAAAAGTGATGCATGGCCAGAAAAAGCAACTGAGGCACTTTAAGCTTAACAAAAGTGGCTGCCTTATATTTTTGTATTTTAATGCAATATGCCACCATTTGTCTCTTGCACAACTTTTCAAATAAATTGAGTCAGATAAAGATTCACATTTCCCTTCCTGAATTGCAAGTCATTGCAGTCACCTTTGAGGAATCACTAAAATGCAAATACGTCATTTAATTGCACATTTGGTCCTGAGCCTGAAATGTCTGTCTGAACGACACTGAGCGGGTGATGCTGAGTTTAAGTGGAGGTAACTCACTCTCAGTGCCTCTAAATCATTTCCCTCCTCTTACCTTTTTATGGCTTAGAAACCTCCCTTGGCAGTCTTTGAATTTGTTATTGTAGCCTTTTATTTTGGTAAGTAAGATCATATAGCTTTGCTGCATGACAAGTGAAAGGATTTTAACTAAAAATGCATCCTGATGATCAAACAAGGTCTGACGCCATGACTTTCATCCACATCAAGTTGCAGGACAAAACTGCAAACTAATTCTGATTAAAATGAATTGAGAATTAAAAACTGATTTTAAATATCCAAGAAGTATATGCAGTGACAATTGTTTTCTTAGTGTGAGAAATGTATCTAAAAAATTACAAGTCTAAAATCTAAATTTAGCTGGGCTTTTTGTGCTGAAGTTCTGCCTGCCAGGATGCCCAAAGTGCGGCGCTGGGGCCAAATGATTTTGTATGGCCATGAGCCACAATTCAGGAACAATACACATTTTTTATTAGCCAACACAGGAAGTTGATGCAAATGGAAAACATTCAGATTTTTATTTTTTTCTGTTCTTGTTGCTGAATGTACTGTTTTTTTTTTCTAGGTCAAGTTAATAAAAAACAACAAACCCCAAAAAGTTAGGAAACTTTTTATAAGTTTCCTATCTTTTTTTATTTATTTATAATGATTTACTTATAATGTCTTTTTGAAAAAGAAGAAACAAAGTTTCTAAAATTGGAAAAATGAGCAAAAATTTAAATTCTTTGCAGTATTAATTTGAAGGGGAAAAAATAGAAGCAATCAAATTTGGGCTCTTTAATGAATTTATGATGTGAAACTAAGCAGCTGTAATACATAATTAGGAGGAAGCGTACTTGGTAAAGAAGTCCCGTCCATCTCTGGTGTTGTTCATGCTGTCCCAGCTGTAAGGGGGCCCCTGAAGCCCTCCCCAGGAGCCCAGGCCGGGTGGCGGCCAGCCTGACGTTTTATTCCTATGGCTACAAAAAGAAGCAAAGAAAAATCAAATAATATCGATTCACAAAACATGGCAATAAATTAAGTTTAAAAAAATTACCAGAAATCATGATGAGATGGTTCAATATATATTTGAGACCAAAATTAATCTATTTCTCCTTTGTTTAACCCTTATTGGATAAACTTTCATACAAAGTTGCCAATTCAAATTTTCATTCTTTTCACGTCTCAAACTGCAAGGTCATTCAATCAGGTTTTGTTTGATTGGGGAGAGTGTGCCTAACGAGGTTTTAGTGTCAAATCAGATGAAACTTAAATCTACACAGCTCAAATTATGAATGAATGGAAATCAGTTCTGGTCTAGGAAAGCAACAAGTGCTGTCAAAATTACTTATTCCTGTAAAACTGGCTTTATACTGAATATGCTGTTAGTTTAAAATCAAACTATTCTTATTCCTTTATCCACAGGCAACTTCTTCACCATTGGAAAGGGTATAATTAAAAGTGTTTGCTTCAAAATATGGATTTAAATCGTTCGGTTAAAAACAAAGGCTGGGGCTGAAATTATATACCTCTACATTTAGACTAAACTTGTTTAAAGCATTATATAAGTAAATGATAAAGTATTTTAAAATAAAACTAATAAAACAGATCCAGTTTAAAATACCAGTCTAAATAGGTCAAGGGGTTAAATTCACACAACTTTTAATCAATTAAAACATTAAAAGACGTCCTTTAAAATTCAATTAATGTAAAAAAAAACCTATTGTCTTTCAGAAATGGGTGGACTTTTTATATTTAACTTCATACAATAATGAATAATGTTCATAATCCAAAATATTTCTCCATTCTTATCCACACCTGGAAAACTCTTGCATCAAATTCCACACTTTTCAAGGCTGCGTTGGAACACAGTTTGATTTACAACAAAAACAACATTAAAACAATATATGTGATGGGATTGTCTTGTTTCAGAAAGCCAAAAGTTACTGTGTGACACTCCGGGTTAGAATGCACTCAGTCCAATTACTGCGGCTCCTCGTCTCTCTGCGCGGCTCGCTGTGTGGTTTAGGTCTGCTTAGTGTAATCGACTGCAGTCAAACAACTGCTCATCGATTCTGTAGCTTGGCAATCAATGGCTGCAAATACGAGCACCGCCGTGGCTGTCGCACACCAGAATTATACGAGCAAAGCGAGGGAGAGAAAAGTCTTTAAGTGACAGCTGACTCGCTTATAGCAGATTATACTAACAACGGTGGTGATGGAGAAGAGGCGGAGACGGAAGAAATACCGGAAAACATGATATATGAATAAATAAAAGTCAATGTTTTCTATATATTCTAAAATCAATAATGGAGAAACTCTTAGAATAAACGACAATGCCTACAATATAAGAACATCGTCACCGTAAGAATCCAGATGGTTGATTCCCACATTGTGCTGTCGATAGGTTGGATACATCTTTCTGTCAGGCCATTGCTTACAGTAGTTGGAAAATAAAATCCAGGGCAAAAACAAAATGCAGGTCTTCTTGCACGCTAAGCCTGATAAAACTGGGGCAAAAATGTAAAGATTCTGCTCCCAGTTGTGTATGAAAACAGTGACATTCCAACACATCCATCAGTAAAAGGCAGTAAAAAAGCCAGAAATCAGGACATTCCTAAAAGCACTACTTTTGGGCTTCCTTTTCATTCTGTTTCAATCCGTGGATTTCTCTTGGAAGCTTGGGTTTCTGCTCATCTTAAGCGATCCAAATGAAAAAACGAGGGGGACAAAAAAACTCCAACAGATCCACCACCACCACTGCTGAATCCCAATCAGAGGCTCTCGTGTTCGATGTATCCAGTGGCCGTGGTGTTAACGGTGATGCGGATCCCCTGTGTGCGCCCAGACATTCATCTGTATTTGTCATTGTGCTGCTGCTCAGAGCAGCTTTGGTCCAAACTGAACTAAACTGCTGCGGCCTTGCCTCCTTTATCCCATAATCCCTCTCATCACAGAGAAAACAAATCCACGCTGTGTGTGTATGTGAGTATTTTAGCGTGTGAGTCTATCCAGCTGTGTGTGAGGGTGGATCTGGGCCTATATTCTTAATATATAAATAAAACACTTAAAGATTTATCACAAAATATTTTGTCAGCAATAAATAGTGTTTGCTTGCACCTGGATGAACCTCCTCATTTAAAAAAAATCAAACGCATTTTGACATAGATATTACCTGCATTCATTCAAAAACCCTCAACAAACTGCTGCATTTTCTGATAAATGAAGGATGCTAAACCAATACCAATATATAAGCTATATATGCAGCTTGATATATATATATATATATATATATATATATATATATATATATATACCTGATAAAATGATAAGAGTAGTTCAGTTGCTTATGAAAAGACTCTTTGACAGATCCCAAAAAGCTTTAAAAATAATCTAACATAATGAATCACTCCAGTTCACTATAGAGTGTTTATCTGAAGCTGAAGTTTCACAGACAGAGTACAGTAGGTCTGTACTCCAAACAATTTTCCCTTGAACCATTTCCCTTCAAAAAGATAAAAATACAATATGTGCCCAAAAGGGAAAACAAAAACTGGTACCATGTTTCAAGACTTTGGCAGAAAAGGGCAGGATATTGACTTCTTCCATCAAGGCGATCAATTCATGTTTCTCAAAAATTTCCATTTTCCTCAGGCGCTCACTGTGATGTATTCTGTGAATGTCACAACAGAAACGTCATCGACGACGACTCCTTTCTTTGACACAAGGATTAATCCTTTGGGAAACATTATTTGTAATGAGACTCATACAATATTGTTCAGTCTGTACTGACAAACACTTTGCTGCCAGGGAGACGGTGGCTAAAGCTAAACCTGGCAATGAAGAGGACTGGATAAAATTTGATATTTTTTTACACAAAGGATTATAATGCCTCTTATTTTGAGTTTTTAGCAAAAACTGAACCCTGCTGATTCTTTCTAGCAGTACTTTTCCCTCCATTGAATTTTCATGAGTAATCTTACAAAAGCGTGTCATTACAGCTATTGATGAGGTCAAATCTTTCATTACCTTGTTTAAAAAGCTGACCGCTGGCTTACACTCATTTTCAACACATACAACACATACATCCGCTTTCATAGCCGCCTTCACTGTGGAAGAGGTTTCAGTCAATGAACCACCCTTGCACCTGTATATGTATTTCCATGCTTCAAAGAGATGAAAAAATAAAAAATGCTGAGCAATAGATGCCCAGCCTCATTTGGTACCAAAGTTAATGGTTACTGGGGCTGTGAGGTTGCTTTTTGCGGCATCATATGTCAAAACTGGACACAATGTGGCCGAGCCAGCTGGCACGGGGAACACTACTTAACCACCGCTCCAGTCAGCAAGAATGTGCTGCCATACACACAGAACACATACCCAATAAACCCCTCTGCTTTGATTTAGATTCTTGTTGAAATCTAACTTGAACTAATGCACTTCTACAATAGTAAACTCTTTAGCTTAAAAGTCATTATCCAGGTCTAATGTTCCTCCTTAGAGGTTTCAATCCTTATCCCTCATGCAAAGCCATCAGTCATGTGAACGGTCCCAAACGCATTCTCCCGCCCGAACGTACAATCCGACTCATGAAGAATAAGGAGTCCTCCGACAGCTGGCGTGGGCCCTACAGAGCCCGGAGCTTATCGTTGTCTCTGGGAGCCATTTTGGGATTACATGAAGCAACTGTGTCAGCTTAAATCTGCAGGGAAACTTTAGGAGCTTCTTTAAGACAATTTATGGTCTCAGACATGTCAGCTTATGTTTTTTCCTATATTTTGCCCTGTATTGTGTGGTGTGAAATTGTACGCAAAATGTTCCTGTATCTACTGTGCACTGCCAGTTAGCAGGCTGAAAAAAGTTACAACTCTATTTTTAATAAAAGCATTTCGATCATATTACGCAATTAAGCTTTGAGATGACAAGCATTGTCCTCTTATTAATGTTTTAACAGATACTGTAATACTGTTTCACCATCAGCAGCAGAATGGATGATGCTAATGTCAGCTAGCATTTGAATAAAAACGTAGCTTCCGTTTAAGACTATTGTTTAGGAGCTGAGGAGAAATTATAGTGTCTATCCATAAGCTGATTTAATGTTTAAGTTTTGCAAAACTGGTTTGTCATTCTCTACTTGCAGAGACTGGGCTTCACCGTACAGCACTTTTAAATCCCTCAGAATGGTGCTGGCTTGTTAGGCTCCAAAGCTACTACCCTTGACTAACAATTATCTTGACTTTTTCTTCTTCAATAAGTAAATTACCATATAAATCTTTACGTTTAAACTCAAATTTAAGCTGGAGAATTGGTTATCACCACTTTTTCTCCTAAGTGTCCGTTGTGTTCTGCATTGATGACCAGGTGTAAAATCTCATTTCAGCTACTTTGTGATTTCCAGGCCATTCACCTGAAAGCAACTGTGAGCTAAAAGTTTGAACCCAAATGCAAAGTAGTAAAAATGACATATGTCTATTAACTTTGTTTCTTGTGCTTTTTGCATAAGCATCAACTTATAACTCAAATACTAATTGGAATAATTTTGAAGATCAATTTATACTGCCAGAGTCCTTTTTGGTTTGAACTCTTTCTGCCTGAACAACTCGTGACTGTACATCTTTCCAGATTACTTTGACATGTCCCTAGTTTCTACGTTATATCACTGAGCCCTAACGTTATGACGGTCTATGTAATAATCTCCAATAAAACCAGAGAGATCTGATCTGTTTCTACTTATTACTCACACAAGATATCTATGCAAATTGAATGGATTTTCACAAAGGCAAAGAGCTCTCCCATTAAGTTTTACCCTACATCATAACAATAAAACTAAAAGCCACCTCCCCCAGGTTGCCCTCTGCTGCAGATTTCTTGACCACTTTTACACTCTACAGAACATCTAGGGTAATTTCAGTTCATGCACAATTCAACGGGAAACATCCCTTTTTCTTCCATTTACGTTCTCAGCTGCCAAGTGTCCTGGATGCGACTGAAGATGGCAGCCGCTTTTAGAAGAAGTTGTAGCGTAAGTGGTCTGGTGGAAAATGTAAAAAAAAAAAAAAGGGTTTGGGTCACTTGCCTTTCAGCTTTTTCTTTAAACTGAGCTGAGTCTGCTTTTTTGACTCGCTCAACCTCAAGCGACAACAGTTAAGAAATGTTGTCAGGGAAATAAAGTCATTTTCTACTCCTGTAGCAAAAAAAAAGAACAATTGCCCAACCTTTTCCACATCTGTCCTGGTGAAGACGACATGTTTGAACACTGGAGTGACGGCTCATCTAAGTAGATTTGTAATTCTGTCTGAACAAAAATGAAACTATCTGACATTAATCTCTCACACAAATTGTCTTAATTGGCTTGTTAGGCTTTCTCCGTCTAACTCATTATCCTCATTAATTCTCCAACTTTAACACAACGTTTGCTCCTAGCATGACAACTCCAGCCTCTGCCTGACCCCTCCCCCATCCAATCCACATCTACAAGCCACACTTGTGTCCATTTGCTGCCCTCTTTTTCCTCTCTGCTGTTCATAAATGAAACATTGGTGTGCGTTTAAAAAAAAAGAAAGAAAGCATATAACAAGTGCTTTCACTTCTAGAGCAACGTTCTGTAACCTTAGTATCCCGATTACAAGAAGCTCTAGTCTGCAGGCCTGACATAATTAAATATGCACACAAAGAAATTTCTTTTTGTGTCCCTTTGAACATTAAAATCCACTCTGCAAGTGTCCCGGCTACGATGTGGGGGAAGGATGTTTGCAAAGTATGCAGAATGTTTCATCTAATGCTGGAAGAGTTTTGCTATGATGTAAATTTGCTGGAAAATTTTTTTTGAATGTCTCATGACTAAAACATTTGAAAATATAGCCCATGCACAAAAATGAGGAAGCTACAAAAAGTGACCCATAAACTGATCACTTAATGTTCACTCTTTGGTATCTCAAGCTTTTATTTTTTTCTTTTAAATGATCCCTTGTCTCCCACTTATTACACATTAACATACATCTCACAAGGTCAAAAAAAACGTAAGGAAGCAAAATAACTAAAGAACACAAAAACCCAAGAATAGATCATTAAGGATTGGAGCAAAGAGAAAAGGGTCTTTAATTATTCCTCCTTGGATATCTCTCTATTTATGAACCACAAACACATATAAAATTATTTCTATATATGAATATTTAATATCGGTTTTAAGAATACAGAAAACCTTATGATGGCATTTCTCCGTGGTACTCATGTTGATGGTCATGCATTGCAGCAGTGCTTTCACTGGACTCTGCTTTGAACAGCATGCATGCATCTTTCTAGCAGACAAAAGCGTCGACAAACAATATAAATATAAAGAGACTATAATTTAATGTGGTGTTGCTGTTATTAAAATCAAAACTGACATGTTTTTGCAGAAGTACCTACAAAAATGTTCAATGCTATAAACCTCAAGAGCAGCAACCATTTTATACCAACTAACAATCTTCAGCTATTAAAAACTATTATTGATGGATTTTATGGGTTTAATATTCTAAAGTGAAACCGATTCATTTATTTTTTGTCTGGATTTGGCCTCATCTGACACCATCATCACTATAACCCACCTGATGTATTAATTTGTATTTCTGTCAGCCATCAAGCTGCTATAAGTACACAAGCCTATGCGACTATTTGATGATTGTGGGTAAATATTGCATTTTTCATGCTTCACTGTGTGTAATTAAGTCTTCCCTCTGCAAATATACTGTTCACTGAGACTGTAATAAAAGCTGAGCTGCGCTTGTGGTGATTAGTGGGATTGGGAGTTTTATATCCTCCAGGGATAAAACCCGGCTTTCTAAAAAAAAAAAACTTTATTGGTATTGGTTGTGGAAACATGCCAATGAGCATAATGGAATAAATTAGAACGCTATAAAAACAAAGATTCTTTCAAAACCCATCCAGCATGAAAGTTCATTGAAACTTTCATGCTGCTGATTTCAGAACAACTTTCTACTTATGCGACTAATTTTAAGACAAGCAATATAGCTGATAAAGTATAGAAACAATGCACAGACAGGGAAGTGTGTGGAGATGTTTCAGTATGTACACAGTAAGCTTCATCAATCTCAAATGTCTGAACTGGCTAAACCTTTGACCTCTGTTGTCTTATATAACAACACAGCTCCCACTTCAAGCAGCCAGACTTGCGTCTCATCTGCAACTATAAAACTTCAAGGGTATACCTTTACTCTGTTGTTTTTTTTATTCCACCATTTGCTCTATTTATCAGACGGTGAGGAAGCAAGTCAAGAATTGGACAGAACAAGTTCTTTCAAGGTGAAAGAACATGTTGCTCTTTCCTAAATAAACTAGACTCCAACTCAGTTCAAATAACTCAACATTACAGATTTCTTTCAGGTTTAGAACAAGAGAAGCTTGCACAAGTGGATAAAGATGTTATACATTGAATAGCCAGTCACACCAATTATCAAAAGGCGTGAGGAATAACAATCCTCCATTTTTAGCTAGTTATTCTGGTGGGATAAACTTATCAGGTCCCATTTGCTTGTATGTGTTTTAAATGGAAGGTAAGATGTATAGCAGACCCCTGGTATTCAGCAAGTTTTGGGATTACAACCATTTAAACCAATAAACCCCATTAAACCCCATCTAGAAACATTTATATGTGTCTATTTTAATAGTCCAACGCATGAAATATACTTTAATATTAATATATATGTACAATGGAAACCATGTTGGCACTACAGCACAAGCTAACATCAGTTTCAATTTATTTGAGCTTTTAAGGGTGTAGCCATTCAGCCACAAGGAAACCAAATTATGCTCCTTGATTGGCTGCTGTGCAAACGCCAGCCAGTAATGTCAAGTAGCATGAACTCACAGATTTTTCTTTGTTGATGGTTTAGTTGTCGAGACCAGAGACCTGACTGCCTCTATTTATCCAAGTCAGCTGGAGGGAGTCGTGCAACAGCCCTGCTTTTGAACACAGGATGCATTCAGTTGTGCCGAAAACAAACAGACTGAAAGAATTACAAACGACAAAAATATCTGCAGTCAAAACTCAGGCATAATTCTGAAGGCTAAAAATACCACAGCAGGACAAGCGTCACTAAACGCTCCATGAATAAGATTACACAGGAGAATGGCTGATCATTAGGATGAATGAGAAACACTCAAGCTCACATTGTGCTTCCTGACTCATAATGACGGAGAAAATCTCTTAAGGCACAGAGTACGCTTAGTGCAAAAATGGGGATTAGAATCTAAGGAACTGAAAAATAAAAGTAAAACAATAAGAAACCGAACACAGTCCCTTAAATAAATAAATTTAGAAGTGCAATAACCCAACGCATTTACATTTCTCTGCAGGAAAGACAGAAAACTAATCACCTTCTTTACAGGATGATATTTCAGAGCCATTTCTTAAAAGTAATTTTATAGCCTCTTTTTGCAATCAAATTCTTGTGATATAATTAGCTGCCTTCACAATAATAGCACTCACTCTGTTGTGCAGTCCCAAACCCAAACATGGAATGAAAACTTCAATATATTCTAACAGATCCACTTGATGTAGAATCTAGAACCAGACTCAGAGAGCCATCCAACTTTTTCCAAACAGGAAACGTTAACTGCTTTGCTCTCAGTTACAGACTGCTCCAATGAGATGGTCCAGGTTTATGAAAGTTTAAATAATACATACAGAATGCTGCATAGATTTTATTACATAAATATGAATTTGCTTTGGACTGTATGTGGTATATTTTATTTGATTTTCCTTTTGCTTTGGATGTGTCTGGATCCCTGGGGCATGCACTGCTCAGACCCAGTTGGTCAGAATGATGTGCTTCTATTGATTTCTTTGACTGTAATAAAATGACTCAAGAACTGGTGGGAGTCTTCCCAAGAGACAGGTCAGTGGGTGAAAGCTGTATGACACCAATACAGCCAATTCACTGTCTAGATTATAGCTCCCATATGAAGCTACAACAACAAAACATTTGGATTATCTTAGATTGACATAAAGTTCAAATTACAGGGAGAAGGATTCAAGTGATTAAGCCTAAAAACATCGTAATATTTTGATTGCCTCTTCTAAAAAGTGTTATGGGTTCGATTTCAAGCCAAATATCGGATCTATATGTTATTATGATGTGCGCTAGAGGAAAAGGGAGGATTGAGTCAGCAAACAAAAACTCCTAAAGTCATGTCATGGTTACAAAGAAGCATTTATCTACTGATACAGCAAAAGCAGATGTGCCTGTGTGTCAGCTCAGCAGTGACTCCTTCAAACTAAGGCTTCAGTGGGACATGTGCAAACAGGAAACACATGCTGTGTTACATTACACTTTCTGCTCTCCCGTTGGCGAGAGTTCAATAGGAACTTCTCGTTTGTGAATCAGCAAACAACTTCAGTCAGCTTTTGGTTTGAGGGAGACGATGATACTTCCTCTGGAAGCTGCTTGTGTCTTTGCTGCGAAGCAACAACGAAGGAAGGAGGTTCAAATCTTAAGAGTGCAACAAACACAATGGGCTAGTGCATCATTTGCGTGATTAAAACTGGTTACACATCAAAAGGGGAGCTGGAGCCTTTAGCTTGACTTTCTGCAGCACTGAGAGATGACAGGAAATTCAGGGAAGAAAATAAAGCTAGGAGAATATTAGTGTTTGCCGGAAAATGAATCTCTTGAGAAGATACAGCTGAAAATGCAAGACTGATGAAAGCAGAGCTGATATCTTTTATGAAATGAGCTCTGTGGGATAACAAATGTCTCCTACGGCAGGCTGAATTAAACTTGCGACTCTTTGAAAGCGGCCCGTACCCGGTATAAATTACAAGCAGGGACAGTGCAGGGGTAAATGGATGGATGCGCTGCCATATGAAGCGTAGGTAAACGACGCAGAGAGCAAGAGAGACGTGTGATTTTATGTGTAAGATGAAAGCCAGCTGAGTGTTCATGTTGGCGACCTACCCTGCACTGATCACCGACCAAATCCCTTAGGAGGATTATCCAGACTCAAATCAAGAAAATCGTGCAACTTTAAGGGTCAACAGCAGACAGTGAGAAAAAAAGACAAATAAGGAGGAGTGGGCGGCTGAAACACATCTGAGCCTCATGAAAAATTACCTGAGTGATGTTTGCAGTTCAAATTAAAACAAATTCAACACTATGGATACATTTGCAAGGTGCGGGATCAAAAATTGCTGAGTGAAAATGACTTTTTACGTCTTTAAGTTTATTAACTGTTATAATTTTGCTTTTCGTCTGTCAATGTGCTAATACAAAAGTCTGTAAAGACACGGTGTTGAGGAAGCTAATGTGTTTTTCACAAAGTCACCTGTACCACATTTACATGCATCTCAGTATTATAAGTAGTATGAAACAATGCACTTTTCCCTGAGACATACGGAAGAACATCTGGCCCACAGCATCACAGATGCACCACCAGACGTCACAGTGGATATGAGGCCCTTTGTTGTATTTTTGATCCCCAAATTTAAAGTATCAGTCCTGTTTAACAAACTCTAGATGCTTATATTTGCGATGGAAAGACATAAGAGGTTTCCAAACAACCAATTTGCCTGTAGATAGTGTCTATTGAGTGTTTTCTAGGTTCTGTGATCTCAAGGTGCTAGTTTTGTCCCATCCCTCTTCCTGTTGCTTAGTTCCAAGAAAAACTGGGTCCTCGTCAGGCCCTAGGTTAGGTTTTGGCATTTTTAAAATGTTTTTTGTACAATTGTAGGAATTGTGCTGCATTTTCTCCTTCCATTAAATACATTTCTGTGTGAAATTACCCAACTACAATAAAAATACCTTAGATCTGGGGCACATCTTTACTTGCATGTTGAAATAATATATTTTATTAAGTTTCTTAGGGCTGAACATGACCAACACATTTAAGTTTTGCTGAGAAAATGCCTCCATAAACTGAATCCACAGTAGTACTGAGAAAGGTTTTCAAAACCTCACAACGCAGTCTGGTTACAAAAAGAGGCAGGATGGTTTAAGACTGAAAACAAAGGTCAGCCTCGCAGCCAAAGAGCCTGTTGAAGAGTGTCGGACATGATGGATTTATCCTAAACAAAGACATTCCTCAAAATGACACTGAAAAATAATAGAGCAAAAGATGATGGGATTGACAGGGGGTATACATCACTGCGATGTAGCTCATTAAAGCCCCAAGTTAATTTGATGCTGTCTGGGATAATACACAAGTAAAATCTCATGATGTCTTGTGAGCCCTATTAAAGCAACTAATGGAGCCACAGTTTAATGAACTCTGTTCTAGATCCCACAATGACTCCCATTGCCTGGTGAAATCAGCAGCCATTGTTGTTGCTGCGTTGTGACAGAAGCTTGATATTCCAGGTGAAAAGGCTGACAGATGCAGGCCATCTCCTCCATATCAATGCAGGTGGAGCTGGTAGAGTTTTCCCAAAACACAGAAACAAGTTCTCTTAAATCATATACCCAATAATCCCCCTTAGCACGACGTCATGAACATCTAAAGACGTCTGCTGTAAATTTAAGGGAATAAAAACTGCTTGTTGGGAGTTTTCTTCACCTGAAGCCTGCAGTTATATTTAATGAAAAAAATGGCTAATTTACAGCAGAATTTGATGACTGTGGTAGGGTAACACTATAACAATGGGGATACAAATAGATATATTCAGTATATGTTGGTGTAATTTGATCCGAATGCTGACATGATATCCTAGATGTGGTAAAGTAGAATTGAACGTTCTCATGACTGTTGTGCAAACGTTTGCAGATGTCAAAATGAAACAACAATAAACCTTGTTGCACATCGTCTGTCAATGTTCTTATAAAACGTCCAACAGACAAAAATAAAAATTTTGTGAAAAATAGCAACTGTCATAAAGGTTTGAAAGACATAAAAGAAACTACTGGAATTTTCACACACAACTATCTCGGAGGTTTACAGAAAACGGTCCAAAAATAGAGAACATTTCCACTAAGAGGCAGTTTTGTGAGCAAAAATATCTTGTTGATGTCAGCCAAGAATAGGCAATAGATAATAGAAATGCAACAGTAACTCATAAATACTTTCTAAGCCCAAGGAGCTGAAAATACCATCTCTGCATGAAAACATGTTCAACCTTTAAGCAGGAGGATTACAGCTAATAATAAGAAAATGAGGCTGCATTTCACACAGGCTGGTCAAAGATAGAGCAGGTTGGTGGTGGTTTAAAGGTATGGAATATCCATGGGAGACTTTAATACCAGATCAGAGTCATTTGAATCCCATAATCTACATAATTATTGTTTCTGACCATGTCCAAATCATAATATTGCAATAAATCCATTTTCTTACGGTGACTTCTACCATAATAGCTACCTGAAATTAGCCGGTGAGTCTAAATAAAGTAGAGATTCTGTTTTGAGTCACTTGATGAGAGAATGTGAGTATTAAATGGACATTATCCAATTCCACTTCAGAAAGAAGAGTTTTAACACTCAGTCCTTCAGCTATAAAATAGACATTTTATTTGATTTTATTTGACAATGTAATTCAACTCCAAATATATTAGCTTAATGGTGCATTATAATGCCAATCATTGTCATATGGCTCTTGGTACAATAGAGCTCTGCCCTCACAAGTCGCAACATGCATTTGGCACACATTGCTGAAACCCAATACACTGAACACAAACAAGCAATGCTGGCTAGTTTCCCTGCCAAAAGCCAACATAATGAAGCCAAGAAATGCCCCACACAGCAAAAGCTGATACAGTTACTGTCTGTGTCTTTAGGACTCATAGACTGGCATCTTGAACGAGACGGACTGGATTGATTTTCTTGAAACTACGCCACAAGGGAATCAACAAATATCAACATTTTCCATCACTAGAATCGGCAGAAGACGACACACTTGCTGGACCTGTTTCTCATTTTATGATGAAGGATTCTTTTGCACTGTAGAATTGTGATCATAAAGTTCTTTTTGATGTCTACAAATCAGTTTAGGTTTGTACACCAAGTTATGAGCTGTTATCATGACATGCGAGAGATGCACACCAGCTGTCTGGGACTGCAAAATCCTAGATAACAGGGCGTCATGTAAAAGTGGGTGAGGGAATCTTCTGCATGGCTAACACACACACAACAACAAAAACTGGAATTGCTTTCCTTTGAGAAAAAACAAGGGTAGGGGGAAACACTTCTGCATAGAAATTGCAGCTATTAATGCAAATGAGACATCATAAGAAGGAATGATGCGAGTACATCCTCTGCTGCTCTCTACAGTGTGATGCTGTCATCTATATCCACATGATATGAAGGTTTTCCAGTTTATATTTGAGGGGGGGACTT
The DNA here is from genome assembly GCA_902982915.1 of Phalloptychus januarius. Classification (NCBI taxonomy): domain Eukaryota; kingdom Metazoa; phylum Chordata; class Actinopteri; order Cyprinodontiformes; family Poeciliidae; genus Phalloptychus; species Phalloptychus januarius. The sequence continues at coordinate 4,740,161 of CADWAE010000467.1, forward strand.
ATCACTTTGACTGTTTCCACAGGAAAAAGTGGTTGAGAATCACTTTATACTGTGATCACAATGAGCTTTAAAAAAAAAGGATGCTTTGGATGCTGATGCTGTGGGCAGGAAGGATCTCCAGTAGCAGTCAGTCTTGCAACAAATCTGAAGAGGACTCTGACTTAAGACTATTGATGTATGACAGTCCCATAGCAGCTGACTTTACGGCCAGCAAAGACGATATTCCTTTACGAACTCCTCAGGGATTTGAGGCTGGAGTTCAAATCATATTTCATCTTCTGAGATGTTAAGCAGCTACTCCCAGTTGTAAAAACAAAGAATTGTTGTTATGGTTATGCATTATAACAATTGTACAAAGATTAAAAAGTAAGCGCAAAATATGTTTCACGCTGCACAAAAGGAATAAAAATCATCTAAACTAAAAAAATCTGTGATATTTAAGAACATAACACTTAACTACAAGTCAGTAGTTTGAAAAGGTTCAAAAATCCCCATTTTATTTTTGAACCATTCTGAAGTGGACATGCTGGCGTGCTTTTGGACACCATTCTGCTGCACAACCCAAGTGTACTAGAGATTAATGTCAAACTGATGACTAGATATTATCCTGGAGGACGTTCCAGAAGACAGCAGGCATCATCAACAGACAGTGTCCATCAATTAGGGACAGTCCTCAGTAGCAGGTTAATGTAACTTAAAAGATCTCAAAACCAACTCTCAATGATTATACGAAATTCAAGAGCAGATGAGAAACAAAATCATTGACTTTTATCAGTGTGAAAAGAGCTGCAGTAAATAGTAAAATCAAGAAACTAGAAGAAATCTTTTGGGGGTAAATATTTTCTGCACTATGGAGGTGAAAACGTCTCAAGAGGGATTCATCACCACCATCTTCAAACATCCTTGTACTTTCAGTAACAGGAACTGATCTAATATTTGCTGCTTTTATCTTATGTCAAAGTTTCAGGTGTCCTTATATTATGGTGAACTTTTAATAGACAGTGCACTTCTGAAGAAATATTCAATTTTAAATTATGGAAATGATCACAGGTGACTTTTCTTCTCTTCTTTTGTAAAAAATAAACCCGGATAATTAATAAAAATGTTTTTTTATTAAGAAATACATTCAAAATGTTCCTGATTGCAATTCATGTAAAATACTATAAAAAGCACTTTAAACTTCTAAAAATGTTTTAAGAACCTATGCATGCACTCACCCGGACTGTTTTGGCTTTTTGGAGAAGCCAAACATGTCCACATGCTCCTGTTACGGAGCTCTGCGTCCCAAAGCTTAGGTGCTCCTCATCAGCATTCTAATCCACATCTGAATCCCTTCAACATTTTACGGCCGAAAACAATCCAGTGCCAGCCCAGGTCCACATCTGGAGTCAACAGAAGTCTGATGAATACGGAAATTTGTTTGCATTCATAAAAATGAACTCAAATGGAAGCGAGAACGGGCAAATGAGTCGCTTGGTCCGGCGGACGGACAGTCCCGTTTCTCTGTCATCACTCTTCCAAAGTGATGACAGGGACAGCAGGAGTTATCTTCACCTCTCTGCTCTGTCCGGGAAAAGGCAGCTCTTCCTGCCTCTCTACACCTGGACGGTTGAGGCTGCAGAGAGAGCTCTGTATGTGCTCCACATCCCAGAGCACGGGGAAGTGTAGCGATCGTAGCTGCGGCAGGGAGGGAGGGCTGGGCAAGGGGGGCTGAGAGGGAGGATCAGACCGGATGGATGACGGATGCTCTCTGGCTGTGGCTCTGTCCTCTGTTCATCTGGGCTGCAAGGATACGGAGGAAGGAGGGGAGTCGGGGTACCGATGGTTTGAAATGAGGAAAAAGCGACGGAGGAGGAGACAAACCGGAGGAAAAATGTCTTGGCTGTGAAGAGAACGCAACTTAGAGAAATAGACAGTGAAGGATAGAGCGGTGGTGGGTTAAAGAAACCTGATTCTGCAGGATGGGAAGCAAAGATTCATAACAGGTTCTCTTTAAAAAAAGACATTTCTATATCTAATATTTGACTTTGCATGACCTTTAAAATAGTTAAAACTCCATTTACTTCCGATAAAGCTAATTAATTTTATCTGCCTATTGTCTTTGAACTCTCAAGGACTCCATCGTCTTTCTCTCATGATCAGCTAAATGTGTTTCAGTGCACAGATGGTCCAGCTTTGACAAAACGCTGCGTTCACTGGCCTGGTGCCACAAGTGGCTAAATACCCACCTACCAAACAAACCTCAGTGGTTCTGATGGACTTCCTGTGAATGCAAATGAGTTGGGGCGGAGGACATTTTTCCCCCATTGCCTTTAGTATGAAAGCTAATGAGACTACCATTCAACAGTGCTATAACAGTCACACACCAGGAAATAAAATCAGTTAGAGGAGATTAGAAGAATGTCTTTAAGGAAGTGTCATATAAACTGATAGAAGAAAATTTATTCTGGAAGCCTATTGGCTGTCGACTGATATCTTCTGCCACCACAGACAGCCTCCAATCTTCAGATTAAAAAAGTGGAAACAATTTTATGACAAAGCAACAACACTAAACAGAAAAAAGTAAAAGGAAAACACCAGTTTTGCATCAATGTCACTCCTTTGGTCACAGAATAAAGTAGGGAAATCAGAGGTGCACCGATCACAGTTTTCTGGCCGATCACAATCACAGATCCTTAAAAAGCCTGACCTATCAATACCATTTTTTTTAACCATTAACAATAACATTTGGAAGTGTTTAAATCCAATCTTGTATTTTTCAGACTGCACAAGAGTCGATACCTAAAGCCTTATGAGGTTCAAGTCACTAAACTTGCAATTTCTATATATAAACATCTGTTTAGTGAGCATGCAGCAATTTAATCTGGCATATTCAAGTGGAGCAAGAGAAGATTAAAACATTCCTAAGGGATTCTCATTGGCATTGCATTCCAAAGATGAGCAGAAGACCTGATATAGATAATTTGGTATAGAAGTAAAAACAAAAATGTCTCTCTTTTGCTCTCAGCGCAAAGCCGCCAACTTAATCACTCAACTTTTAATCAAAGTTTCTTTGATAACTGCTTGCAGTGTGTGCCTTGTGGGGAGACACTGCAAGAACCTCCATGCTTGGAAACATATTAAACACACTTTTGTGGGTGGCAAGACAAAAGGACTCTTGTTGCCCTCTTATAATTTCAAACTGGTTAACACCCAAACCGATCTCTGGAGATGACAGATACAAATGAATGTAGGCCCCCTTATCTTTTAGTAAATTCAATTTCCTGTCTTTACTTTATCGTTGATATAACTTGTTATAGGACATTATGCATCCCTGGCAGCTTCCCGGTGGCACTTTTCAGGAATTCATCATGATGCTGCTTTTGAAATGATGTGAATTTGAAAGAAGAATAAATCCAATAGGTTTCCTCTCAGACTGTTTGGGTAAACATCTACAGTATATGTCAAGGAAATAAGGAAAGGCAGCGGAGTAAATGATAGGTACATAAAAAAAAACCAAGGCAAATACCAACATCTTAGTGTATTTGACGGGTTATAATCATAATGTCATCTGGCTTTAAATTAAACCGAGTAAGAAAAGTTACTGGAAAAGTATTTGCATATTTTGAATTTATAAGGCAAGGAAATGCATAGAAGACAAAAGGTTGGGTCACTGACATGCTTGGAAAGACTCAAGACATAAAGAGGAGTGAATGGTCTACAAATTTCAATGATGTCATGAATTATGTTCTGAATAGATGCAAAAGGGTGAAAAACTAGGTATTGATTGCCTACAATGTTTTGCACCAATCTTTGAACTTGTTGCGGGATATGACTGTAATAATGACTTTCATGAAAAATTAAGAGGAGACCTCAGGCAATTTTAATTTGATTCTGCAGATTTAATCTGAAACTGAATCATAGTTTCTGTTTCATGTTATCATTCTTATTGAAAAGTTGGGAAAAGAGCAACTGAGTTCACCAAAAGTCATGTCATTTCTGAGGCAGAAGTTCATAATGAATGTGAAAGAGAACTAAATAGATGGTTTATTAAATAAGCGGAAGCTTTGCTCTTAATAAATGAAGCACTGGGGGACATGGAGATCTTTATCATGGAAGATTATAATTTTCTTCTCCATTTCAACCGACTATTGCTCCAGTAACTTTCCCTTCTACATGGGTGTTTCAGTACAAATGATGAAAACTGGACTTTGAAACAAGCCACAACGGGAAAAAGAAGTTTAAGACGTTTTATTTTAATAATTCATTCTTCTATAAGCAGTAACTCTTGGTACTGATGATACATTTTTAGGCAAACTGATGGGAGAGAGAGAGGATGCAATTGATAGAAGCACACCATGGAGACAGCCCCACCCATAAAAGATAATCAGTAAGACGACGTTAATCAAATAAATATTTTGCCTTTGCTTTTAACATTTATTCCACGGTGTAAAGTTCCAAATAAAATGCTGGACTTAACTGTGGAGGAAACAGCAGTTAAATCCTGCTGTTCCTTAACTGCTTTTACCTAAATGCTTTATATCTAACTTTAAGACTCTGCAGACCAATAACGACTGCTCATCTGCCTAGCTAGCAAGTTCCTGCAACAAAGAAGCCATCACAACTTTTAGATTGTTCATGCTGAAGCGTTTGGATTCAGGGCAGAAAAAAGAATCAGTTCCAAAGTAGATACAGCCAGGTGCAATGTTTCATAAGCACTGCTGCTACCTGACAACACTCAAGTTAGCTCTGAACTAATGGACCCTGCAAATGATCCATAGCAGCAAACCTTTCAGAGAGTGACCCAGGCATCTCTGTGGCTTTATATCCATGCCAAAACAGTTCATGGCTTCACTGTATTGTCTAATGAAAATTAATTACAGCCCTTTATTTAAGTTCATGAACTTGTTAGAGCGCGATCCTTCATTTCATGGCGGGTGTCCGATCCTACCACTAGGTTGATTTAAAACAGCAGTGGTCATTACTGGGGAGGACAGATAGGAACGCCAGTGGCGTCTCACTCCTGCTTTGTGTCCCACAGAGATAGCAAGAGAAAAGCAGGCGACGTGCCTTTGTCCACTAATGAATAACAATATAGCCCAAGGTCACCACCGGAGAGAGAAAACTGAGAAAGACGAAGAAAGACTTGGTGTTGGATTATTATATCCCACATTAGTATTCAGCGCTCCTCGTTGTGCTTCACAGACAGTCGGTAGATGTGTAGAGTTTATCATTAAGATTTCCGTGTGTGTGGCCTACTTCTCTCCCTCTCTTTTAAAAAGGGAAAAATATTAAATGTTCACTAAAATAACATAGATGCTTCCAGTTAATGATGGGATGCTGCTTCAAACGGAATAAACCCATGTAGATAATGTGTTATGTACTCATAAATATCAAATAGCCACTACAGTTTTTACTGCTAACCTTGACTCAATCATAACTAAATGTACTTTAAAAACAGAAAAAGTCAATACCATCCTGAACCACCACAAATCCCAAGGGTTCACTGTACTTTCACTCAGTTATAACACTTTTAATCACTGTTTGGATATGCCATGACAGTGAAACATTGACCAGGATTTTAAAGTTGATTTCTACAAGTTTTCAAGATCCTGCCAGTTGTAATCATCCAGTATAAATTTCAGTCACAGTCTTTGATGTTTTATTAGTGCACTGCTCCATTTTAGTGCTTACATAAATCTTTCTAGTTCTTTGGTTTGTTTATGGCAACAACGTAATGTAGCAGTAACAGATTTTCTGTATTTTAACCCTTGCATCGTATTCTATAAGTCTTTCTGTAGCCAATGCAAAATTAGTCTTCACTGTCCAGTGTTTGTTCATATTTAGCATTTGTTCCTAAAGCTAAAGATACATGCATTATTTTTCCCAGAATGCAGCAGTGCAGGGTCAGTCTTTCTTGGCCAGCTCCCTGTTATTACAGGAGATAAAGCAAACGCTGGCCTTTGCACGCACACATGCACGCACGCACACACAAACTTTACATGACTCGTCCAAACAATGAGATCATAGAATTTCATTCCCGCACCCTGTTTTAATCCAACAAGCAATCTCGCTGGGTCTTTCTTTTCCTTATGACGCAGCCCTAATCTGATAGGGCAGACAACCCTAGCACGGGAGGGGCGGGATTGGGAAAAATAGACTGGACTAATATGCGGAATACAGGCGATGTATGGATAGCAGGATATTGTTAAGGGATGGACAATAATGGGGTTGAAAGACTAAAACATGATGCACTTTTAAATAAACAGTAAAAAATACAATAGAAAGCAAAACTGTCAAACAGAGATTAAGAGGAAAATAGCCAAAATTAAAAATTAACACTACCAAAAAGAAACATGGTGGTGGCAGCACCATGCCCTGACGTTATTTTGCATCAGACGGAATAGGAGTGAAGGGTGATGTAATTGTAGATTATTTTACAACCACACTTATACTTGAGACAAGCCAAAGTATGACCGTTCTTTTCTTTGTTCTCACTTTGAGATGTTACCATTTAAACTAAAACTTCATTAAAAATCAAATTTAAAGTCTTCATCACAAACAAAAGGTGCGCATTTTTAAAAGTCACCAGATCTTTAACTTTTATATGCCACGAACAATCATTCTTGACAAAAGTAAAGATTGCTATGTTGTTGAATCACTCTGTAAAACTTTTTTTTTCCTTTGAGAGTCCTTCTGGTGCATACAAATTTGTTTAATTTCCTCCCAGAGCAGCTAAGTTTTTAATCTACTTGGCATATGTTATCTACCTGGAAGCATTCAAACGCTCTCTGATGTATTAAAGCGGCTGACAGCTCCATCTGAGCTTAAACAAATAAAGTGTTTGGCTTGGCTCTACGTTCTCCCTGCTCCGTCCTCTATCCCTGAGCATACTGCCGTCAGCTTGCTGAACTTCCCCCTGCAATAACACAGCCTGTCGCAGACATTTAAGAGATAAGGAAAACCAGGCAACGGAAGGAGCCATTTGTCAGCCTCGGAGCAAACCAGACTCCACAAAGGGCATGCATCTTTCAAACAAAACGTGACTCTTGTAAATGCGTATTAAGGATGCAGTGCACATATCTCTGCTGTACAAGACCTGAGCATGCATCAAAATGTAGAGATGAACGGCAACAAGTAGACGGAACAAATTGATTAAATGCTATTAGCTATTCCTCAGGCCCAGTGTGACATTTAATTATACGCACTCACAAAGCTGAATTTCTGATAGTAGTACAAAAAAACAGATATGTGGCTAGTTTGAATATGCATGAAATAATCCTGAATTAATTATAAATGCTTTCATATATATTAAAAAACAAAACTGTGGCATAAATTTGCTTTTTTGATGTATTTGTTCAATATTTCCCACAACACATAGAGCTTACAATGCAAAGGAGGCCTGAGGGGTTTCTTCCTGGGCAACAATCCGAAGCTCGCTGCACATGACTGGGCAGTGATCCCAGAGATGAGAGGGAAAAGTGGGAGTGATGGTGGAAGTGTTCTGAGCAGGAGGTGATGTTATAAATAACAGACCGTCCCGGTACACATGCCGAGGGGCTGCAGCAAAGCGTTTCGTGTGTGTTGCACTTCCTTTCCTGTCACACAAACATAGTGACAGAGAAAACACAGCGAGCTCTCTATAACTTTATAAATATAGGCTGTTTATACGTTTTATGCATTGGCCTGATATGTGATCCTTTTACATTTCAAAAGCTCTCATCAGATTGGGAAGTCAGCCCTTTTCAGGCCTCCTAAAGACTCTCCCATTGACTATTCCCTTCCAAACCTTTAAAAAGGATGTCAATTCTGAGTGAAATATAGTGAATTACCTCCAATCTGCTGCAATCAAGCCATCTGTAAGTAAGTGGCTTTTGGGTTTCATACTAGTGTAAACATGCAGATGCGTCATGTCATAACCTCATTACATGTAAATGCTGCTTAAACAGCCTAGTTGTTGCCAAATCTGCATTAAGCTACTAAAGGATTGAAGAGTGACACGAGCACATCACTGACATCTCTGGTTAGGCTCACACCACACATTTCCACTTAAGTAAGTGGTATTCCCACTGAGATCGAAATCTGCATCAAAGCATCTTCATATGAATCACAAAGAGTGACTGAATGTAGTAGAAGAACAAAACTAGACAGGAATATTGAGTAAACAACCTATTTCCTACGTGGTCTGATTTGCAGCCATGCAGTGTACATCATTTCTATTTCCTTTGCATGACTCATAGATATTTACATACATTTCCATGTGACTGGAAGGAAAAGGAGTACAACTGAAGACGGAAATTAATCGGTGTGTGACCCGGTTGGCCTGCAGACCCCTCCTGTCTGACCTGACCAATCAGAGTGGAAACATCAGAGTGAGGCAGGGACTGAAGTGGAGAAGGATAAGAAGGACTAAAAACTGAGAAGTCTCAGCACTAACACTTGATATCCCAGCCTCTGGTCGACAATGGAACAATCAGATTTAGCTACCAACAAGGACGACAATGTATCTTTACTATTTAGAAAAGACAAAGCATGTTAGAGAAAGTCTACTCTATTGTAGGATGCAATATCAAAAAGAGTGTTTTAGTGAGATTACAAATGCAGAAATCCATTTCTTATTCATTCCATTGATCATTTTGTCTGTCCATCTATCCATTTTTTGAGTTACATCCATCTATACATCTACTCATCACCAATCCACCCATCCAACTAGGAAAAGTTTCATGTTCACCTCACTTAGAGAAACTGATTTCAGCTACTTGTATGCATAATCCCCCTTAGGACAAAGAAATATGTAATTTAAACCCTCTGCTATCCATGAGAAGGTTTTAGTCCAGTGTTTAAGATACTTTTCCGTGTCTCCTAATACTCTGACTTTCATTAAATCACTTATTTCTTGTTACGATTTTCCAGAACAAAGAAGATGACTACAGATTTACGAAATGCCATCAAAAATGAATCAGAATGAAAAGCCGATTCACTTGTATTTGCTTTGTCTGCGGCTGCTGAGTCAACAGTCAAATATTTGGAATATCTGTAGCTGGAAAACCAGGAACAGCAGGGGGGGAAAGACTGTAAGAAAATCAGTCCATGTCTGCCTGTCTGTCAAAATTCATTTGACTTGTTTCCCTGGGCCACATGTTTCCTCACCAATGACCCATCACCTCCTCGCAGTAATCCTTAAACAATGATGCTGCGATTTGGCACTCCTAAATCCTAAAGTTCACCGCTGACCGGCAGCTGTACGGGTCAGTGTGCACGAGGAGAAAAGGAGACAAAAAGCTTATGTCTACTTTTGTCCTCCTCTGTGGGTTCAGATTCAGTTCAAGTAGGTTTTTATTTCAAAATGTGAGTAAAGTGTTTTTTTCTTCTTCTAGCATGTAATATAGACAGCTTTAATCTGCTTATTCATTTTGTTAAAGTTTCATCCTTTTCAACAGGACAATTAAATTACGTGAAATGTATAGATCTGTAATCTAAACTGTGAAAATTAAGGTTATTAGTTGATCCTCGAAATGGCCAGGCTGACCATATCAAAGGTTTTAAAAAATACAAACAAAAGAGCATCACGTGTCACTTAAAAGTGTCCAGTAAAATGTCCAATTTTAATGGACAACCATCCTACCAACATTTTAAAAGCACCCACACATGTAGCCATCCTCCCCAGTACAGCTAGCTAAACCCTCTAAAGCCATGAATTAATCTCTATAGGTGCTCAGTAATTACAAGGGCTAATCCTGGGTTCATCCGAGCTCGGAATCACCTCGTCTTTACGTAATGTGCCGCCAGTTCACTGATCAAGATCACAAAGGGCAATTCTAGATAGTGAATGGAGCTTCAGAAAATATCCTGGGGTAGCATATTTTCCACAAATTCTGCAGTCAGAGGGGTTTCTAAAAGTAATGGTCTGGTTTCTAAAAAAATTCTGACCTTCCAAATTTCAGTACAAAAAGTACAATTTTAGTAATGTCAAACAGCCTCCCCAGGCAACTTGTTGCCATAGTTACACTAAATACCCTTCTGATTGGCTGTTCTCCATCATGATTTCTTCACCCATTTAAACCTCCCCTTTTAGATCTATAAAGGTGATCAAAACAGAATTAGACCATTAAATAACTTTCCTCCCAAAGCACTGGGGTCAAATTATTAATAACGATTATTTCTTTAATCAGTTTTAATTCCTACATAAATCCTAATAATTTCATATTTCAGTTTTTCCTTATTTGTTTCATTTTTGGACAGCAATAGCAAGTGACCATTATTGATTAGTCTTAGATGTGATATTTCTTCCAGTCTCTAGTAAACTAAGATTTTCCATGTTGATTATTTCACTAAATTTTAAGAAATCCTGAGAGCAACCATTACTCAGTGGAAAGTTGTTATTCTAGCTAATATAATAATTTCTTATAATCACATTGATTGAGTAATAAACACACCTATCTGTGAATCCAATCAACTTTTCTTATCCTACTAAAATTGCTGCAAACTCACTGAATCTTCCTATGCTTGTTTTACAATGAATTTCATATTTTTATACAAAAAAACAAATAAAGGTTATGGAAAAGTGAATTTCACATATATTTCTAACGTTAATTTAAAATCTAATACGCTCCAATAAAAATATCCCTAAATATATTCAATGACAAACTCAAACCTAACAGGCTCAAAACCCCAGATTGATGGTTTTGATCAAGTCACTCCAGCATAAGCAACCAAAATAAAAGAAAGAAAAGGCTATAGAAACTTACTGGAAAGCTGTTAACATTCCCAGTTCGTCATCATCGTCACACGGCTCCATCGTTTCTTCCAGAGAATGAAGGAATAATGGGTCGGTGTGAGTGGGATGGACGCCCCAACCCCACGACTGCTAAAAGGCTCAGAACATTGGAGAAAGAGCTGCTTCCCTGTTCACAGTCTAACTCCTCCACTGGAAGAAAAAAACCCAACTACGAATCTCTTTAAAAAAATCCCCAAACTCAATTTTCTCAGCGCGTAGGGGTGTATGTGTGTGTATGTCTCAGTGTCTGTGTGGTTTTTTTTTTCATTTCTAGTTTGGTGCCAAATGTTCCAGCTTAGCAATGCTGTGCAGCGCCGCTGGTGATGGATTTAGCCGGGGCATCTGGGCCAGCAGGGATAAACTTCATTCACACACAAACACATGGGCACACGAATACCTACATGAAAGACAGCACACACACACACACACACACACCCACACACACACGCACGCATGCATTGTACGCCGACATCAGCAGTGTTATAGAGCAGAGGGAACAAAGGAGCAAAGTATTTGCATCCGTTAGCTTTTGCTTTTCCGTCACACAAATGTTTTAGATTAAACAAAATTTGACATCAGACAAACACGCCCCGTCTTCAATTTTTTTTTTTTTATTTAGCTAATTTAAGGGTTTCGTTAACAACATCCCATCATTAAAGTCTGGATGAAGCAAAGCAGCCACCAACCATCACAAACGGAACAGCTGAAATGTGTGCAAGTTTGTATTTAAAAGCGAGACTCAATGATTATGATGCAGTGCTCTCTTAAAGGCAAAAGCAGATTAAAGCAACAAAAGGAAACATCATAGTGCACCTGTCCATGTTGACGACTGGCACGAATATCTCATAGGATGAACAGGGAAAAAAACATGTAAACATCAGTGCCCTGTTATGTCTGCTTCTTGTTTTTAAAGTAAGAGGATAAAAGAAAAGATTTTTAAAAACAAACGTAAAATCATGTCATCTGATCGATGATGACAAGGTAAAAAGGAGAATGAGGTCAAAGGGTGGCTTCATGAAACATTTATCTGATGAAATGCAACCTTCACGAACATCGAAACTGTGCAGGATGTGCTAGAACTTGTTGATTCAGATAATGTCACCTGTTTCATTAAGTAAACTGAGTTCCAGAAGAATAACCTTTATATTCCAATATGCCTGTAAAATGCAGGCTGCCATACATGCCACCTGACAGTAATCCTTGGCAAAATGTGTTTCTAGAAATGTCTACTATAATGTGAATATTAATGGCTGAGACATCCATAAACAGCAAGATGTTCAGATGTAACACTTTTCCACCTTGCATGTGCTCTATGAAGAGTTTCTAAATCTTTCTACACACCTACTGGACATAAAAGGTGACTGGGCAATTTGTAGTGCTTTGGCGAAAGACATACACACGCTGCAAGGTGGGAATCAAACCGTTAATGTTCCAGCATGAACAAAACTACTTCCGACTGAGTCTTTCCATCTAATTTCGAGAAGAAAAACATAAGTGAAGTTTCCATTCAGTGCTGTGATCACTTCATTATTCACATCTCTTTTCACTCTTGACTCTAAAACGTGGAGAAGTGATGCAATGTGATGCAAACTCCCAGGTGTCGTAGATTCTTGTTGCTTTTAAAGGTAAATAATCACATCTTATCATTCACAAAGCATCATTACTAATAAACCAGGCTGCAGCCAAAGCTGGGTAAAAATCCATTTAAAATCTGCATTTTCATGAAGATCTCGCATATTTATGCAGAACAAATGATAATTCTTAGAATTGTACCATGTAGACAACAGTGTAACAACATAGACATGCATTCATGTTTTAGTTAGTACATCATGCTAAGAATAATTTCATGTTAAACATGAAACATGCAGAAATGTTTCATCTTCTCTTATTTCAAATTAATATAATTAAACTGGAAACAAATGGAAGCTTCCTTTGAAATTCCCTGGAAGACCAAACTATTTACAGCTTTGTCTCAGTTGAAATGATGCAAAATCCGCCAGAACATGGAAATACCGTCTTCCATGAGAAGCCTAACTATATCTTAATCCTCTGGCTGCCACCAGCATAAATGCAAGGTCCAACATGAACAACAACAACAGAGGCTGAAGGAGGGAAACAATCTAAAGACAAACTGAAAAGGTTAAAAACAAAATGAGAGCAAAATAAGTGGAAACAGGTATTTCTTCAGATGATGGTGGACCTTCCTTTTGTCTTTGCTAAATAAGTACTTAATGTTAGTTTCTTTCTTTACTAGTATTTAGAAGAAAGCAGCACAGCGGGAGCCCAAACAGCGAGTTAACAACAGAAACATTCTTGTTTTGTTTCATTTTCACTATAGATGCTCCATTCCCCCTGGGGTTCAGTGAAACTAAGCTTCCCGAAATGTACAAGTCAACAATGCAGACAGGCTGGTATTAAGATGACAGAAAGTTTCAAAAAGTTGTAGCTGAAAGCCAACAATATTTTCCATCATCCTGCCAAATGCTGCAGTGGCCTGGGTTTCCTCCTGCTGTAAGAGCAGAGAAATGTTACTGTAAACTGGACAATTCAAGAGCACAAATACTTGAGCGCAACACGAATGTCTTAAACATTTAAGCCTGAATTTTAATTATCCAAGAAGTTTAAAATGCAGTAAGTAAAAACCAAAAAGCATCAAATAAATTTAAAATTATTGCTATGTCACGAACTCATATGCTATGACAAAATTAAACTTAGGAAGTTTGTGAGGTCAATAACAGTTTTACACAGAGAAAAAATGTCCCTGGTTGAACTTGAGCTCACCTGAAGCAGACAGTTGCTCTGCCCAGATGTAAAACTTGTTCGGTGATTAAAAATAAAAACCCAACCAGAAACAAGGCGACGCGAACGCTGAGGCTTTTGTGTGACGGAGAAATGTAATTCCACCTATCAGATCCCTAAAGCGCAATGGTGGGTTGCAAAATGAAAGGAAATGAGAAAGAAGAGACTAAACGCAGGTGAATAATACCCTTGGTTTTCCCAATTCCCAGACATTCTCTGAGGACTTCCAGGAGGAGCTGTGATTTATAGCCTCCATCTAAACTAATGCGGGGCTTTGTTTTGTCTGCTCTCACTGTCCTGCTACAGCGAATCACATTTCCATTATAGAAGCACTTGTGATTAAAATCTGATGAAACAGATAATCATTGTCAGAGTGAGCTGAAACCTTAGTTTCACTTGCTTCAGGCACAGGACATCAGAGTCAAGTCCATTGCTATATTTACGGCACTCAACTAATTTGGCAGTTCTATTGAAATATCAACTACAAACACTGTAAGAATAATCAGCTTCCTGTTTCATTTTGTATATTTTCAGCTACATGTTCCAGTTTTACTTACATATTAAGGAAAGATGTCTCCCTCCATTCGGCTTTGCCAATTCTCCCTTCGGTTGCAAGTGGACGCTGCTTGTTTGGAGGCCGCTCCTCTAAAGGTCTGCAGTTGATGCCGGGGGCCGTCACCGACTGTTCAGAGCTGACTGATGTCAGGTCAGTGCTGAGGTCAAACGACGTCCAGGACGAGTCAGACGAAAAGGAAGAGCTGGTATCCACCCACTCCTCAAACAGTCCATGTTTGGAGCCCATGGCAACTACTGTAAGAAACTCAGCTATGTAGAGAGACAAATGCAGAGAGAGCATGCTAGGAAATGTCTTCAAGAACAATGAGCTTGTGGACAGTCAGAATATACCTTTAGATTGGTGTGGACTCTACAGTGAAGTGCTAGAGAGAGTAAGGACCAATAAGAATGAACATTAGAGAATTGAGATCTTGATTTGAAGGAAGAAAACCACTCAGACTGAAGAAGAGATAGCAGGAAGGAAAAACAGAAAAGCACAGACGAAGGTAGTCGGGACCAAACATCCTGGGTAATAGGTGCAAGCAGCAGGACTTCACAGGCGATTGCTCACATCTCATTAAATTCCATTTTTGCCCCGCAACAATTAAATTATGGGGTAATCTGATAGTGCCGGCACAGGATAGGAAATCGATTGGTGATGCATGGAGAGGCTTGAACTCGCGGCTTCTGTGGCTACGTGATAGTGCCGGCTGAGAGAGCGTCGTCTTCGGTTGCACTGATACTTGGTTCATTACCAGAGGACTGATCCAGGCAAAATTCAATTAAGGTTCACCACTAAAACCAATTAGACCTCTGATGTGGGGAGAACATGCTTGCCAGTTTCCCACAGGTGCAATGGGTGTAAACTAAGAGCATAGTTCCTCAGACAGGGAAGGTGGTAAAGTATAAAGGAAGAACAGAGTGGTGATCAGATTTCTTTGAAATCTAATCTTTAATCAGTATTGACCTTTATATATCATATTCAGCTGTGCATATTCAGGTGGACATACATCCATTACACTGTACAAAGTGAAAAGGATGAATGTTTGTCACATAAAGTTCAAATTCGTTGCGGTTTGGGACCAAACCACCAGCTACAATCTCAAATACTTGTGACTGCCTCCAACCTTTCACATTGATTTAATTTGATAAATAAACTGATTTGATAGATAAAATAAGATTTAAGCACAGAACTGTTATCTTAAAGTTGTATTTCTTTGCCCTCAAGAATCTATAGGGCAAGAGAAATTCCTACCTTGGGCTGGATTTAGCCTGCAGGCCTTGAGATGGACAGCAGAAGTGTCCAAACTTTTCTTTTTTTTCCCATCAAGTCAAAAGTACACACAGGTCAAAAACAATACAACCCCACCTCACTGCCAGGAGTTCATCAGCGTGCAAAATACATCACATCCTGCCAAATGCATGGAGTCTTATGGAAGCATGCGTATAAAAACGTGACGATTTTAGAAAAAAAAGTTGTTTTATTTATGTTTTTACAAAGAACAGTCACAATAGAGGGGAAGAAAAAAATCACTGCAAGGAAATGAACAAACACCCCACAGTTTTAGAATATATTTTGGATTATTTGCTTTAAAATTGAGGTCCTGTCAGAGTGAAAAATAAATAGCATATGGGTATCACGTACATATTTACATTTTCACCAGATAAT
Organism: Phalloptychus januarius; assembly: GCA_902982915.1. Classification (NCBI taxonomy): domain Eukaryota; kingdom Metazoa; phylum Chordata; class Actinopteri; order Cyprinodontiformes; family Poeciliidae; genus Phalloptychus; species Phalloptychus januarius. The sequence continues at coordinate 4,755,940 of CADWAE010000467.1, forward strand.
CCGATTAGGTTGTTATTCATATTCCATCCAGAGTGGACGAGTATGTACATGGCTATTCGAGGAGTTTGCTATAAACTCTGAAATATCTCTTAAAATTTGCTTGTATTTTTTTTTTCTTCGTATTTGATGTACTGATTTAATGTTATAAAAAATGAGTGCACAATTAAACAGAACACACCAGTGCTTTTGTAGAATAAAACATTTGTCTTTGAAAAAAAACAAAAATAAATAAAACAGGAGAAAGAGACAATATTAGTGAGCAGAAGAGTTAGAAATTGCAGCAAGATAAATCAAAGGTGGCAAGAGAAAGTCCTGTTGTAGTCTGGAAATATTCTGGGCCACTGAGAAGTGGACAAAGTCACTCTTCAGAAAGAGTTAAGCTTCCAAACAGACGTACAATCCCCTTTCACAGGTAGGCGGAAAAACAGCAACACACAACTCTTTCCTGTGTCCTTTTTACCCCTCGTTCTTCAATGAATACTCCAAAATTGCTGTTCAGGATGGAATATAGGAAAAATGCAAGAAAAACTAGGGATAGCCGTGAGAACCTTCGACTTCAGCAAGTTAGCATTTGTGGAAATCAGCATGCATTCCACGTTAGTGAAAGCAGAAAGTCGTTGTCCCGCATGGGAGAGCGATGGGGAAGAAACAGGATCCACACGGCAGCGGCAGCAGGAGGAGGAACAATGTTAGAGAAGAGCAGAAGAAGAGATGGAAATGCCCGGAGATGCTTTAGGGGGGCTTAGAGAGAGGAAGAGAAGCTGTCCGTTTCTCCTTCAGTAAACCGGCCTCGGTTGTTTCATGTTGTAGTGGGCTTCTGACGCCGACACGTATGCAGACTCTGGAAAGAAATCTTCATGGAACTCAGCCAGAAACCTAAAAGAGGGGTCAGGTGGGGAAAGGGAGGCAAAAGCAGGGGCAATGGTTTTAACATTTAATCGTTATTGGACCAAACAGTCGGGCCACATGTTCCAGTTACCATTACGCTGTGGTTTTTCCTAGATTTCCACCAACTCATTCTAAGAAGCGCTACATCCAACTCCCCTCAGTATTTCCATACATTTTACAGACAACCTTCTCAACACGCATGAATTTGTCTTTTAATCAGGAGAAACCAATTGCTATCCAAGAGAGAGTGGACATGGGAATGCCTAACCAGCAGTCGGAAAGCAGCAGAAGTATAAAAAAATAAATACCCCCACCCCCTTCCCATCTAATCAGCAGCGGGGAAAACTAATCCGGAATCTTCTTAGTATCCGCTACTCGGCCAAATCCCCTAAATCTTGCCATCTCATCTTAGCTCCACCGGCCTTTCTAATCTCAATGCAAACAAATTATCCTCATCAGAGGAGAACTTCTGAAGAGTGAACGTCGAGACGATGGATGCTGAAGGTAAAGAAGGTCTGACAGAGCAGAGTCTGGTTGGTTTTCACTCAGTGTTAAAGGCTGATCCTCAGCTGGTCATATTCAACCAGATATTTAATATCAAACAAATAATTTTTTGAATTGTTAGAAATCTACTGAGTTCCTGTCAGAGGAGAGTCAAAATAAAGCACACTACGCCCAGACGTAATGGTGATCATTCTTGCGGGGGGGGGGGGAAGAGAGCGGAGAGATCAGCTGTGGCCAAATCCCAGCATGCATTGCGCGTCAGACTCTGGGACATCAATCAGTTTTTGCCCACTCAGCACAATCTGCCTGGAGGCTGATTACAGAGTAGAAACACGAAATCTTTCCCAAAAGAGTCGAGTCTGAGAGCGTGGCCAGCGTTCTGCTGAGTCCACAGCATGGCGAGCAAAATATTTATTTGAACAAGAATTAATCAAATTAAAAACACATTAAAATAATTGTATGATTATATATATATTTAAACAACGGAACATTAAATGAAACATAGAAAATGTGTATGAATAACAAATACAAAATGAAATTTTAGACATAAAAAGAAAGAATAGCAGAAATAAAAAGGATGAAAGAAACAGTTTAAAAAAAGACAGAAGGGAGACAGAAAACAAAAGACAGAAAGATGATTGATAAATCATAAAAGTATTGGGAGTAATTCATCTGCCTTTAACAACCAGTTGATTAACGTTTAGCTGATTGTTTCAGGCAGACATGACCTTTGACCCTGCAAATGATGATGCTGCGCGAAATGTTTCCCTGGCAGAAGCAGTTGAGGCTCCAGGTATCAGTATTCTACATGCATAGAAAGCAAGCAAAACCAATTCTGCAGCTGTTTGTGCAGCCAGGAGGCCAAACAAATAAAAAAAAAGTGATGATAAAAAGGAGGCATCATAAATTTGTCTCTCTAGCGCTACCTTTTGACAGGAGGGGGGTATTGTTTGAGTTTGATTAGAGAATGAAAAGACCTAAATCCCTGAAGATCGCTAGTGAGGATTTAAAGATTAGACTCCCGTGCTTGTGTAACGCCCACTCATCTCCCGCCCTCTAACACGAGCGCTCCTACCGATTCACCCGGCATGTGGAGGCGCCAGGTTCATTTCATGGATGTCAGGCAGCAAATTCAAACCAGTTATGTGTAAAAAATTAAAAATAAAATGTCCTTCAAACTGAATTTCCTGGTATTTCAGTTTGAAGGAACTTACTTTCAGTGACTTATTTTTTAATTTATAAGTGGGTGTTTAATTAGATTGCTATCCAAAGTAGTGTTCAGGTCTGGTTTTGTACCTGAGGAAGAGTTCCAGGTGTTTGATCAGGGCTCTGAGGTTCCGCTCAGGGATCTGCATTTTCCCCAGGATTTCTGGTAGCTTCACTGCAACGAGAGAAAGTCAGTAAATGTGAGCGTACTGCGTTTGAGTGGGACAGATGCAACCAGAATTCAGAACGGACCGAAAAGTCGCAGGAGGTGCTGGGATCCATAAAGGTAGGAGGGTGGAGGGGGCTGGTCGTTCAGGGGGTAGTTATCAGGGGTTAGCTTCCAGCTCAGGACCTGTGGATAAGACGACGAGGAATTAAAAAAAATATAAAACAGATTTTAGCCTGTTGGAGGCATTTCAAAGGGAGTAAACTGCTTCACCACCTCATTGAGCTCATTGTTTCTGCGGCTCTCTAAGCTGCAGAAAAGGCCCCTCCTCTCCTTGCTTGGCGTCAACGGCAACGGAGATGATGAGCCACTGTGGACCGGGGTTTCTGGGTAAAGAGACGAGAGGGAGCAAATGAAAACATGCATCCTGCATTTCCTCCTGCAGAACATTGCCCCGTTCCACATTCTGCAAATAATATGAAACTGGTCTTAAACGTTTGTGCTGCTGTCAATTTTAAAGATATTAACAATAGAGGTCAACCACCACACCTGCCATCTTAAAAAACTAACATTTTAATAGATTAATTGTGCTGTTTGTGCAACTAACATTTTTGTAACACAGTACATTGACAAAGTTTTAAATGTGGGAGGGCTGGTTGACATTTGTTGACCTCTGGAAACGTTAATATCTTTAAAATAATAAAGGGACAAACAAAATGTTTGATTCACTAACAAGTATGGATGAGTCATTGCAGTTTTGTTTAATTTGAAGAAGATTGGGGGGCAACTTCACTCAAGTTGACTTTGCAGATGTTTGAACCAGAATGATATTGCCATCTACTGGACTAACAATGTCACTACAAACTCTAATCATTAAATATTTCATAAATAAATCAATCGTACTTTTTTCCAGGTTGAGGAAGAACTTGGGTTGCGTTGACGTGTCGATCAGACGTCGTTTGAGCTGCGGGGAAGCCGTAGCGCTCCCTCCACCTGTTGGTGTTTCATATTTAGAATCAGCAATCACGAATCTGATCAGAAAAGAAAGAAGGTGACGAGTTTTCTGACCTCCGCTGCTTCCCTCAGTGGGCCGATCTCCACCAGATGTGTTCCTGGTGGAGCGCCTGAGGGACTGGGACTGGGAGGACTGGTAGGAAATGCAGTCCATATCAGGGTGGCGGCGGCGCTTCGGTGTGGGGGCTGGAGCCGTGGGCGTGGCAACGGAGGTGTCACTCAATGCCGGCTGGCTGTCCGTGGACTGAGGCGTGGGGGGGTTGTGAGCCGGCGGGCTCGGGCTGCGTTCTCGTTGGGCGCTGGAAAAGAAAGAAAGAAAAGTTAAGAGTCACTCATCACCGAGGGAAAACGTTTTGGTCAGAACACACATACTTGCTGGAGCTGGGCGAGGTTTCGTTGACCGTGAGGAGCAGCCTGGAGGAGCTGACTTTCTTAAACTGAGCTTGTTCGCAGGGGTAAAGGAGGATCATGGGTAAGGTGAAGTCAAAAGTGATCCTCAACCCGTCGACCATTTCCTTACAAAGCTCCTCACTGAAAAACAAACAAAAACTTCGCAAAAACAGCTGATTTCTTAACTTTAGTGGCGTCGGGGTCCCCACCTCCTCTCCGGGGGAATTGTCTGTGGGCTGCTGCTCTGCGTGGTGTTCTGCTGCCGCCGGTACCGCTCGTTAGCCATAAAGGCCTTGTTGATGGTAAAGTGCTTCACGTAGGACTCCAGGATGTGGACCACGTTGGTCTGACAGGGAACCATGACGAGCTGGAGAAGAGAGGAGCAGCGTTAAGAGCAAAACCCGTCACAGAAACGTCGGCGAGGTCGAGCTGTACCTTCTTCCTCTTGTTGATGTAAAAGCAGTCGTCTTCCAGTTTCTTCTTCAGAACATCGGGGATGCTGATGTCCACATGGACCACCTTCTCCTCGCATTCTCGCTTTACGTTAACTTCCGGTTCGACCCTCTGAAATTGCGAAAGGCAGATGAATACTCTGAAGCAGCGTGCTGAGAAAATAGCCCCGGCAGGACGCGTCACCATTTTGTTGACGTCTTCCGAGAAGGTGCTGTCGCCGCTGTTAGATGAGTCAGGCTCCGAGTCGTCCCCTTCGCTGCTGTCCGAGGTCGAAATCAAACCTGACGGCGGGGAGAACAAAACTTTGAAACGATTGCTGACGGCAGCGAGAGATCTAGCGCCACAGATGGAGTTCTCACACGCATCATCACTGTCCTCCTCCTTTGGGAGGGTCTTCAGAGAAGATTTGTTACCAGACTGACGACGTCGCCGCTTCGTCCATCCCTTTCTCTTCCTTATCGCCGGGATGAAACGGAGCAAATGAAATTCAGAAAGCTTATTCACGTTTTGAAATCTCTCTCCGGATGATTAGAATAAGAACTTACATGCGCCCCAGAGCTTTGCGAGCCAGCTTACGTTGCAATTTGCGGTTTTCCTCCGTGTCCCTTAGGACATGATCCTCGGCAGCCCAACGATCCCAGCTGCACAAACGCAAGTGTCAGTTTAATACAGAGAGAGTTAAAACCTTAAAACATGAAAATAAATATGACGTGGTGAATACACAGTTACCTTCTGCTCCAACCGCTGAAGTGAATCAGGTACTTTGGGACTCGTCTCCCATGTTCATCTGTACCTATCAAGACATCAAGGACCTGCAGGATCAAAGCAAAACTTCTGTCAATTGCCATGAAATTAAACTAGAACAATCACTAAAGAACAAATGTAAATCGGAGGTACACATTTACTCTTTCTTGTTGTTGGTTTTAGAGACATGAGGTTTAAGAATAATTCTGGTCAAAGTTGAATCTGCTTCATGAAGCATTCCCAAGCTGCAGATTTAGTTTTGTTATGAAACTTGTGCTCTAAACTTCAGTCAAAAATTGGTACTTTGATATTAAACTAGATTCAAAATCTAAGCTTTCAAAGTAGACCATCTTCAGTTTGGGAACAAATTTACTGAAATAAATGAATATTATATCAAAATTATTTACATGCATCTATATAGAACTCAAAATAATAGCAGGCATTATTAACACTTCTAGAAGAAAATTGCATCAAGTGCCTAAATATAGTAAAATTAACATTATCAATATAAAGTAGCAATATTCAGATATTTTATTTACTAGGCAAGAAACTGACTTGAGGAAATTCTCAGTAATTTCAAGGTTATTCTGGATCAACCAAAATATGAAGATACATGGAGGGCTGGAAGAAGTTGGGATGCGAACCAACGGCTAGCTAGCTAGCTCAGGGTAACTAGCTAAGATTCAAGCTGCACACAATTTTCACAAAACGGTCGTCTCTGTCTATTGAACAGCAATTTGCTTAGTTTATGAAAACGTTGTACGAAAGATAGTGAAATGCACGGCCGAATGGGACCTTTATTCAGCTAACTAGCAAAACTAAAACCCGTATTAGCTGTGCAGTCGCGGTGGGTTTGTTTATTTAGATGCTGACATTTAAGAGCACTAAAGTCACGAGATAAATCATTATGACCAAAAAATTTATTTCTATGTTTTTCAAAGAAGAAAATAGATGTTAGAGAAATTTCTCTGGTTGGAAGTTCTCCTCAAATGGACTCACAACCGTGCAAAACTGCAATACTACAGCGTTGTTTACGTTTTTTTTTTTTTATAAACACATCATTCAGCTGCAAACATGTAATCGAACGCACCCGGAAACCACGCGCTCATGCAAAGAGGAGCAACCCGGTAAATTAATACCAAGAATGCATGTTTTCTTATATTGGCCTAAGTCGCCTTTGTGGTCACTCGTGGCTCCACGCTGGATAAAACCGCCTCGCTTTCCTTTTGCAAATTACTCCTCTATCGAGGGTTTAAACACCGAATGGCAACGTTAGCTTGGTTAAAATCTTACCTTAGCGTCATACAAGACTTTAGCCTTGGTTGGGTCGGGTTCAAAGCACAAGACTCGTTCTCCTTTGTGAAACTGGTATTTAATTCCCCGCGAATTCATTTGTTCATGGCGACGTGTGGGAGAGAAGGCATCGATCGGATTCTTAACCCCCCTTAACCCTTTCCTTTCCTATGTGAGAGTTTCACAGCTAAAGGAGCCTCTGGAAAAGATGGCGCTGTTGTGGGAACACAGAGCGAAACTTTACTGCGCTGCGTTCACGGACAGCTGGAAATCTCTGCACTCCGTTGTCAGCTCTAACATTTTTGAAAATACGCATTATTGTATTTTGTATCTGTTTTTTTTAAATGATTTTAATTCTAAAGTACTTTCTGTAGAAAAAAATATATATGATTCAATAATTATTGCTAAAATCGGTCGCACTCTGATGAATGTTAACGTTCCGCGCAGACGCGAAAGCAGCAGGAAACACTCCTTGAAAATTGCGATTTCAAAACTTAACCAGCAGATGGCAATATAACACGGAAAGGTTCAGGACCCAACCAGAGTAATAAATAATTCGTCTAACTTAAAAAGAATATGATTCTATATATTTATCTACATAAATTGAACCTGATTGTGTCATAAGGTGCCTGGAGATGACAATTGTTATTAATGTATTCTCTTAAAATAAACACATTTCAGTCAAACTGAATTGAGCTGCAATGTTTTTTTCTCTCCGAGATTGATGCTCAGCATCAATAATTGTATCTAAATGTTTTTCTTTCTTCCGCTATGCAAAAGACAATGTTTATCTAAATCTATAGCTTCTGCATCTCACCCCTCACCCCCTTCAAACTGTTTTTAGAAGGGTCAAATCTATCTCAGTTGTTATCAGTGTTGTGTCATGCTGTGTTGCTTGCATGTGAAAGTGTTGCTGCTGCCTCATTAGCAGGCTTTCACTCAGGACTCCTGCTATTTCCTTTCAATTGTATTAAACTTTTAAACCTTTTCATATTTGATCATGCTTCAAGCAAAAACTTTGACCTATTCTATTAGGATTTTATTTACCTTCTCAAAGAAATGCATATTTCTGAAGTGCAATGAAAATGAACATTATTTTCAAAACTTGCATACCATCCCAACTGTGAAACATGGAGGTGGCTGCATTATAGTGTGAGGATGCTTTTCATAACCAGTAACAGTGAAGATGGATGGAGTGAAATATAAGGAAACCCTGGAAGAAAAGCTGCTAAAGGCTGCACGGGACAAGAAACAGAGACAGAATTGCAATGGAATTGGCAACGTTTCAATTAGAGATGACCAAATTCAATTCTAAAGAGCAGATGCAAAATGCTACCTGTGACTCCAGAGTAACAACTTTGTATCTTCCACTTCTTAATAACTAGCTAAAAGTTGAAAGGAACCAGCTGATGTTTAAATCATGGATATAATAACAAATGCTGCTTAATTTGCAGTTTTTAAAATTTGTCCTGCATTAAATTTCCACAAAGAATTACACTAAAAGTAACAGTAATATGTTTTTAGATATGTTTGACTAGTCATAAGACGAGAATTTGTTTTACTTTATTTTTGTTTTTTTTTTAATATCTTCTCATTTTTATCTCTATTTCAACTTCTCCAGTACCTGAACCAAATTAATGACTTCTCAAACTTTGCAGGAAAGTAACTCTCAAATACGATTCAACAATGTTTTCATACAGGAAGCATGGATACAAATGCACGCCACACTTTTCAGATTTAAACCCTTTAGAAAAAACTGCATAGTTTTCTAAATAACTTTTGCGTCGATCTCTTACAATCAGTTTCCCCCGAAAAAATTATGTTTGAATTTTATTTGCATCACATAAATACAAGGCAGTGCAAATGAGGAGAGGAAGAGCTATTAATTCCAGAGCTGACTTATTGTTTGGCTAATTTTAGAACACCGAAGGCTTCCCCTGATAGGTCTAGTGTTACCAGACAGATGGATTAATAGGAGAGGAGGATTAATACTCCTATTTTCATCTCAGCTAAATCATGGATGTGCTTGTGTGTGACCTACTGCCTGTCTGATGACTCCATATGTACAAATTATAAGCTGCACAAATGTAGTTTTTTTTTAAACTGATTTCAGAGGATGAGGTTTTGGATCAGATTATTTTCCTGCAATGTAAAAGTGAAAGTTCAACACTGGCTAAAAGTTTTCTGACCACCTCCCCTCTACCCACAAGCCCCACTCACGCCCATTCCTCAGAAGACGCACAAGAGAGAGGAGCACTTGATCAGTCTTTACGCAGCTCTCCATGGGCTCTGCATTCAATGGAGCACCTCTGAAATTCAGACTTTTATTCGCTGGGGAGGCTTTAAAAAAACTTGTTGAGCTCATCCACAGTTGATGCGACATGTCAGCCGCGCAGGGACTTCTCAACAGCGTCTTTTCCTGCTCCTCTCCTGCCTCCAAAGCAATAGCCAAGAGGAGGCTGCGCCAAACCCGCAGCCTGGACCCTGCTATCATACGGCACTGCGGGACGGGGACCGATGGGATGAGCGGGACGCAGTTTGCTGCCGCCGACGCAGGTGCGCCGCCGGGTACGAAGCCGGCTTTGCGCGCCAGGATCCCGATGCTGAAAGAACCCATCACGCCGTCGGTCTCCTCCCCATCCATACCTTCGGACGTTTCTCCATCCTCCAATTTTCATTTCGACTATGATATCGCGAAGCGCCCGAAAAGGAATACCGCGGGGGATTTGCCGTTTATGGTGAGGGGAGTCGGCGCTGCGCATTCGGGGAGCACCGGCGCGCTCTTCTCGCCGCGGAGGTGGCTCCAGAGGAAAGTTCAACAGACCTGCCCTCATGCGTATGTTGTGTGGAAATCAGAGGTAAGAAAACCAACAAAGGTGCAATACAAGTTTTGTAATTTTTTCATTATTATGTTAAAAGGGGTATTCGTTAACCACATGCATGGGTTCTTATTCCTGCTTGGTTGATATCATTGTACTAATTCGCAAAAAACCCAAAAAAAAACCAAGAAAAAGGTATTTTTCTCCTTTATTTTTTCCATGATAAAACTACAAACCTTAGGATATTTTACTGGGGTTTTATTTAACAGCAACTTAAAGGATTGTGCTTATAAAAATGCCTTCAGTTTGAACCATCTTTGCTTCCCTTTTCCCTGCATGTAAAAGAAAAGCATCCCCTCTGCATGATGCTGCCACCACCATGGTTCACTGCTGGAATGGCATGTTGAGGGTGATATGCATTGTTTACTTACATTCTCAGTGCTTTTAATTGGATTAGAAACTCCCCTCTCCTATTTGCTTGCCAGGTCTCCTCCAAAGTTACCATAAGCCTCGAGGAGGTCGGTAGACCGACTCTCAGCTTTCGTTTAAAAAAAAAAAAGAAAAAAGGTCTGGCTTTAATTTGTTCTGAAATATTAATTTTTTGCATGTCTTTATAAAATTTTGGACACAAACTTGTGCTGTTTTTGCTAGCATTTCTGTTTATCCTGTTAGTATGTTATGTTGATACCCATGAGCTGTTAACAAAATAACTCAAAATAAAAACTACAAAAACACCAGAAGCTCATAAGTTTGATGATATATAAATTTTAAATAAAAGGCAGCAGTATTTGCATAGGTGATACTGGCTCTGTATTTATTCTGATCAATATCAAAATGTATCGTACACCGATAGTATCAAACCTTTATATTAATTTCAGCATATTGGTAAGATGGTGCTCTGTGACCTGAAAGCATCAGGCTGTGGGGTTGCTTTTTTCTAAGAGCAACATAAAGGGTCAAGCAGATCAAAATGGAAGCTAATTGCACTGAGTTAGCTATCATAGCATTATTTAGGGGTATCATATTCCTTACTAAAAAGCACTCCACATTTTTAAGAATTGTTTTCAAAACAAAAAAACAGAAAAACCCGAAAGCCATGCATCTGTACATCCACCTCACCATTTCTGTGCTACTCTGTGTTGGTCATCACATAGAATCCCAATAAACTACATTAAATGCGCCTTTGAAGGGACAGCATGTATGAGGCACTTTTCCGAGCCACTGTACCTGTGGGAAAGTGTAAGAAAAGGACCCAGGAGCTTTTAAGGATTAAACCAATCCAACAAAAGGTGCAATGAAGTGCAGTTAGTTTCCCCCCTGCTGCTGCCATCATTGACTTTGGGGAACCTTTTGTCTTCATAAGAACCTCAAACTGAGAGTGAATGAAGAGCAGGCAGGTATGAAATCCTAACCAAAACATACTTGGTTGACTTATTTTAAGTGAACTAGGAGGGGGTGCTTTACAGGCAGCATAGTTGGCATGATTCCACTTGTACTGGTGGAAAGGTATGGTAATTTTACTCTTTTTTTTTAAAGAAATTGAGGTGTTGTTTTCTTTCTTGACTCAAGTTTTGTTGTCCTTGTACTGTACATGCAACGCTCGTTTCAGAAAGTTCTCACGACTGGGACGGGGTCACAGGGGCAAAAACCACGCGGCCCTTGTTCATCTTTCCCAGCAGCGGTCGTTCATTCCCTGATCTACTTCTCTCGCTGCGTGCCTTCTCTTGCTTGTTTACACGCACATGCATCCGCTCTCTGGACCTCACTATGGAGTGTTTCCCACCACAATAAGTGTACTTTCCATGTAGTTACACCTCCCTCCCCTCTAGTTAAAGCCCACCAAGGGTAGCATGAGGCCATCAGCATGGAGTCATTGGTCCAATCCAGACTGTAAAGTTATTGCACCTCAGGGTTTTCATAAAAAATCCAGACACAAGACAGTGCTGTTGGTGTGCTGGGATGTGTTCCACTCTGCTGGCTGCGGAGAAAAATTTATTACATAAAGGATAAACTAAGACAGTCATAAAGAGAATTGTCAAATTTGATACGCTTTTGCCCAATTAGGACATGCATGCAGGGTTTATTTTAGAGAAAGGACATTCTTTCTTGCAGCTATACTAACACAGGATACCAGAGACGGCTGCAATCTGCCTACCAGCGTTGTTTTCAGCTCTAGTGGAAGCTTGCTCTGTTTGTTGTAATGCTGTCTGCTCTTCAGAGAAACTTTGGTCCACATCCAAGTGATAGCATAGGAATGAGTGTGCCAATCCAATACTATTTGTCCGTTCCTGCAGTGTCTAGATCTCTCTGGGAAAGAAACGTGCAGCAATCGTCTTATCATAAGAGTAACAAAAAAAACCAACACATTTTGAAACTCTAAGATGTACTGCTGGAATCTGAAATTCTGAATAACCTCGACATATATTTAGAAGTTCCCAAATACCAACAAAAGGTAAAATATAACATCACAGATGTTTAACTGAGTCGCCCATCCACCTCACACTGTAGGAATGTTTGCTAACTACTAACTAACTACTGCCTTAAGAGTCAGAACTGTTATCTGGGAATTAGGACAAATAAAATCATAGCATCCATCAAAAACATATTGTACCAACTTATTTCTTCCTTATAAATTAAGTACAATGGACAGCAGAAGTCCAACAGAACCAGAATCTGAATTCCAGCAGAGATTTTTAATATGCAGTCGGTTCAAGTCAGCAAATTACTATCCAAACATTTGTTGAATGAAGACCCCATTGTAAATTCTTGAAAGGTATACACTGTAAATTGAGAGTGTACTCTTCGTAAGGCAACCTGCCCAGATTTGTATCGCCTCATGCCTTTTTATGGAGAGAGACAAGGGCAGAGAGGCAGAGAGAGAAAGAGTTGGAGACAGAAACACAAATTAAGGCATAATGGTTAGAAGAAAACAATGTCTGTCAGGCATGCTGCCAGTGATTGATCTCAATAGTTGAATTTTTCTATGTTGGAAGACCAATGATGTGAAACCATTTTTTTTAATACCTTGCAGTGATTAGTAGTGATTGGTTGTGACAATACTTGCTCTTGTGAAATAGCTAACACATAACAGATGATTTTGAGAAGCTAGTGAGTGCTTTGCCAAAACTTTAGTGTGTGAAGAATAACCTGAAGCTACTGCTAACTTTTCTCACTAATATTATGCACACACAACTCCACACACCAGAGGGAAAGCAGTGTACGGCTAATTGAATCCTGACTGTTTATGGAGAACCAGAATGTTGACATTGTACTTCTAATTTTAGGTCGACAGCACTAACCCTAATGCTTCTGAGAAGAGACTCCATGATGAAAATTATTCAGGAAAAAAAAGAGGGGATCTCTGCAATTTGAATACATTACTTATTGAGTGGCGGTAGTATTAAATATTCAAGACAAGTGCTTTAAAAAAGTATTTGCCCTGATAGATATTACTAAAACAAGTCATTTTAACATTTTCTACAGCCTGCATAAGGCTAAATACTAGAAGGAACTTTTTTGCAAAAACATATAGTGTAAAACGGCAAAGAAACAGTTAATTACTACAACCTTCACTGCAGTTTGCACAGTGGCAGCCATGTTGGATTCTGAACTGGAACTATGCTGGGCACATCAGATATTCCCAGTCAGAACTTCATTGTCAAAAGGCCATTCCAGCTGATTTTTCTAACTCTAAACTCAGAAGTTAAAATGATCTCACTCATTTCCATTTGCATTAAAGCAATATTTTTTAAGTTGCCTTCATATTTGCTAACGTTTTCAGTTTACTTACTTACCCATACTTTTAATCAGCGTTATATTGGCTGAAGCTGCACCCAGCTGTGCACCCAGCTGTAATGATGCCTACTTAAGTGGAGTCTTATGAAGCAGCTAGAACTGCAGTAAATTCTTGGTTTTATCTTTATGGTCCAGTTTCACAGAAATATCTTTGGGAGTGACAACTCCCTTAAAGGTCATTCTAATCTGTGAAACGTGAAACATAATCAACTTCAACATTTAACCCATCTGTAATAAATAACATTATAAATAACATTTTCGGGGTGAAAAATATTAAGGATGTATAAATACAAGAAACGCCCAAAACACTTGTGGAATAATAATGGCAGTGCCATGAAATTCAATCACATTGGAGGATTTTCAATTAATTGAATTGAACTCTAAACACTTTGACTAGATCACATCAGAGCTTTTATTGTGTTTTTCTTTCTTCAGAGGATTGGGTGATAGAACACAATTTATGGTCCCATCACGTTGTTAGCCAGCAAACAAGATGTGCTTTAGCTAATTCAAGCTGCGTCTTGGGCTTTGGACCTCTCCTGAAGACTTATACTGTAAATTACTGGCAATGATGTGTTGCTTTTAGGTTACTCTGTGCTTTCAGACAGGTTCTATTTAAATGATTCATTCATTCCACAGGCCTGGTAGTAATCAGGCCTGGGTACATTGAGTGAAACCAAACCACAACGTTGTGGTTAATCAGCCCTAATTCCTTATTTGACTAGATAAGTGGTGATATTTAACATATAATCCATTTTAAATGATCATTGAATGACTGCTTTTCGTCTTACCCGATGTTGTCTTTATCTGACCTGAAACATTCAATCATGACAGAATAAAAATATTTCACATTATTCTCCAAATTAATCAGTCAGTATTTGAGAGTTTGTTGAGCCATTAAGTATTCTAAATGAATCCAGTTCCATAAAATGTATAGCTGTCTATGTTCCTGTAGAATTCAACGATTGACGATTTCAGCTTCATTTAACTTGGAAAGAAAGTCTGATTTTCAAAAATGCACTCCAAAGTCAATCTTATCTCGTCTTGCAATTAATTCCTGCCTCAATTAAAAGCTCTTATTAGTCCAATCATACTTATGAAACGGTTTACTAAAGCAGAACCTGTAAGTCGAGGATACATTTACAAGCAGCTGATTCTTGGACAGACTTCAGAAACTGATGTGTGAACTTCTGAACCCACTGCTGTCCATTTTGCCTTTCCTCCCTACGTTCCCTCAAAATGATGAGGCTGCGTTGGAGGAACAAGACCTTCGCAAGCTGACAGCTGTGGAATGCTTATAGCAAAAACACCCCAAAAAAACAATCAAATCAGATAACTGGAGGTAGTTCAGGCAAAATTTGGAAAACTTTACTGATTTAGTTAGACATGCTTGTTTCTTCTTGTGGATTGTAGATTTCTGCTGCATCAGGAAAAAGAGCAATTCAGTAGAATATCACAGGATGTAGCTCAAGGAGTCAAGAATAGGATGTCATCATTGTGTTGCAAGGGGCACTATCTTTGTGAATACAGAAAATATGATGAAATACAGCTTGATTTTGTTGGCTTGAGTTGAGGACTTTGCAACAGTGTAGAGCTGTTTTAAAGGAAAAGTCAGACCTTAAAACTGTCAGCTAAATAAGAGATCTGCTGAACATCACATTTTAATGTTTTAAATCAAACTATTTTAAAATCTAAACTCTGCCTCACTTTTTTCATGTAGTTTCAATAGTCTTGTATCTTCATAAGTGCATAATAGCTAAGGAAAGCTGTTAGAAAAATGATTTATAGATTTTATGTGTGGCATGATTGGTAGCCAAGTTTAAAGAAGTATCTTATAGGTTTGGGAAGTTGTTGGTTTAACAGCAGTCTCATACTTTTAACCAAGAGCCAATTAGATGAATTAAGTATCTTAGAGAATGAACATGCTACTTTGAGGCCATTACAGGATGATGAAATCAGCTTGTGTCTAAGAAGGACTCTAAATATATTACAAAATGTGCGTGGAAATATGTTTTGTGTCTCGTCTCATTTGTGCTCTGTAACTGAATCCCTCTCAGGGCCGTTTTTTTGACAACTTTCCACGATACGCTGCTGAAGAGAACCATATGAATCAGCAGGGTTTGTTTGGCACTGTTTTGATTCTGAGTGAGCTCACATCTCCTCTGGGATGTTTTCTCAACAATGAAGGCAAAGCAAGCGGCTTGAAATAAAGACAGCTGAAAAGTAAACATTAATTTCCGTAGACAGAATCTGTCTGTTGTCGATTAAACCTCTCCTTTGGTTCAAAATCTGCAGTGTTGGGTTACTATTTGTGTCGATTAATGCACTTATGGGTGACTTGGAAGAGAATCCAAAGCCAGTGGGTGAATGATCCAATTGTCAAAAGGCTAGACGTCTATCCCTCATGTGCATTTTCTGTGTGTGTATTACACAGATGCTAATGTTCGCTAATGTGCTCTCTAATCTGGTTTGTCATGGCTCAGAGGGGGTGCAGGCATATCACGCAGTCATCTGAGGTTGTGTATAAACTGTGCTGATATGACACACACACTGAGTGAAAATGTTTCGTAACATCTTAAAACACACTTCAACTAATCTGGGAAAATATTAACTCTGACTAAATGATTGATTTAGGTAATCACCACACAAATACTTCATTTGTAAATTCTTTTCATGCGCCTCTTTACATTGCAGCTTGACGCTGGACTATAAGGGTCTGGAACACCTTGGAACACTGGAACCTCTTCATATGGTTATTTGTTATTATTAATGATTGAAGAAATGGGCGATAAATTTATCAAGGGAGACAGTGGAAATTATTAACATAAAAAAACCCTGTGTTTTAGTTGGTTCTTTAATGCACCAAGTAATCTGATCCTTAGAGGGGTTCTGACATGAACTTTAACCCATCTTCAAAAAAATAAATAAAAAATCTAAACGTATTAGGAGAAATGTGAAAAAGGTTAAACTCACTCTTTGGGAAGAAATATAATATGTCAATAATATTAACCCCTTAGTTTAAAACTGCTAGTCGTAATGATAACGTTTTGTCTTCATGAGAAATTAATGATGCCATTTTTGAGGTCACTTTAACGAAGCAGAATTTACAAAAAAAAGCATACATTTAAAAATAACAATGCTCTGGAGTTAAAAGCATGGGTGAAACTGTAGATTCAGGGCCTGTTTCGAGGTGACAGTTACTTTACGGTCAAAAAACAAAAATTCATCACTACTGACCCGTGACTAGGCAGGGATCTACTGAAACTTTTTTCAACAAGTGAAACACAAAAACATGGAAGTTTGGCAAATGAAGCATCTTCAGGAGTCAGAAAATTTCAATAAAAAAGTAGTTATGCATATGCATGGCTTCATTGAGTCTTTTAAATGAAATGGGGATTTTAAATTAAACTCCACTAATAAACAAAAAATGTGTCATTATTTATTTTATTTTAATAACTATTGAAAAAAGCATGATCAATTTGAAACAGAAATGATTCAGGCACTGTATGGCCATTTTAGACTCTAGACTCAAATCCTGCAGAAAACTAGTGATGGTCAACAGGCAAAACATGATTCCACAAAGTAGAACCAGCAGGAGAATATATTGTTGTGCCTCTGGAAAAAGGAGTCAATGCTTCTGTCTTCACATATCTGGAAAATTGCTTTTTGAAATGCTACAGCACTGGTTTAGTGAACCCTACATGCATAAGTGGCCTTTAAAAAGATTCAGCCCTTGAGTTCACAACAAAGAGTTTGTACATACCAAGAGATTAACCAACAGTATGGGAACACATATTTGATGCAAGTACACAATGGGCAATGGCTTTCTGGTTAATTATTTACTAAATTATAGTTGTTTTTTTAAAAAAAGGAATGTACAAAGCTTTACTGGCTGCATGTTGTGAGTGTGTTTGTGTGCGTATTTCAAAGAAATACTTTCTGTTCATATCCTGTCCAGTCACTGAGAAATGAGCTGAAAGGAAGGATATTAAACATTTGTTCTTGATTTTATCTGCTTTATTATCTCTGAACAGATTTTGAGATTTAATTTGAAATAAGTCCAGCAGAAGAGATGCGACATACTTACTTGCCCTTGTTACCTGCATTTACCATTTTATTACCTGTATAATGAATGACTTTAATGGCTTTACTTTCTTCTTTGCATTCACGTTTGTCAATTTGACCTGCAAGTCATATGTTTGTTGCATGTCTATCAATACAAAACTAACATCATACTTTAGAGGTTTGATGAAATACAATAGTCAAAATCAGCCTGTTTATTGTGTTTCAAGACATACAAGTCATTTTATGACCACTTATTTTTACAGAAAAGGTACCAGAGTACCTGATTTTTTAAAATAAAGTTTTCATTAGAAACTTGAAATTTCTGATGACAGCTACTTTACTCTACATTACAAGCCTGGACAGAACATTAAGGGAAAGTTTGGGATTTGTGCACTTTAATGAATAAAACTACTTTGCACCGTATCAGATAATAATTAACAGAAATGACTAATTAAGCAGTATATTTTGCTCAGGCACTATCGTGTGCTGTGTGTTATCATGCCTGGGCCTCTTTCAGTGTGATAGTGGGAAGTTGGTTGTGTTTGGGAATTATTTATTTGGAATTCCAGGTTTGAGCTTTGTGCCAATGCCCCAGGGCTGGCGACTTACTCAGTGACCCCCTGATGGCTTCCTCTCCTTTTTGCATGGTTTTATTTTCTCTGAAAAGAGGCTCACTTTATTTCTTTGTTAATCTGATAGATAATTACATCTGCTAGCAGGTAAACATGCATTTTATTGGAAAATACAACTGTGCATTTTTAGCGTTGAGGGAACTCAAATTAAAAAATTGCAAAGTGTTTTTATATGTAAAAAAGTGTTTGTATTAAGTGTCTGACCTATGGGAAAGGTGGGACTACATATTTTGTAACAGTTTCACACAAATAAATAATAATAAATCGCTCAGAGACGCGTAAATTGACTGATGTCAAAACTTTTGTCACTAGAAGATAAAAGCAATCCATGTCCAAATTTTAAAAAGGGAGGCAGATTTAACATAAGAAGACATGAATGACCTCCCCTCACCTCTTATGCCACCCCTGCAGAACTGCCCCATACAGTACAGAAGCAAAACTGAGAGAGGCAGGCCAGACTTCTGCAGCTATAAATAGAAAATAGCTCAGCAGAGGAATGGATCGACACGCTCAAGTTCCAGGAGGGAAATGGAGAAAGATACTGTAGCTTACAGTTGAATGCGAGAGGCTAAAGGAAGCGACGGCTCATGCATACAATATAACATAATGCATGGTGACGTTTGTGTGAGTTTATCATTAAGTCAAAGCAAAGTGCTGATAACCATGCAATACAAATCAGCAAGCAACATGACAAGTCATCAGTTTTGGGGTTTGACAGCCATCTAGTGGACAGTTTTGGTGGAATTATTTTCATTTTTAATATTTATTAATTTAATTCAACAAGTAATTATTATTCATCATATTGTTATTTTTTCAGCTAAGGTTTTATTCTTTTCTTCTCTTAAGATAAAAAAATCTGACTGCTTCGTACCAAAAATTGCAAAAATTGCTTGCAATGTAGGGACTTTATTTTTTTAAAAATAGTTCTCCTGTTTAAAAGGTAAACCGTCTGTAATCCTTGTGTACCAGTGTACAATCAAACCAATGTGACAACTTTACATGACGCACTTCCTATTTGTTAGAGAAATACAGTCAAACAGTTCTTTTAGAAAATCACGAACTTTGAAAATCTGTGAAAGGCCAAATTAGGATTTAATTATGTATTATAATTGGATTATTTATATGTTTTACCCCCTTAAGGCAGTGTTTCTCAATTCCTGTCCTCACGCCCCCCTGCCTTGCATGTTTTAGGTGTTTCCCTGCTGCCACACACCTGGATTGAATATTTGGGCGATTAACAGGCTTCTGCAGTACTTGATGGTCATGCAATCATTTGAATCAGCTGTTCTGGAATAGAGGAACATCTAAAACGTGCAGAGCAGGGGGGCCTGAGGACTGGAATTGAGAAGCACTGCCTTAAGGTGTAAAGTTAATGTAAAGAGCTTTTTAACCAAGAGAGGGCAGCAGTGAGCTTTCCCAATATGTACCAGGTTATGAAAACAAACCCTCTAAAATGCATTTTGACTGACTCACACACTAATGCACATATACTGAAATGATTAATAATAACATGTGGGTGGGCTGCATCGTGGCTTGCTACAGCTGCACACGTCTGTCTTCTCAGCCTCTCCACTTCATAATTATCTCCCAAAAACAACAGAATTGCTGATAGCAGCTGCAGCCACAGCATACTTCCCAGTGCCTGGGCCAAACCAAACTGTTTCAAATGCAGCGCACTGGGAGAAAGGAACCAAACTATTTGATCCTGGTTTGTTTGGATGTTTTACAAGCCTCAGACATTTAAACCTTATTTAGATAAAACTCTTTCCCTTTGTAACGCCACCCTCCTGTTAACGGAGGCCCGTATTGTAAGGTGACACATTTGTTTGGTGTTCTCATGAACTCCTGAAGAGTACACAGTTGTTTGTACTGTCAGCAACGCGTTCAGACGAATGTGCACATCCATGCACCGACACAACGGTGTGTGTC
Source organism: Phalloptychus januarius (assembly GCA_902982915.1). Classification (NCBI taxonomy): domain Eukaryota; kingdom Metazoa; phylum Chordata; class Actinopteri; order Cyprinodontiformes; family Poeciliidae; genus Phalloptychus; species Phalloptychus januarius. The sequence goes on from CADWAE010000467.1 coordinate 4,775,838, forward strand.
TGCACTGTTTGAGGGAACAGAGTCACTTCCAAGCAGGGATCAGATTCTCCCCTGCAGTGTGCATTCCCAGAACATCCCCAGGTGTGTGTTCAAGAGGGCATGAGTGTGTTAGTGTGCAAGGAAGGGAAGACTTGTTAGACGATTTCTAACATTAACTTTGATCATCAGTTGAGTCCTCCATCAAGCATATGTTTGATTGTGTATTAATCAAAGCAGACAGCTCTGGAGGAAATGAATTTTCCCAAACAGCTGCCATGCAATATTTCTATCATGGCAAAATGGATAAACAAGTATGTCATGAAAATGCTGTGTATATCAAATATGACTTTGTAAATTGATGTTTTGAAATTGAGTTTGTGGGAAAGTGGGTGAAAAATATTGAAAATAGAAAGGAATGGTTAACGGGGCCAAGGTACCCTAAAGAGAGTTGGGCAACAATGGAATGGCTCACCTTTCATCAAGTTCATAGCTTGCTTTTATAAGCCTGTTGTCACTGCATCATCTTTCAGTCTCAATATTGAGAAAGCGGCTAAATAGGAAGCAGATGTTTTGCCTTAGTTCTGCGTCTTATCTGTCTGTTTTTCTGTCTTGCTCTTCAACATTTCAGATGGAAATTGAGGGCTGAAAGATGTCAAAAAATGTAGAAACTGTGGCATAGAGTAGTCAGCTGAAAGCATCAGCCTTCTTCTTTAAAAGGAAGGCAAGATGGTTTCCCCTCTGGGAACGGTGGTTTGCCATAATTTGACCTAATTATAAAACGATTGTTAAAAGGAAGATTTGTCAGGTTAACGTGAGAGCGTGGTCAAAAACTGAAAAGCAGACGTAAACCAGAAGTAGAGAAAGAGAGATTTGGAAAGGTAAGAAAGAAGGAAGGCAAGAACGACGGGGCAGAGAAGGGACAAGGTGAAAACACTCTCAACACACACATGGGTTAGATTACCTGTGGTTAGCAGGGAGGCTGCGTGTTAATGGAGATTTAATAGGTTCTGAAATGACTTACTGCAGTCGTGCAGTGTGACCGAATGTGCGCGTGTATACTTGGGGGCTTTTGTTGGCTTTATATGTTATTAAATCTTTCCATTTTCTCTCTGCTGACAGTGAAGACAGAACTGAATAAGGTGGAAATCTATGCCAGACCGAAGGATGCTCGATTGTTTTTCTTCTAAGGCTTTCAGGTGTTTTGAGAAACATTTGCTGTTTCTTAAAAACCATATTTGAATTTTTCAAAGGGAAAGCTCTTTGAGTGCTCAAATCGTCCAAAGGCAACACTCACTAATGAACCGTGATAAAACGAGGGCGGCTCAGTTTTAAGAGCTTAGAAGAAAAAGCAGTTCCCCAAACACAAAAATGCGTCACGCTTTCTGTTTCATTTCATTTTTCAAGGATTTCTCCATCCACGTCCGCAAGCTTCCTCGAGTCGTCTGACTGCTGGGCTCGGTCTGTTGCCACGGCAACGGCTCGCTGATGTAAACACTACTGCCTGACCCCAGCAGTAGGAGTGAGAACAAAGAAAGCATCTTTCTCAAACGTAAGCATCAGGAGATAGTTTATATGTCGAAAGGCTCTGACGCAGTCGGCACAACTTCTAGGCAATGGAAAAAAAAATAAAAATTCAAGACGTGAGGAACTTCGGCTCAAAGCATAAATAGATTGGAAAATAGCAACGAAGTTGAGGACAAAACGTCAGTTACTGCACCTCCAACATCTGTCATGCCTACACTGACATTACAGGAGCAAAATGTTATGCATGGAGGTGATTCACTGCAGAGAACATTTGCATGTCTGATAAGCACAAGTTCAGCTTTCATTTCTGTGCTGAAGCTGTTTCTTGGATATTAGCTTATCTAAAAAAACACATCTTACATAGTTCTAAGGGGAAAGAACTGTGAAACAAAAACTCATATCTATGAAGTATGGTTTTGTTATGGTTCATCCCCATTATAGACATTCCTATTGATGAAGAGTGGAAAATGTATCATGTTCTTGTGCATGAAGAAGGGTATGTCCTATCCAAGGCAGTCAAATAAAAAGTCACGTAATGCTGAAACCTTGGGTAGCTGAAGCTGGTTTAAGAACTGAGCATATTGAGGTGAGGGAATCTTCACTGGTGCACACAGAGCATCTGAGCAGCGTAGCATGATAAAGTCATGTTGTGATTGGCTCACAGCCATGCATGATTTTCTAAACACGTAATAGATTTGATGATTATGTCAAAATATTTTGAGTGTTTACTATAAATATATAGTGGATTTGTTTTGACTAGGACCAGGTAGGTTTGCAGAGTTTAATTTCTCATAAACTAGCATCATGCTGTCCCCATATATTTTAATAGAAAACTCTTATTTTACATACTTTTGCTATAAAGCCTTAAGTGCTCAGGTACAAAAAAAAAAAAGAAAAGAAAAAAGAAATTCCAGCAGCCATTAATTACACCATTAAGGTTAATCTGTGGATGCCAGGCCGTCTGTGCCAGCCAGTTTTGTGGCAGAGATGAAAAATCGCTCCTTCTCCAACACAAGGAGTGATCTCATCTCTATCAGCTGCAAAGCTCCAGCTGTTAATCACTGATTTCATGGTTAAAAGTAATAACCAGTGCAATGGGTGCATGTGTGTGCACTGTAGCATGATACGAGGCGCTGGGAGTGTGTGGAGCCAACAAGGGAGGCAAGCTTGGATTCCAACAGCATTCCAGAGATAGAAAAAGAGATGAGATGGATCTGTCAACCCCCGCCTCCCCTTCTTTTCTTCTACGTCTTACTTTTTCATTCTTCACCTCTAACCAGTCGCACATAAATACAAACACTGGGGCTCATGTTAGGGCTCCTCACAAAACCGTCTGGGAAATGAAAACCCTTCTGGGAACATGAAACCTTCCTGTGTGTCTAAATGAGTTTGTTTGGATGAAAATAAAAAGAAAAAACCTATTGTTTACATGCGTCTTATGACACTGGACAACTGCAAATAAGACAAAACAAGTTTAAACTAAGGGGAGACAAATTTGAAGGATATATTTTTAGACAGATTGTGAAAGATGCTAACGGCCTTTCAAAGCATTGCATCAACAGGAAACAGTTTTGCACAATTTCTAAGCAGTCTGTAACTTGATTTCAATGTTTTCTACGTCTAGGAAAGTATATAAAAGTGATCAATGATGCCCTTTTTTATTCCCAGATTTTATTCCCTGGCCCTTTGTCTGAATGTGGTGTCCTCCTTTCTTTCCTTTTGTCCGTTTTTCTTGTGTCCTCCCTCCCTCGGGTTCTTTCTTCCTTTCTTTTCCCCCTTCTCCATGTTCTTCTTACTTCCTTCCTTTCTTTCCACATTCAATACTTAACTAATCGTTGCTTCAAACTAGTAAAACAATTGCACAATAACAGCTGAAGTTTATGTTTATTGACGTTGTCAAAAGTTAATTTCTACAACAACTGTTTTTACCTGTGGTGCATATGAAAAAAAGGCGCACCACTTTTTACATTTTAAAAACCTCATCAGTTTCACAGTAAAACTCTGCTTTCCTTTGTGAGCAGAGCATTCCTAGAAGACCGCTGTGTTTATACTGCAGCCTAAATATTTATCATATGAGCTGAGAAGAACTGGTCATTCTGCCTTTGCTAAAGCTTTGATTCTCTGCAGAACAGGTGACCACATGCTGCACAGACCACACAAAACCCACATGTGATGTTTATACAGTTATGCAAACAATCTCTGCTGTACATGTGCTGCACTGGCAGGGTCTCCGTATGCACAGGCACAAAGGCAATAAAACAATATTGAACAGAAATCTGTTAAATTACATTAAGGTATCATTTAGTTAACTAATTTTAAAAATATCACTATATTACACAATTTCAATCTCTTATTTGATAAGTGCAAAGTTTTTTTTTACTATTTGCATTAGAAATAAGTTATTCAATAAATGTCATTATTTCTGAACATCACATTAATTTAGGAAAGTTTTCCACCAACACATTATACATATTAATTATACACTAATTCTTTGAAAGCCTTATTTCTGTTTATTATGGTGATTTAAAAAAAAATAAAAACATGGCATTTAAAATTAGAATAACATATCAGACCAATAAAAATCTATTTAAAGAAATGCAGGCTTAATGAAAAGTTTAATAACTGCTTAAAGGTTTTTATTTTCATAAGGTTCTAATCTGACAAATGAGATGCATTAAGACATACAGTATACTCTAATCTAATTCAAATGAACAAACCGCAGTACGACATGATGGACAGCAACCTACTCCTGGCTCTACATCATCATCCAGAAAAACTAAAAATTTATGAGAAGCTGATTTGCATGTGGAATAAGTGCAATTGTGAGGAGCCCGGGCTGATTAGATTACCATCGGAAACGAGCGTTAACAATACAGGCAGTTGAATCTGTTTATTTACCTGACATATGCATGACCTTGCTTTCATACATGGGGGTTGATTTAATTTGAAAAGAGAAGAAAACCTGACCAAGCAGGAATCGGGGCTCAACAAAATGTCTATGAACAAGTGCTGGATCTGTTAATGGTAGCTTTTCATTTCGTAAAATTAAACAACAAAATAAAGAAAAGATTTGAAACAAGATAAAATTATGGTAATAAGAAATAAATAGATGTCAGAAAGGCTATCTAAAGATACAAATAATTAGAAGTAATCTTTAAAGTTGCTACAAAATGTAAGGAGACAGAAAGTGTCCTGTTTGTTAAACATGTTCAAAACCTCTAACTTTCCAAACAGCCATAAAAGCACCTCAAACAAATCATGATGGCAGATTCTTAAATACAAAAGACTAGGTAGGAACACACACTTACAGACATGAGAAATGTTAGGACAGCTTTTTCCAAGAGAAATGCTTTCCTTCTTCTTGAGAAGGCTGAGCCAGCAAAACTTGCGTCACATCGCGCAATATTTTATTCACCGAGTCACGCTATTACAAACCCGACCCGGGTATTTACTCGAGACCTTCCACTCAGCGTCAGGCAGAATGTAAAAGATTTTGGCATAGCAAGAATAAAACCCTTCTACTCAACATTTCTACCACACTTTGCAAAGACAATGAATGATTAACATTTGAATTTTTTGGAAGAGTACAACAAAAAAGTCAACATTTTACATGTACAGTGGCCTGCCACAACCACGACACACTTCAGTGTATCGAAGTGGGACTTTCTGTGGTTGACCACCACAAACTGAACACTTTGGCCAGGCACCAGGATATATCAAATGTGAAACGCGCCATTCGTTCCCTATGAGGCATTAAAACCCACTTGACTGCTAACCGGAGAATGCAAACCCATGTGTCATAACGCATGGCGTCATCAAAATCCACACATTGTTACTGTGCCATCCAGAGCAGCAGGCGAGCTGAGACACCATGGCAACTGTTGATGCAGAAGACGGTAAGGAGGCGTAGGAGGTTGATAACAGTGGGCACTGGTGTGTGTGTGTGTGTGTGAGGGGGGTGTGCGGGGGTGTGTGTGTCAATGTGGAGTGGCTGAAGCTGAGAGACTAAATATGTTTATTAGAAAAAAACCCCAGCCTGAATTAAACAGAAACGGATGCCTTTCAGTCACACTTGAGCAATCAGGTGTGTTTTTGTAATGCACCTGGTCCCCATCTGAATGCTTCCTTTCTAATTATAACCATAGAAACGACATGTTGATCATAACCAAGGTAAAGTATAATTAAAAAGCACAAAATATAACAAATTATCTTTCAGTTAAACATCTCATAATTCAAAAGCTTCTCATTTGTTTCACATTTACAAAACCTAAACATGCAGCCATCGTTTTATAATTTTTTTATTTCATTTTGCAAGACATGTTTAAAAAGAAGATGCAATAGAATGGCAGAACAATTTTAAAATGTTGAATTTGTTTTTTGTACTGTAACCTTATGTTTGGGTAAAGGTCCAAGATAAATATAATTCATATAATGCAAATATGCGTCTGTAGAGAACTGTGAATGCCCCACTGATTTAAATCAAGCATGTTGAAGCAGAACAACATCCCTGAACCTCAAAGACCGGAATCAGACACCACAGCCCACGTCAGCCGAACCCCTTATGGAAAACTGACGCAGCATTATTTGCAGATTCACAGGAAGAAATCTGTCAACAAATCAGCAAGGAAAAAAAAAATAAGCTGACATGAAAGTATGTGTCAGCTGTGACAGAGAGGTGGAAGGTCACATGAGCAGATAACATCATAAGTTAGGAAACTACATCCTAACTTATGTTAGGATGCCAGACCAAGGCTCAAACTGCCTTGGTCTGGCAGTTTGAGCAAATTCACTTAGGCAGCAGAGCCCAAGATGCTAAACGAAGTCAAGAAAAACTTAAAATAAGAAAGTATGTGCTTATATCTGTCAGTCAGCAATGATTTGGGCAAGCATGTGTTCTGTAGGTGTTGGTGCAACAGGTTTTAATTAAGTCCAAACTCAGCTTAGTTTTCTACCAGAAAATTTTAGGGCACTTAAGGCTTTCTCTGCAGACAAACTGTATGTAAATCTGACTTCATTTTCCAGCACTAGTTAGCATCTAGTGGGCTTCACTGGTCAGGAAACTTACTTGACTTGAATCCCACAAAGGTTTGGAGGGTCAAACTGTGATGGATTTTAAACACAATAGGCTAGAAAGCAAAAATAAACTAACAATTAAATAAATGTTCAAACTCCTTGAAGCTGTTAAACAAATCTAAGTTTGTCTAGCCAGGGTTGCCAGTACACAAGCCGGCTAATTTATAGGCATGGCCTTTTACCCGAAGACCCCTGGCGCCACTGAACTCAGTTAGACTTTTATTCATAGTACAACAAGCCTTTAAATAGGAACTTATTGAAGATTTCAACAGCTTACATCACAGCCATTCAAAATGTTTATACGGTGTCAAGGAGATCCATAAAGATGAGATTTTCTTCCCCTTTTCACGTTTTCAATGCATTGCTGAGGATGCAAAAGCTGTCTGGTTGCTATTTGTAGCATATTTTCATTTATGATATTGACTTTTTTTGCATTTTGACATGTGCAGCAAAACACTAAAGTATGAACTCTAACCCATTGAGTGTCTCTCAAAAAATGCTGGTAAGCTTTTAAAATTTAATTTGCATCCAAGCAAGTTTAATCTCCATCCACTTGTTGCATTTCCATTACACTGCATGATTCCATCAACCCAAAGCCCACAGCAATCAAACCTCTCAGGCTGAATATTCAGGTGCTTAAGTGTTGCTTTATTGTACAAAAGAGTCATGCTGTATTTAACAAGTCGTCTGCAGGTAGGAGCTGAAGAAGGCGGATTTAATGGAGATAAGAAAGAGATGGGAGCTAAATAGAAAGAAAGGACTAATATCCAACATTCTCTGAGCGTCCGCCTCTTTCCTTTTCTCTGCCTTTTGGCTTTCAGGACTGAGTGTAAAGATTTAGGACAAGTGGGTCGGCTTGTTGATGGAAGCATCCAGATTGAATCCAGACTCATGCCGTCGTCACTTAGTGCGCGCAGGATTGTGTTTGTCCTGGATTTAGAGGACGCTCAGAGATTCGACTACAGATGGGGGAAAAAAGTTATTTTTATTAGGCATGTGTTATCTCACGTTTTACTGCAGTTTTAGAACCTAAAAAATGCAATTCTTTTTGTCGTATTTGTTTTTATATGCTTCCATACACTGTTTACCCCCAAGTTAACTCTTGAGCGTACGTCTGTCGTTTTCCTCTTTTTCTTGTGAACACACAGACACAAGCACGCATTCTCCAGTTCTGAGGTCATCACCCTGAGCTGCTTTGTGCAGCTCCTGCTGTAAATTCGTTTACATACACTCTGTCTTTACCAGCCACTCTCCTCTTCCATTTTGGTCCTTTTCTTTTAAAAGACTTTGTAGGATTGTCTTGTAAAAACGCAGGTCAAAGTGCAACATCAGAGAGAATGAGATAAACACCCCAAGGACCATAAGCTAATAAGCTGGAAAACATGCAACTGCAATGTTGTAGTTCCCGTCTTGCACTATTTTAAGTGAGCAGAAAACAAAAACGCGAATAACAGAACTGACTAAACTAATCCTTGTTTTCGTATTTCTTAATGTGCAGAAAATTTACAAAGTTAAACCAACAGCTGCAAACAATAAGCTCTTGAAATAGAGATAAAAAATGTTGTTTGGCTACACAATCATGGCCTTTAAAGCTGATTTTGAAAAAAAAACAACATTACCTTAGCTTTTTTCTAGACTGATGGAAAGTCACAGTTTTCCAAACGCAGATTAAATACGACAAATAAGTTCAAGTACATTTTCTAGAATTTTTTAACAATTTTTTCTCCAGATTAACCCTTGCTGGCCAACAACAATTTTTCAAAAGATCTCATAGTAACTTAATGAAAATGAAATCCACACCCTTTCCCTTTCTGCGAGCATATGTATAAAAGCTAAAATAAAGAGCAACTTATACCTGGATTTTTATCCTATGTATGCTTAATCACTCAAACACTATTAAATTGATAATAATAAAATAAAATAAAAAACACTGTTCAAACTAGCAGTTTCCTGAGCTGCAGAAAGATTATTAAACAGGTAGATGATTCACATAGTTGGACATCAGATTATTTGAAAAATCTTCCTTCTTCAACGCCGTGTTTGGAGATTTCAACCATCATTCTCAAAAAGTCAGGCCTGGTTGCAAATTCTTAGGCTTGCAACAGCTTGTTTAGTGCTTAATAAACAAATCAAAGGCCTGCACAGATTTTTCTCTGTCATTTACTGGTCCGTCTTAAACCACTTTAGAAAAAATACTTTCCGCCTAATGGAGTGATTTCACAATTCAGGCATCTTGCTTTTGGATGGATGCTGCACCTTCCAAGTAAATGGTCTCATAAAGCCATATAAGATTTCTCTCTGGTGTGGTCGGCTGAGCTCATAATTCTCATTAAACATTATTGGCAAAGTGAAAATGTGGACTTGAAGGAGCTGATTTTAGCATCACTGGCAGTGCGAACCTGTTGCACCATTACTTCTCCTCCATGCTTTAAATAGACTTGGCAATTATTGCTTTTGGCAGCATTATTAACTACTCACTTTGTCATGTCCTCCGAGGCCGGAGGCTTATGCAACAATGGTTGCTGCTTTGTGCAGAAGACAACAAAGAGGGTTTGCATATGAAACTCAGTTCATGGCTGCAGCTCAGAAGCGATGGCCGAACCAGATGCAAATCTGAACCACTCGCCTACAGACCAATTCTCAGATGCTGGCAAAGGAAAGTACCTTTATACATATCTGCAACCTTAAAATTGAGCTGTCAAACATAACACGTTTAAAGTGGTACTTATTATTCTAGCTGCTGTTTTCCAAACCATTTCAACAGATATTAGAGAAATTGGCCAAATAGTCAAGTCAAGATTGCAAAAAGCAATTTCCCTGTAAGTCCACAGGGGTTGCACCCAAATAATGTTGTTTAGAAGTCTTCTGATTGAGTTCTTCATCAACCTTAAATTCTCCTTTAGACCATTTAATTGATCCTCCTGTACACCACACAATTCACCATATGTGTCATTAATATTAAGTCAGATGCGTATTTAATTGTGCTGAGAAAAAGACTATGGAAAATGTTCAAAAAGCATGGTGTGTGGAAAGAGCCACAAAATCCTTCATTTTGGGTCTTTTCTGTTGGGCCAGAAATTTATGGCAAAAAAGTAGCCGTGGCACCGTATTTGTAATCGCCGTGGAGATCATCGATACTTAACACAGTAATTAAAATGTCTTTTTCTCAAAACAAATTGTAGAGGCAGGAAGAAAACTATTTGGGATTTGGATCCGACATTGTTTTGATTGGTGAGTAATTTGTTTAGTCAGTGTTGTAAGGCACAAGCTAAATTGCTTGCAGCTGTTGATCAAATATCTAAAACCAAACCAAAGCGGAAAATCATTGCACTTCTATCTTGAAGAGCCAAAGTCGACTGGAAAGTGTTTGCAGCCCTTGCAGATTTCTTGCATGTTATCTCTGTCCAAATCAAGCATCTGTATATTATAAATGTAAAGTTATTGCAAACATAAAAGTCTCTTTTTTGGCAATTTTATATTTAACTGACACAACTATTACTGTGTAGTGGAAAACAAGAATACATGATTATATAAAAATGTGAAAAGCTTATTTTACATTAATCCCACTAAATAAAGAGCAATGCAACCACCACCTTTCAAAAGTTAAGCTTGTAATGTGGCAAGGAAATTTCACAGAATGACTAAAACAAATGAAAAAATAAAACAAACATTATTTATTACAGGAATACAATTTTTTTTTTAAATTATCCACATTTTAGCCACTTTCTGCTCCAGTGTGATTGAGCTTTAGGTTCTAAACTTGCAGCTTTCTAAACCTCATTTAGGCAAAATCTGATAAGCCTCTGCTTTAGAAAAACAGGTTTTCTTTCTCTGCTAACACTGCAAGTGTTTTCATGATGCCAGTGTGAGATAGACACACACACTCGCTAACAATACATCACAGCAGCTACTTTACAGCAGAGTCAATGCTCTGGAGTCTGTTATCTCACAATAAGCATCCCTTTTAACTTTTAACTCTGCATTCTTCAAATGGTTTTCCACCCAATCTGATAAGCAGGGAAGGAGGATTCTGCCTTTTCTATCTCACTAACCCATTCACACATTTGGTAGATTGAATTAAAAGCATAAGAACCTGGTGTCCTGCTTCGGAAAGAGAAGTGGAGGTGGTGGTGGTGGTGGTGGTGGGGCGGGGGGTGGACAACTGGAGAAAGCAGATGGTTTTCATTAACTCAAGTGTGTGTGCCTTTATGTGTGAGTGTGAGGCCAGCTCATTTCTCAGCAGTCATATCCCCGATGAAATCAACTTCTGTTTTTTTTTTTTAAAAGAGACTGGATGCAAGTGGAGTATTTAGAAAAAGATTGCCCAATGCTGGTTCAACATTAAGTATTACACAAGGACAGATGAGTCAAAGTGGTCGATTTTAAGAGTCGACCACTTTTAAAACAGGGGGAAGCTAATAAACTATACCGACAGTTGATAATTGCATCTGAAGCATCTCCCTCCAGCTCGGCTCCGGAGTGCCTGCTTCGGCTTTATTTACTCCTGTTTATTTCCCACAACCATCCGACCCCAGCAAGCTATTTACACCTTCTGAAAAGAGGTTGGAAAAATACATGTCTTTTCTACTTGAGTTAATTCTAAATACAGCAGCTTCTCCCTGCAGAGTGAGCTCCTGCACAATAAGCAGCCTTCCTGCATGGGGTTCTCTGCAGTCCAATCTTATCATGTGCAGAGCCCCATTTGTGGGTCAGTGACATGAAAACATTTGAGCAGACCTGCTGCTGATAATGAGAGACTCCTTCCATGGCTGGCCCTGCTCCTCCAGTGCCCCACCCACCATTCTCTTCTCCCGGGATTTTTGGAGGAGCACAATGAAATAATACAGGAAAAAGACGTCCCCACCTTCAAAATAAAAGCATATCAACAAGTATTGGGCCGATTTAGAGAAACAATCCTAAAGTTTTTTTTATCAAGAAAACATCACATGCAGGGACTTTAACTTCATAATTGATAAGGAATCAATATAAACAAGTGCAGCTTGTTCACCATGTATGTGGTGAAAACTGCTTTAACAATGTTATTGTTTGAAGTGTGCAAGTTAAAATAAAAAAAGTCCTAAGATTATGAGTATGGGGAAAAAATGGACACTTGCCAACAAATTGCATTTTATTTTGAAAGGTTCTACCGGAAGTTGTTTTCGTAACGATGCTGACTTAACTCTATAGTCGCTCTCCTCTGCTCCCGTGCAGCATCTGCCTTCAGAATCCGCGGGGCGCGCACTATGGATCCGTTACGCATGACGCACGCGGTGTCCTTTTTGGCACAGTCAGTTTCCTTACGCCCGTTTCTTAGTGCATTTTAAGACATCGGAACTTTGAAAAAGAAACTCATAAAGTTCGATCTCCGGTTGCATTGAAAACAGAAAACGGAGAAGACAAGTGATTCACGGATACTTTTTTTGTTTTGTTTTGCCAAAAGCGCATCAATCCTGTTTCCTGGACTTTGGATATTATTTATTCTCCTCTAGATTTTTGGTGTCTGCTTTATGTGGAAATTTACTGTTGATGATGGGAGACTCTGTGTTCCTGGACAGGCAGCACTCGTATCTTGTAAGTAGTCAGCTGAATACATTGTAATGTCTCAACCCTCCCTGAGCGCATTCATCCTCTTGTCTGACAGCGCGCGTGTGTAGAGTAACACTGTTGCTTGAATCTTTTAAAGCGTTGTGTGTTTGTGTGCCTAAAGTAGTGCATAAAAAAACAGTTTTTTTTAGAAGTCGTTAGACGTTACTTTTACGAGTAGGACTTAAAATAAGTCAAAACGGACTTCCTCTTAAACTGCCAGTGAAACTAACATGCAAAACTTCCTGCGATGGAATGTATGAAGTGACCAAGTATGCATTAAGATGCGGCTCAAGACCTCACATGTTTCCTTTTTTTCACATTTCAGAAAAGATGAAGCAACTTGTGAGCTCAGTGCAGAGCTGTGCAGAGAAACAGGTGTTGAGTTACATGCTACACCCTCAAAGCTCCTGTGAAGGGATGAAGGCAAAACACGCAGATATGGGTCAAGGCTTTGCATGAGGGTTACTGTGAGAACCATGCTTCAAACTGAAACACACAGCAATTCTGAGATGCTTGCAGTTGACTATTTAGCATAATAGTGGCAATGATTAGAAAGGCCAAGGTTGTGAGAAACACAGCAGGTGGTTCTCAGAACATGTTCATTTTAAATGTGGAGTCGGTTTAATCAGTTGCTGTTTTTCATGTGGGGTTTGTGGTTCATTACCCAGGGTGGCAATGCTTTAGGGGAGCCACATTTTAAAGAGGTTAAAGTCGATTGCACCCAGAATGAGTTTCATATGCATATTGTGTAATCAATATAGCAATGGTGTATTTGTTTTGGAAGTTGGAGCCTGAAAATAGATATCATACCTCAGTTGAGTGTTTTGACACCAAACAGAAAACCACAGGGGCTTGGTAATTGGTTTGGCGCCAAATGATACTTCAAAATATAACGGCAACATACTTTAAATACCCCCTGTAGTACATCACAAAATCGCCACTATGCACCATAGGCTAGCTAATGAAAAAAGATAAAAAAAAGATTATACTTTAATGTTTTAAAAGGAATCTATAATAATTTCTAGCTTAATATCTAAAATACTTAACCTGATCAAACCTGATCTGGGTTGTTCTGCAGTACACAAATATTATATTTAAGACAGTGAGATGTCATAAAACCAAGCATAGCTACTGATTTATATAGATCCACAAAAAGTGTGTTTTATTGTCCTCCCTTTCTTATCCCCATCATCCCACCTCCCTCGTTTCCCAGTGGTGAGGGATCCGAAACGGACTGCTCCAGTGGTCTGTCGGATCTTTATGAGCAATCTTTCTGTGGCTGGAAATCCCCCATAAAACATCAAGCACTGATTGGGAAACAATATAATTTTTCTTTGGCTTTACAGGCACAATGTTTGGTTTGAATCAGAGCTTTGTAGCTGGGCTGCGTGGTGTGGAAGCTCTGCCACAATGCCCACAGTAATGACTTCTAAAATCCAGCACAAGCCTTTTCTCAATGCAATTGTCATCTATGCTGCATGTCATCATCCTTAGGAGATAATATTTGATGTGTTTGGATGTGGCTTTGTTGGACTGAGATTCTTTCCTCCTCTTGTCAGCCCAATAAAACACTGAGGGAACCTTTGTAGAAAGCTTCCTCCTAAGTCCTACTAGGAGTGGCTTTCTGAATCAAAACGTAGACTAGTAGCAGAAGATAGTGATTTATTGGCCTAAAATTAATTATTCACCTGTTATCTCCTCTTACTAATCTTACTATTCAAATATAGATTAGTTAGATTAAGCGTGTCATGTAACCACAAAAGCCCCATAAAGTTACAACTCAGAAAGCTCTACCAATTTGTATGTTTTATAACTCATTTAGAAAGCTAAACACCAGAAATTAGAAAACTAAAATGACTCCATTTGACACAAATCCTCCATTTGATCTAGATTTGGGAACTACGGAGGTTCGAGATCCCAGTGATGTCAAAAATATTGTCCGTACCTAAAATGCCTTCAGTCGATTTCCAGTTCTGATTGCCACAGTATTGTAAAAGCTCTTCACCAAAATGTTTCTGTGTCTACACTTGTGTGTGTATTTGAGCTAACCAAATTGAATTAGTCAATCTAGATCAGCTGAGCAGGTAAACAGTTTGCTCGCCCCTCTAGATTATCATCATCATCGGCAGATAACCTCTAACGAATGTAATGAGGCAAATTGCTGTCTACCCCTTTGCGCTCGGTGGAAAATCCAAACCACATGAGCAGTTAATCACATTTATTGTTTTGGTAAAAGGTGTGTATTCAATTTTATCTGTTTGTCCCATAAAATTAGATTTTCTAATAACACTAAAAACAACAGTAGGCTTTATTTGTTATTTCAGACCAGAAGCTGTAATCCGGGGATACTTTGCTATCTAGTTGTCGGGTTGCGACAGAGAAATTAACGAACAAGGAAGTTTAAAGGAAGCAAAGTCTGGAGAGCAGCCAGTCCACACTGATGGTATGAAAATAGTCAAATCAAAGCTGCCTTTGTCTTTGTCTTGAACCTTTGCTCTTTCTTTGCAAGAGTTGGCAGTTTGTTACAAATTGCATGCTCTATAGAAAGACTATCATTTAGACAAAGGATTTGTGAGAGAGTCTGATCTCTTTGTAGAGCAACAGCATCTTTAGTGGCTCAAAGAGCCACTAAAGATGGCTCTTTGACAGTTGCTCTCCTTCTAACCAGCAACTGTTGGAAGGACAGAATGTTTTTCTTCTGCACTCTTGACATTTTGCTATGTCATAATAGCTATTTTTTAAAGTACTTTATTGAAATTTTGTGTTCTAGAGCATAGCAAAGTCTTGCATAAATTTGTGTCCTCAGGCCTAATGTCTATGCATGTTTTAAATGTGTCTCTGCTCCAGTACACCTGGTTGATAGGATTGCATTGCCATACCAAGAAGCCTTTTATCAGGTATGTGGTTGCAGGGAATCATCTAAAACCTGCTGAATAGTTCCTGAGGACGGAGATTGAAAACCATAGTTTAGATCGATTCATATTCATAGAATGGTTTTTATTTGTAAAAGAATTTTGAAACTTACGACCTTTGGATTCCACATCATAATTACGGACTATTTTGGGTTTTGTAGTTACATTGGTTGGTAACTATGTGACAAAATCCATAGATGTTCAAGAGGTAAGGACATTTGTGCAGGTGGGGTATTCTTTAAGCCCCTCTGCCTTTGTTTCCATCTGTCACTTTCCCAAGAATTTCAATTTGTTCCTTTTCCTGCTCAGTAATGCCAAGAGCAAACATGTTGCAGCACAGCGTTCTCTGCTTACCTGATGATGTGTGACGACCTTCTAGCAGCAGTTACAAGTGTTTGCTTTACTCCCGTGCCACTCCCAGTACAAACAACTTGAACCCAAAAATGTCTACAATGCATTGCCTCATAAACTGTCAATTAGATTTAACTGAATAAGTAAATCTTGTCTAATTTAAGGTTGTAAAAGACAAACTTGGGTCTTGGAATCAACAGCACATGTGGGTCTCTAGTCATCTGCAGACTAAGTTTATTTACATTGATTACATGTTTTCCGAAGCACACCCTGACCCAGGAGGAGAGCTTAGCAGGAGTGGACATTTTGTCCACAGGGTGCAGTTATTTGGAATGTGAATGCTGAAAGAAAGTTGAGCTTTAAGTACAATCTCTTAGTTCTACTTTTGGGAATAGAACCCCTTTTGCAGACACCAGTTACGTCTTGTTGAGAGTTTATGTGAGCCATTAGTTAAGGGAAAACACTAACCAACCTGGCAAATTGTGAAAATAAATCTAAAGCTGTTAGCACATCCTCTGGTGGCAGCAACTACCCTCTGCTGTTTTTGCTTTGCTGGGCAATTTTAAAGCATTAGCGTCCTGTAAGGTCAGTTCACAGATAGACTACTCACTTAGTTTGAATCTGACAGTATTCAGTCTTGATCTTGCAAAGCAGAGAGCCGCTTTGGTAAGACTAGAAATGAACACCGCTCTGTGCATTCCACAGCTGTCACTTTTGGCCCGTCATGACAATGCTGCCCGTCCCTCGTTTTTCACCGTGTCAGGCTTAAAGCACTTGCTTTATTATCAACAGCACGAGGAGAAGTCCGCCCCTCCTCGAGACTTGTCTTTTTATGGAGACGGACCGAGAAGCCTGAGGGGAGAGCCTTCTCGGGGAGAGAGCACTGTTGAGATCGGATCCAGCGTTCGCAGAGCCAGATGTGCTTCCAGCAGCAGGGGTCTGTCTCCGAACCGTAGCGAAATATGCATTGCCAGGTGGATGACTTATACCTGACACTCCTGCCATGCATTTGTTTAACCCGAAGGTGTTTTCTTTCCTTCTCATAGTTGGGAAAATTGGTTGGACCCTTTTGCCCTCACTGTGCAGAAGCTGTTTGACATGTCAACATTTGACATGTCAACTGTATAATATCTTAAATCAGAGCCCTCAGTGGTGCAGAATTGTAAAATGATTTGGAGGAAAGGCATAGCTGATTATTCTGGGCTTTATGAGCACTAAAACACACTTGGATGCTAACCAATGAGAACAGATTGTGCTGTCCCATGTAGAAATACCCCAAGACAGCTGTTGCTCCATACATGACATAAACAGTACAGCCATGCCAAACAACAATAGCTGCTGAATCTGATCAGAATGCAGCTATTTCCCTGCTCAAGTTGCAAAATAACAGACGAGACGCGATCTTCCGCCCGCACAATAAACTTTTACGCTCAAACTGGGTTAAAATTTTCCTCTCTGGAAAAAAGTCAACAAGCCATAAAGGCCAGGCAGGGAGGTCTCTGTGGAATCACTACATCAAGCATCAAGTCATCTGGTGCTGCTTCAGTGCGTCTCCGGAGGTCAGGGAGCATTTGACAAGCTGGGTCTGATTGTTTTTACTTGAACGAGGCAGATGTGTGATTCAACTTTCTGGGAGTTTCTTAGTTGACTGAATTAGTAGAACCATCTTCTTGTTGAAAAATGTTTCAAAACTTGCCTATAATGCTTATTTTAACTTTAAGAATATTATTAGCATGAGGATCATCACTAGAAAGTTGAGTGAACCACCATTAGAATATGTGATTAACATCGACTTATCCCAATTAGTAAATAAAGCTTTGCTTTTATACAGGGCTGCAAATAATTATTTTAGTTCTCCATTATTCAATTCTGACAATTATTGGGATGATTAATTAGATTTTTTTGTGTCTTGCTTAGGAAATCCAGACTTTGAGTTTGAATTTAATAACTAAACTACAAGCTGTAGTGACCTGAGCTGTTTCATATACAATATTTCTCAAAAGAATGCATTTAGTGATTATTTATTATAATAAAAGTAGAGAGATAGCCTCAAGGTAAAGCATGAGAAAACATTGTTTTTGTTGAATGACCATGATGGTGAGTGAAGACTGTCAAAGATTATCTGACATGATTTCCATGTCTATGACTTTCATGTCTGACGATCCGATTGTCCCTGAAAGCCCAATCAAGTCATCAGGGTTGTAGAGAACATGAAATGTCAGACATATTGGAGTCTTGCTGACCAGATAGCATCATTCAGGTTTGCTAACAGACAGGAAGTCGGAAGTCAAATTTCCAGCCGGGTGACATATCAGAGAGCCTCGCTGAGGGAACCATCCAGACACAGAGCAACGCAGATGATGCCAAGAATAACACAGATATTTAGGTCAAGAATCACGCACGTATTTAGAGTAGTAGGAACAGTGCACATGCATCGTGTCTGTGTGTATATGTTTGTGTCCCCTGGGATTTCAGAGGGTCTTTTGCTTGAGTTGGATTAGCTTCTTTCAAGGCAGTGGGTGGAATGTGAGGATCAACAAGTCTGTTGTGGCAGTGCACGTTCAAACTCACGAGCTTGTCTCAGTGACTGGTTACCACATTATCACTCTTTATTAATCACCCCAGCTATTCTCTAAGGCTCTTTCCTCTCTCCTTTCTCACTGCCAGAATGTGTGAAAATGTATTTCTAAAAATCTGGTGATTTAGGGAAATATTTACAGAACTGGACAGCAATGTGCAAATGTAAACGGAGGCCAAATTACATTTTTGTATCAGTGGCTGGAATCATTGAAGGACATTATCTGATCTTATAACAGTAAGAATATTAATTTCTTACAACAGCAGCAATCTGACAGCATGGAGTAGACTCAAGTCATCCATGTCTTTTAATTTTGTAGATACCGTGTTCTAGATTCCCAATCAAACCAAATCTAAGTCAAGCTTCTGATACGAATACATTGACAGAGCTGAAGGTTCTCCTCAAGCGCCGCATGTGGGAAGGTAATAAGTAGCTTAGCATGTTCATTAAAAAGCCCATTAGCACTTATTAGCACCTACTTTAACTCTTCTTTACTGGCAATTGTTAACGCACAGCTTTCTTTACAGATGTGTTCACACACACAGACAGACACACACATTGTGATCAGTTAAAGTTTGTCTGGTTGTGATACAAAGAACAGCAACAGTGAAGCATTGTGTTCATTCTCTTTCCGTCAGGAAATCAATAATAGACCAGCTGCCCTGCCAGTGACCTCCGTTACACGTGCACTAACCCGTATGCATATAAACACATGCACAGTCATAGCTACTGTGCAGAGAGAACAAAGCTCCGCTGGACCGTATCGGGTGTGGTGTGGGTCTTCAGGAAGTCACACTTGGCTAAAACTTCCTGAACTGAAACCAGGCTCTTAAATTGCTAATTTTATTTCTCTTAACAGATTTCACAGATGAGCCGCACAGTTGGTAGCACTGTTGAGAAGGACATGCATTTATGCAAAAACTGTTGGCAAAAAAAAAAAAAAGAAAGACTATTATAATTGGCTGAAGGCTTGAGAGGAAATATTTGATTAAGTTTGGTTAAGTTTTGTTACTTTATAACTTCTGTACATTGTTGGGCTTTTCCCTCGTTATTATAATGTATTACTTATTGGTTTGTCATTCGTTGTGAAAAAATAATCTGCCACATTAAACCTTTTCAGTCTTGTCTGTGGTGCACGGTGAAACTGTAAACTGTAAAAGATCCTTTTTTCTACACATTTACTTTTAAAGATGTTGAGACCCAGCCAAAGCACAACTGCTAAGGGTGACAGTGTGCTTGTTACATTGTTAGCACATTAGCACTTATTAAAAAAAGCATTTAGCCGTTCACTAAATGTTTTAAGTTGAAAAACAAAAAGTAATTCCTCGCCCCACACTCCTAATCATTTGGACCATAATGTGACTTCAGCTTCACGAGTCACACCCAAGTCTGATTAATGCCAGAGCTGTAAAATCAAAAATAAAACACAAACGACAACGTTCAGTAGATTTGAAAAACACATTATGACCCTATCTAAGCTCATTGTCGCTGGTCTGGAGATCCAGATTTGGACTTCAGCACTTGGACAACTTACTGTAAATGTTGTAACCATAAATTCTGCTCTTGAGCACAAAATTATTTGATAAAAAATTCAGTCCTTCATTCTTGGGTTTTGCAACAGGACAATAATGCAAAGCACACCAGCAGGTTCACCTCTGGATGGCTCAAAAGCTAAATAAAGGATGTGGAGTGGTCCACTCAAAGCACAGCAACAGCAAGTAAATACTAGCATGTGTCTCTTAAAGTGACCACCTCTATTTTTTACAGTCATTTTCATCACCAGCATCATCAAGATTCTGAGGAACAGACCTAACGTTTTATAATCCCTGCTCCTCAGCTACCTCAACCCAGCTGGATTAACCCAGGACCCATGTGGGACATGAAGAGTCTTATTGAATCCCCACTCTGATCTTATTGCATCTAAAGGATACGGTGGGAAAAAAAATGCAGAGGCAAGACCACGAAATTGTGTTGCAACTTTTTAAGCTTCTCTTCTTGCCAGTGGTGCGAAAAATAAATAATTCCCTAAGAGGATCAACACATAATCTCATAGCCATGGAAAACTATCACTCGTCTGAATGCGTCCAAGCTATGTGGAAATGGAAGTTTGTTTAAACACAGCTGCTGAAAGGGTGAGGTCATACAGTTCGTCTTGCTGGATTTACCATGTAAAAGCGTTCGTTTGAAGCAGTTCAGAGAGATGTTAGCCTTATCATGAATGACAGTTGCAGCCCCATTTCCTCAACAAATACCACCCGATCCTAAAAAAACTAAAAAACGCCTACATGCAGACTGTGCACAGCTGAGTTTGTCGTGAAATGTCAGGCTTTTGGCTAAAGTCGTGTTTAGAAGATGGCACCTGTTAAGAAAAAACAACATTAATGTAACGTTTGAGCTTTAGAGGCTAATTTCTACAAATTGGACAGTTTGTTCTGTGCTTTTAATGACAGATGAAAAACACAACATTGGGTGTGTTGCTGGCACATTTTCTGTTGCCGTCATCGCTCTGGTCGGCTTGAGATCAAGCAGTGAATTTTGTCAGTGTACATTTTTTCATACTTGCCACACACAATAAATATGTCGACAGCTGAAAGTCAAAAACTTCTCAGCCCTGAAGGTGTTTAGATTGTGCGCATTGCTGAGCCTGAGGATGAAACCTGAGGAAGCATGACTGGAGCTGAAAGTATTTCAATTGCCTGGATATTTCCATTCACAGTCAGGTCAAAAAGATAAGATAGGATGATTTAGATTCCAGGTTAACATCCGGGGGCTGACACATTGCAGCCTCTTGGGCTAATCTTTGAATCAGATTTTTTAAAACATTCCTGCATTGATGGGTCATACTACTTTGCTGGGAGTGCTTTCTGTACTGCCCAGGCATATAAATCTGTGTGTGTGTAGGAGATCCAGTTCTCACGGTGCTAGCATGGCATAACATTTGGGCTGCAAAAAGTTGATGGGAACCTTATACCCATGGGTCTACTTGCATAACTATTTGACTGATTGACAGATTAATTCCACTCAAATGCAGAGGCATGCTCTTTATTCAGTTTGCATTAGATTCTTCTGTCTATGGAGGCCCATTTGGGAGATATTGTCTTGCAAATACTCTGGGAACACAAACTGCTTTAAACTCACATGACTGGTGTTTGGTCTCTTACTGCTGTAATTGCAATATCCTCAGTGCTGATGTGCAAAATATAAAGGAACATTTACAGAAAAATATGATTTCAAGATGCAAAAAAAGGACTTTGATGATTGCTTCTCCATGTATCCACTGCAGATGACTGTTGACTGCTTGTGTTGGCTACAAGCCAGGAGTGGTAATTGGTTTAGAAGTGTTTGGCAATGGTTAGACTTCTGCAGAGTTTTGACCTCAATTTCATACCACAGAATCCCAGAGCAGCATCAGGCTCTCAAACACCCTTTTACACACTCAAAGCTCCAGGACAAATCACTGATGGCTCCAATTGTAATGCATTGAAAAAGAAACAAACAACAACAAAAAAACAGCACAAGCTACATGCAAAAATAACTGCAACATACAAGTTCGAATAATTGAAAACAGCCACACCTCCTATTTATATTCTGGGTTATGGGTTGGTTTTCAGATTTTTGACAGGAATAATGTTTATGAGTGATGTAAGATTTTCTTGACTTGTCTGAGCATGCACAAAATGTCTATGTTGAGCTCCCAGTAGCAGCTTATTACAGTCTTGGGTGCAGAGTTCAACAGTAGTGGTGGTCCATGAGGTGGGCCCCATGTCACACTCTGCTACTACTCTGGAACAGGTTTCCCAGCTTGTTGTGAACAGTGTTTGGACTTGCTTTCTGTGCAAGTACTAATACTGCAGCAGCAAACTGAAATTGCAATTCAGATTAAATTAACTTTTTTTTTTAATATAGCAAAATCCAGCAACAATGGAATGGTTCTGTTCACCATGTCTGGTGATTTTGGACCAGTGTAACATGTTTCCACACAAAGAACTAGGTTCCTCAACGTAAAATTTCGTTTCACTAGCATCAAATTTGACGTTAAAAATTGTGCCAATTTGGGGTCACACCTGGTTTGTTTAATTGGTTTTAATTCCAGGAATCATTGAGGTCCGTGTCCCAAGATGGGGTCTAATGTCTCTAACATAATCCAATCTACCAGTGACAAATGATTAAGAGAATGCTTTGACGTTGTTATGTATGTTATCAGTGGTTGGCCTGTCATGCGCAGATAACAGCACCACAAAACCCATGCACTTCCTCAACTTCTCCTTCCACTTTCGGGCCGGGTCTTGATGCATCAATTTCCTTCGCTTTTGCTGCTTATGTAACAATTATGCAAGGCTTTAATTCTTGAAGCTCGGCCCTCATTATTGCTGCAGGCCCTGAGCATTATTCTGTCTGAAGAGATGTTTGAAGTCTGCCTGAGGCTTTAGATGTTCTTGCCAGTGATTCGGGTGGTGATGGTGGGGGGTATGTGGAGCACACACTCCAAGTTGCTCACTCTTGTCACCAAGCCAGCAAGGACTCATTAAATGCAAAGGGAGCTTTTGCAACAATGTGCGATGAAAGTCAAGACCTTGGTTTTAAGTGCTTCACAGCTAGCGTTGACATCATGTAAATCTACTCTAATGCCTTGGCCTATGTCATCTAGAAGAAATTTAAAAAGAATCAAATAAAAAGGTGTTTTTTTATTAAACAAATATTTAATATTTGTTAAACAAACATTAAAACAGGCATTTTAGGTGCACTATGTCTGTTTTGAAGGCAATTACTCTCTGATCTTGTTAAATTTTGAAGCTAAATCAAGATGTTCATAATAGTTAGAGTATTTCACAATGACAAATCTTCAGGAAATATACATTTCAGGAATTAGTAACACTTAATCCACTCTAATGCCTTTAATCCCAAACTAATCCACTCAACATTTTTCTTTTGTAAATGGCTTGGGTCTTGGTCAGTGCTATGACTAATGAAGCTTAAATGTATTTTTATTGACATGCAGCTTTGAGATAAACAATACAGTTAACAATAACCAGAATATAAAGGAATTTAACAATATTTTTGGGAAAACTAGGACTTTCTGTCTTTAGTTTACGTAAATAGAGACAAACTAATGAATCACAAACTGTGTTTCATAAGATCTGTAATAAGTACATAATAATTCACTAAATGTTCTAATAGTTTAAAGTTTTTATCCTCATAAAAATGTAATTCTAAGGCCGTTATAATGCCAAAAACATCAAATGTTTTTATATTTTAACATTAGTCACATCGGTTTAGTTGGGCTCTGGAGTCCTGTAGTACAAAATACCTTAACGTTGATCATGTGTAATCATCAGCACTCAATGCTAATCATGGTGGTGTCATAATGAAGTATGCACACACGATTATAAAATGGAAGCCATGATAACTCTTATTTGGAAAGTCAGACTGTTTTTGTCATCCAAAGAGACGGTATGACCTCATATGCTTGAGTTAAATAACTTCAACATTCTTGAGTTAATAAAAAAACAGATACATTGCTTCTGCAAGGAGTTTTTTAACATGCATAACATGGATCCCCCCCCCCCAAAAATTGCTTGTTTTCCTTTCAGCTGTTTAAAAACAGGTGGAAAAGGCCATTAATTGTGAATCTGGGACAGATAAGTGTACAAACACTGCTGCACACACTATCATCACTAGCTGGCAGGGCGAGTTGGTCAGTAATTACAAGCAGATGTGAGTGCTGGGGAGGTTCCAGGTCAGTAAAATCCATGTATTATTGAGTTACTCACGCATGTGTGAAGCCAACTTGTAAAAAACAAACAATACAGAAAGAAAGAAATAAGAAGCAGCGTTGGAACATACTTGTACATTCCTCCAGCTCAGTGTTATGATTCCAGATCTCTGCTCAAGGGTCATTTAAAACCAGCTGCAAAACGTAAAGCAGAAGAAAACAAACCACGAGTACAACGTGAAATTCTGGAAAGCTCCTTTTGTGCTTTAGTGTCCCCTGTTAGAAAGTTTCTCCGTAATCCTCCTTGACCTTCGAAAAACACACTTCTTAAAAGTTTAAAGAGGTAGTAATACGTTTATCATAACTTTTACCGTCATCACAATAGTACTGCGGAATATTGTAATAATATTTTAAGTCCAAATCGCCCACCCCTGCTTTGTGTTTCTTGCTACATTATCTGGTTATTTCTATACATATAAAATTAACAATAAAAAAATCATTACAAGCGAGATTGCATTACGACTACAGGAAACTGCACAACTATTATGGCTTAAAAGAATAATTTTATCAACATATTAAATTAAAATAACACACAAAACATGATGCTGGCTGTCATTAAGGCCTTGCACATCTACTGACTTATGAAAATAAATAATAACATTATTTTAAAAAAAGATATAATACCACAGGAGATTTTTTTTCCACTTTTCCATGTTTTAAAAACCAGATCTTTAAATCTGCCTAAACAAAATTATTTGCCGTCATACTTACTTTTATCCAAATGTGAACGTACCTCTGGTACACTTTTCGTGCCAGAGATGATTTAATTCATATTTAAAACATTTGCCTGCCTGCCGTTAACATTTTAAATCTCTGTGGCTCAATAATTTGAGCAGTGCGTCATAGCAACATGTGTCCCACTGCCTTTGTCTGACCTCCAAGTGGGTTGCCATAGTAATATTTTTTTCACTTCCTGGCCCTTTGGGTTTCTGTATGTATATGTTGCTATGGAAACTGACATATTTTTTTGCGCCATTTGTCCCTTTGTCTAAAATAGAACAAAAACCACATGCTGCGCAGCACTGTACTGAATCTCCAGATGGCATTAGTCATCTAACTGCATGGTGCGCGTGCAGTTTGAGTTATTAATCTTTCAAGCAAAGCGTTTGTCACATGGGAGCACAAAATAGCAGCAGCAACGACGGCTTGGTATTCTCAGAATTGTATACAGGATTCTGAGCAGAGATTTAAAATTTTCAAAAGCTTTCTATAATTAAAAATTGACTGACAATAATCAACTCAAAAGGCTTTATTGTAAATGGATGTCTAGTATGTTTAAAGGAAGTAAAAACTAAGCAATGCATTTGGAGATTAGTCCAAGGCCGAGCTGGGATTCTGACTGAATGATAACCTTAGTCAATAAATACCAAATCTTTATCACTTATTAAGATTCATTCTTGAAGTAAAAAGCTTAAGCTCTATTATAGAAAAGAAAGGAAGCTTAGACTCAAAGGTAAAGTTGGGTTTCTCTATTGATGCACGCAGGTTACACTGATAAATTTTAACATGTCGATTAATATACAATCAAAAGCTTGTAAGAATAGCTTGTCAGATTTGTCCTCACAAACTATCCAAACAGTTTGCTTTCATATCATACACAGATCTCACACAATGAATGCCTTCAGAGCTATTATTGCACAGCGGCCTGACATTTGTCTTTAAATGGAATTACTGGAATTTGTGGCCCAGTAATATATGATCTCATTAACCTTGATGGGTCTCAGTGTAATATTAGGAAATTGGCAAAAATGTTATCATGCGTGTGCGTTTTGTGCTGCTCATTTGTTCTATTGATACAGCCAGAAACTAATTACCATGGGTTCTGTTTAATATGTACATAATAGTAGCTGGCTGTCATTACAAGAAGAGTAAAGAAACTGAACTCTTAATCAGCTTAGTGTTTTTGTTTTCTTGCTGTTATGTAACCATGTGGACGATACGTGTTGCAACATTTTGAGCAGCATTTTTATCTGCTGTGAAAAGGCATCTTTAAGAATAACCACTAACATCGAAAGTTGATGGTTTGAAAGTCCTAACAAATCTTTATAATACAAAGTGCCACTTTAAAAGGGAAATAGTATTAGTATTCAGTATAAAAAAATAAATAAATAACTGTAAACATTGAATGCCCAGTCATTTCAGATAACATTGCAGTATGTGTAATGAGCAAAATCAAGAGCAACATCTTGGAGTTTGCTTTCTGATCCTCATCCAATGTGTTCTGCATAGTTCTGTCCTTTGGCCTTATTGTTGTGCAGACCTGTAGATTTTCTTTAAGGTTTTTAGCTATAATTTCAAATTTATTATGCTGTCAGTGATAATAAACCAGCCAATTTCTTCTTTAAAAGTCCCAGTAAGTCATTATAATTAAGTGAGCATCAGAAGACAAATGGGTTAACTTCATTCCTTTGTTAGGAACGACAGAGACAAAATTCTTTCTACCAATTAGAAGAGCCAATCTATTGCACAATCTCTCGGTCAGACCTTGTGAGCAGTTCTGAACAAGACCGTGGTATTCAGACTCCCCTGCCCTGACTGACACGCACCGGGAACAGAAGTTGCAGAGATCTCATGAACAAAATCTCATTAACTTTAGATGAGCACTGGAAGAATGATGAACCTGTAACTCAGGAACTTCAACTTCACCACTTGTTTTCGATCACAGATGTGATAAAAGCCCTGATCCATCAATCTGTAGCCCCAGCCCATTGTGAATCGTACAAAAAAAATCATATGAGTAAGAGTCTAGGCATGTAGAGGACAAGCTGTGTTCATTAACTGTGCAGCATGAATGACACAGCAAACATGGCTAAACCAATATCTTGGTTTGAACGCCACTACAGGTCAATCAGGCTTCCAGGGCCCAGCAGTCACGCTTGTGTTTAATCTCCCGCATTACTCAACACCAGCATTCCCTCAGTTTCACTCAAGCTCGTCCATCCCCCGTCAAACATCCTGCCGGGCAGAACCGACTTGACGGTCGGCGGCCGGCTTATCACAGTTTTCTCCGACCTGTTGTCTTTTCTTTCGCTGCAGACTCGTGGTCATGCAAAGGCATGTGCATCTTTGTGCACCGTTGAGCCGTGAGTGAGGTCACTCAGGAGGCAAGAGGCTTTCCTCAGTCAGCGATAAGGAATGGCCTACACAGGCATGCGCTCACAACAACACAGAACAGCTGTGCTGGATGAAATGCAGCAAGGAGGCAACACGGTTTGTTGACTCGTGACCGTTCTTTTATTTGCGGGTCAGATTTCCAGGATTGCTGCTCGGAGATCTACAGTTATTGCTTTTGGAGAAAATAATAATAATAATAATAATAATAAAAAGTACATCCTCTGTGTGAATTGTGTGCTGTCTGCTTGCAAAATTATGAAATTATGTAAACACAGACACATTTAGAGGACATTGGTAAGCCATCTGTCTGAAAGACGCATTAAATGGACTTTTTAAAGTCTTCTCTTCCCCTTTTACTTAGACACAAGAATGCATGACCACAGACTGAGGAGGCTCAACTGTCCATCTTTAGGATTCAAGCAACTCATTATTTCTCTCCTAAATTCAGTCTCACTTTCCCAAATTGAGTTTCTTTTATTCCCCTGATTGAAGTTGTTATTGCTGATGTTAGACCATAAAATCATGAATCAGTATTTACTTTGATCAAACAGGTTTTTTGTGTTTAATATATTTATTAGCATTTTCACTTTATATGCGAACATACAAAAACAAAAAGAAGCAAAAAACAAAGGTTCAAAATTCTTCCAAGGAAGAGAGAGAACCAAAAGACAAAATGTTAAAGAGAAAAAAAAAAAAAAGAACACAGCCCACCCAATAAACGACCAACATTCCCTTAAATACTGTCACCTTACAAAGTATGTAACAAAAAGAAAAACTGAAAAGTTAAGACCATACAAAAAGCCATTTCAAGATTTAATCAAACAGGTTTTTATGTATTTTCTCATAAATGCAAGTATGGAAAGAATGCTTATTTTGAGGATCGATGTAATTTCTTTTAATTTTTCCACTGTTTCCATTGTGTTGTAAAACAGACACTGCAATTATTCAGTTAAGTTCCAAAAACTAGAACAAACATTGTGACGCCCAAACATCAAGCTAGTTTTGTGTGTTTAAACTCATTTTTTCCCCTCATCAATGCTTCATCATGATCCTCTGTTTTCCCTCTTTACCAGAAACGGATCATAATTTTGTGCAATTAAGGAAAACAACAGCAACAAAAGGATCACATGTCCTTGGTTAACATCTGTGTTGAAAGAGTTATAGGGGTGAAAAATGATGATGAAGAATGCACAATTCGCACAATTCTGTTTTATTTAGCACCTGGACTTTTCAGTGCTTAGCTTTCTTTTGTTCGTGAGTAAATTGCAGAGTTGGAAAGAGAAACTCAACTACCCAGGAGAGTGGGTCTTTAAGTCCTTCTTTATCAGAAGGGGCATTAGTCCCTTCTTTTGTGTCTCAGCCTTTTGTTAATTTTGTCTTAACGTCCCCTTTCATCTCAGGGAGATTTCACCTGGAGCAGTCTGTCGGGGCGGAGTGTACGCCTGACTCCAGTCGCCGTCCAGAGCCTGTCAGAGCTGGAAAGAGCCAGGCTGCAGGAAGTAGCCTACACCCGCCTCCTGCAGGACTGTGACCTGGGATGTCAAATAACCATCCCAAAGGGTAGGAGCAAAGCATATATTTTTTTTCTGATATGATTTATAAAGTTTGAGTATTGATCTGGCATTTATTGCAAAATGCATCCTGAACTCAAAACATTCAAGCTGCCCGTAAAGTAAAGGAAAGTTCATGTCTTATCAGAGCTCATTATTGCTGGTCTGTATTTTAAGACAACTTGCTCGTGGTCTGTTTCAGGAAGTTATGAAAACATTTAAATTTAGATGTAAACCACACTTTACATAAGGATTGGGTGCTTCCTGTTTGACATGGTATCTTATGACACATGACTCCGTCTCCAGTTAGGGGAGATTGTTATCAAAACTGCTAACTTACAGAAATATAAAACTACATTTGTTCCAGTTTACTACAAGCTAAAAGTTTGTCTGGAAAATAAAATTAAACAGGTGTTGCAACTAACCCTCCACCTTTCATTCTATGTAAAACAAAGCGATTTCCAGATTTGACATCTTTCCAAACTCGTTTTGATGTCAACAGACATTTTGATGACGACAGCTTCCCACTCTTTCTCTTTTTAACCACATTGTTGTTGTTTGTATTACAACAGTGTTAGGACGAGGCTAAGAAAAGCCAAACATAATTACTTTGCAAGAAAAAACATGCATGAGATTAAAATCAGTGTGTGGATGTTGAAAAAACACAAGAATAAAGTTGTAATATTATGAGGATAAAGTTGCAATATCAAAAAAAAGCTGTTGTGCAAGAATGTAGTCATACGTAATAATTAGAAAAAAGTAGTGTGACGAGAATAAAGTCATAATTATGATATTATGTCATAATAATAAAGAAAACATTGTAGGGAATAAAGGGAATAAAGTTGTAATACTGCAGAAATAAACAGAATAAAGCCGTAATCTCGTGAGATTATATTCATAATAATACCACCAGAAAAAAATGTGCAATTCTACCCAACGGTCTTGATATGCTGACTTGGCTTTTGGCTTTCTCACAACTTTTTCATGAGCTTTTGATCTGGTTTCAAGTGGTGCAAGCGATTTATATGATCCTTTAGCTTATTTTTTATCAATGGATATTTTTCCATGTTTCCAGACCTCTGGATTTCCTCAGTGTCGCATTTTCCCGTACTTTCCTTCAGAGATTACGTCTTGTTTTTGCAACAGTCCACGTCATGCACACTAAGGGCTGCATTTGTTCCACTACACTGTATAGCGCTGGAGTTAGTTTCATAGCAGCAGTGTTGAGCAGCTAATGGATTATCCAGGGCTCTGCATTCCAGCTGAAGGTTAAACCTCTCCCCACCATGATTTAATACATACTTGTCTGTGTTGCTTATGAATTCCAGAGCTCCTGACTGCTGCCATGTGCAGGCGAGGGGAATATCTCAAATGGACAAGTGTGCGCATCTGTGAGGGCTATTTCAGCTAATGCTCGTTTTCCATCCCCAGATTTTTCTTAGATAATGTTTATGCTAGTGCCACAGGGCTGAATTTCTGGCGTTTCTTCAAGACGAAAAAGCAGATTAAAGAAAGACAGAATTAAGAAAGACAAGAACGTACGAGAAGACGATGCGATGAGACAGAAAGTCAGCAGAGGTTCATCAGAAGGCGCTGCAAAACAGGTCTGGAGCAGAAAGAGAGTGTGGAGGTCTGGGGGATTTCCATACAGCTTTGCGAGCCATCTGTCAAAAATCCAAACCATTTCCTATCTCCCTTCTCTCATTCTCCCTCGGCCTCCATCACAACATCTGCTTCAGTTTCTCCTCACAGTTTGCACCCCGTCCTCCATGGTGTCGTGTCACAGAGACCCAGAATTTCTTAGCTGTTCTTTAGATAACAAAAAAACAAAATTTCGGGATCTTGGGTAACATTCAGATTACCCAGATTAGTGAGAAATAGTTAGATAAATGGTGGAAGTGAACGATTTCAGATTTTTACTGATGCTGTGAATCTCTACAGCTCCTCCAGGGTTACTGTGGACTATTTATTTGGCTGCTTTTATGACAAATGAACAACATTTTGTCAGTGTGTTCTAACACAACATGAAGAAGCCCAAAGGGAATAAATCTTTTTCCAAAGCACCTTAAATGAGATTCACTCTTACTCAGAACTCGTGAGGTTCAAACAGAAGTCTTCAAGCCAGAAATGCTAATTTAACCAAAAGGGATTTCGTGCATTAAGCAGTCGGTTTTGGACAGCACCAATACAAACAATGGAGTTAAAAGCTTTCCAACAAATGACATCATGCTCCTAGATGCCCTGAAAGACTTAAAAGTTGCTTGTGTCTCGATTTCCAGAGTTTCCTGACTGTTAATCAGCAGATCCAAGAGTCATTTATCATCCTGGGAGCTGACAGAGTGGTTTCCTTCCATCCAAACACAAATATCCTCATGGGATTGCGAGCCGTAACTCAGCCGTTTGCTGATCAACTTCTCGTGTGTTACTCTTTTATTATTTTTGTGCCAAGCAACGTAACTGTTGCAGTTTATTTTTTTTTTTTTTACCATTTATAATGAGTCGATAAGACGTCAAGGCAGATCAAAAGAGACAGACAGCCCGAATTTTAAGATGACCATGTATGGCATTAAAAAACCAAAGTTAATAAAAGCTACAGCGGAGAGTTTGTCTAAGCAATCTCACTAATTGTGTTTGGATAGCAATTTTTTCTTTTTTTTGTGGTGGCAGCTACTATTTCTAACCTGACTGTTCACTGAAATGGTTTTCCCCTGTTAATTTATGTCTGCATTCCTGGCATAATTTTATTAAACATTAGAGTCAGATAAGAACCCGAAGATATGGGAACCATTTGTTTCACATGATTTATTTACTTGTTTATTGTTTTTTTCCCGCCTGGGACAGATGGACAGAAGAGGAAAAAGTCATTAAGAAGGAAGCTGGATTCTCTAGCCAAAGAAAAGAGCAAAGACAAAGGTAAGCAAAGAGTTTTAACCATTACAAATCGACATCAGCTCAAAGCTCTTTGAGGAAAAAATGGGTTAAACTCCCAAAATCAGTTGGTAAAATGTGTTATGGTTCTTTTACCAAAGTGAAACGTTTCAGCCATAAACTGGGTTATGTTGGTGCAAAGATAACTCTTCACATTCTAAAGAGGGGCTTCATTTTTCTGTAACAACAAAAAAGACAACTTTACCAGAAGGAGGAAAGGCCCTGCCAGAACATAAAACTAAATCTGGTTTTATAATCTGTGGGTTGATCTGAAGACGGCTTAGAAAATTGCATTCACAATATGATAGATTCAAGTAAAATGCAAACAGAGGTAGGACTATAAAACAGGGTTTTTAGAAAGCTTTAAGATTGTCCACACTTATGTGACCACTTTAGTTTATTTTTAGTTGAGTTTTGCAGATTTTAAATCTTATTAAAGGTTGAAAAACATCTAAAAGTGTCTAATTTTTACTCCATTACAAAAGCCAATCAGTGGAACAGGGCTGTACAGATTTTATATGTGTAATTGGACAAACAACATTATTTCCTTCAGTCCAGTTTAAAACCTAAATGACGTGGAGGCTTCTCCACTCCAGCTGTGCAAATACTTAGTTGGGTTACATCTGAGCTCATGTTGAGGAGAATAACAAAGTCAGGTGATTCATTTGTGCCGCCGAGATGCATGTCAGTTTGAAAGCCATAAATCTGGTGCAGTTCTACCATTGCATTCTACCATTCCTGCATACATTTTTTAGCACTTTTGTTGAACTGCAAGTTAATCCCCACCTTCACATGTTAGCATACACGACTCAAACCGTGCGCAACTTTTCCCCAGGGCTATTTTAATACATTTGACAGCATGAGAAATGTGGTTTGGCTGTGGACTCATCTGTGAAATCCAATAATCAGGAGTCACATCGACTCTAAATGCATTTCTGTGTTTATGTGCAATTATGTAAGGCCTTTAACGCGGTGAGATCCCAGAGCAAACACATTGTGTCACAGTGGAAGCCATCATGTTGTCTGAAAACCGCAGCCCTGCATTTGTGGCTGTGGAATGGATTTTTTTCTTCTTTCTCTTAGTTGCTCATAGACCTACGCTTTGAGATTTTGCTTTACAGCACTCTCCAGATAGTACAGTATTTAGTCTTCATGAACATATTCAAAGGTTTGAAGCATTAAATGAGAAAGATCCTTTTCAGCTGTAGGTCTAGAATTGAGGTGATCAAATAAGAGTACTTTGCATCAGAGGAAAGTTATACCTCAGTGCCCCTTCAATACTGATTTAAATTAAGTATTAATTTAGAAATGTTAGACCAATAAAATCAGCATTTAGACTTTAGACATTTTTTTCCCCAAAGTTGCTAAACTAAAGCATGTGCATCTGCAAAAAATAAGGAAAATAACTAAATAAAAATCCAGGTATTAGCGTTGTTTACATTTTTTTCCAATCTGCAGTACTTTTGGATTAACAAGATTAAAACAAAGTTGCATGATTCTATTTTGGACCCCTACAGAGCCACTATAAATGACCGGCAGGCGGAGTACTGGGTGGCTTGGCAGGAAGCCATCCATGTTATTTTGGTCAAGAACGCTGAAATAAGGCAGCAACGTCACGTTTCCTCTGATGTATTATTTTGGAAAACAGATGTTGCGCTTTAATCACTGCACAAGACTTTTACTGACATGGTAAACATGCTTTTTGATGCTTTTTATTGCGTTTGCGTAAAAGGGCAAGCCGAAACAGATGGGATACAGAGCCTCTGCTTGCTATCTTCAGGACTATTTTTGGTAGTTTCATGCCTCAAACCTTTTATTGTCTCGATTTAAAAGAACCTGCTTCTTAACCCTCTCCACAGAGTGTGTACCCCAGGCCTTCAGCATACCCCTGTCCCAGGTCATTGCTAATGACAGAGTGCACAGGCAGCGGCAGGATGCTTATCGCCTGGACCCTCCACAAAGGGAGGAGCACAAAGACTCCTCCGATCTTGTGTCATCCATTTTGCAGGTCTTTAATCACCCACTTTTACTGTTTGGAAATTTCTAGGCACAAATGCTGTGCTTTGAAAAAAAAAAAAAAAAAAAGATTGCTCCCTCACAGATTTTACTAGACAAAGATAACTTGAGTGAATACAAAATGGATTTTTCAAACAATTATGTAATTTAGGATGGAACTAAAGCTGCCGTTTCATTAAAAAAAATAAATAAAAATATATCCACAAAACATAATTTACATCTTTATAAAAAACTTTTGGTCCACTTGCTCGAGAAAAATTGTTTTAATTTAAATGCATATCAGTCATTTGAAAAAGGACTAACTGGACTTTGATTAAGTCACTTTTATTTAAGTTGTTTTTAGCTATTGAGAGCTTGACTTGTCTCTTCACTTGGTTGTACAGCATAACCAATGTGAAATGAACTAGAGATTAAAGATGAACTTCTAGAGGTTTCTTTAGAAAATGTGCAGCAGGCTTGTGATCATGCAATTTTTGGCTCTATTTCAGTGACTTTTTGATCCCACAGGTCAGGCGGTAATTGGCATGCATGAAAATGAAAATCCTTTAAGAATTGCATTTTGTATTTAGTCAAGTTATATCTCTCTAATCTGAAGCATTTAACTAAAAAAAAAGACAAAACAAGCAATCTGTAAGGGTACATAAACTTTCCCAACCACAGCTTTGTGGGTTTCAATGGAGAAAAACACAAATTAAGACCCTTGATGGATGTTTTGTTTAGTTCGCCACCAAGCGACCATCCAACAAAGAGTTATCCAGCAGCAACTCCTCACTCAGTTCCACGTCAGAGACGGCGAATGAGTCAACGTCACCCAACACCCCCGAGTCTGCACCACGAGTCCGCCGGAGGGTAAGAAAGCGCTTTTAAAGTCCTCCTTGAATCCCAAACATGGACCTGCTTGTTTTTGTTTGTTTAATTCACTGGCGTTAGATTGACTCAAATGCATGATTACCCACCAGGGAGGCATGTCTGTGGATTCCATCACAGACCTGGACGACAACCAGTCCCGCCTCCTTGAGGCGCTGCAGCTCTCCCTGCCGGCCGAGACGCAGAGCAAGAAGGAAAAGCACAGGGACAAACGTCTAAGCCTGAACCCCATCTACCGGCAGGTGCCCCGGGTGGTTGACAGCTGCTGTCAGCACATCGAGAAATACGGTGGGCAGATGCCCAACTTGAGCAATCGGTGCAAACATGACACACTTCATGTTTTCAAACTCATTTTTGTTGTTTTTTCTTCTTCTCAGGTTTGCAGACTGTGGGAATCTTCAGAGTGGGAAGCTCTAAGAAGAGAGTCAGACAAGTGAGTTCTCCAAAATGTTTCCAAATTTACATGATTTTTCTTCAATTGGTGCAAAGTTCTCCACTTCAATCCAGAGATTTTTCCTTTTTCAGAAATGTAGGCATTGGCTTACCAAATTCTTTTTCGTGACTTGATGAAATCATGCTGGCATGCAGGTTCTCGTCTCGGTCGAATCCTGTCTGATGATGATTCATTCTTAAGTTTTGTGGTCCAAAATTTCTACATTGTGACACAGCTCTACAAAAAATACCTGGGCTATTTTAAAAAGTAGCATTTATTAATGGCATCGCTCTAAAGTAGAACTGGGAGTAATAACATTCTGCTGGATGAAACGAAACCTCACACATGGTTTGAATCAAAGTCCTTCATGATTGGCACTTCTGGAGTAATTATTTTCCACCGATTCCAATCAATCTAAGGGAGGTTTCATCTCCAACTGTTCATTCTTATGCTTCATAATGAATTTTGGTCTGTCTTTTATGTTTTCCTGGTACAAAAGTTCATGTCACAACTCCACTGATTTAAAACTCTTTGCACAGATTCACTCTCACCAGCCTACTCTCTAAGATAAACAAGCTCTGCGATGGTGGCAATATTTTTGTAGCATCCCTTCACAATTCAACATTACTTTCTGTTGAACCCCTAAAAATACGTTGAGTTTTGTGGTTTTAGTGTTTAGTCATTTAATATGTATTTGCCTAACTATAATTTCCCTCAAAAACGACGGCCAGATCTTTCTGGTAGACATATTTGGTCTCAGGGTTGTCTTTGATCTTCAAATTAATCGTTTTTTGTCCCACATAGTTTACAACTCGCACACTCAAACAGAAGAGGTCAAATCTTTCATAAATTTGCATTTCTTACATTTTTTTAAGCGTGAACAGATATATTATCAGCTTGTAAACAGTCAGCTGCATTGGTGTTATCTGTTGTAATGGCTCAGAGGTAATGGATGGACGGCTGCTTAGGGAGGGGATGACGTTTAGGTGGGAGAAGTTTAGTCAGAGTGGTATGTTGTGTTTAGAATCGCTGACGTTCTTTTGAAGATCAACAACCTTTTTGTTGCACATAAATCATGTTATTATTTATGTGAACCCAATACCTGATAGCGTGTAGCTTATTTTTGAGTTTGTTTCAGATAGTCCTGGATGAGTTATGGTTATTAGAGCAAATTTCCCAAATTAGAATATGTTGGAAGTGATGTGTTTTAAATCATCTCCTAAAGAAAGGAAAGCAAAACTGGAATGAGCCGTCTGGATGTCATCCCAAAGGCCAGATGGTCAAGATTACAACTCATACTGGCAGAAGTGGTCTGGATACAGTCGTTTAGAGGGTCAAAAGGTTGGGAATGTGTATGGGTGTGTCGCTTCAAAGAATATAATGTCCATTGTTTAGCGGAGAGGATGTTTCTGAAAGCCGCTCTTCCTCTGCTTGGCTCTCAGCTGCGGGAGGAGTTCGATCGGGGTATCGACGTGCAGCTGGATGAGGAGCACAGCGTTCATGACGTGGCGGCTCTGCTGAAGGAGTTCCTCAGGGACATGCCCGACCCGCTTCTAACCCGGGAGCTCTACACAGCCTTCATCAACACCACATGTGAGCCTCAACTATCTGCTACTTCCTGGTTACCAGATTGTTTTACCTTAAAAATGAATCAAACCTATAAGAAAGTGAACATTTTCCTCAGATTAGTATTTTTTTCTCTATCTTATTTGTGCTGCACAGTGTTGGATCTGGATGAGCAGCAAAGCGTCACGCAGTTGCTGATCTACCTTCTCCCAGCATGCAACAGCGACACTCTTCACCGCCTGCTTGAGTTCCTGTCCACCGTAGCGGACCACGCCAACGACCAGCACACCAAGGACGGTCAGGAGGTGAGGACTGAACAGAAATATCAAGCTGTGTAGAGAAGGCGCTGCAATATCTCTTGGGCGGTTTGTTTAAGGTATATTTCCACCTCATTTGGTGGAAATAACCAAAAACAAGTAACAGGAAGCGGCTTGTTTAACCAGGCTCTATTTGCAGCCCTGGAGGAGAAAATGCTCTGGACAAACACTGATGGAAGATTACCAAGTGGTCTTAGAGTGGGAATGACATCAGATATTATGTGAATGGCTGTACTTACTCCCAGATCTGCAAACTGAACTGACATTTAGCTAAAAATGGCTGCAACAGAAACAGCCTAAAGACGGGAAATCAATAGGTACAAATGTGGTTTTCAATTCAGAAGTAGACTGATTAGAGAAAATAAAAACACGTTCAAACTATGTGATACTATTGCAGCAAAATTTTTTTGTGATTTTCATCACTTTTCCACACGTTTCAAAGACTTGTTTTTCTTACTTTTTCCTTGAAGGAGTACATTTTCTTCCAGGGAGTGTTTGTGGTTTTTCTCACGTTCTTCCGCACATGAAAATGCATTTCGAGTGTGTTAATGTGTTTACATGACAATAACCTCAAACACTGAAAGAGGATTTAAGGCTCCCACGTCCTGACCCTGTCACAGGAAGTCCGGATGTTTCACACCAAATTGTGAAGATCTCTTCATTAGTTTTTTTGGCTGCTAGTGTTTCCCATCCCTCCACAGGGACTGGGTGTGGAAAGAGAGTAAACTGGACAAGAGAAAGTTAATTGGATTCAGATTTTTCAGCTGGGATTGTACATTTTGTTACTAAATATGAGCTACTATGCCTCAACACAAAAGAAAACACTGGGGTAAATGTGCCAAAGTGGTCAAAAGAAGAGAAAGCGAGACCAAGTGATCAAAATACTAAAGTGCTAAGAAGTTATGGAAAACTACAAAAATACTCTTAGTACTTTTAACTCTAGGCATAGCATACAAATGTATAACGAGTATGCATAATGTTAATTTTGTTGCCTAAATCTATCCTATTTCAGATCCCAGGGAACAAAATGACGTCTCTAAACCTCGCCACCATCTTCGGGCCCAACCTGCTCCACAAACAGAAGAGCTCGGATAAGGAGTTCAGCGTCCAGAGCTCCGCCCGCGCCGAGGAGAGCACCGCGGTCATCGCCGTGCTGCAGAGGATGATAGCTGGGTGCCAAACACTCTTCATGGTTTGTGGCTTTGCTCCATGCACATATGCACTCAAATTCACATTTGTTTGCTTCTGTTGACTTTAAGATTTCTCAAAAACTTGAAGAGGAACTAAATGTTTTAGACTGAGCTCTCATTTTTTATTGTACTTTTGCTACTTTTTTCTCACAAATATGGGTCTTAGTCTGTAGAAGCTGTAAGTTTAGACGTGTTCATGCATTGATTGAAGAATTCAATGTGATTGTTTGTGCTCTTCTAGGTGCCCCCCGATCTGCAAAATGAAGTCTTGATGAGCCTTTTGGAGACGGATCCAGATGTGGTTGATTATCTTCTCAGGAGGAAAGCCTCACAGTGAGTCACATTAATTCACCGTCTCGTTTTTCTTTGGCCGTCTCTATGTTCCCTAATTTTTGGTTTTACCGCAGGAGTCCTGACCTCCTTCAGGCTGAGGAGCCCTTTGCTCTGAGCGAGCGACGTTCGTCCAGCGACTCCAACAAGGTGTCCAGTGGTGAAGTTTCTCCTTACGACAACAATTCGCCGGTGCTGAGCGAGCGAAGAGGAGATCCAGGTAGTCCGGCCGGTGACCAGCAGTTCCCTGTGGTGGAGCAGGTGGCCGACTGGAGTCAAGAGCCTTCCAAAGGTCAGCTCTGCAGAACTTAACTCACTGAGTCTTTTCTTTCTCCTGTGATACTAAGTAACATTTTTAACCTTTTTCAGAGGAGCATGCTAACATTTGGGGCACATGGCACACCACTCTCAAGCCAGTTCTCAAGAATCAATCGCATACAGGTAACTTTCAAATCAGTTACCACGTTGAGCACCATAAGGATTATAACTTCAAATAATACCACAAAATAAAATATATTTGGTTTCATCAACCTAGAGAGGTTCTATAGTTTTCTCTAAGCTAATACCTGAGATAAACACTTGAATCTGTGTGTTAGTTCACATTTTTAACTGAATTATTACTTTTTTTTTTTTTAAATAAGCAACTGTAGAATGTTAGTCTCATGATTTTGGAAATGTGTTATGAACATTAAATGTATATATGAATGTGTGTAAATTAAGTTGAGATGAATAAAAATGATTTTTTTATTACTAATCGTAAGTCTTCAAGTATTTCTGTTTCTTATTATTAACTAAACATGACTTTTGCTCATGATGTGATGCTGTTTCTAGGTTCCCATGGCAACATGTCAGAGGAAAGCTCCCGCAGCTCTCAGGAAGGTCTTGACGGACTCCACGGTGAAGTCAAACTGCACACGGATGCAAAACGAACTCACACGAATCCGGGGTACAGATCCCACCCCCCTGTAACCCGACTGTGCACGGCCCCCCACTCGGAGACGGGGCGGCCGCGCCTCCACCTGAACATTAACCCCCCTGTGACATCCCACCTGAACAGCATGACGGGCCATCTCCGCTCACCAAGCGACGGACGTTCCCCTCCCCCGTACAACGCCCATCACCGTGTGGCAGCCTCTCAGAGCTCGCCGCAGCTTGCCACGCCCTCTCGGCCCCCGCCGCAGCCCGGCAGGCCGACAACGCCGCAGACCAAGTCGGGCCAGATGGTTCCACAGAGTTCCGAATGGCAGGACTGGCAGCGGGAACGGTGGCAGATCTGGCAGCTGCTCTCGTCAGACAACGCCGACACACTGCCGGAGACACTGGTGTGATCTCAAGACTGTAGTCTCCAAAACCGTTCAGTGACCATCCCTCCATCTTTTCCTTCTCTTCAGAAACCCCCTTTTGAGCTCCCCCATCTCAGCGCCATGAAGTTGTTTACATGCGCAGCTCCTCCCCTGTACAGACTTTTTTTTTTCTTTTAATCTACGAGCCACAAGTATTTCTTCTTTGTATGGATTTTGTGACCTTTTTTTTGAGTTGGGAGCCCACCAAAAATACCTCAAAGTATGTATACCCCTTAGAGAAAACACCCAAGTATTCCACTATGAGTGAACTTATCCTCCCTGATGGAAAACTTTTTTTTTCCATTTTTTAAACACATTTTATTGCTTTTATTTTTTTTTTTACACAAACTCTAAGATGTACGCATCATTATTTGCTGCTAACTTTTTTGTGCATTCTATTAATGTAATTCAACCACATGTTTCTGCAAAGATCAAACTTTGAATTATGCTTTAATGTTGAATGCTATCAGACTGTACGATATGTAAGATAATGTAACATATGTATGTTTTCCTCAGAGTATCTCCGTAAAATTAAGACACCTGCTTTGCTGGTTGGTCTAGATGCTTTTTGTCCCTCTTTTGTTACCATATTTCCTTTTGAATGTAGAAAGTTTCTCTTGTGGCTTAAATGCTGTAAGTTGTGTGCTCTTGCCGCCTGCTGGACTGCGGATACAATGTGCCAAAGCTCCACTAGGAGAACTTTATCAAATATTCAAGATGGGCATTTGGACAGATTGTGTAAATATTTCCTTTATTTCACAAGCATAAAAAAACAGCAGATTTTAAAACCAAAATGTCAGGTCATTAAAAGAAAAGAAAATTAATCAAATTCTGATGCAAAAATACAAAGTTTAGCCTTGAAGACCATGCATAGATGCTGGAAATATTGTTCCTGGAAATATTCGTTAAAATATTTTTTCAGAGCAAGTAATTGATTCTTTTGCATAACACACATTTGACTGAATAATACCAAACAGACATTAATCCGGTCTGATCTACTCTTCTCAGATTTGACTCTGAAGTGAAATATTTGCAGGCAAATATTTCACTTTTTTATTCTCTACACAAGTCGTATTTGCTCATATAAAGCCCTTTTTGATTTCTATTAGTCAGCACAATATCGAACTGGTTTTCGTAATGCAGGTGCTGCCATCTAGTGTTGGAAAAACCCACTCCAGCTTGTTCCTGCCTCTCACATTGCAACATTTCCATGGAAACCCACCCGCCTATCAGTATGGAGATTCAAAGCATGCGACTTAAAGCACCTTTTGGAATAAATGCTAGGAATTGAATGTGCCATAGGTCTGGTATCTCCATGTATAGTTCACTATTTTATTTTATATTTCTGTGGGTTTCTTCATTGTTATAATATGAGTATAATGTATCAATCTGAACTGAAAAAAGGAAGAAAAAAAAGAAAAAAGAGATTAATGGTCCTCATTTAATGTCATGTTGACTTAACTGTTAAACCACCAGAGCCTGTTTTGTTTTGGTGGCTTTTATGGGGTCAAAGGTTATGTGTTTGGTTACTGCTTTTGTACTGTGTGTCCTCATCAGCATATGCTACCATTGAATTAAATATGATAAACTTTACACCTGGATCTCCATTAATAATGTCATACTACATTCATGAACAGTCGTTTCTATTCAGTCCATTTATATAGTAGCAAATCCCAACACAAAGTATAATTTTAGGGCATTTTAAAGGAAAAAATTGAAGAAAAGTTGAAAGGTAAACAATTTCAACTAAGACCACTGCTGGTAAGCCATCCCCACAGCAGCTATTTTCCAAGTTAAGGCTTCTTATTTTGATCAAAAACTGGAGGAAATAAAACAAGCTGTAGATTAAAGTCCAAGATGCACTCTGCAGAGTTTTCTGCCTCTGTCTGTATGCCTTGTCTGCATTATTTTGGCAGCTTTTTGCTCCGGGAGATCAAAGCGACCTCTAGGCTGTGCTTTGTTAGGTGCTTCGGGATACAAAGAGGCTGTGAAAGCTTTTTCAAGCAAGCCAGCAGAGAAGCAACAAAAGTACCGTCAGGCAGGAAGTCAGAGAGAGTGATGACGTCCTTGTGCGCCTCGTCTGTGACGGCTTGTTTGAAAATGTAGAGAAGAAGAAATGCGACTGTAAGTCTCTTCACGGCTAAATGTCAGGCACAGAGGCATGAGTCGGGAGTTTTTGCATCTGCTTCAAGTGGTTTAGAGATACAGAGCTTTTACCTGAAATGACACCTGAGAAAACATGTCTGTGGCCAAAATGCAAAGAACAAAAGGAAAAAAAAACGTTTGGTGATCAGCAAATATAGAAAGTACTTGTTTAGGGATTAACTATTGTATATAATATATATATATATAACTAAATATATTGAATTTTGTGGTTTGAATGCAAATAAATATCCTTGTTCTGTGTAAAAATTCCTAAAATATTTCTCATTATGAATCAATAAACTCATTTTCAAGGTAACATTGAGATATTAGTGATATTTCGATTCCATTTGCTGCTATTCCATCTGTTGTCATTAACCAGGATTACCATTAGAGGTCAGTCAAGAGCTTTGCAACTTTTTTATTTGACATCAAAATAACAGCTGACTAGTAAAGTTAGACGAAAGGTACATAAATGACAAAGTCTAAACTAAAGATGTCTTTCTCAGTTTAGTGAAAAGAAAAATTGAGCAAAGAGGACTAGGATTTCATAGTTTTTGGCTAACTGGTTATTACAGACTCCATCAGAGGTCTTACCAGTTAGTGACAATATTCAATTAACATTTACTTTGACTATACTCTCAACATGGGCCTTTGGAATAACAATAGCTTCTGATTAGATACATATCTTCAGAAATCAATTTAAATTAAAGTTATCCACTGA
Organism: Phalloptychus januarius; assembly: GCA_902982915.1. Lineage (NCBI taxonomy): Eukaryota > Metazoa > Chordata > Actinopteri > Cyprinodontiformes > Poeciliidae > Phalloptychus > Phalloptychus januarius. Next base: position 4,818,134 of record CADWAE010000467.1, read on the forward strand.
CTCTTTCCAACACTAACTCTACTTTAGAAGACAATCAAGCTGCTTTCATGCAGCTCATGTTTGAAATGAGCATGTCCTGTTCTGCTTCAGGACGTTCTGACTAATTGGGATCAGTGTAGAAACAGAAGCAGTTTGTTCCACACTCCGTACTGCGAGTGCGCTTCTTCTGTTTTCCTTTGTCGGCTCGTTGGAAAGGAGCCGGATTTTAAATAGAATTTTGCAGACCATGACAACAAAACAAAGCTGCTTTATTTTAGCGGCTAATGACTTGGCCTGGAGTAAAGATATGCAGTTGGCCAAGCAAAAATAAAAAAATAAAAATTACTAGGTAGAAAAAACTTATAGGTATGCATGAACTCATCCACACGGAGAGACTTGAAATTGCCAGTTCAAAAGCTCAGCCCCAAAGGGAAAGGAGAATTCATGCGTGCCACTAAATAAAATGTGGATTTCATTTTCTTTGATCATATTTTAGGAGGGTCGTTTGAGGTAATGTTTTGTGAGTGCAAAAATCTGGACAGTGTGCAAAACATTTCTTCTTCTTGCCCATACTTGCAGAAACATTACCACGCAGACACATCCTGAAAGGAATGTGTACCCACAAGGTCCTCATTAGTGGCCACAGTTGGTTTATTCTAGTCATGCGTTTGCTTCATGCAGACCAAAAGCCCAATCCTGAGACAGAAAAGGTTTGCTTCCTTATTAGGCCCGTTTGGAAATCAGTGAGTGAAAATAAAATGTTTATTTGAAAGTAAGCTAAAATAAAATGTTTACAAGTACCTCATATTTTCTTTTCAAGACTGGTGGAAAAAATGGTTAGACAAGTTGAAAGAGCTGCAGTTCATGACCTGCTTAGTCGTTGCATGAATCATGTATCTAGAAGTTTTTCCTTGAGACTGCTTAGTCGTATAGTTTGCACCAAACTTCATAGCTCTGGCTAATGCAGAGAAAGGCTGAATCAAATTTCACAGGGTTTGCTTAACCCAATGCACCTAACATATGTAGAGCTGAATTATTCCACTTAGAAAAGCGATACTTCTTTAAATAACAGATGTCATGGTTTGTTGCAACGGGACTAAATGCAGACAGAGAGACATGTGATCCAGTTCCAGGTACTTTAGTGGAAAAAAGAGAAATCCTACAGGCTAATAGGAAAAGGAGGAGAAGGGCAAAATCTCTGACACAACAGGGTAACACCAGAGAAGACAAGAGGAAGACTGGTAAATATGTTGAGGACCAACCCAAAGGGAAGGTTTGATCCTGGTTAGTGAGACCAGAACCACTTGAGTAAGTCAAATAAAATGAATAGCAGTTCTGAGGGGTGCAAATCCAAGGAGCTGTATTTTGCCAAAAGTATGTATTCATCCATTCGTGTAATTCAGTTCTATCAATTGCTTATGTGTCACTGTCATTATTACATTATCAGGCAAGTCTGACGAGCACAAGCAGTGCAGCCCAGGCCTTCTCATTTCAGATTCATGTCTGACCTCACAAATGTGCTGATTCAAGAACAATCAAAATATCCCATAAACGCACTCCTAAGTCTTCTTGAAAGCTTTCCTTGTGAAGTTGAAGCTATTGTAGCTTCCAAAAGTGAGCGAACTCCACATGGACATATGATAAAAATTAGTAGCAGAACTACTCTGCACAAGGCAACTCTAAGAAAAGAAAGTTAAATGTCAAAATCTCAAGAAAAAAACAAAACTGGTATGACCTCAGACAAAACCAAACCAAACAAAAAGCCCATAGGATCACCTCCTCAGACAGATCATCAGTTCTATAAACATATGAAATTTAAAGAATCCTATAAATGAGACATTCTGTCAAAACACCAACATCATCATTCGTGACCTTTTTCCCCAAAGAGAGAAAGTGTTAGAGGTAACCTGTCATCCTTCATGGCTGGGCTTTACCTTGCATGGCTGTTTGACACGCATAGACTGAAGTGATGACAAGTCTCTGCTACAGTGTTCTCAATTAAACCCTGAGCTCTTTTCCTTTAAAGCATCTGGACATTTTAGCTAAAAAGCGTAAAAATGATGAGTGCTCTAAATTGTAAGGGGAGGTCAAAGGAGACAACCACCTCACCCCACAAACTATTGAGCAACAATTTGTTCAATAAAACAGCCCAAATAAAAACCAAAGATTCAAAACAGTCATATAGTGAGTGAAAATTGAATGCAACATTAAAAAAATAATATACTCCAAAGCACCTCCTGTGTGTTTCAAACCCTTTGTGGCTACAGGACCCACAAGGCGCTGAAGAAGCAGCATTATTCGCACCGTGCGTTCATGAATGTGACAACTGCAGTCATGTGACCTGGCAGCAGTAACCAGCCAACCAGAACACTGATCTGCCCCTGGAGGTGATGATGCACACATGTTCCTACACAATTTGGTAAAACTCGAAACGCACATCTCCATGTGAAGACCAAATGGGAGACCTTACTTTCATGAAGCAAAGGTCCATCCCACCCGCATGATTTTTTTAACCCACAGCTGTTCTTTTTAGCTACAAGCCAGTAACAGTAATAAAGTGCTACAAACAGTTATTTTTGTATTATATTCAATTCAGATTGGGTGTTTTGCATATATAACCTTCTGTTCTGTGCCAGCAACCTAGTTTTTCTTGTTAAGATACGTCTGCACGGCTGCAAACAAAGTCATGAAGCAAGGTTCAAAAGTTAAACCAAAATCAATAGCAGAGCAAATCTACATTCACATCAGCCTTACAGGTCACTTGTTTATGCCAAGCATGGCTGCAATCAATGAGCAACCAGTGCAATTAGGTTTAATGAGGGAGCACTGCAGCGCTGACCAAGAAGGTATGTCAAGACAAGAGAAGTTGGACTAAAAAGCAAACTCTAAAGAGCCTATAAAGTATAGCCACACTAAACCTGGAACATCAGCTGAACGTGCTACGTTTGATTCATGAACGTGACCTAAGCCAAAACAAATTAGGCCTGTAGTGCTACAGACGCCATTCTGGCTAATTTCTTGATCTCCTGGTTGTGTCAGTGTGCTCTTAAGAGTAATTTTGGCTTGCCACCATTGGACAAATTCACCAAATTTAATAGTTTCTCTATTTGTGAATACCTGATCTTACTTTTGTCTTAAATCCTGACAAATGGCTTTGTAATCCTTTCCAAATTGCATTTGTTTCTTCTCTCAAAAGACGACCCTGAAGCAGAAAAGAAGCAAAAGATGACGGGAACTGTAACTCTGCTGTGATTGGTCCTCATACAGCAGGCAAGAAACCAGGAGAGACAATATGACTTATGCTTATTGCTCATTCAGAGTTTTTTAAAATAAAACATGGTTGCTGAATTAAACATTTGAGCAGAAATTGAAAGTGAAGTGTTCACATTAACAATTCTTATATTAAGCCACATCGGACACCTATGAATCTGTAATTCCATCCATCAACCCACCGAATTTTGTGATGCCTGGCTTCAGTGTGTGGACTTTTCTGCTTAACTTCCTTTTAACATCTACAAAAACACATTCCTCACGCTGACCTTTGAGCAATCTTCTAAAGAGACAGATTTTCATCACCCGAGCTCACGTTTAACAGATGAGCCTCTTAGAGAGGCGACCAGCTGGTTTTTGTTGAGTCCTCTGCGGATAGAGCTGTGCAGCATGCCGAGACGTGATATTGAGAATATCCTGTTTATAGCCAGGTTTCTGGTGACCATTTGGTTTCAATTCACGTCTTCAGCTCTGTCACCGCTTTCCGAGTGGAATGCTGCTGACATTGCATCAGAGATAACCAGGAAACTAATTGAAGGTCCTGCTTTATAATGTGGAAAATAGTTACATTCTGGAGACTTAAAGGATGTGGCACTAACTGAACTTTTTGCCTAATTATTTTCAACACCTCTTATTAGGACTTTTATGAAGCTGAATGTTAGTTCTCCAATGGAGGAGCTCCATGAGAAACTGAGGAAAGAAGAAAGAGTCTATAAGGGACAGATAAGGTATATTGACTAGGGTATGCCTCTTTAGCAATGCCAAACAAATTACAGAAGGTATTAAAACACTCAGTAGAACCTGAGGTGATCTGATTTTTTGTTTTTTTTTACAGATCTCAGAACTATTTTATTCCAGTTCACATTATTCCTTGCTTTTATTGTTCAGGAAATGTGATCTTTCAAAGTTATTTCAGCCTTTAACAGACGTTAACAGACAGGAGACCAAAGAGACCTTGGGCAGAGGTGCCTAATTCCAGACCTCAGGCCTTCAGTCCTGCATGTCTCAGATGGGGTGACACCCAGGGGGGGGTGAAAAGATGGTTCTCCCTGGCTTTGATGCCCTCATGCCTCATTCTAACAGGTTATGCTATCCTGAGCTATGTCTGTAGTCCCCCTTGAAAACGATATCTGGATCTCAATGGGGTTTTACCTGGTTAAATAGAGGAAAGAAAAAAAAGAAAGTTATGCTTTTTGCCTGCAGAAGGATACACTTTTCCTCACAATTTTCTTATTTTATTACAAATCTCAAATTTGCAATATTTGTTTTTTTTTACCTGTTAACTTTATGTTTTCTCTCAGTTCTTTTTGTCTCCGTAGTAACTACACCTGATTTGGCTTTCTGTTTGGCTGTGATACCTTTCTGGAGGCATCAGTCCCAGAAAACACTTTGCAAACCAGCAATTGCCTGACACTTGCCAAATTGCAATCATATTTTAGCACAAAGCAGAACATCACTAAAAATCTGTATTTCTGAGGTGACTGAATTAATTTTTTTTTCCAGAGAATTTTGAGTCTTGTTATGGTAATTCTAATGGCAGATTTATAGGTGTGATATGTGTCCTGATTTACGTCTCCATTAACAAAATTCTCCTCCAGGGTCCACTCCACGAGATCTTTAAAGTCACTTTGGGTAAAGCGATTGACATCCACTGCCCTCATTCCCATCTAATCAATGAGCAATCAGCCCCACATCTAATTCAAAGGCTATTAAGTAGCCGGTCTCTGTAATAGTCCAGACCCAGATGATACACTGATTGAAGCCGAGCGATCCTCATCTCATCCTGTTGGAAACCTTAGCACGCACACATTGTTTAAGGTCCATGCCTAATTACACGCTGTGAAAAGACATTAGGGAAAAACCTACTAAAGCCATGAAGCATTAAATGTCAAGTTCATTAAAAATCTGCTGCATGATTTTGAGCCATTCTGTTGAAGCTTGACTATGCTAATTGGATACTTAAAGTTAGAGTCACAGCACCGACTGAACTATTTTATGGCTTCAGCTTTTTTGCATAAATACTTAAAATTTTAGAATAATTTACTTTGACTCACTATATGCTAGTGATGTCTGACAATTACTATTAATGCACCTGTCCTGACCTGCAAAGTTTAGATCCCTACTCTTAACCCAAATTGAATGGATGGCTCAGTAATAGACTGCTGTCACTTATGCAAAGAACATAACTTATTTATTTGATGCCAGTGTTCCAGCAAGCAAGCTCACATTGTCTCCATTTTATATTCTTCACAATGGATTTTAGGATTGGTTTTTAAAATTCTTACACTAACATATGGAGCCATAACCAGCCAGACCCCAGATTGCTCATCTAATCTTCTTACGAAATATACTGCTGCGTGCCGTCTTTGTTCAGAGGCTCAGAATTTTCTAGTTGTTCGATTCACCAGACTTAAGGCCAAAGAGGACAGAGAAATTGAGTCCGACAAACCAGACTTTGGATCTGGAGATTGGGGCTCCAGAGAAACTCTTGGAAATGCTCTATCCTGTGTTTTAATGCGATTATCATACTTATAAACACAGATACCAAATACATTTTGGTGGGCTTATATGTGGAGATTTTCCAGCTAAAATTAAAATAATCACAATAGCAGCGGGTTTGTTTGCTCGACTCATTGGCATTCCGTCAGGCCCAATGGCTTAAGGCACAATGATTTTAGAAACGATAATGCAGTGATGCATTATTCAACTTGGTTAGCATTAATGTATGAGGGGCGGCACAAAGTAACTTGGAGTAGCACAAAAAAAAATCAAGGATGAAAAGGCATGTGTTCTGAAAGGTTTTCTTATTTGAAGTGAGGTTTGGGAAAGTTGATTCCCCTGTGCGTCTGAGTCAAAGAGGACTGAAAGAGTGAGAGATGAATAATGCAGGTCAGGATCCTATTGTTTGGTGAAGGCCCTCTGTTCACAATGCAGCACAGAAGACTGAAATATTGATTCACCACTTACAAGTTGTTGTTTGGATGTTGTCTGACTTTTAGGAAGGGTTAGGCTCTTTTTACTGGATTCTCTGAAGTCCATACAAGACACAATGCATTTCAGACTAGATAAGCATGTTTGATGCAAGTGTTTAAGCCAACATTTATAGGAAGTATGATAAAAAGCTATTTTGTCCTTGAGAAATTGGAATGGCTCATTAACATAAATACTATGCAACTCCAAGAGACCAAAAACATATTCATTTGCAACTGGAGAGCTGCAGGAGGTTAAAAACTAGTTCCTACATAGGAACAAGGGAATTACACTTACCATTTAGCATAGTTTTACTGACTTGATATTACTGTGAGTATTGATGCAGCTTGCTGTATATTTGCACCAAATATACTGCAACTATAATTTATCATGTTATTCTAACTCCTACAATACGCAGCTATAAACATTTTTAAAGGGGATTGTAGCTATTCACAGGCAGCTGTGGTCTCTAATTTCTCTAAATACCGGGGGCCTACTGCACTTTCTGTCCTGCAGTATTCAGCCAGGAAATCTGCTTTGTTCATTGAAACTCAAACTTTACTGTATTTTGCTGGCGTCTGGTGAATTTAGATCTGGTTGTCAACTTTTGATGAGCAAAAATTTTAAATTAAAGTAGTCAAGATAGTAAAGTTTGCATTAGTGTTTATAAGGCATGGTCAAATATGAAAGTTAAAGATTAATGTTTGGAAGAATTATTATTCTAAGACATTAATATTTCTAAACAGTAAAGCTCAGGGATCCAGCTTGCTGCCCTAGATAGCTTGTATGTAATTTGGCAAAGTCCTTGCCAGGTTACTTGTGACTGACAAAACCGAGATATTCTTACAGACTGGATGTGAAACAAACAGAAGAAGCATTCCCAAGGGTGAGCCCAAATGTCAAGTGGCCTGTGTGACTCCAGGAGGAGCTGAGAAAGTCACAAGGAAGAGTGTTATTAAATGACAGTTGACAGGGCTGGAGGAAGGAGAATGTGTGTTGTGATTGAGCAGAAGTGTGAAGCCGGGTGTTAAAAGGAGAAATGGCAGGACAGGAGGTTAGAGAGGCGATGAGGTGGTGGAGCTGTAATTATGGGATATAAGGAACCTGGCTGTCACTTCCACTCCTCTTTTAGTGCTGGGCTTATTTTCGATATTTACACCTTAAAAGAAAGCCTTTCATTATCGTTGACCTCCTGATTTCTTCCCTAACTTGGGTTCATTGTCATTTCTGACTTTAAACATGCCGTCTTTTGGCCCGTCATGTTAAAAACACTAACTAACTTTTGACAACTGAATTAGCGATGAGTTTTTAGTACAGAAAACAAACTATTCATGCTACTGGAGCTTTTACACCTACCACATCAGTGTTTGTGGAAACACAGTCGGACATTACCAATAAAAAAGAAAAGATGTTCATTTTCTTTTAAAAAATATTTACATTACTATTAATTTCACAATATCACAAAGTTCAAACTTTTTGAGATGTACCTGTGGGATGCTAATATCATCTGGAAATCTTGAAAGGTCTGAAAGCCTCCAGTCTAACGTTTTATGACAAAAAAAGATTTGTTTACTACCGTAAGTGAGACATCTCTCTTTATGCTTCAGTTCAAACGGCAAAAAACAAGGACAGTGGATGGCAAAAGCCTTTGGCAGCAGATTCATAAGGACAAGGTCAAAAAATGTTGAAACTGCAGACACAACCAACCAGCTGCAATTGTGCTTCTTATTCTCATATTTAACTCGTATAATAAATCAGCAAGATAACTTATAGCTGTGTCTGGGCAACCAGAGAAAGTGGATTTCTGTATTTCAGCAGCTGAAGTTAAGCATTCTTTAAAGCTAATTTTTGTTGCCGTACACCAGAAATAAAATAACAGAAGCCTGAGGTGCGTCTGTGAATTTATAAGAAACCAGAGATTGTTCAAGGCAGCTGGAGATGATGCAGAGCTCAATCTCCTGAGCTTTATAAACACTCCTTTCCGTATAGTAGAGGATGACAGAAGCTGATCTGTTTCAGATATTACTTGAAAACCATAAAATACTTCTGAGAGTTCTACCTCAGTTCTAAAGGATTTAAAGAAACCACTTCCTCTTGTTTTGTTTGAAATATTTTGGTTCAAATTCTTCATGTCCTCTGTGAGTGGAAACACTTACCATGTGGTTGGAGCAGGGTGTGCCGGTCCACGTTTGTGGTCTAGTCAAAACTGACTGAGTCAGCATCCACTCCTTTCCATTTCTTTGACCCAGAGCAACTGACTTATTGTTTTCTCAGTGACCACAACCATAATGATGTAGGCTTCAGATATGTCAAACATTTGTTCTGTCAGTCGCTGATGGAAATCCAAACTGATTAAATGGTGGAGTTCTAAAGGGCAAGTCCAACGCATCTGCTACCAATTTTTGTCCAAAATCTGTCTTCCCAGGACCTTGGTGTCAATCCGATTCTGTTAAAACTAACAATGGCTGAAATGCAGATTTATTCATAAGGATTTAAAGCTGACAAAACTCAGCTTCTCTTGTTTGTAAAAGTGAAATGTGACTTTAGTTATGACTTACTCTCATTGACTGCTTCATTAGGTACATCTGCTTTACTGATAGTCAAAACTGTTAGCAAAATTAATCAAAAAGATGGCAGCAACTTGATGTGGTGAAGACGATATGGCCAAGTTCAAACAGAGGATCAGAATTGGAAAGAAAGGAGCTTAAATCATTTTAAATGTGGCCGTTGAATGTGTTGGTGCCAGACAGGCTGGTCTGAGTATTTCAGAAAGTGCTAATCTGCAGAGGCTTTAACACAATAGTTGTGAATGCAAAACAGGACCATAAAGTGGCCTTTCAGAAGAACATCTGAAAATAACTTCAAAGTAAAGGACAAAGCTGACTTATGCATGCTAAAAATCAAATTAGGTAATCAATTAGGAAATTTTAAACATTTGCAACTCTCTTATTAGTCCTTCTATTCATTCATTGTTCCATTAATGTCCAACGGCTGAAGTTGAGGCTAAAAAAACAGCTAGCAAGTTTCTCATGGATGCAAATTTATTACTTATGGAGGCCAAATAGAGACTATTATACATTGACAGTCTTCAACTATTACTAGAAACTGACATCTCAAATGTTAATTTGTGTCACATTGTGCTAAAAATTCTACATGTTCAAGAAGATTTCTGGAAAGTTGGAGCGCAGAAGCAATCCTTGGCTTTTGACTTGACAGATAGAAATTTAAGCTAACCGCCAACAAAGCAGAGCGGAAAAAGTGACTGAGGTGATGTGTGTCTGCATAAGTGTTGCCCAAAGAACCGCAGACCTCTAATGGATTGGGGATTTCTCATGTCTGCTGAAAGATCTTGCCATTTCTTTTCCCTCATCCTTGCTTGAAACCTTTTTGCCTGTTTGGGTAAATAGAAGACAGACTGAGTCTGACGGCCAAAATGAGTCGCTGCGGCACAACCATCAACTGGGTATTTATGCTCAAAAACCCTCAAATATAAGATTGTGGAAAAAGAGAAAGTCAAAATTACAGTTTCTTTTACTCTGCTATGTAAAAGAAACAGTTTATGGCTCTTGTGCTGGCAAATTTGAAAAATAGATTTTGGATTGAATCAGAGTTGACAGTTTTTGAATTTAGTTACAAGATCTGAAATGTGAAATCACTCAAAAATCTTTAAGCAATTATCTAAATGCAGCCTAAGCTGCAAAACCACACATTTTGAATTAGTATCAATAAGTATCAATAACTTGTTTAACATAACATTCACATATCAGTTTTAAAAATAAATATTTTTGATTTTTACAGAGTTTGATATTTCTTATATGTTTTTTTAGGTGGAACAGTTATAAGAATAAAACCTTATTATCCAAAAAGCAAAAACTTGAAGATGGCAAAAAATGCTAAAAAATGATTAGAGGATATTTGATTGACAGTTACTTTTTAATTTATTCAAACTAATATTTTGTCTTGAAATGTTACTTTGTTACCCAAAACATTTTACTATATATTTGTCATTACACCAAATAATTTGTAGTAAAAAAATTCACATTTCTTTTTCAATGTAACCTTTTTTAGAAGCTAAATTAAAATAAAACAATACGATTGGTTACTTTCTTTAAATGTAACTAAAATCGTATTTCAGTTATTTACTTCATGCTTCAAATAAAAAAAACAAAAACCTATCATATTCTATTATATAGAAACTGGAAATGGCCAAAAGACAGTAGATAACCTGGAAAATATGCAAGAAGGAGTCAAACCTAATTAGCATATATTGTCAGGGAATAAAGGAGTGAAATTAGAAATCTGCACCCCCTGCTATCTGGAAATAAAAGCAGACATGTTGGAAACATGGACACAGAAAAGTGCACCATTGTTTCATCCAGATGCAACAAGATGATCTCCTCCCAGTTTCCCACAGCCCCAGGCTGAACAACGTGGGTTTGTAGGAGAAAATGACCCGAAGAGGCAGCCCGCTCTACTCGGCGCTATGTTGGAATGAAGTATCAGTGCATTTAATTAATCATAAATCGCTGAATACTTAACAGATTTCCAGGCCTTTTTGCTGAAAACCTCATTCAAACAGCTATCATAGACTTCAAACTATTTTGAAAAACTATTTGTCACTCAATAATCCCGTGCCTCACTTCCGAGGTCCGCCATGGCGCGTGGAATGATTAAGTGAAACAGTTGCAAAAGGGTCAATAGTTTGGGTTATGCAGAGCTGATCTGATCGTTTCCATAGCAACGAGCAGAAGCAAGGCATTGCCTCAGATCTACTGTGACCTCATTGTAGCTGTGACCTCATCTGTGATGTGGTCAAAAGATCAAAGAACTTCTGAGGTTAAGAATGTTTGTATTCCAAAACATCAGTTCATTTCCAGTAAACTCTTCAAGCATCTACATTGCTGAGATGGAAGCGCTAGCATTGACAATGTTTTTTCCCATGAGTTGGGGCTTGGAATATCTTGCATCAGCCGGCATTAGAAAGCTTTGTCGAAAGATATTTCCTGGTGCTGACCATGATGTTAGTAGCTCGAGGGACAACAGCACCGAGTCCAATGACGATATATTTGATGGTTTTCTTTTAGAACCTTCTCCGGCTGGAGAGGTTCTTGATGACGAGCCTTCCCCGGCTGGGGAAGTGTGCATGACCGAATATGACGAGTTCGTAGACGCCTATCTTTTTGGTCTTTCCCCAGCTAGGGAGGTTCAACGCGAGCCGTTCCCGGCTGGGGAGGTCCAACGCGAGACTTCCCCGGCTGGGGAGGTCCAACGCGAGACTTCCCCGGCTGGGGAGGTCCAACGCGAGACGTCCGACGCTGGGGGAGTAAGCTTCCTCGACTGAGGAGGTTCTTTTTGAAACTTCTACAGTTGAGGTTCTGTGCGAGCCTTCCCCATCTGGGGAAGTGTGTTTCCTCGACTGAGGAGGTTGTTTTTTTACGTTCCCCGCCTGGAGAAGTTCTTAGGGAGCCTTCCCACAGATGAAAAGCAAGCTTCCCCGGCTGGGGAAGTTTGCACTAGAAGGCTGGTCTCCGGCAGAACCAGAAGACTGGTCCCTTTGCAAGCATTCGAAGGCTGGTTCCAGGAGGCAACAGAAAGCTGGAAACAGGCGGTAATTGAAGATTGGATCCATGAAGAGAATAGTGTCCCTGTCCGACGGAACAATTTCAATGAGATTGAGTCAATTTTTGAGATGGAGAATGCACAACTAGAGCACTGGTCCCGGACGGCACTTAAAGACTGGCTCTGTGACGACAGCCCTTTCCAAACTATCCGAAGTAAGAAGAAAACAGTTGAGTCTACAACATCAAGTTTTTCTTCGATGAAGGCGGCACAAGTATATAGTGATGTTGATTATCTGAAGCAAACTTGACTGCCTGGTATATTCCTTGTACTCTTTTAAAAAGCAGCAAAAAAGTGAGGCTGAAAATCATAAAAGTTTATTAATTTGAAAGAGCATTGCCTGGTACAGTGTAACTTGATTTCAGTTCTGAAAGAGCCACTAAGGGACAAAAACCAAATCTGTATAAAGTTTTATTAAATCAACTTAAAATCAGATTTTTCAAATTGCAGTCCAATTTAGGTTCTGCCCCAATTGCAGCACATTTCTCCTGTGGCGGCACAAAAGAAACCAACACAAGGAACAGCTGTGGTCTCGTCACAAACCTTTTGGGTTTGCGCACTGCCTAAACCACTTGCCAAATGAAAAAGCATGAAAAGTGCTGGTCTGGAAAGTCTTTAAGATTTCATGGGGTCTTTTGAGAGCTCTTTCATTTGCCCTCAAAATCTGACTTTTCCGATTCATCTGACAGAGGCTAATGCCTCCTAAGAGCCAAAGGCTGCATTGTTCCAAAGCCTGCTGGGTAAAAGTAAAAATACAGACTTCTACAGATGTAGAAATACAGTTCGAGAATCAGAAAAGGTCAAATATGCATGAAGGGAAGTGGAGGCTGTGGTTTGCCTTTTTATTTGAAAAGCTCTTAACATGATCTCAATTGGGAATTTTTGGAGGCAGACGAGACAGCAAAAAATAGAAACACCATTTTGCCCTGTAATATAACATCATCATGGATTTTTAAAGCTGAAACAGAACCGGCTACTGGATAGTGGCGGGTGGAGGGACTATTATTTGATAAATCACTTTAAGTTAAAAGTGGCCTAGAATGAACTCAGAATGAAAAAGGTAATCCCACCCCACAAAAGACATTTTGAACGAAATAAAGAAAAATAAATGAGATTTAGTAGTGAACAAAAATGGCAGTATCAACATGAATAAAGTCTAGAGCTGGTTTTATGTAATAATCTTTCTATTTGTGCTATGTTTCTTCACAGCCTTTTGGTTTGTGTAAATGGCTGGAAGCAGAATGTACTGTAAGCAGGAGCTTAATACTCCCTTGTAGTTGATGTGATGCCATGCATCAAATTGTAGTCATTATTCCATTAAATAAATTAAACAATGCCAGAAACTAAGAAGATCAAACGATGGAAAATCAGAGCATGGCTCGGTTCATTCAGAGAGAGGTACTTGCAAGTTTACTAAGGAAGCATTGACGAAACCAAATCTAAACCTAGATTGTCATGTAATGTGATGAAACTTGCCTGAACACAGGCATCCAGAAGGATGCACACCTGGCTTCTCTAAAGACAAGGATAGTTTCTACTGAAAAGCATGAGGACAAAGGTGTAGAGGATGTGTAAATAGTTTGGGTTGAGTTTGTTTTTTGTCTGAAGTACTCCCACAAAACCATCCGAAAGGTTCAAATTCAGGTTTTAGAAAAAATCTGCAGCATTACAAAATGTGGACACAGCCAAGGGTTTTTCATCCCTTCTGGTGGAAATGTATGTACTGTACATTTGGGACGCTTTGTGACGGTTACAAGCAGGTGAGGAGATTCATAATTGAAGACCCCCAACAGAAGACAGATGCTGGCATACTGTAAAGCTGGCAGCACAGTAATCCTCTCCCATGGCTCAGCAGTGGGACGCACTTAGAGCACAAACTCATTTAACCAGAAAATCATATATGCAGATAGTACAGCTAGAACTGAGCTCATACATGAACAGTCATTATTATTCACACACTCACACAACTGTCTGTGTCAGGGCAGTTTGGTCTTTGGTTGACCTTTACTCCTTTACTTTTAGCGTTGCAGGGAACAATCCTCCACTGCCCTTCTACTGGTGGCTGCATGACCCAGCCAGTGTGTGTGAGTGGTCCTGAGGCAGGAAATGTGCAGTCCCTTTAAATCTTTGTGGATTAATTTTCATGACTGGTTGCAGGACTTCTCTGAAGTTCTAAGTCAAACCAGTTTTTTTTTTCTTTATAAAGATCCAGATTCTGGTGCTTATGGAAAATAGTGTAATATTGGAGGCTTGAGGCAGTAGAGATTGACCTTTTAGCCTAAAAGCAACACAGTATAAAAAGGTCTGATCACTCTAATATTTCATTTGAAGATGTTTTACTCTTAGCATAAGCTAATTGAAATCTGAATCAGTATTGCTTTTAAAAACTGATATTTTCACAAGTCTTTGCTGTGATTTGAGGTCTTTTTAATAAGAGGCCAGAGAAAGCAGCCAACATTCAATGACGAAACAATGAATCATTAAGTTTGAAAGCTTTTCATGCCCACTTATGAAGTGGAGTCTGATGCACACACTTTTTACTTTAACAATGGTTTGAGCCGAAAAGGCTGTGCAGTCAGTGAATGCATCACTGTTTTAGCAAGTGTGCAAGTGTTTAGCCTTTTACACTTATAATCCCTCTTTAATACTTCTTGGGAAGTTTTTTGCTGTTTGTGCAAAACTTATAAATATTTAGTGGAAAAAAAGGCCAGGTTTGATTTTCTAGATGCAAATTGAGTCAGAATGCCGCCAGGGGATTCTGCTCAGCCACTCAAACGAGAAAAGGGGAACAAAGAGCAGAAAAGTCACCCTTTTTATTAATTGTGTTTGTTCTAACAGTTGCCCTTTAGAAAAGTCAGAGGGCTTGATTAAATTACAGCTCATGCTCTGAGGAGGTAGCAGTATGGAAAGGCATTGAGACAAAGTGTTATCTAACAATGAGGGCAATAAAGATGGCTGGCCCTAAACCATGGATTGTACCTCAACCATGTTTCACATCTACATACTGAAATATCTTAGTAAATTTTTTCAAACCAGATACCTCTGAAGATCACTTTGCAATTCAATGCTTCTGAACTCAACTTTGACTGGGCCATTCTAACATGAATATGCTTTGATTCTTTGCAGATCTTGCTGTATGATTGGAATCTGTATCATATAAGAAGGCAAATCTCCGCTTGAATACAAATATATTTGTCAGATTTTTGCTCATAATGTGAACATCTTGTTTTTCTTCATAATTATATGCCACTTTGTGTTGGTGTTGCATAAATTTTGAATTTTGTGGGTATGATGAAGAAAAAATGTGAAACACTTGCAGGATTTAAGTACTTTCACAAGGTACTGAACGTATAGAATCTGCTGTTCTGCAGCTACTAGCATTTGTTAGCTCATAGCAAACAAGTTCAACTGAGTCTGATGTGAATGATGTTGCAAATACTTGAAGGCCAGCCAGCTGTTATCCCTTATAGCACCCTATAAGCCCTCAGGGCCCTTCGGAGTTGAGGCATTCTTTTTCCAGGTCAGCACACTTGTTTGTTTCCCACAGCTGAGTCCGTCTCGACTACAGTTGGTAAAGCACGTATCTGGTAATTAAAAGAGATCCCCGGGTGGAGGGAGTAAGGCAGTAAGGGCAGGCACAGAAGAGTAAGTAGTCGTGACATTCTTGGCCCTCCCCCCGCACACACATGTTCCTTATCCCTGAGGCGTCGTCATGGGTTATGAAGGCATGAGGATGAGACAGATGCATGCTAAGTAATGTGGCTCATGAAAGTCACATACGACTGGGTAAAGGGGATGTAGAGCTGAAATGTGCTGTGATGCTGTGTTAGAGTGGTGGAGGAGAAAAATGCAACAAACAGCAAGAGAAAGAAGAGGATGAGATTGGTATGTTTGGACCGCTGGCTCTTTCCGAGATTTATATCATCACTTGCTGGTAGGCAAGCGGTAGCTGCCATAAACGGTAATTGATTTAGAGGATCAGGAACAAGCCAAGAACAACTAAGACTAAATTCTGACATTAAGATCTGCTGGAAAATGGTCTAACTTTCCATAGTGATGCAAGTACCACACTGCTGTGGAGTCAGAGGATGCCAGTGATGAAAGAAGCCTCTGCGCTACAACTGATAACTTCAAGCCTGATGAAGACACTGAACAAGACAAATGCCTTCTGGAGAAAAGCTTCACTGTCAAATGAGAAAAATATTGAAGTACTTGGTCACATGTTGTTTGAAGGAGCTTAGGGGAGATCCACAAAGCCAAGTACACAAAGCAAACATTGCTAAAGGATGTTTTAACTAAGGATTAGTTGGGTGTATGCATATTTTATTTAAGCCTAAACTATATATGTAGTTTTGAACCAGGAATAATTAGAGATAAGCTATAATAAATATAAACTTATTCACCAATTTCTTATTTTAGCCTGTTTTATAGCATGAAAGAATAAAAGCTTGGATACATGGTTGAATTATGCCTTGGAGACGGGGAAGAGCCCTGTAAAAAATAACATTTAGTTAATTATTGACAAATGGTTTTGCTTCGTTGTTTCAGCATGTACATATATCTGCATAGATGCATGTATCTGGAAGAAAATGCCACTAAGAGTTTGCCTTATTTTAAATAATGTAGACCAGTTTCAAAATCAGGAGGAACTAGGTCATCCATAGGCTGCTGTCTGTTAACGTCAACAAAGAGTCTAAACTAAATCCAGCTCGACGCACAAGTCTTGTAATTTAATGACACACTGATAGTGACTGGGCCCAAAGGATACAGTAGCTGGTGCCCTTGGGCTCAACCTGCATCTATCATGTCTTTTCTTTGTAGCTGCTGTCTTTGAGTTACATGAGATCCCAAGTCAGAAATTGTTCCTCTTTATGGTTCATCTGCTTTTTAGAGCACATTATGTAAAATACCCTTGTTGTTCCTGCAACAATTTGTTTTCTTTGTTGTAGCATATAGCTGCTCTAGTGTAGTGGAAACATTTACCCAGGAAATGCTTATAAAATACAGAAAGTGTCCACATTTTCAAGAAATATGCCTAAACCTGAACAATGCTGACACAGTAACATTGGTTTTTGTTATCCTCTTGTAAGATACTGTAAATATCAGCTAATTTTTTCTTCAGAATAGTTTTTCTCTTTTCATGCAAGTAATGATAGAAAACATTTAAAAGATTCACTGATGGTTTTCTAGTCAAATGAAATTTTAGGTAACATGTGAAAAAAATATATGCCATCTGACACTGTCATAATTTTTCTTTTTTTTGGCTGATTCACATTGATATTTGACCCAAAATACTGCTGCCTTGCTGTGAAGGCTGGTGATGTATGAACAGCTTTTTGATGAAGTCCCACCAGGCAGTTTGGCTCAGCTGATAAAGTGAAATACACCATAATGTCGTAACAGTGACCTCCATGATTCATCTCCAGGAAAAAATACACTTTCTTGCATTTTTTTCCTGCAGCACAGATGGGCTAAATGGGTCAACAGGCCTTGCATATATGTCAGTGATGTCCCGGTGGTATAAAGCTGAAACCCCACATGTGAAGGTGAAGCGGAGAAAAAAAAGCTACTCATGCTAAATTTCAAGCGGCTTTGACATGTTTGTTTCTCTTTCAAGCTGTGCGCAGAGCACACCTGGGATGTGTGAGCAAACTGTCAACACAGAAATAAACTTCACGTCGTGACTCGGATTAGAACATATCATCTCATTCGTCTTTATCACTGAAGCATATTGAAAGTGTTCAACTGATCCACAGCAGAAATAAACTGCACCACCAGCTGGAGTGGAAAAGGCACAAACTCAGATCTGCCTAACATAAAATAGAAATAGAAACTTTAAGAATAAAACATGGCAGAAGTTTAAGACGCCTCCATTATTTTCTACAACCCTAGCAGCAGACTTTAAGACAGTGATCCTATTCCAGCTTGTTCTTTTCAAGATTCAAAGCAGGTTTTCACAGTAGAACCCAGCAAACTGACTTGTTTCGGCGCACTGCAGTATAACGAGTCCAAAGTGTGTTAAAGGTACCGATTGAACTTTAAAATATAGCAATCTGAAACATGCATTGGTGTTGAGTTTTATATTATATATTGTATTAATAAAAGTTTTGAGGGAGTGTTTTACCTCATCTGAGCTTACAAAAAGTGCACAATGTGGCATAAAATCCTCCCCTTTTCTAAACAGATTGCATATTTTGACATTTCTGAGTTTCACATGTTTTGATACTTCTATAAGAACTCATTCATTCGCAGCTTCTGGGGCCACTAAAGTCTACCGAATGTTCAACACGGTATAAATAAAACAGCTGAGTGTGATAGTCTGAGACACCTGTCAGTCAAGCCAACATGCCCACGCGTCTACCCCTTTTTTTTTTTATGGCGTCACTGACATCCATGAAACAGGCAAAGACATTTCCTATCTAAAAATAATGATGTCAATACTTGAGACTTCATCATTTCATGATATCATGACAAGATGTGTAACTGAGTCAATTTTCAGTTATGTCAACAAGTCAAGTATGCCATTGTTTCGCAAAGTTGGGACATTCACACAGAAATACAAGCTGGGTAGATGTCAGCACAAGCGACAAGGATATAGTCTGAGCACATAGCTTGCAATCATATTTGAAAATGATGTGTAACTTTAAAGTCTTTAAAATATGAATATGGGGACTATTAGTTGTTCTGTTCAGCTGTTCCCCTCATGACAGCCACTGAAAGTTAAAAGCAGGTTGGGGAGGGGCAAGCTTATACCAGAAAAGAGGCAGTTTGCATCATCCTATGCCAGTGACACAGTATGCAAAATGCCCACTCCATTTAGTATTGAATTGTGATCAAATTGAGGAGTTTTAAAAGAACTCATGTTCCTCCTAATGGACATTCCTAACCTTGAGACCAAACCGCGGTTTCTTCAGCCTGCTTCACGCTTGCCTGAGCTGGAGCACATGACAAGTCAAACCTGAAGGCGCTTGGGTCGTGGTGGTGGGGGGACAAAGCTGAACAGAAGGAGGAGGAAAAGAACCAGAGTGCTTTGATTTGTATGTTGTGTCTGTGGATGGATAAACTCGCCTCCTTTGCTCTCACTTTGTTTTTTCTACCAAAGTCTCCAACTTGCCATCTTTCTCAGCCCCTCTCTTTCCTCGGCTCTCCTGCTATTTCATCAATGTTTCTATTGTTTCCTGAGAGGGGAGTAACTGCCCGGTTCTTTTATCTCCCGGAGGACCATGTGAGGCTCTTCACTGTAAGTGCTTCCTTTGTTGCCTAATTCACATTTACTAGGGGGAAAAAAAAGAAAAAAAATCTCAATAGGCTGTAGGTTTAGAGGTTTTTCTTCCCCTTTGTGGCACATTAAAATGGGATGTCATACATCTAAGGGGTGGAGTTGGTCACAAATGGATGATGGGAATTTCAGGGGTTAATTACTCCATGAGGTCGCTGCTTGGCAGCCGAATGCACATGCGTGTGTGTGTGTGTGTGTGTGTGGCGATCATTGTTCCAGAGCAGCTTTTGTGTTTGGGTGCTAACTTGAGCTATTTAGCCATCATTAGCTGTATAATGCATTTTTTAATTGATGCTTCTCTTATATATTTCTAAAAACCTCTCAAACTAACCTTCAATATAGAAATACAGTCTGATATCAGCTTGTTATATAATAAAATATTTTGTCACCCAGTGAAGTTTCTGTTTACTTCAAAATGTTATTTGTTTTGTTTTATGTTCATAAAAATGGATAAACTGCTTGATTGGAGAGCACAGTCCGCTTTTAATCTTTGTTGTTGTCATCATCTGCAAATTTAGAAATACGTTTTTGTTATTGCTTAAATACATTTATTTATTTATAATTAATAAATAAATTTGACTTTAATAGACATTTTCTCAGCTTGAGGCAATAAAAGATACCTATATATATATATATGTATATATACCATATATATACATATATATATATATATATATATGTATATATACCTATATATATATATATATATATATATATAGGTATCTTTAAATTTTAAACTTCCCTTAAATGCAGGAAAGCTTAAAATTTCCTGCATTTAAAATTTTCTGAATTGTGAAAAGAATTCATAATACTTATTTGGGTCTCATCCAATACATACAAAAAAAGTCAAAAAAAGCAAGGGAAATAATTTTAGACTTTGGACTATTAAACAGGTGTTCAAGTCAATAGTCTTGCAAACTTATAAAGAAGAAAGGGGCGCTGATTAATGGACAATTTCCACCGAATAAATTCTGTTTCCAAACAGAATTTATTCACCAATCCTTCAAAAACTTTTAAAAACGTAAATCCTGCCTCTACTTGATAAATTGCTCCTTCTGGTGTACGTAAAACTCAGCGAGAATTTAAATACTACCTCATTCGTCACTGCAAAGCAGCAAAGTGCACACGACAAGGCAAATAAATAATACAAACATGGTAGATGTGCTCCTATGAATTATGGACAACTTTGCTAAGATCTTCAGTAAGATTGTTTCAGGTTTAGAAGACAATACAAGTGTTTTCCTTTATCGATATGCACATGTTTGCAATCTGGCAACATTGCTGCAGCAAATGTGTGTGGGCTTAATTTGTCACCAGCACAGAAACACACACAGAGCTAAGTATTGAATAATGAACTGGAATGCATTTAGTTGGTGGTGCAGAAAGTACTGCATTTCTCTGTGAATAGCAGAGCAGATCCATACAGCAAGATTAATTAAATGCATTTATGCTGTTGGTTAACAACGCGTTTTCTTCACTCATTTTTCAACTTGACAGTCTATGTTTTATTTATTCTAAATGAGATTTGTATAATGCTACTTTGATTCAACCACAAAATTGAAATTTTGAAATATAAAGTGGGGCAGAAGAAACAGAAGAAATAAAGGCTTGAAAATGTCATTCACTCACACACACATTCACACACTGATAACACCCATCTGCTGGATTGAATATGTTAGTTTCACCTGTTGATATGAATGCCAAAAATATTGTATATAATATAATATTGTAAATAACTTATCGTAGTATTTATGTTTTTGAGATCTACAAAAAAACTTCAGCATATGAGGAGATTATAGAATGCTTATCTCTTCCACAACAAAATATTTTACACAGAAAAAATATATTACGGTCTTCCAATATTAATTTACTTATAAGGTTTTCCACATCAAGAATCATAAGTTTTAATGTGTAAATCAACTGCTAATGCAAAACGCAAGTAAAAAAGCAAAAAAAAAGAAGCTGACATAACTGGAGCCCCTGATGGTTTTTGGGCACCTATTCAGCAGCCTGGGTTGCTCATTCCTTAGGCTGGCTGTACATCTCTCAGTTGTACTGTATCAACAGCTGCAGGCAGGCATCACGGCCTCAGAAATTGCTGCTTATAGCATTTCAAGTTCATATTTTCTATATTATGAACCTCACTCTCTTATCAGTGCTGACATGCGTGGGAGGGAAAGTGTTGAAAGAAGCTAAAAACAAGCACTGTGACAAACCAGCAGTATATATTAACTTCTAAGCGGATGGTGTCGCAGGAAAATTGAGTAGAGCTCGTAAATCTATTTAACTCTCTTCACTTCGTTTTCTACAACCGATAAATAATTTTCAACTAAAATGCAATTGGAAATACAATCCAGATATTTTTATTGCATGTTTGATGTTTTTAAAAGCTTAATATTTTTCTTCCCTCTCTGATATGCTGAAATTACTTCCAGTTATAACACCCTCCTCTCAGCTATATTTGCTGCTCAGCAGGGTGTAAGGCACTGGGGCCTTGGCATCACTGAGTTCCAGTGTGTGAAATCTTTTTCATGCCCGGCCAACCCACCCCCCAACATTCCAGCTATAAAATCCCATCCATCTTGGCATTCATGTTTTAGCTCCCCAGCAGCAGAACACTGGCTTCCAGCCACTTCCTTCCCTTATACCAAAACCGAAGAAAGCCAGTTTGAATGGATGAAAAAAGGAGTCGGGCTGAATTTGGAGAGAAGTGGGTGGCAGCAGAAATAGAATCAGCGGCAATGTATTTGCAGTGGTCCCTTTTTATCCACCCGGGGGGCGCTGGGAAATATGAATGGACTGGTTTGTTCTTCGGGTGACCAAACATGGGACTTGAATGTTAATCTGCGCTATGACAAAGCCTTAGAGAGCCAAAGACACTCAGTAATAAGATGGGCAGTGAACTAGTCAAGTGCTCTGTTCAGTTCCATCTCTGCCAACCACACAGCTTTTGCAAAGCTGTTCTTCAGCTGTGCTGGGAATCTGCTTCTCTCAACATATTGTCCTTTTGTGCAAGCCACTACAGAACATTAGAAGGGTCTAACAAGAGTTTAAAGTGTTAGAATATTTCTACAAGTGGAGCTACATCCATGGGAGCTTGCAGCTGAGACTGACACTGAAAGACAATGGAGGCGAAAATGCAAATGTGCTCCACCAACACTTAATGCGCGCCCGTTCAATTGCTTAACACAATTAGCCAAATCAGCCAATCACGATGCAGGATGCCTTTAAGGTTCGAAATGTGGTCAAGATGACTTTCAAAAGTTCAAACTGAGTAACAGGATGCAAGTAAACTTTAAATGTGGCACTGTTTGTGCCAGACGAACTAGACTGAATATTTCAGAAATTTCAGATTTTCCATGCACAAGAATTCCTCAGCATCCAAAGAAAGAGAAAACATCCGGTGAGCAGCAGGTGTGTTGACAAAAAAGGACTTCTTGTGGTTCAGAAAAACTATTTCATAAAGATGGAAAAAGCAGCTTAAAGAAACAGTTGCAATACAATCGAGGTATGTGCAAAACAATATCTGAATGCACATTGTGTTCAGTATTGAGGTAGATGGGCTACAGCAACAGAAAACCACATTTAATGCCAATCCTGCTAGCTAGGAACACAACACAGTCACAGAAACCAGACAATAACAAAGTAGAAAAACATTGCAGGGTCCAATAAATGACGATATCAGCTTTGACTTTCAGCTGGAAGTTGTTTACTAAATGATACTTTAAAAAATATTTAAATTGAGTGTTTGAGGTTGTAATTCAAATGACTGCAGAATTTGATTGTTGTAGTAAAAATAGTGACTTTTGTTATCTTGCATTAGCATCGCTGCACACCACAAACCAAACCTTGCGAAAGTTGGATGTTTTTCCAAAGTTGGAGTGAAACAAAGACTAACCAATTATAGTACTTGTGCTTCTTGCTGACAACAGAAGACAGCCTAACATGCAATGCATGTATGTAAATTAAAGGTTGAAGTTGAGTGGAATAAAAAAACTTTTTTTTCACAAGTTTCACATTTGAATTATGATGCCGTCTTTCCAAGTGCAGCATTTGCTGACACACTATGGCCTGAACACATTCTGTGCAGCTCAGTGTGCCAGTCATCAGTTCCCCTCTTTGCAAACTGTACTGACAGCTTTAATTGTCTCTTTGATTAGCTGGAGCAAAGATTCAATAGATGTCCTACAAGCTGGATTGGGTCAATGTGTTCTGGTAGAACTAACTAAGTAAGCAATTATGGGAAAGTGGTTCCCCTTGTTGCTAGACTGTAGTCTTCTATTTGCAAACTGTTGCTATGGATTTCTGTGCTGCTTCTTATGGCAAAGGTTTAGATTCCCTTGTTTTCTTGGGAGATCCTGTGAGGGTTTTTTATAGATTGAAAATCTGGGGTGTGTTTAAACCAGAGTTGGAAAACTGGGTCTTTATGTTTGTTCCTGGTGGTATTTATTTGCACCGATGATAGGAGAATGGAAACAAGGTGTTGGTTTCGCCTGAGGGGACAGTTCAAGATGGATCGGAAAGCAAGACACGTAGAGCGCCCCAGCATGTTTGAAGCAAATGTCAGTGACTTTAAGAAGCTGTGTTTCCTGAGATGCTCTTCAGTTTGACAGCATAACTGCCTGTTGGCCTCACTATCTAAATACTGCATGAGAACCGTCTCAGAGTTTTGTCTATACAGCGTACAATCTCTTCCTCTTCAATTACGTTTTCTTTGAAAATATTTAGCTGCCGGAAAACTTGTTTTCCTAAGATCGCAAGCCATGGCCACACGACCCAACAACAAACGCAGGAAAAAAAATACTTGTAAAGATTCTGCAGCCTACCTTGCTCTGCTTTTCTTCACATCACTTCAAAATGTCCATGAAGAACCAAATGTCTTGTCATAACTTATTTTTGCCTCATGAATCTGCAACAAAACAAAAAGTTGCACATCGTCAAGTTGTGTATCCAAACTAAGGTTCCTCATCAGCAGGGCAGCAAAACAGTTTAAATAATGTTGCTTAATTAAAAAAAACAGAGCTTTAAAGTAATCTTTAAATAGTTCCAATTTATTATGTGATTCTTGTGTAAAACTGTAAATGTAAACTTGCTTTATTCACAGAAGAGATTGCATCTCCTAGTTCAAATGAAAAAAACATCTTCAGTCGTGACACAGACATTTTTATTTTATTTTCACTTGTTTCAAAATCAGTAGAAACCATTTTCCACAGTAATTATGAGATTAAGCGATAAAAAAATACTTTAATCTGATGTCTGGTTTCATACATTTACAAAATTATTTCATAAATGATGTGAGAAAGTAAAAATCAAGCCACTGGGACTCTCTTTTATAGGCATAATCTGCATTTTTCTCTTGCTGCCAACAGTTTTATATGCCATTTACAGGTTGATCACCAGACAATTTCAGCTTCATACAAATCAGACCTGAGCCAGACAGATTCGATTAATATTTCATGCCAATAATGATCCAACTGAGTCCATCACTTATGCAATTAATTATTAATCACCAGTTCTATGCAGGTGGCTTTACAATCTATGTAAAGCCACCTGCAAACCCTCATACAAAATGCATGTCCTTTGATTAAAGCTCCGGTGCTTAACTCCTGCCAGTCACTTTTAGTACATTTTACTTTCATTTGCAATTCCCTCCTTCTTTTCTTTCCCAAATGCAGATTTTGTCAAAGGAGATGTTACCAAAAAAGGAGTAAGCATGTGTGTGAGTTTGTGTGCGTGTCCTCCTGGTCACAGGTGGCACGCCCATAAATCAGAACATTCTCTCTGCGACAGGAAGCCCAAAGGACATTAATCATGGCATTAGATGAACCACCACATATTCACACACTACACAGCAGGGGCAACAGCCATTGGAGCCCGGAAGCTTGACTTTCGCTTATAACTTATTCATACTCCATGCTGTCATTCAGCACACCTGGGAAAAAGCCAATTTTTTCCACAGTAGGAAAGCTAATCTTAAGGAAGCATGACTGCAAAAATATTTGGCTTTATAAATAAATATACCGGCTTTAAATGGTCAAATATGTTTGCATAAATTAGGATGTACATTTTGTTCTGTGTGGGAATCTGCATGTCAGCTCCAGTGGGTTTATTTTCAGTTAACTGTATCATTTGCAGTTAACTAAAAGGAAAGGTCACCATTATAGAAATGTCATTTAAAAGGGCATAAATCATCACTTTTACAACTTTTTTCTTTTCTGATGTGTTCAGGCATGTAGCTCATGATGGCTACATTCATTTCCATATCCAAAATAGAGAAATGCACAAAGAGAAAAGGTTAACAAAAGCCAGAGAAGTTGTTTTCGAGTGATGATGTTTAGAACAGTGAACCAGGAGACAAACAATGACAGTGATTGCAAAGTTTCCTGCTTCGAATTTCAGATCCTGAAGTGAAGATTTTTATGGCTAAATCTTAAGTGAAGCGAAGGACGTTTTTAAAATAGCTTGGACATCTACTAAACCAATTTCCTACTTATATGCAAATATTCGGGACACAAATCCCCTAATGTGCATGTCTTCTAAAATAATATTCATAGTTGAAAATTATATTTTAGAAAAACTTCATTTTACAATCATTTATATGCTTTTTCTAATTTCTCAGAAACAGGACAGTGACTTACTGAACTTTACCCTCTACCCCCAAAAAGTCAATACATTTTTCATAAAGACAAAGTCTTTTGTTTTGTTCTGATGCCACTGGGATTGTGGGTATTTTTCTTGTAGGCGACCACTTTTCAGAGAAGATGATGCAACAATTTTCCTTGAACTTCAAGCATGTTTTTAAAACTCAACCAGCTTTTAATCTTACCTAAAAAGGAAAGCAACACAGTTTTATGCATCATTACATCCTATTTTGCCCGATCCAAAATGGCAGCCAGATGTTACTTTTCATGGATGAGAATTTTAATATAATAAATTTATGCTGTGGTGCTTGAAATAGCATAACAGCTTAAAGGTACGTTTGCCTCTCAGAGCAGCTTTTTATTCACCAAGTAGTTTCTGATATGAACCATATTTGGTTTTCAGAAACATTAAATCATCCCATTATATCACAGATTTCTGGATTTCGGGTCTAGAGTACATAACGCTGGCAAAATGCACTGAAAGCCTAACAATTGGTAGATTTTTAGACTCAATAGAAGGTAACGGATGAAATGTCTAAATTAGTTGCAATCTGATTAAGATTTAGATTTAGATTAAGGGTTCTAGTCAGTGACAGACACATCTAATCTGTCTAAGCCTCCCTGCAGTAAATCACATTAGTTATATTTCACATCAGGCAAAATGTTTATTAAAAACACCATAAATTGTTGGTCATTATAAAGCTCACATTTTAGAATGCATTTGGAGGGTTTAGAGACTGGAAACTTTCCCAATGTTGAGTTTTTATGCATGGAATGAAACTAAATACCATCTTCAAACATTTTAGGTTTGAAGATTGTGAATCACTGCATTAGTAAATCATGGCAACAGTAATTTGTTCAGTAGATTGGAGTCAATGGAGTTTCCTCCTGTAGTTTAACAAACTAAACCATGAAAGTCAAACATCATGACAGCACAAGATGTAAATATATAAAAATAAAACATGACCCAAATGTTAAACGAATTTCCTGTAACATAAATAAAACAGTAGTTATATTTAACTGCCTATTTTATATAAAATCAAATATGGTGACTGATTTCTACAATTAAAGGAATATGTTTGAAGGTTTATGCAGTTGTCATCTGATGCAGTGCTTTGGGTGGAGGATCAGGGGTGATGATGTGGCTTTTCTCTGGACAGTTTGCGGATATGTTAGCATGCTAGCAGCTAATGATAATGCTGCCTGACGTGTATACATGCAAATGTGCTTGTTATAAACAGCCTATTTTCTTGTCTGCACATACATATTTGTTCCTTTAGGCTTAAAAAATGAGTCAGTCTTACTGTAAAAGGACATGTTCACTGGTTAGTATGTTGTTACAGAGAATAGGAGCTCCAGAAAGACCTCAGGCTCTCAGATTAAGGCAGTGGGTTTACATGATTGCCCGATGCAAAACAGAATTTGCTTTCAGGTTCAGCTACACTCCAGATCTTTACTCTTTTTAGTTATGATTGCAAAATAT
Source organism: Phalloptychus januarius (assembly GCA_902982915.1). Lineage (NCBI taxonomy): Eukaryota > Metazoa > Chordata > Actinopteri > Cyprinodontiformes > Poeciliidae > Phalloptychus > Phalloptychus januarius. The sequence goes on from CADWAE010000467.1 coordinate 4,845,375, forward strand.
GATGAAAATCCTCTCTGTCTTAGAAGAAAAAGTAGCCATTGGTTAAATACGACCACAGCTACTGTTTACTCAAAGAACATTATGATTCACTATGACCTCAGTTGCCTCACGCTTCTTATTAGGGACACAGAGGCATGAGCAAATCAAAATATTTCCATAGATTGTCTGACCTCAGTTTGAATTGGTGAGTCACAATCATCTCCTATGACTGTTTGCCTCTTTTTTGATGCTCCTCAAGCTTTGCTTTCCCTATTCTTTCTACAACTGCTTCAGTTACTTTGTACAACTAAGTTTCAGCTCTGGTTATTCAAACAGTAAAACAGAAACAGAGTAATCAATTTTGTTCTTGCAAATTTTAAGAGATTCTCCTAATGATGCCTCATAAGATTTTATCTCATGTGCCCCTCCCTCTATTTTTTTAAACCCGTCTCCATCTGCTCCCTTGTTAGGGTATTTATTTCTCCTGGGATGAATAGTTTACTCTTGAAAAATTGCTCTAAAACAAAGAGTATAACTACTTCCCCTCCATCCACCCTCTTGGACCAGCTGCAGGTCTTCCTGGTGCTTATTAAAACCAGACCCTTCCTGTCATGAATGTAACCCCATTCTCAAGAAAACTAGAGGTCTGCTTGAAAAAAGGATCATCAGGGGTTGTCTAGACAGACACTGTTACAGAATGCATGACTGTATGAAGATTTTTATCCCAGTTTCAGCCAACAAAGTGTTGCATCTCTTAGTTGTAAAGATGCCACATGCAGATGGAATCAACATATTTGGTGCATACAACAGCCTGCAGTATCTGTCCATTTGCATTTATTCAACCTGGGAGGCTGGCGAAGAGCCGTTCAAGGCATTAAAGTCCTGTGGGTGTATCTGCACATATGTGCAAGGAGAATGCTTCAAATCCCAAACTACCCACTGTGCACATGGCCCCAGGAAATGTTTTAAGTCGTAACCCTGTCGTCCCGCATCTCTGTGATGGTCTCACCCTGCGAGAGGAGAGGCGTTCTGCAGCATTCCACTCATTCCTGATCATTAAAAATAAGGTCGCTTTTAAACTGAGCGTGTTGCCTTTCCTAAATTGAGAAATGTGTGTACTGGGGTTAGCGGTAGGTTTACAATAAGTGATGAAATCAGCAAGTGCAAGACCACAATGCTTTTTAATAATGCAGTTAGCTTGAAATAAATTAGCAACAGGGCTGAGTTTATGAAGGACTCAGATGTTAGTGTTCAATTCTGTTTTGTTTATGCTATAAAGCACTTTTTTCATCTTTTGAATATTTAAAGTGCTGTTTACATGCATGTTTGTTATTTGATGAATTGATTGAAAAGTTTGTTTTTAGCAAGTAAAATCTCAAACATCCTGAATAACTTTTCATAATAACAAAATACATACTGATACTGAAACGACTTAGAATTCACACAATTTTCTACTATGTGGATATTTTTTCTCTAAAGGCCATTACTCTGTAGATCTATAGTGTTACTTTTCAACAGATTTATTTATTTTTTTCCACTTAACACTTGAGAAAAAAAATCTTAATTCATAACATGACTATTCAAGTTAAGTTCGAACCTTAAATTACAGCTGATGATCAGTAATAATTTTTATTATTCAAAACTGAAAAAGGAGGAACTGTGTGCGACGCCTTGTTATCTGAATTGTACACCGTTAAATAACAAAAGGTCCCTCATTTTTCTGACTCTTTTTCAGGTTTGGGAAATGAAGAGTAAAGGAACCTCGCACCACGTGATTGGCTGATTTGTTAGGTCTTGAGAAAGAATTGATAAATGAAGATTAAATGGCCCCACAAAGTAAGCAACAAAAAATGTGTGTTTTCTACAGAAGTAGGACAAAGAAACCTAGCATTCGGTTATCTATTCTGTTCCTTGGATGAATGTGGAGTCCTTGTGTCTTTGTCCTTTAATTCTAAAGAAAGCTTTTGGGAACCTTCCAAAAAGAAAAATTATAGAACACCAGACAAAGTTAGACCTGCAGCTCAATCTATGAGATGTAGCTGTGACAAAATGGAATCAGTCTGCGACCTTTAAAACACAAGACTCTAATCTAACAAAACAAATTTCCTCATTACATTGAAGTCAGCGTGCAGCACAGCCTGAAATAAATCCAACCTGCATTGGAGAACAAGTGCAACTTTTAAAATCGACATGGGAACCTGGCCAAGTAACAGAATCTAATCAAATAAATGCATAAAGAGTGAAGGGAATTTGTCCAAGAGGAGATGACAGACATATTGCAATACACTGGAACAAGACCACATCATGAAAAATCACCCCCACCCCACAAGAAAAAAATAAAACATGAAGCTTATGTATCTGAAGGTTTACTGGAAGGTCTTCGGTGAGTCATCAAGAAAGAAGGCAGATTACATCTCTGAACAGGGTCGCATAAAGCTCTCCAACATATTTTAAATCCTCTTACTCTGCTAATAAACTAATCCAGGTGGTGCAGAAACCCCCCCAGAGTTTTAGGGAAACTTCACAAATTGTGAAAAAAAAATTTCCAGAGTCTGAGGTTCTGCAGACTCAGGATGGGCTAATTAATTAATGTTGCTAACTACAGCTAGTGGTTAGCCAACGCCACAGGTTTTCCAAATTATTGTCGCTACAAAAAGGATACCAGAGTTTTGTTCCAAAGCATTTTTATTTTCAATGAGCTAAGGATGCTTTGGGATCCTTAGCTCCCAAAGCATCCTATTTTTAGGTAGCATTGTTTGTAAACCTGTCAGTCTTTCATTTTGTCTTACTGGTGAATTGTATGATTGGTTTGGAGACTCAGAGAGCAAGTCCTGCCCTTCCAGAGAACTGACTCGAGATGGAAACTGTTTTGGGTCCTTTTCCAAAAGAACATTCTTTGGCAACCGCCTCACCTCAACTGATTCCACTCTGACCACTAGACACACACACACATACACACACACACACACAATACTTACAATGTACCATGATGAATGTCTGAGCAATAAGGAATTAGTTAAGATCACCACTCCTTTAGATACAAACTAATCGAAGCATGGGTGAACTTAAATTTACAAAGAATCTTTTTCGGTCTTTGTAGTGGTTTTAGGTTTATATTAGCTTCCTGTCTGGTGCCTAACACATTCAAGCTGATATGTTTAACTCAATTTTATCCCAGCAGAATATTTCTGGTACAAAGAAGTTACTGTACTAAACACAGAGCAGAATAGACCCACAAACCTTTGCTAAGTAAAACCATGTTCCACACTTCTATCCACAGGACTCATTTTTCACAAGGCCAAATGCCAGGGATTATTCATTATTCAGCAAGCGATGTGCTCCGGCTTAAATGCTTTTATATCACTTGAGCTGCAAACCTCAAAATAAAAGATTTAAGCAGATTGTTTTTATTCATTTTCCTTGTTGTGATGTGCAACGGCCAGGATGAAGAGAGCTGTGTCGTCCAATCATATAGCTGATTAATGTCGGGGATATTCAACCAAACACTGCAATCATAGTGTGCAGCTTGCCGACTTGCATCTTTGAGATTATTTTAAGCAGCTTTTCTTGTAGGCCGTAGGAAAAAAAAAATAGTGAGAAAGATTCATGAGCAGCAGCCAAAACAGCTGAGGTTTTAAGGTGGAGGCGAGAGCCACAGTGACGTCAGGGAAACAATGGGAAAAACTCTAGTGGGAGATTCGTTTTACTGATGAGGGAGTGACTCCTTTTATGGCTTCTATTCATCTCAAATCTGAAGACAGCTTTATTCGACAAACCTATGTTTCTTTTTAATTCTCAATTTGTTTTCACTTCAGCAGTTTAAGTCGTGTCAGCTCTAAAACAAAAAAACATTTCCAAAATACCATCCATCTTCATACATAAAATAATAACTTGATCTTGCTTCAAGTCTCCAAAACATAAACCTCGTTGCAGCTGGTCATAATCTGAGTTCAATGGTATTACTGTGAATGTGAGGATATATTACCACATTTCAAAGCCAAACAAACTTATAAATATTAATACACTCAAGTCACAATTTGTCTTTCATTTGTTTTACAAAGTTAAAAGAGTTAAGCATCAGGCCGACCAAAAGCAGGAAGCTCCACCAAACAGAGAATACGCCATCTGTGTCAGCCCCATCTGGAAGCCAGTTATGTTGTCAGTATACAAATGTTTTCTTGATTAATAGAAAAAGAATGTGTTCAATGGATGTATGGCCTGTTGATGGTTGTATGCATCAGAGTAATAGTGGTGTCAGAACATTACTGGAATGATGCCAGAATTTTAGTTTTTAATGCACTTCAGGTCCCAAGCAGCATTTCATTCAGCTTGATATAAACACTTTATAGGTTATTAGGTCTGCAAGGTCCTGAAAGTAGGTACAATAATGATTGTCTTCTGCACTGGAGACACAATTTGGTCACTTTTGTTCTTCCAAAAGAATCTAGATGTAAATGAACATAACTGTCTTGATCCACAATCAAAAACAGAGATGAAAAGACAAAGCTGTTCAAATGTATATAAACCATAAACTCAATCTGTGTGGCCTTTTGATTGCTAATCTACTGCAATACAAGCACCACACTATCAGATAGCTTAGCTTTGTTGTAACTATAATTTTAAATGGGCACAGTGTGTTTGGAAGTCTGAAAATTAAACTGCAATATTTATGAATGAGGATGTCATGATAAAAATAAATTTACAGCTTTCCAGTTTAAATATTTACAGCCACTGCTTAACAGAATAAACAGTGTAAACAGAAAGAAAAGAAGTTGGCAAGTTATTTAAGCCGTAGATTAGCATTTTTACATAAGTTTGTCTTATTTTTTTTTTACTTAAGTGTTGGATTCACGTTTTATGCAACTTTGCACACGCAGAGAGCAAGATGTTTTTTCCATTGACTTTTTGCCCAAAGTCAGACAAAGATTATTGATCTGTATCTGGCTTTCAAGAGTCCCTAAATGTGCTACATCTACATATCCACACGAGTTTCCATGCAAGCAGACATATTGAAAAAATGAAATAAAATCAGCAGGCAGGCACGTTATGTCGCAAGCACATTGCCAGATCAGAGTCCACCTCTCTGTGGCCAGTGATTGGCCTACTTAAAGGCAGGGCACATTTGAATACATTGAAACAGGGAGCAAGGAATGAACAGACTGAAGGGGGAGGGAGGTGAGGGAACAGTGAGGGGGCGGTGCACTAGTTTGTCCCGTCTCTCTCTCTCTCTCTCTCTCTCTCTCTCTCTCTCTCTCTCTGCTGGGTCTGGATGGAAAAGCTTAACACAGGCAGAGGAGGAAACATGTCATGAGAGGTGATGACACAGCCACGGAGACGTACTCACATCCTCACTGCCTCCTGGGATTGCTCCTCGCTGCTGTTTTAGCCGCCACCGTCAACCTTCCTGCATCCCACAGAGAAGAGAGAGAGGAGAGAGAGAGTGTGAGGAAGAGCAACAGAGAGCTGCCAGTCTCCCTCTATAGCTCTCTTTCTTCCTGTCTTTTTCACTTAGTTTTTGGATGATGGGATTTTAATCATGTGGAAGGTAAGAGCGGAAGAGGTTGTGTGGGCAGTTTGTGATCTTTTGCTGAAGTTTGGGAGTCCCTGGGGGGTTTCCCGCATGCTGTAACCCTTTTGACTGTATTGTCAGGAGAAATGGCAGGTTTTCAAGAATGATAATAACACAGTGCTGGCTTTAGAACTAACCTTCAGCTCTGTAGACAAGGAGAAACTTCTGCAGAAACAGTTGCTGAACATATGTACAACACAAAGTCTGCTTTCATCACAGGAGCTGTGAGTCATTTATCTCGACTCTCTGCGGCTCCACAGTCTGTCGGCGTCTTGACAACTTAATTCAACCCCGATTATCCAATTTCTTGTGATAGTTTTGATTTTGGGGAGGAGTTTGATTCTGTGTTTTGTGACCCACTTTCATCTGTGTGGTCTCTCAAAACTCAGAACAAACATTTGCAGAAGGAAGGGTTATGTATGTTTGTGCTTTAACTGTGGTTTTGAAAATTAGGTTGTTTAACCTAGCAAGTCTTTGAATTTTTTGACCTAATTTAAATGCAACTTTATAAATTGAATGCATGTGTTCATACATATATGTAATGATGTATGTGAGTGATTATTTATACTACATTTATGTAGAGTACAGCCCACTCGATTGTGCATTATATTAGCCTTAAAGAAACTCGGACGCTCTGTGCTGAGGCGTGTTTGGTACGCCTCGCTGCACGCATGTCTTCTGTGTTGAGTGTGTCACAGCTGGGCAACACAAGCTCGGTGCTACCACTCATCTGCCTCACCTGCAACAGATCAGAGAGACCAAGAAAATCCTTGCTTTTCAGGATGCAAAAGCTGCACTTATCGCTATGAACAAAGACTTAAAAAAAAAAGCTTTGTGGGATGTTTGGTTTGAAGCTGTCAGAATGTCGACCAATATAGCAACGGCAGTCGTGTTCCTGTGCCTTTTCCTGTTTCCACAGACATGTCTCAATGAGACATTGTCAGCCTGGACGGCTTTCAGAAAGAAGCAGAGCGGCACTCAGATCCGTCTCTTTCCCCTCCCTGCTCCACCTGGATATGGACCGTGGGAACTTTGCAGACAATTATCACAAACAGCCTTTTAAACTTCCCTCTATTGCTTACGGGACTGACTCTTCATGCAGTTTATGTAAACTTATCTAAAGGCTAAGTTACTCTATCTTATTTAGAATCAAGGCTGTAACTTTGATCATTGAAAAAACAGCCCATTGCTGATAGCATTTCTACAAAAAATATCTCTTTATCTCACCAACGTGTGGCTAACGTGATAAAAAGGGAGGTAAAACTAATGGAATGCTTATCACTCTAGAAGCTTAATTCAATCTTCAAAGTCAAACGCCGAGTTCACGCTGGAGGGAGGGGGAAATGTTAATTGCTATCTAAATATCCTTGAAATAGGCTGAACACGCTCAAATAATTTTTTTTTGTCTCACTCTTCTCCAATTCACTTCATTTTATCCACTCCAGAGAGTTTTCTTTAATCACTGACCAAGTAAAATGAGTCATGTTGTCATGGTAACTTCCAGAAGTGTGACAATGGGTGTGACTGGTTTATTCAGAAGTCCTGTGGTGGGGATAAGTAGGTCCTTCAGCTTTTTATTGTAAAGTTGAAAAAACTCTCCACAGTTGGCCTTTTGTTTTTTTTCATTTTGAATAAAGGCCAAGAGAAACGGACTACTGTTTTTCACAACACAGTCATACACACTTAAAACAATTTATAATTTATCTGGCTGAATTTTAAAAAATTGAAAAACGTCTAAAAACAAACTAGATCTAGTCAAGAAACTATATGCATCAGCAATTTCCCTCACACTGGTGCAGATGTGCAGTACATGCATCGTCTAAGTGCTAAGGAATTTTTCTTACATACCCAAATAAAGCTGCGGTAGCTTTATGGGTCTTATATGGTGACCAAATGATGTCTTCTGTGAGGCTGAGTGCTATTTACTTGATGTTGTGTATTCTCCTCAATATGCAACAAAGTTATGGTAGTATTACCAGCAGCCAATGTTTCAAAGATCAATGAGAATAAGCACTATGACATTATCAAACTTTTTGAATTGTAGACCAAGAGTCTGTGTTGTTTAAGGCCTAATCGGGTCCTTGGAATTTAAAGTGCTCAACATTTCAGTATCCAAAAGGAAGTAAACAATTCAGTGAGAGAAAGACAAGATGTTGTTCCCTGAGCAATAAGTTTATAGACATTTGCAGAAGCAAACAAAATAAACTTCAAAGTATAAACATGAACAAAATTACGACCAAATTGTTTCAATTACCATAAACAGCTGCTTTTAAAAAGCATATCATTCTTCTTGCAGCTGGTAGTAAAGAAGTGGTTGGTTCAGGCATTTCTAAGAAGAGACACTTCAGCAACTGCAAGCCTGCAAAAAAAATGATGTGCAGCAAAAAAAAATCCAAATCCTTGGCCAAAAGAAGCTGCTTGTGCTCACTTGGGCTGCTCTGATGCTAATAAACCCAACTCAAACTTTCGCTAGTTTGTTCAAGACATACATTTATTCTCCTGCATTCAACTCACATTGTATGTTTTTGACAAGTGGGAATGATGTTGTAGTGCAGTAAAATCAATAACTGAGAGAGGGAGTGTGAAAAGGAGGAGGAGTGAGACTGACTAGCATGGCATTGACAAACCCAGATTTCAAAAATTATAGTAGTGTTCCCACAACTTGTGTTTAAAACTTGTCTGATGTAAAATACAATGCCGTCTCTTTTTCTACCCTGTTCTCTTTGAACACACTTATTAACACACAGTTGGTGTTATGCTGCTTGAATAGTCTGAAATATAGGTGATAAGATAAACTCTGCAGACAGAAGGAGAGACAATGGTAAGTTTGGTAAGAAGTGGTAAGAAGTAAGTTTGTTGTTAGTTTTGTGGGTGAGATTTTACATTGCGGTTGGCTCATTTTGTTCTTCTAACTATTTTTTAAACTAACTATGCAGAGTGCATTTTGGGACCCAAGCAGTGTTCTGTGCAGAGATTACCAAAATAAGTCCAAAATCATTAAAACCAGTCAAATATCCAACTTTAGAGTCATTTGCACCTTAGGTTGCATCAATATAAGAGGTATAGTCTCAAGGACTTTTATGTTTGGGGTTTTAATCTTGTGTCACTTCATACTATATCTGGTTACATTTTACACTTTTCCATTTTTTCCTCAAGAACATTGTCTCGAACAGTCCAGTTCTTCAAACTTGGTAGAATACACTGTTCTTGGCCTTCTTTTAAAAATCTACTAGCAGAGATCAGAAACAGAACCCCATCAAGATTTATCACATCCTGGAAGAACCAAACGTCACTTGATGTAATGCCACACAAATTTCACTTAGCAGAGATTACTGCTTCACTCTCACTCACCCTGAATAGTTTACATCAAATGCAAAAGTCTTGCTTGTTGTGTGGCAAAAGCCACATGCTCTGGCCTCACCCCCCTCCAGCACTCTGCTCATGCATACTCATGCCACACGGCTCTTTCAAAACATTTTATTATCCAATCAAAGCAGCCAAGATAACTTTCTGGAAATGAGTGCTACATTATCACATTCATCAAAGCATTACTGAGTAATTGTGGTGATGGAAGGAAACTTCAGCCAACTCTTAAAAGTGTGCGGTGAGGTTTCTGTTCTGTTCTGTTTGTTTCTCCCTTATTTCCGACACAGTTTATCTCACAATAAATACAAGCAGGAGAGAGACTGGATGCCACAGCTGGATTGTGATGCAGGTAGAAAGTTAGGCAAAGGAAACTTCTAAATACATATTTTGAGAAGAAGAGACAATGATATAATTGGGAGCATAGCTCACAATTGATAGTTAAAGGAATTGTGGCTGCACCACCTGGTGGGATATAGAAGAAACTATCGTCTGCTGTCATCAGACTGGCGGGTGGCTTCCTCGATTGACTGCAAATAAGATCCAGAAAGACTTTTTGGTAGAAGATACATAATGCAAATATTGAACGCTAAAGGGCTCAATGCTTAAACTCAGGAAATGCACTACAACAGACGCAAAAGCACAGGAACTGACAGTTCCAATTTGCTCGCCACAAAATAAAAAAACTAAAAAGGTTTTGAGGTTCTGTTCCATGGAGCGATTAATCAAAACTGAAAGAAAATAGAATGGAAACTTGGTAAACTGGCACTTCTGAGGGAGAAGAAAGCGGCTCAGTGATGCTCTGCGCCAGTTTAGAGTCTTCTGTCACTGAAAACCTGCAGGATGCAGAGGAAAAAATGGATTCAATCAAGCACTTGGAAATCTTAGGTGGGACTCACACCCTCTGTGAGGAAGCAGACCTTCAGAGTGAATGTTATTCCACCAAGGTTTTGTTGCAGAAGTAATCTTTATTTTCTTTCTTAAAGCCAATGGCTTAATAATTAGGAAGTGTCCAAAACCAACATGTTTACCTTATTGCTTTCACTGGTATTAACTTTTTGTTAATACCAGTGAGCATCAAACACACCAATCAAACATACTGTCAACACCAGACTTGTTTCATGTCTCCTATAATCTCCTGCCCCACAAACATCACATTGAATATTTTAGCTGCACCACTGAGGGCAATCTGGGTCACACAAGCAAGATCCCAGACAGACCTCACCACGCACAAACAATCACAAACGTCTCCCTCCATTATCATCACTAATAGCCTCTGCATCCCAGACTATGACCAACCAATCCTGTTAAAGTGTGACTGCCCACTTCTGACCATGAAAGGCCTGGATTGGTCACAGCCGGTGTGGCAGGAAGCGGATTAGGGATAAAAACGTGGCAAGGTTTCTGATAACTGAAAACACAAGTGTCTGTGTAGCGTTTGGCTATTTTTAGTGTTGGTGACGGTTTAAGACCTGAAAATGAAGAATCATACAACACAGGGAACGCAAAGGGAGGCCAAGATGGAGAGGAAAAAAGGTGGAAGAGATGAGAGACATCCAATTCTCTGCCGAGTTTGACATCTAAAGCTAAAAGCTTTTGATCCCTCGTCTAAAACTCCGGTTTGGACCTTGTTAGCTTTCTCTCTGGGCATGTACATTGCCAAAATGCATTTCCTCATTCTGTGTCCTAATTGGACTTATATTACAATATGTGCAATACATCACGAGAAATGGCACCAACTTTCTATAAGAATAAAATGTAGCATCAGGCTTTCCACGTGATTAGAAGTGCATAGAGTTTTAGAATAAATCCTTTCCTGTAGAAATCAATTAGTATGGCACATTTTTTGCAGCTTGGGTCCGGATTGCACGACCTCTTGTAAAGCCAACTGGTTCTCAACCATGAAGCGGGGTTAAGGGTTAATCTGGCATAAGCCACCCACTGCAGCTATGGAGGCAGATTATGTTATTCCCCCCTCGCCCCTCCGATTTCCTCCACAAATCCGGTAAACAGTTTTGGGATCTACTGAATTCTTCGAAAGATTGATGCAAACAAGGTGTCGAAAAGGTGAAAGGTTGGAAGAGACGGAAGTGTAGATTTGACTCAACGATGCACATCAAGAGCTGAATTATTTGGTATTTAAGAACAGAAACGTGAATTATTTAGCGACAGTTCTTTTAGTGCATTTTCATTCTTGAAGTAGGTTACATTTAGGAGCAAGTGGTGCACTTAATTCCACAACCCAACACTAAAATCTTAACTTTTCTTTGCAAGGAAGTGCTAATGCATTTGCGTACAGTTAAATCTGTCCCATCGGTCTTCACTAGGCAACGTTTGTTTTGGTCCTGAGACATGACATTATGAATGTTGACAGCCAGATATGTTTACCCTCTGAATTAGATGCCTTTGCCCTCTTCTATCGTTCTGCCGTGTGCTCCGCTATATTTTTCCGTCTCCTCCGAGCCAAGCGAGATGGAGAGAGAATTGGAACGCCGAGATCATGAAGTGACACACACAGTGTACGCTGATTATGTGAGCCAGGTCAATGGGAATGACCTACTTCTTGTATCTACATCGTGGACTGCCACAGTTGCTCGCATCAAATCACAAAATGGATCCCTGCACACGTTTTTTTTTTTTTTATTCAACCAAGGTTATGTGGCTTTAGCACATTTACTCTAATTACTGGCTTTTCCACTCAGTTTACCTTGACAATTATGAAAAATATCAGAAAAAGTTAAGAGTCCCACTTTCTCCTGCTGTTAATAGCAATTATACATGCAAGTCACATTAAATCAATAATCTACAAGCATTTATTATCTGCACTGTAAAAGCATGCCAGGCATTCCGCTTTTAACAAACACAAACTCAGTCCTGCCTCTGTTTTTTCCCACATTGTGCTTTTGTCAAATCGTTTTTTAGAAAATAAAAGGGTAGCCATTAAAATTTTATTTCAGCCTAAACTGTGAGTGGAAGGGAAAGCCGTTACCTTCCCGGATCCACATTTAATGAAAGATTTAAGAAGTGGGGCCCAGACTTTGTGGGAGGGAGACGGCCCAGATAGAAACTAGAAGTAAGATCAAAAGTTGAAAGAGGTTTTAATTTCTGGAACGCTCCGTAATTCTGTTGTTGTAGTGAATATTTGTTTGTCAGGTAGCTTGTGGATTACAAGCAAAACAACAAATGGAAGATGGTGTAGTACTGGTTGAAATTGAGACACATTTTAGCAGTTTTTACAGAAAGTATTAATTTAATTTTTGTTTGCTGAAGTTGAAATTCAAGTGATCAATCAAGTGATACAACTGGATTTAAATCAGACTTTCTAATGATATTAATTATATGTAATTATGAATTGGACCGAATTTTAAAGTCCCAACAGATATAATTTGTGGCAGATTTGCTCTGTTTGAATAAACTCAATTTTTGCTAAACCTATGTTAAAAAAAATATTAAAATAAATTGTTTCAATCATTTTTGCATAAATTTCTGTAATCAAAATTCCCACTTGCAAAATTGATAGTCCCCAAACTAGTCCAAGTTTAAATTCAAAATGGCTACTTTATAGGTAAAATATTGCACACTGTGGGGGAAAAAAATAAATGAATTTAGCTTGAATGATTGAAAATGCTGATCTTAGCTAGAAGTAACTTTATGGCACAGAAATAAAATGATTTCTATGGCAATCTTTTAAAATGTACATTTTTAAGCTACTTTTGAATCTTCAAAAAGACATGCTGCATTTAAAGCAGCAATTTAGTTTTATTTGACATCACAAAAGGCACAAAAACCAACATTAAGAAAGTTTTACTCCATTTGAGGTGGCTTTGTTTGGTTTTTACCAGCAAATTGCTTGCGTTGCTTGTGGATTTAAGCCCATGGAGTGTGTCATTTGTACTTGGAAGTTGGATTCTTCCAGTTCCATGTCATAAAAATGCAGTTAAGTGCTCCCTGAAGTAGGAATTGTAATCCTGGGTCACTATACATTGAAATGCAGAATTTTTTGAAGTGGCAGAAATAAAATGCTTATTCATTCTGCTCATAGATAGTTTTATTAAATCAGCCTCACAGGGAACATTCAAACATATATTTGTGATCTTTTTTTTGTTGTTTTTTTACACTGTTGCAACTAGAGCACAGAAAGTGGGACGTGAAGTTATTCCCAGATTTAGCTCGCAACAAAACTTTTAAGCTGTGTTCCAAACGCAAGCATGGAGACGTAGAGAACAAAAAAAGAAAGAAATGTTGGGGTATGCTTGTGAAAACATGTTGCGGTAAGCAGGCTGTTTTTCATTAAGCTCTTGTCTAAACTGGTGCAGTCAGGTTGAAGCAAATTCATTCTCAAAAAAGTAAGCATGGCAGGGGGGTAAGAAAAATACTTCATACATTATTTACATTATGCCTGCCAAAGGATGCATGTTGGATAATATCATATTAACGCATAAATAGGTATGTAAACCACATGCTATAAACATTAGCTTGTGATCAGTTCTAAAGATAATTTCTGCTCATAGGCAGAAGCTGCAGTGAAGAGGAGGTGGAACAACACTAAAGCATTCCTCTAATCAGTTTTGTATTGCCCCCCACTGAAGACTATTGGTACTGACATTGCTGAGGTGCCAGCATGGCAGACTAGTCGTTTACATACTGTGACAGCTCTGACAGGCCCGAGGCACAAAGTGATGATGGAGAAAGTAAACAACTTAGATTTTTATAAAATCATATACCTTTTTTCCCCCAGCATAACCACATGTTTTTTTATTTCCTCCTTCCCCCTTGTCTCTCTTCTTTTGCTTTGTACTCAGTCACCTCCCTGCACGGTTCAACAGTGTCACCTATGGTATGGTTAGAGGCATTTCACCCTCTCTCGGCTGCCTGTTTCAATTTTTGTGAGTCTGTGAATGCATAAGAACAAACAAATTGGTTTAAAGTGTTTTCATCTGAATTCAGTCAATCTATTCTCTTTGGTCAATAATGCCTTCAGGATTCCTCAGTGTCAAGCACAAACTAATCACAGCTCTATCAATTTTTACCATTCCTGGCTTTGTTTGAAAGATTTTCTTAAGCCTCACTGCTGCTTTCTTTCCTTCAATAATGCTGTTGGCGGTTGATATTACTTGACTGACTGCTGAGGGAACAAAGTGACTGCATAAAATTATCTCTGGACATTTTCAACCAATATTTACTTCATTACTGAGGGCCTATTTACTTAGGATTTTGGCTATTTCTGCACAACACTCCCTGCTTCAGTTGTGCACATATAGCTACTTTAAAACTAAGTACATGAAATCAACTGGATGGCTATTCATTGCTGTGTGGTGGCAATATACTTATTGAAAATATCTTATTTTTTAAGATGTTCTGTTATTTTGTAAATTTTTTAGATAAATTTTTGAATCCCTTACTTTTTGTTAATGTGTGAAATGAATCTGTTTTTAATTGCTTGCTTAGCAATTAAAAACATATTCACTTGCTTAGTTTATCTTTTTAAACAATTAAGTGCTAGAGAATAAAAAAAGAGAAAAAACCTGTAAGGGTGGAAATATTCTTTTATGGCATTAAAATATGGGAATTTTTTGGCAGAAATATCTTTTAGTTCCTTTCCTCTCTCCTTTTTTATCAACACAGAACTGTTATCCGCCTTCACATTGCCTCAAAAATGCTAGCACTGCAAAACTCTCAAGTGGGGTACAGTTTATCTGCAGCACTTTTTGCCTTTCTTTTAGATCAGAGGAAACCATGCATGAGAATGAGAAAGATACTCTGAGCTCTTTGCATCCTATTGTCTGACGCACCAATGCTTTAATCTCAGCCAACAGTGACATCTGCTGAAAATCCTGCTTGGTGAGATAAGACTGGACACATTTCCTGCATCAGAAATGCATGCATTATATCACAGAAGCACACTTATTCTGTTACCTCTCTTGTGCTTTGTGGAAGTTTGACTTCTGAATAGAAGCACGTTCATGAAATTGATGTTATCGGACATTTTCGAAATTGCCAGAGGACAGTTTAATTCGACAAATGTCCAGGCATTTGTTGTTGCTCTGTGTACAACACTTGCACTCTCCAGGTTTGATGCTATCGGTGTTTACTGTTGCTTCTCAATGCAATTTGACCAAAGACCATCTACACATCCATTTGTGTTGAAATCCACTTATAGGAACAAACAGCTTTGTCGATTTAAAACCAGTGCTGCATAAGTTCTCCGGAAAGCTAATTCGATTTTATGCACACAAAAAATGAGAAATGGTTGAAACAGTTCAATTCTTCCATCAGAAGCAACTTACACATCATGTTACTCTGCACATGCTTACTTTGTATTTGTATAGTTTCTGAGAATTGCAGAAGGCCTACATCCTTGAAGAGAAAGACCCACTGCATTAGCTTGAGGAGATAATACAGAATTATAAAAAAACAACTAAATCAGGAAACGTCTATCCGAGCCAAAACTGTACAACATACAAAACAGGTCAAATCTCTCCCACAAGCTAAAAATGAAAGCCTCACAAAAAACCTTGAGAAATAAAGATGCAAAAATACATCGTTTCAAAAAGGATGTAGAATTTTATGTATAGAAATCTGTCCACACTATGAAACCACAGCTGCACTACCATAATCTGTACATCTGTCACCACTTTTATTAGCTGTGCAAGACAACACCGAGTCTTAAAGTCTTACAAAAACAACTGGTTTCTGCCCCATTTGAATAAACTGGGATAAGAGTTCAAAGAAACACTCAGACATGCCAAAAATGTCACCAATGGTGGTTTAATTTGTTATTTCAAACTAGCAGCTCACAAACTCACCAGGCCAGGTTATTCAATACTTTAATTTTAGAGCTTTACATCCAATCATCTAACATAATTTTATCAAACATGTAGCTGTATTGTTTTCTGTTTTAATCTGTCTGTGAATAAAAATAGTTGAGATGTGCAACCACCATATTTCAGTGGAAGCCGTGGTTATTGGAGAGGTGGGGGGAAATATCAGCACAAACATTAACTAAAAACTCCTGACGGCGACAACACGCTGAAATCAAGAGCCAGCTTCTCTGCGGGAGGAGAAAGTTGACACATGCGCTAATTACTAACCGACTACAGCTGTAGCAGCAGCAGCTGCTGGCACTGCTGCACCTCATATGAAAAACATCCTTCCTGCTGACATGTTAATGCTGATAAGGAAATCCTTTTCAATTTTATTAAAATAGATTCAAATTTAAGTGTACTCCAAAATAAAAAATTACTTCTTAAGTATCGTTTTACAGCCACACATTGCAGTGAATTATAAAGCAACGCTGAATGCTAATGAGCAACAACAGCAGCTTGTGCTCTGAAAAAAAATAAAAAATTGCTGCACCATAAATCATTTAAACATAGCTTAGGTTGGCTTTTAGGTTTGTTGTGATGCGATTTTAAGCACCTTCCAGCCCCACAAACTCCTAGCAGCTCTAATGCAATGGGAAAGTAACAAGTAACACACTCTATTTTGCTGCCAGATGATAAGTTTGGTTTAGTCATACTTAAAGTGTTGGTGCTGACAAACACAACAAGGATCTTTAAAGAGTAAACAGAACAAAAAGATGTGGTCAAGATTAGCGCTTTCTTTTTTTTTTTTTAAAGGATTTTTTGGCTCTGGTGGCCTTTATTTGAAAGTAGCTTGACAGAAAATAGGAAAATGAGAGAGGGGGGAGACATGCGACAAATGTCACCAGGCCGGGAATCGAACCTGCGACTGCCGGCATGAGGACTGGGGCCTCCACATGTGGGTTGTGCTTTGCCCCTGCTCCACCACAGCACCCAAGATTAGTGCTTTCTAATTGTAAATGGCATTGCACAATCTCTGGCTAAGAGTCTAGAGTTCTGCCTATTTTGTAGGTCTGTTGCTTTATTTGTTGTTTGTTGATGGGTTTGACAGAATCTGCAGTTAACTTTTCACAGGCTAAAAAGGAAAACCTCGACACTGCAATTCTTTAGCAGTTGTCAGCTCCATTGAGATATAAGCCCTCACAAGAAAGCTGTGGAAAATAAGCTGTTTCACACCATTTAATCTCAAATCCTTCTGCTTTCTTTCCCTCTTTTCCCCTTTCTGTTCTGGCTCCTATCACTTTGTCTCTGGCCTCCAGAAATCTGAGCGGCTCTTCTGGATTTTGCTGACGCTGCACCCAGTCCCGCCTGGCCTCTTCTGAGCAGGATGGACACTCTGGAGTCAGAGCTGACCTGTCCAATCTGCCTGGAGCTCTTTGAAGACCCGCTGCTGCTCCCTTGTGCCCACAGCCTGTGCTTTGGCTGTGCCCACCGCATCCTCGTCTCCCACTGTGCCACCAACGAGTCTGTCCAGAGCATTGGCGCTTTTCAGTGCCCCACTTGTAGGTATGTCATTTCCCTGAGTCCGGAGCGTGGATTAGAAGGACTCAAGAGAAACGTGACCTTGCAGAACATTATCGATAGAGTTCAACGGGCCTCATCCTCGGCTGGCCTTCCTCTGCCATTGGCCGGTCCCCACAGTGGGCCCAACTCTCCCATTGAGGAAGGGAGCAACCGGCTGGCTCTGGTTCCCGTCAGTGCCGCCATGTCCAGCCCAGAAACTCCGCCAGAACCAGTCCAATGCCAGTTCTGCGAGCAGGACCCCCCCCAGGATGCTGTAAAGACGTGCGTGACATGCGAAGTGTCGTACTGCGAGGAGTGCCTCAGGGCAACTCACCCGAACAAGAAACCATTCACCGGTCACCGGCTCATTGAGCCAATGCCTGATTCTCACCTCAGAGGGCTCCAGTGCCTGGAGCATGACGAAGAGAAGGTGAACATGTACTGCGTTACTGACGACCAGCTGATCTGCTCACTGTGCAAACTGGTTGGGAGGCACAGAGATCACCAAGTGGCAGCCCTAAGCGACCGCTACGAAAAATTAAAGGTATGCGTCTGTTGGCTTATATGGTCTATTTTTATGGTCTGTTTTCAAGATTTTACTCAGTCCAATTATAGATAAGTATAAAAACCCTCCAATGTCCTTCATCGTCTTACACATATAATGAATTTTAAACTTTAATTTCATTCTCCTCTGAAGTATAAAATTTCCTGATATCCTCACTCAGGTATCTAATTTGATTATCAAGAGAGATTTCATCATTTCATGCTGATTTCTAATCTCTCCTGAATAATTAAGCAATTAGCATAATGACTGCGCCACACCAGGAAGCCAGGGGGATATTCAGAGGTAGTAAATTAGGGGTATGTCTTTAGCAACAAGGCAAGGCGAGGTTGAAGGTTAACAAGCACCGCTTGCCTGCTGGGTGCAGGTTGGCTTAACTCAGAACTGATTTATGCATCATCGTGGTAATGGCCATAGGGGCAATTTTTTTTGCATTGTGCATCCCAAGCATGAGGGATTTTATAGAAGCAAACACTGCAATGGTCATCACATCTATACAAAATACACCATTGTATTGGTACTGGTATTTTTTAAGAGTTACAACTTAATTAAATCTAAAGAGCAATCTCACATCCCACAGCCTAATCTCAGATGTTGACATGTTTAAGCTGCTGCTGCCATATTTTCCAGAGACATTTCATCATGTTTTGCCAATCTGCCGAATACAGGATACTTCTATTCTTCACAAAATGGGGCAAAAAAAGTTATTAGATTGTTGGAATAGTTTCTCTTTTTCCCTGTGAGGCTGTTGGTGTGGGTCCGATAAGAGCCATGGAGGTTATTGTGGAAACACCCATCCTTTTTTCAGCGATAAAATTACCCCCATCACAGGAAATTGACGGAGGAGGATGCTGGAAATGGCTTTTAAAATCCTTAGCTCAGGGTCTTACGAGTAAAAACCTTCAGCATAAAAGATAGGAACAGCTGTTTGTATGTGTCAGCCTTGGTCCTAAATCACTGGTTTGGTGTTTCCCTTTCTCTGTTTAAGTTGGAACAGTTTGGTTAAATGCAGTTAAATGTATTGGACTTTTTTAGGCTGCACATACATAAATATGTCACATTTTACAAGTGATCTGTTTATTAGAATTGCTTTCCCTGATAGATGGTCACAGAATTATAAACTTGGCTTGCTGTAAAGTCTGTTGCTCTTGAAAGGGTGAAAAGTGTATGCCTTAGTAATTGTTGGTGGGTCCTCACACTCCATCCCATCCCATCCATCCAAGGTGCAAAAACAGGATTTTCAAGAGGTGTTAAATGCCAAGTTTGTGCACATCAGCTCCATTATTATTTCAAAAGGTGGTTTTAACTTGGTATAGTTTATTTGATTATATTTCATGACTGTGGAAAATGTTGAAAAGTGTGAACAGAACAAAAACACTTTACTGCTGTTTTTGTGGTGCTTCACGTTCTTATTTTTAAGATGCCAAGTTTTTTTTGACGGAAATACTTTATGCTTTTTCTCATCATACTTGTGCTGGTGCATCTAAAATATGTTTTACTTTAGGTTGAAGGAGAGAATGAATGAATCCCTTTTTAATGCATGTTTCTTTTGAGCCAACATTTTCTAAAGTGTATTTCTATAGGGATAAAAGGTGCAACATTTTCAGTGTGCTTCTGAGCTAGAACGCCAAGTTACTTCTGCTGTTATTTAATCCATAGAAACTGAACATGGCATCAGTTTTGGGAAGAAAGGTGATTGAAGTGGCCTTGAATGTGGTCTGGTTGTTTGTGCCTGAAGAGCTTGATTGAGTATTTCAGGAACTGCTGATTTAGGATTTTTACGTACCACCCTGTCTTGGCATGCAGCCATCTCTAAATCAAGATGCCCATCCTTAACCTGTCAGAAATTCTCTCTTTGGAGAGTAGGCTAGCTGAAATGTTTTAAAATCTTCACATGGCTTGAAATACAGAAATATATAAACATTAAGAAATGAAACACACACATGACATCTTTTTTTACTAGTTAACTTCTATTATTCTGCATCTTTGGATCTTCTACCAAAATAATCCCAGTCCATTGCCTCACTGCACTTTGAAAATTCATTTAACTAAGCAGAGATTATCTGTGCAATACAACAGACTTTTCCCCCCCAAAATCTAGCTCTGAGTGGTAGCAGAAAAAAAGGGGGTGGGTTGATAAAGAGACAGATTACGCTGCAGGATGATTGACAAGTGATCAAACTGATGGGGGCTGGAAGGCAGTCCAGCTCCAACAAATAGATACAAGCTGGCAACAAGGACATATAATAGGCTTAGATCCCTTTTCTTTATGTTTGTGTCGTGGCATATTGCATTGAAGTTCAGTGCACAGAGGATGGCTTATTGTTGCAATTCATGTCCTCCTTTGAGAGATCGGCTTTTCCCCCTCTGTTACCAACAACAGGGTCATATTCCTGCTAGAGCAGACCCTTATGTCACTTCTGTGTGCCATCTGCGTATTAAGGTCATCCATTAAGCCCCCAGTGGCACTACATCACACTTACAAAGGGAAAAAAAAGCACCATGTCCAGCTCTATGGACGAGTAAGAGCTGTTCTGACACCGCAAACTGTTAATATTTAAAATGTGGCTGAAGAGGTACGGTCAGGTAAATACAAATATGACTTCATACTTCGGTAATTTTCACTTTCAGCTTTGAAACTATGAAGAGCATCTTAAAACTTTGAAAAGAAGAAAAGTGACAACGATGCATCAGAACAGCTTAATCATGGCTGATCTGGCAATTATGTGAAACAAGGCAGCAAACGAAACAGTCCGGGCTCTGGCATAAAAAAAAAAAATCATGAAAAAAAAATACGGAAGGTTGAATAGAAACGAGGACAGGGAGGGGAATTGGTGAAGGGAGGAGCGTCGAGGGGCGGCAATGACGCGCTTGTCACCTGTTTGCCGCTTCGTTTGCCGGGAGAGCTGCTCTCATAGGGAAAGCTTTTTGAAGCCCTGATTTATCGCTTGGCTGGGTTTGCGCATGGCTTGGTGCTCAGTGGAGTGACTGTCCCAGTCACATCCACGGCTAGAACTCGGGTCTGCTGTCTGAGGCTTCGGACGGGGCAGGATGAGGAGGCAGTGCAGGGATGAGGGGTACTACCCTCGGTCAGAGGTACACCACCTTCAAAATGTTAGAAATTTAGAGATTGGTCAGGTTAAAGAACTGTACAATTTGCTTATCATTGTTTTATTTTGAAAGTTTCTTTTCGTCTAGTTGATTTGATGCATCGGCTTAAGCTTTGCTGCATTTCTATCTTGTTGCATCTTTGTGACATAAATTTTTTTTTAGCATCTTTCACTCTTGTTTCCAACAGCAAGCACTTGACTCCAATCTGAGCAACTTGATCAAGAGGAACAACGAGCTGGAGTCGCTTATGGGGAAGCTGATCCAGACTTGTCAACATGTTGAGGTGAGTCTCAATGGCCCTGTGGGGGTCACCAATGACCTCATTTGTCTAACAATGCAAGTGGTGGCATTCTGTGTGAAAGACACTGCTGATGTTTGGTTATTTTTGCCCAAGAGTACAAATGTCAAGAGGACAAATTTAGAAACTAGACAATTCTCTAAAAATGCCACATGTTGCAATTGCAGTTGTCATTAAAGATTAAGCTAATGCTTCATTTTATGAGCGACTTTGTAATTTAAAAATTATTTTAAGAAAAACCGTAAACAATAAGAAATTGTCACTTTCTTTATAAATAATGCAAACATCTATGTTTGTAGCTTGACATTCCTTTTAGTTTAAGTCTAAATTAAAATTCAATGCACTGTGATTATCTGCATCTGTCCAAATTTCCCATGGGAATTTAGCAATAAATGTACAATAACGACATTTACATTCTCATACTGTTTTTACAAACAATGTTTAAGCAGATTTTTAAATTTTCCTGTCATTTGATTTGGTTAACCATATTTATTCCTGGGTTAACAGATTTATGTTCATGTTTGCATGCATGCAGTCTCCTTTGAAGGCAGTTCTGTGCCAAGCCTGCCTGTTCGCATCATGTTGCACCACTAAGATGCTTTAAATAAAGCAATGCCACAGGGTTTTAGAAAACATGGAGGGCAGCTTCGCTGCCTGCCAAGACCTTTTGAAAAGTAAAGGGATGTAAAAGATTAGGCAGTTTAATATTATCAGAACATTAAATTACAGTTATGTGCTTGTTTTGCATGCATGTCAAGGTGCCATTTATGCAAGATAAAGGGTATTTTAATAAAGGATAGATAGAAATGCCAGTTCTGTTTTCTTTGCTGTGATCACTTTGAGATAGCTGTAATGAAAATACAGCTATGATAGTTAAAATACACATATATTTGCACCATAAGTTGATAATTTGTAAAAAGTACAAGTTTCACGTCATTTGTTGACAACCTTTTTTCATTCATCTAATATGCATTAATCTCAAAATGAAAGAAAAATGAGGTGAGATAATGTTCAGTGATAATGTGTGACATAAATACAGGAAGGAACATAAGTCAGACATATAAAAATACAAAAATAAATTGAAGTAGTTATGAAGATCAAGGAGACTCTGCTTGCGTGCCTCTAATGAGCTTTCTGGATATTTCACATCAGATTATCCCAAAACAGCTGCAAAGACATGTCTTGAAAAAGATTGCCAACTCGCATCCTGTTCCTCTGACTCACCAGCTCAGCTGCAGCCATAATTTTGCATTCCTGCTGCATACTAGATGCGTCTGCCTTTTCAGCTGGCATCTTGTTTTTAGCTTTTCCATGTTTAAACCCAACACCAACCCACGCTCCAAGCACACGCAGGCACTTATCACACGTTGAAAAATGGGGACACTGTCTAGTGGTTGCTCTGGAGAGTGGAGTGAATTAATTTAACACTGTTTAATAAATATGCATAGACTCAGAAAGGTCATTTTAGTTTTCTTTTTAAATATAATACAGTAATAAGGATTTAACACAAAATCCTTTAGTGCATTTAGTCACGTTTCATAATAATTTTCAGTAGATCTTTTTTCCCACAAGAACATACATTATTAACCCTCATACAGTATTTACATTAGATTAGTGAGGCTTCAGTTACTAGACTGATGAAGACCCCATTTTCAGACTGAATCACAGATGGGTAAACATCAAGAGATGTGTTAATCCTGAGGGAATGCCAATCCAACAAGTTCATCTGCCTGTTTCATCTGGACAGGTGGATGAAACAGACTTGATACAAATACGTGCATTTTAGCAAATGTAAAGATACTCAGTTTGAAGCTTTGCTTGCATGTATTCTAAGTGCATCTGATATGTTTTTGAACAAACACAACAGAAAAGGTGTCTCTTGTCATGCATTAAAATAGCACAAGGCTTTTCTAAAGTTTTGACACTGCTTTAGGTTTTCTTAATGATTACGAACAGATTTTACTGGAATTAACATGTACTGGTGAACATTGCTTATTTTTAACACATGTAAATCTGATCCTTAAATCCTTAAATACAATATTGTCTAACCTATTGCCTTCATAAGTCATCCTACTAGCAGAGTCCACATCTGTGTGTTATCATTTCAGTACAGAAACAGCTCTTCGGTTATTTTCCCCCGTTGTTCCTCTGTTGTGTTTACATAGTCGTTTCCAGTCGTTCTCCCTCAGTGCCATAGTTCACAACTACAGCTCATGTAATTGATTAAACACACTTGTTTTTTTCCCCCACTAATCACACCTACATGTTCCTCCAGTTTTTACTACTTGCTGTATTCAATTCTCCATTTCATCACATTTCCTTCTGTGGTTTGGTGCCATCTGGCCGGCTGTTTGTGTTATTTTGGCACCTTGGTTTGCCAGCATGTACGTTTTTTTGGATTTTGTCTGAGCTACACTTTTCTCAGGATATTGCCTGCATCCTGCCTGTGTTTGGGTCCTCATTTAGCACAGGTTAGGCTATAAAACTATTCCAATCTTTGGACTTCTTACGGAACTGTAAGAAATAGTATCTCACAAACCAAACCACACAAACCTGTCAACATGGACTGAACTAACACAGAGCAAACATTAAAGATATCTGTTACACGGTGAAATACTTTGCAAAGCATTGCAGCAGCAGAATTAATCTAACAGTATAGTAATGGTGGCTCTTTGTAGAAGAATTCTTCCACATGCCCCAGGCTAAGATAATTTAAGACGCTTTGTGTTTAAATTAAACACTTAATGTTTCTTATAGCCGACAATCTGTCACACTGAATATCTCGGCTTGCAGTAGAAACTTTACATCTCTACAAGACGTGATGAATTTGGTCACAACTGGAGCACAGATATATTTTGGGCTGCAACATGTCCTCCTGAATATTAACAGATGTTGGCTTAATAGAATGTGGAATGTTTAATTCTTAAAAAAATTATTAGCAAGAGTTCAACCCATATTACACCTAGCCTTTAATAGTCACAATCTCTCCTTAATGCGTGGTATTTATATATACACATGATTTTGAGTACCAAATCCAAGGTGGGAGCATTGCACAAAATGTAAAGTTTTACATTGGTGTCAAAGAAACCAATTAGTAAAGTTGTAGCAGCAGCTGGCGAGGCATCGCTGGGCAAAGGAACCGTGGTATTAGCTCAGCATGTTTCACGTTAACACAGCTGTACCCCAGGTGGCAAATTGTTGCTTTTGGCAGCACAATCCCGGAAAAAATTACATAAACGCAGTAAGGAAGGGACTTTGAGTATTCAGTCAAAGCCCTTGTACAAGCGCGTTTGGCTCACTGTAGGAAATAAAAATGACTTCCCATGATGTAATTATTAAAACTTCTGTCAGCACTCGGAGAGACTAAGTTTGAATGAATAACTGCGCTTTAATAGTCACTTGGTAACACTCGCAACAGACTTCCCTTTTATTGCTCCCTGCGCTATGGCTTGGTTGCAGCAAGAAAACTTTACAAGGTGCTTAAAGGACCACTAGGAAATTACTACAATAGGAAACTGTGAGCTATGCCAAGACCAGCAACCTTATAATTGGACAAACAGGTTTCACAGCCTGCTCAGTGTGTGAAGCTACCTGCGAAGGGAATCAAATGCTGGAGAGAAGTGAGCCAAATGCTTGTGGTATTTGGCGCAAACGACACACAATTGCTCTGAAAGGTAATTATCTGAAATTGTAAAATACCTCCAACTAAATTCAATTATTCCTCCCTTCTAATTTCTATAATTGGGATCTGGATTCATAAAGAAGAGAGTTCCCCTTTTTAAAATATTCACTCCTCAATCTTAATCCACAGATCAAATGTTTATGTACAGAAAGGAACCAGGATCCCTGTTTCGGACTGTTGACTTATAAAATACAACAAAATAACATCTGGACAACAAGTACATCCTCCTGTCTGTTAGGGATTTTTAGGTTATTATCATTTCTTCATATGTCATAACCTTTTGGACCCTCTGTGTTTCGGGATCTGATTACTCCTGCTCCTCCTTTTGAGCTAGATGACCTGTGTGCAGACCAAGGTTGCTTTGTTTCTCTTTTTTCACAATCTCCCTAAATAAAAAGGCTTGCCCAAGCTGAGAGGATTCAGAAACACTTTGTGAAGAGGATCGGAGGATCCTCCTTGCAAATGCTTTCTCCTTTTGCAAAAGCACGGCCATAAAACTTATTACGTTTGTCTGTGGTTCTTTTATGAAGGTTCAAAAATACCCATCACTGTCATTCTTTGAAGTTGATCAAATTTCCGTTCAGCTAATCTTGACATAGAAAGCATAGAAAATCACTTTAACTCATCAGTTACTAAAGAAGAAATTAAACACTGGTTGTACAACATATCACACCACAATATAAATGTAGACACTCTGTAAACTGTCCATGTTCCCCCGTCTTCGTCATTCTGATGCCATCTGCAAATTGATTTCCAGGTAAACGCATCACGCCAGGAGGGCAAGCTCATGGAGGAGTGCGACGTCCTGATTGACATCATTCAGCAGAGGCGGCAGATCATTGGCAGTAAGATTAAAGAGGGGAAGGTGAGGTGAAAAAGTACAACGATGTGACCTCAAATACCACACAGTGGTTTGTTTTAATGTGTCCTCAAACTGTTTAAAATTTCAAAAGCAGAACAAAAAAAAAACATGAAAACCTTTAATTATTGAAAAGTTCTTGCTAACAAGTTGGATAAAAGTATTTAATTATGCAGAATTGGTGAGCACCACTAACAGAAACTGAAAACAGAATACAAAAGCACATGGAAAACCTGGAAGGTTTTGAAAGACCTGCAGATTATTGCCTTACAGTTTAACCAGACTGTGATTGGGTTTAAGACCCTGTAATGATGGCTAAGCATTCTACCGCACAATGTTATCCATTATCTGGTAGAGATAATAGTCGGAAATACTTTTGATAACTTTTGTTTCTCAAAGAAATTGCAAATGGCTTTTTGTTTTAACTCAGGTTACCTTTTGATAGCATTAGCATTTGTTGAATCACTTCAAATATTACAGTGTGAAAAAACCCCAAAAGAAATCATTAAGGGGGTAAACTCTTTCACAGTGCTGCATGTTTACATGATCCTTTAACTGCCAGCAGATGGCAAACTTCTCAGATGCCTGAGATTCAAACCCTTCTGAACAGATGGAAGGTGGCAGATTGGCCAAAGAGACATCCCACAGCATATGGGGAAGATGTTTGCTTGTACTCTCAACCCAAATAATAATTTAAGCTCCATGTAATGAGACTTGGAGTGCTGCAGGGTTTATTTGTTTTTTCCCAACCATCTAACTTCAGCCATCTCAACATTCAGCACTGAATGGGTAAGAATGTGCAGAGACACTTAGCATTTTTGTCATGAACTGGATCCAGAGGTCATGGCTGCGGTGTAATCTTTTCTGGGATACAGTTTCTGTTCTGTGTTTATTTTGGTACAAGCCAAACTGCTGATGAAATGCCATTTGACCTCAATCTAACCAGTGACCTAAATCTGCCTCTAAGAAGCAGAGGGAATGAAACTGGACAACAAACAAGGGAAGCTGAAATCTCAGATTTGCATGCCACAAAAATCTAACATTTCTACCTGTTCTGATATTGATATAAATGAGAAAATATCAAGAAACAGATAATTTCCTAGTCTTGACCTTTTGTGCAAATGTCATCATTTGTCTCCATATAAAGAGCTGCGGTCTAGCTATTTTCTATTCGTCTTAAAAGCTCGTCTTCTAAAAATTATCCATTTGAATGATTTCAGGCTCAAAGGCTTCGGAAGCTGGCCCAGCAGATTTCCAACTGCAAGCAGTGCATCGAGAGATCCTCGGCCCTCATCACACAGGCCGATCAGACACTGAAGGAAACGGATCACGCTCGCTTCCTGCAGACGGCCAAGAGCATCAATGAAAGGTCAGGCTGCCTGGCAGAGAATTCTACTCGAGCCTCGCCAGCTACAAAGTATTGAGTCCTAATCAAGCTTTTTTTGGACCGATTTCAACAAGTTGAGCTTGTTTGCTAAATTAATTCAGGAACTTTTGTGAATCTGATTTTCTATTCACAACACTTGGCCCATGCTTTACATTGTGACCAATGAGTGAATATTAGCACAGATGAAACTTAAGGTGTAAAATCCTTTTCCATTTCTATTCATAATAATCTAGGGTTTCCATGGCAACAGCATCAACCCAGGTGCTGATTCCAGAGATCCACCTGACGGACACGTTTGACACATTTGCTCTGGATTTCACCAGAGAGAAGAAGTTGCTGGAGAATCTGGATTACCTCACAGGTTAGACACATTTTACATTAAGACTGTATTCACAGCCTGAAGGAAAATCTGATTTTTTTGAATCTATTAACTCTTGTGAAACTTAACCTTTACGGAGAACTAATTAAGTTTCTTTCAAATTTAAGTTTAATTCTCCTTCATTTAATTTCTTTCAAGACTGCCTAAAGTATTGCATTAGTAGTTCGACTTCAGCCAATTAACTCCTAAATTAATGTCAAACATTACCTTCCCCATCTTTCATTTGCTTGGACCTATCAAAATGTCACTGTTAATTGATCGCCACACCAGGGAAAGAAGAAGAACGGAAAAAAAACAATGGATTTGAAGCCCGGTGAAAATGGTTGGCTCATATTTATTCTTTGTGACGCATGAGGGCTTTGCTGTAGGGTATTTCACTCAGTGAATCAGCCTGAATCACTCCGCTATGTGCAGCCACTCATGACAGAATGCTTGGGAGTGGGGAGCAAGTGACAGGCACAAAAAGAGATAAGAAGTGGCTTTACAATCATTTCAAGCTGGGTCTTTGTATCTTTGTTTTTCTACCTCACTCTGTTCTCCTCCTGCAAGGAGCTCAATGGATTTAACACAAAAGGAGCCATTTCCAACTAAATTCTCATAACATTTGTTTCCCCCACGAATCAATGCATCAGTGAAACAGAGCCAGCAGCTTCTGTGATTATACACTAAGTGACTAAGATTTTGTGTTTCTGATGAGGTTGTGCTATGTTCTGTTCCCGCTGTGTTAATGTGATTTGGAGATTTACTTCTGTTGCCATTATTATTGAACCTGTAACTCTTGCATCTCAGAATGAGTTTCAAAACTCCCCCCCCCCCCATAAAAGTCCTAAATTAGATTCTTGTGCACATAAGGAAGGTTTATTAGGCTGAATTTTATTGGAACTACTAAAACTGGTGAATCACCAGCTTGGGACTTCTCTAATGCAATCTCCTGCATGGGGGGGGGGCCAAAGATAATGTTTCTGCTTTTGGTTCTCTGCAGCTCCAAGCGCTCCGTGCATAAGGGAAGAATTGTGCACAGCTTCCTATGACACAATCAGTGTCCACTGGACGTCTGATGATGAATTCACAGTTGTGTCCTATGAGCTGCAGTACGCCATCTTCACTGGACAATCCAACATTGCCAGTAAGTGCATTAGGGACATTAGGTCCACCATATATGTTAAGTCTAACTGTAATATAACTGCAAGCTTTTTTACTATGAGATTCTAAGGTGCTATTTACATCACAATGCCAGGGCAGTAAATCTTCAATATTGTTTACAGTTTCTGACTTTGCAAACCGCAAATGTTTGACAATGGTCTCCATACAGAGACTTTTTTAGACATGCAATGTGAATCATGTCTGTGTAAATGTAGATGCAAAATATTTGGAAACAATTTCAGTCATGTCATCTTGCACTTGACTGAGCACATCTTTTACACGCACAAAAACAGCGGATATCCAACTCCTGCCTGTCCTGCTGCAACTCTTCAGATTATTTGACGACTTAAAGCAAAACCTGCTTTAACTTTATCCATCAGAAAATTTCAGACCTCTTCTGAAAGTACCTGGATTTCCTTAAATTCATAGTCACCATCTCAAATGTATAAATAAAGACTGTTTCCTTCAGAGAAACATTTTGCTTCCCAGATATGAAAAGTTGTTGGGTTTTTTTTTCCTGTGCAAGAATGGATGAAACCAAGAAGATGGAGACATTTTTGTGAAGGTGACAGCTAAGAGAAAAAAATAATCTAGTATCAGTCACTTCAGATATAGAACATCTTATGGAACAATTACCTTGTACTATATACTTACATACACATCAGTCAAACACACACAGGACCTTAGAAATCTTGAGGACGGCTGAGTGAGCAACAACTACATGGAGGGAAATGGGGTCAAGGGATCTGAAGACAAGCTCCCCTGCTGCCTTTCAATCAAACCGCCTCATCTCTTTCATCTGCTCCAGTTTTGAAGTGTTTTTAAGATTCAAAGACTTCTCAGGAAAAGTTTTCCATTCTTTGGTGGTTCATTTTCTTTTTTTTATATGCTTGACGTTTATCTAATAAAGCATTATTTTATAAGGTGGTCTCTTTTTTCATTACAACCCTCATTACTTTAAGGCTTAAAGAATATTGAGAGGCAAGATTTATGACACTAATGT
Organism: Phalloptychus januarius; assembly: GCA_902982915.1. Lineage (NCBI taxonomy): Eukaryota > Metazoa > Chordata > Actinopteri > Cyprinodontiformes > Poeciliidae > Phalloptychus > Phalloptychus januarius. Next base: position 4,875,076 of record CADWAE010000467.1, read on the forward strand.
GACACTCCATTTCCTTCTTGCTGTCGCGTCTTTTCGTTCAATAAGATATTATGTTTACTGCACTTGCTCTTATCCCTTTCGCTAATGACAGAGGTGTTGCTTTCAAAGTCTGGGTCAAGTGGCAGATAATTCTCCCTGGAGCCACCATGCAGGAATTTAAAGTCTTGTAAATATGAACTATCTGCTTATTTATTAGCATTTGAGAATTGGAAGACTGATGCATTTACTTTACATTTAAAGGTAGCTGCAATATGCAGTCTAACAAATCAGGTCTTTAAGCGGGTTATCGCCTCGATATGTATGCAAATGTTCCAAAATATAAATTATTTTGTATTACATTCTAGCTTATTCACCTTTGTTCAAGCTATTACCCTCCTAATCAAATAAGTTGATTTATTAGTCAACTAATAGATGAGATCATAGCCAATCTGTATGTATGGTTCAAAGCGTAGGAAAAAAATACAGTAATCACAAGGCCAGCATTAGCATGCTATTTTTAGTTTAATTTTTGATTCTATTTTATAAATCATATTGTAAATATGACAGGAAGATAGCTCATTATACGAACCATAAGGAGCGTGTTTTACTATTTTGACTAGCAAGGAAAAGAAAAAAAAAACATGTCAATCTCTCAGGAAAAGAAGAAAAATGACAGGAGGAGTATATGTACACTCACAAAAACACTTTGGCCTTGGAGGCACTGTGGAAAAGCAGAGGTACCATTAAATAAACCCACACTGAAAACACTTGCAGCAGAAAGTATTGTGCTGGTATGAAGCCAACGAGGTGTGAATTGTTTCCTCTTGTGCCTTTTCTTACCCTCTTACCTGCTCTCACAGCCAAGGGCTTGCACATCCTTTTCAATTTAGCACACTATGCTGTCACACAGCAGTACATTGATCTTCTGCTGGCTTTTTTTTTTTAAAGGAAATTGTTTTGTGGACTAAAAGTATGCCTTCTGTAGTAAGTTTTAGGAAAGTTTCTTGTTATTTTATAACTGCTTTCCCTCTTCCACCTAGGTCTATGTAACTCATTAGAAAGTTGGATGATTGTTCCAAACATCAAGCAAAACCACTACACAGTGCATGGTTTGCAGAGCGGCACCAAGTACATTTTTGTTGTCAAGGCCATTAATCAAGCAGGAAGCAGAAGCAGTGAGCCAGGGACTCTAAAAACCAACAGTAAGAAATCAGACAGTATCCTCTGTATGCAACAATGAAGTTCAACTCTTAAAATAGTGAAAATATCTTTCATAACCAGGCCAACCATTCAAACTGGATCCGAAATCTGCTCACAAGAAGCTCAAGGTTTCCCATGATAACCTCACAGTGGAGCGGGATGAAACCACGTCCAAGAAAGGCCACAGTCAGGATCGGTTCTCCAGCCAGAGCAGCTATGGCGTGGTGGGAAATGTCTACATCGACAGTGGGCGTCACTATTGGGAGGCTCTGATTGGAGGGAGTACATGGTAAGAAACATTTCTACAGCACCTAAGTAAATGTTCTTTTTTTTGAATCTTAACTTGTTTTTTTCTGCTAAACAGGTATGCTATAGGCATTGCCTACAAGTCGGCCCCCAAGCATGAGTGGATTGGCAAGAACTCTGCTTCTTGGGTGCTCTGCCGCTGCAACAACTCCTGGGTGGTTCGTCACAACAGCAAGGAGCTGGCCATCGAACCTTCACCCCAACTGCGGCGGGTGGGAGTCCTGCTGGATTATGATGCTGGATATGTGGCTTTCTACGACGCCGTCGGTTCCCAACACCTACACACCTTTCACATCTCCTTCGTCCAGCCTGTGTGTCCCGTGTTTAATGTATGGAATAAGTGTCTGACAATACTCACTGGTCTCCCTATTCCTGACCATCTAGAGGGACTAGAACCTGATAACTAAATGGTACAAAAACACAATGAAAACTAACAAAAGGTCACTACCTTCTAGCTGCACTGGGCAACACTTATTCAAACTATGCTTTCTGGATAGAGAGCCAAAGAGTGAGTCATTCTCTTCTGCTACAGTTAGCCACATTAAATTCTGGTCATGGATGATTATGCATCCAGAGGAAGAGACAAAACAGGAAAATATAAACAGTATATTTTCTGACCTCAACCATAAAACAAGCTAAAAAAAGAACAAGTAAGCAAGTCTGTGTTTGATCTATTTTTCGTGTAATTTGGTTCTCTTATCTAGATTGTCACAGAGTGTTTTGTTTCTGTGTATGCCACTAAAACTAGTCAGCATATGTTCATAGTTACCCAGTGCAGCAGCAGTGCCTTGAAAAAGTGCATGCACTCCTTATTTGCATAGTTATATTTGTAAAGGTCAACTTAAATGAAATACTGTTCACCATTTACTAGTTAGGTGACTTCTGAAAACAATTGGTTGTACTTGATTTTATTTAGTTGCATAAGTGGTAATGAGATAAATGAAACTGGATGCCACAGTTTTTAGATTCGCATTTTCTTAAATATTTATGAAATTCTGAATCGTCTTTATTGCACAGAACAGTCATGTGCTGTGTTGCATTGGTCCATCATTTAAAATTCAAAAATACACTAGAGATTGGGGTTGTAAACATGAAAAGGTTTGAGGGATGTGGAAACTTTAACAAGGCTCTGCATAGAAGTGTTAGTTTCAAGCTTTCTTAGAATATGTTTCAATATGCTATTAATTATGCTACTAACATGAGGACGCTTGTTTTCCTGAATTCTTACAGCTCTGCAAAAAGCAGAGGATGGTTTGCTATTCTTTGTGTTTTGACAGAGATATTTGAACTATTGCAAAGAGGAAAAAAGCCACAATTTAATTTCTAGTTTTTTGTTTATTATTTTTATAGCTCATCTAAATAAAAATAGCACTTTGAAATTTCCATAAAGTACGTAAAACATACGAATATATTTACTTTTTAATCCATCTTGGTTGCTGTGAAATCCAGAACATGTATATTTTGTACATTTGTTGTTCCCCACAAAGCCATTTTTATTTTTTTCTCTGTTCATTTTACAAGGAACCAAAGTAGCCATGGCTGTTCTAATGAATTTTATTCTATGATAAAGAATAAAGTATTTAAAAAAATAAAAAAATAAGAGATGAATGCAAAATATTGATTGCTGGATTCCCAATATAGACTTTTTTTGCACATTGTTTACACTTTATTCATGGTTTGTAGCCTAAAATGCTCTTCTTTTTGTGCAATTTATATGCATTCATACTGGTGAGATGCGTTCTGTCTGACCTAATGTGTTCATTTTGTTTTGTGATCCTGAGTTTATGTGATGTATAATAGGCAAGTTGTCAAACAGTGTATTCCGAGGATATTATTAAATACAAAGGTAAAGATGCAACATTGCAGTATCGATTTATGGAAACAAATTTGTGACTTTTTCCATGTGAATTTTCCCCTTAAAGAGTTCACTCTGCAATGCAAATGTAAAAGAAAATTCTGCATTTTTCAATTAGATCAGGTTTTATAGACAATACAATTCGCCATAAACCATCTGAAGAACAACAGAGGTTTTTGGGAAATCTCTTTGGTAATCATTGAGTAAATAGTGCTTCCCATTATCTAATCCAAGCATAATGCGTCGTTTAATGTGTCGTTTGAACTTTTTAAAAATGGTGATCTATGTTCAGTCTCTGTGAACACTTGTGAAAATCAGGTGCAACACTGTTTTCTGGGATAACAGACAATGGGAAATAAACTTTTTTTTTGTTTTTAATTCAGGTTTGTCCTTTCATATGTGGATCTGAGCATCTTTGGGACTGATAAATTATTAACAAAATCATTACAGGGGATCCTTCAAAATTTTCTCAAAATCTGAGAAAATTACAAACAAAATTTAAGCAATTTTAAATATTTTATTAAAAAATCTGCAGGGCAGCAGCAGGATTTGAAAACCCTTGATCTAGAACTAGATTAGAGGTTTGGCTCAGTCCGTCACGCAGTCACTACGAATTTTTTCAATCTGTCAAATTGACTGTAAAAATGTCGATAAAATTTCAAAATTAAATTTCACAATTTTTGATCCAAGTAAAACTGCGGCACAGATTAGCATCATGTCCTCATTTATACACCTAACATTTTGTCTGACTAATCTTGTCTGCACTTTGGTTGACATCAAAATACAGAGTTCAACCTAGTTTGGGAATTTCCTGCACAAGAGGAAGTCGTCAAGTTTATCGTGAACTTCCTGCACCTAATCAAGGTCTCTTCCTGGTTTTCAAGGAGTGATTGTTTTCAGACAGCAAGGCTTCACCCCTAAATAGATATGCTCTGGTGTTAACTACAGCTTTGTTTGTCATTCACACAGCTCAGTGTGTTCTCTCAGCAAAAATTGTCTGACTATATTTGGTTAACTTCAATTGGTGCTTCTTGGAACACTCATTAAACTATTACTTATAGACATAGGTTGGTTTGAGATTTTATAGTTAAGCAACTCGCAATTTAAGTGTTTTTTGCACAAAATATGATATGAAGAATGATGCTCATTTCATTCCAATGCTTGGATGTGTATGTTTTTGTGACTTGAAATATTTCCAAACATTCAAATATTTATTTTTTACATGCTCATGGAAAATTACTAGTCTTTCAGTCAACAAGCTGGCAGCAACGGGTGAGAGAGGGCCACATCCGAATTACTCAGATGCTGTTGCACACAGCCTGAGGAAACTCTGTTCACGCTGGCACTTTCTAAAAAGAAAGCAATTCTGATTTCTTTTCAAAAACAATACTACATCCTGAAACCAGCAACTAACTTAATCAGCAGAAGCAAGAAAACAGTAAAGAAACGTGACACCTGTAAATGCTCTTGGCATGTCAACTATGTCCTCAGAGCATCATCATCTCAAAATTAGCTCAGAACGCAGCTGTGTGTAATCAGAACTGTCAGATGTAAAAGCTCTGCTGAAATTCCTTGGAGACTTCTAGAGAATTTAGTTAGCAGGTGATTGGATGAAGTATTTCTTAAAGCCAGTGAGTGACAATTTCTTTGTATAGGCCCCCAAAGCAAAGCTTGGACCTTGCAAGATGGATTTCCCTGTGATACTGATCTTAAAGATTCAATGCATCTAGCTGCTTTGGAAGGTAACCTTGTGCCAGACAGGACACAGGATAATTATTCATTGCTGTTAATAAGTTTCACCTTTGACTTTTGATGCACATTATCATACTTAATCTCTAAATTCTAACTTTTTCTTCCAGCTCAACATTATTATTTTGCCTGCTGACCTGCCTGTGTCCTCCTACAATATCTCTGTGTGACATTTCGAAACAATCGATATACTAACATAATGCATCTTGGGATTTCGCTGCTCAGCTGCATCATCCTGCAAAGGTTGAAGACCTACCATTTTATTAACCGTTTTTTTATTTAGGAGGATTTGCTGAGCTCGTGTTGTTCCTCTGCACAACCTTGGCTCTTGTGTGCATCCACATGACAACTAGTGTAAGCGTCCAGCTACTCAAGCAGCCGGAGCTCCCTAAGGGCACTTTCAGTGCGGTTTAACAAGACACAGATAAAGTGACTCAGTTTCTCCTCATGGGAATTTAAACCGTTGACCGTCCTTCAAAAGGACCGCTTCACCCTCCTTTCGGCAAACACTGTCCCACTTTTGTGCAAAAATTAAACCAGAGCTGGTTTAGTGCATTGCTGTTTTGTACTTGTACAAACACAGCTGCAGTCATCCAGGCAGTCTGGAGCCTTTCAAGACTCTCAAGATTTTTTTTTTAATGGCAAGGCCACCACGGACAGAGACCCCAGAAGACAAAACATTGCCATATGTGTCACTAACTCTAGGTCTGTGCTTTATACTTTCTGCTACAAAATAATGTTTACTGTATGAACCTTTATCACAAACAGCAATATGCCTTAAAGGGATTTTATGTGATAGACCAAAGCAAAGTAAAACATAATTGTGAAGGGGAACTAAAGCGACATGAAAGAGTCGTAAGTAGAAAACAATTGTTTAAAGAAAGGTCTTAGAAGTGTTGTTCTGCAAATGTGGAAGAAGGTACCCTCGTGAGATGGAAGTACAATAAGGAAATTTTGGTCTAAATGCAAAAAGCTATGTGTGGGCCAAAAACCGATTGTCCACATCCCTGTGGTAGTTTGATAGGAGGAATTATTTTCTTCAGCAAGAGATAAGGAGCTAATCAGAGCTAATAGGAAGTCATGCTAAATACAGGACAACCCCAGAAGAAATTCTATTAAAAGCAGCAGATAAATTAAGACTGGGAGGAAGGTTAGCCCTTCAGCTGGAGAAAAATCATAACTGCTAGCCGCACTTTTCAGTTAATCATTTGATGAAGCGTTGAAAAGCTTGCACAGCTATTGCCAGTTACATTTTCCCAATTTTGTGCTCACATAAAATCTCAATAATACATTGAAGTTTATGGCTGCAATGCAACATGCTTAAAAGCTTAATGGTTGTGACTTTTTCAAGGTCCTGCAGATTGCATTTCAAGCGAATGAAAACGATGATTTAAAATAAGTGAAAAAATTCAGTGTTTGAAAAGAAATTACAAAAAAATATAGCAAAAATTAGCATGCAAACTGTTTATCAAATGTTCTTCTAAAGATCTATCTAAGTGTAATATATCAGGCTTCTACACAACCTAATTAAGGGATAGTGAAGTATAATTTTTAATTACAAAACTGGGTTATTAAAGCTATTAAAACTTCCTTCTCATCCTCATTTCCTGCTGGGCAGTTTTTAAGAAAAAAGAAGTCCATCCTGTGAGTGTCCAGCAGATGTCACTATTAGGATTCAGGAAAATATGGACATGTTACTGAATAATTCACAATAATTCTCATCTGGCTCTTTTCACCATGGCCTGAATATGATGGGAGGTAGGTATTAGAAATTAATACACACCATTGTATGTGATGTGCTGGAATATGGATCTATGAATGAGTGTGATGCAGAGAACTGTAATGCATCAATTGATATTCCATAAGAACTTGCATTTAAATATTTCCCCAGCAGACGGATGCCTCCTAACAACTAAAATAGATCATTTAAATTTTATTTGACTTCTATATTTTTTGATATGCTCTGATTTGATTTTCATTGTTTGAAAATTAGATAAATCTTTGGATACATTTCTTCTCCATCACTCCTTTCAAATTTCTTTCTTTTGATTATCATAAAAAAATCCTCTTGGCATATTCCAAGACACAAGGTAAGAAGATAAGCCACACTCCATGTATCTGGCAGGTTTTGAGAACGCAATCCATATGCAATTAGGAATTTGTGCATCAATTTATTTATTCCTAAAGGGATCCCAGTTGCTTGGCTCAATCAGTTTACATTTATCATTTTAGATCTAGCTGGAGGCTTTGACCATATCGAGCAAAGGAAAGTTTAAAGTCCAACTGAGGGATTATTTCCAAGTTTTTGGAAAGTTTCCGAAAAGGAGAAGGGGAAAAACAAGTCATATTGAAATAATGTGTTATCTTCAAAGGCCGAGGTGTCTATTGGTCAAACCAGTGCTACTTCTGAACAATTTTTGTTTGATTTCAGGTACATTTTCCTGCCACCTTCTATTGCCCTGGAGTCCAGTTCTGATGAGCGCAATGTCAGAGCATTCATCTGTGGACAATAGGTTGGCATGAACACCATGACTGGCCAGCAGCCCCAAATACAACCCTCTGTGATCCACTGTGTGTTATGACTCATTTCTCTTGGGACCAGCATCAGTGAACCTTGGTGGCCCGTGACCCTGTTGCAGATGTATCTCTGTTCCTTACTTGAACTGCTTTTGATGGATACTGACAATTGCTGACTGGGGACACTCAAAAGTAGCAACGGTTCTGGAGATATTCTGACCCAGAAGTCTAGTGATCACTATTTGTCAGACTCTATGAAATCCATTAACTAGCCAATTTTTCCTGCTTCTAACTTGGGAACAAAATATTCAGTGGCTTCACAACACATCCCGCTGACAAAAGAGCCTTGCAGGGTTATTCACTTCAACTGTGGTTAAAATGTAATGTCTGATCTGTATATTTTACTGCTAGTTCAAAGTGCTGATATGCAAGATTATGTCAGGATGTACATATAAAAGAATGACGACTTTACTCCGGCAAACATATATTAAAACTCACCTACAAGCTTTGGTCTCATTTAAGAAAAAATAAAATAAATGTCCCACTGAAAGGAAAGCAGACAGGAGGGTGTTAATGAAGATGATGCCCAGTTCAGCAGAGTCCACTTGCCAGCTGCTACTTTTCAAATGAAATTCAAATCTTTCTTGCCAAATCTTGTGTTGACTCGTGCTTTTTTTTGGTGAAATAGTTTCCATCACTTCTGTACTAATGTGTTTAATGAAAAACCTGCTGTGTGCTTCAATCTTGAATTCTTATCTTTGTCTGCCAAGGTGCCACTTGCCTTAGGGACGCACAAATTGAATCCATTGACACTGTAAAGCCAGGGGCAAAATTCAAGTTAAAAAGACCATTTTGCAACATTTTAATTATGCAACTTGAGAGTTAATTTTTTGACTAATAAAAGTCATTCAAACTATTTAAGACTAAAACAAATTTGCATTTGATTTGTTTCCATTTTTATTCTATTTTCATCTTTTCTATCCTGTGGCCACAAGCAATCTCTCTTCTGAATTTCTCCTTTCTTGATCTTTAATTTTTAAACTTTCCTCTCCTCCCAATCACTCACTCCATCCCTCTTCAATAGCCTTGCAGTTTCATCCAGACAGTCAAGAAACCAATTAGTCTGCAGTTCTCAATCATAACATCAGCCAGGATGCAGCAAAGTTGGACAGACAGGCCTTTAGCGCCTTGCTAATTAAGAGACAATAATTCATTGCACTGCAAATGGGGAAGGGCTTTTGTGCTCTCAGCTAATTGGAAGAGACCGAATAAGGGGAGAGAAGAGAGCAAGAGCAACCAAGCAACAAGAAAAGATAAAGGTATGAAATAAAGGTATACTGGCTGGGTGCTAGAGCCTTGACTGAGAAAATTTGTCAAGTGAGTTGTTTCACAAAGCAGTTTGACTGAAAGCAGTCTGAGGACAAGGATGTGGTTTTTTTGTCCTTTATCCTGGACAAGATTGGTAACACTTGACCATGTTTTGATCAAAATTTTTGTCTGAAATTTTGCAATGCAAAATCTATTTATCTTTAAAAAAAATGTGAAGCAAAAAACAGGAGCAAAAACCAACTTGTGGGACAAACAGATTGTACAGAGATCCAACCTCTGGAACACAGCCTCCAGCGTATCTGGTGGTGGGTCTCCAAAGTGTTGGCAGTCACTTGTAAGAGCTACCCCACCCTAAGTGCTAAGGTGTTGCAACTCTTTCCAGTTGCTTCTCTTCTTCATGACTACTTCCATGATATGAACATCCACAGAAATATATAATTCCTCCAGATTTCTTTATTAAGTTTTGGTAAAAGCACCAAGTTACTCTTGCTGACAAGAGTGAGAAGGTCACAAGTTTACTTTTGCTTCCTCTCATCTGGATTCTGGTTTGCATTGAAGGCTCCCATTGGCTCTCAGTTGAAGCAAGACCATCCCATCTACCTGGGCCAATTATTTATCTAAGAAACTGTGAACTTTTTTAAAGGCGTGTTTCTTATTGAAATTAACATTTATTCTACCACATTGCTATTCCTCTATCATTGCCGGTTGTTTTTCTAAAGGTGCTGAGAATACCCCCTTAAGACTGAGAATAATTTCCATGGGAGAGATTCCAAGAAAAAAAGTCGACTGCCAAAATGTAAGAAGAGAGAAAAGGCGAGTGGTTTTGTGCAAGCAAGACAAACAGCAAAGAGACAATGTGTGATATTCAATGTGTTTGTTTTTGAAGGAGAGAGTTGGGAAGGGAGAAAAGGTGAGAGAAACAGGCCCATTTGTATATGAATGTGTGCAAGGTTGTGGGTGTGTGCATGCTTATGCCATTGTTTGCTCTTGCCTGAGTGCGTTCGTGGACAGGGGGAGCGGATATGACAGGCCTGTCTGTTGTCTCCACAGAATAATTGCTTATGGATTACCTGAGGCGAGTCCCACTGCAGACACTTAGAAATGACACACCCAGGTGACTCCTTGAATCGTGTTAATATCCGGTCTGAGCGAGAGTTTGATTTAGTTTTTTCTCTTTCTTTTTTTTTTTTTTTGCCCCATGTGTGTCTGCATCCTCCCGCGCATGCTGGTTATCTTTGTGTGAGGGCGTTCGCAGATCCACGGGGATATGTTGTCTCTCTCATCTTCCTGACTCACACAGAAGTAATTCCACTATGTCAGAGCTGTTTATTATACAAACACGTAGACTGTGTGTATACACATCACCAGCAAACACATATGCCCTTCAGATCCATCATCTGTGCCTCGGCTCTGTTCCATTTGGTAACAGCTGACGGGCTTAAAACAGGAACAATTTGGGGAAAATTTCAGAGACACTTAGATCCCAGGTACACTGCTCAAGATATGTTTCTAAAATATTTCCCTCCTCTGTTTCTGAAAATAATATATATATACAATTCCAATAAATCATGCACAACCTACAGCATCAGTGGCTACAAATAGTTAGCAAAAACTGCATTACAAGCAAAATGGTGACAATTCTGAGCAAAGCTAAAGCTAAAGCTACCAAAACAAATTATTTTGAAAGGTTAGAAGTAGTGACTGTCTTCTCTGCAATTGAGGACTCTTTAAGCATCTTCAATTCAAAAACAAGATTTAGTTTTTCATCAAAGAGCTTAGGGGTCAAACTGAAGATCAAAATTTATGGACATCCAGAGATAAAATTGAGACAAAAAAGTAAAAATACTATTCAAAGATCTATAGTAGAAAACAGTGGTTTTCTGCAACAGCCCAAGCCAAGAAAAATGGATCAAATACATGACCTACAAAAATATAAATATGCAACTAAAATTTAAATTGTCACATAAAACCCAAAGCACTTAGGAAGTAATCATTATTCAAGAGAGAAAGCCGTTTAAAAATGTATTCCTAAAGCTGACTCAAATAGAAAGAAAATGGTAGAAAAAAAAACATCCTTCATCTGCTTTGTAATTTAGTCTTTTTTCAACATCAAATATGTCTATTTACCACTGCATTTCATTTTCTACCACAGAGAAAATGAAAGATAAAGCTAGAAGTCTCTCATTTGATTGATCTTTTTCGACCTGAGGAGGTCTATGGGATTTGATAGAGTCTCAGTCTTCCTAGGTTAGTAATGAGAGGTACAAGTGCCATTCAACTACTCCCTTCATAGGCTCAGAATGTATTGAACCAGGGTTGAGATACTGTTAACCAATGCATTTTTATTTTTAAGCCAAGTGACTTAAGTTATGAGAAGATATTGATATGTTAGCCCAAATCTATCTTCTTGGAATATTATAGTAAAGCAGATCAAAAACAATTTGATTTTCACTCCTCATTGTTTATTCAGATGAGTATTGAAAGTATATTGACCACTACTCTTTATGTTTTTGCAAATACAGCCATCGGCACATCATATGCCAAATTAAAAGTGAAGCAATTTATAGGTATGTGACATTCTATTTTTTCTTAATAAGCAGAATTGGTTTTTTTTATTAACTCTTAGAACTTTTCTGTGATTGCCATTTCTCCTCTAACTTTTCTACTGTACAGTTACATATGCTTATGTATTTATTCTTATATTAAAAGTAACTCTATCCCATGACCAACATCAAACTAAAAATTGTCAGTCCATTAAAATCCATGGTCAGATACTGTACAGTATATCAACTCAATATTTAATTATAGCTTCTTCAGCATGAGGTACTGCCTCAAACCGTATGCCGTGCAGTGAATCAGTTTGCGGCTCTGCTGATGTGTTCAGGAATCCCAGGTTTCTTTAACGCCAGTCTGTTCTGGCATCTCTGATTTTCATTTAATCAATTCCACGGAGAGATCTAAAACTCCAGTTGGAGTCCAGATGCCCTGCAAATTTAGATGCATTCCTGATCTAACACACCTAAATCAAATGGCTTCATTGTTTCTTCAGCATGCAATTATGTTCTACTACAAGCCCCACTATTGATATATTTGACTTGGGTGTGCTGAATCAGACCCACATCTAAAAGTTACAGAAATCCAGCCCTACTGGAGTGGAGTGTTTGATCTCTGCCATAGATTATTTGTAGGGTTTGGGTCAGGAGGAGGACCACAGTCAAATTTAGCAATACCAAGGTCATAAACCTGGACTTGGTACATTTGACAGTGTGGCCAGTAGCCAATTCCTGTTGGAAATTTTAATAAAAGTCCCCACAAAGCTTGTCAGCATGTAGCACTCTAAAAGTTTCTGTTATCTCACTGCATTCACATCATACTTGACACACACTGTGGACAAACTCTGGCCCTTGGAGCTGTGACTTCACCTATAGTCCACACCTCTGAAACCCTACATTGGGGTAAACCAATTTCTGACATACCCTTAAGTGTACTAAATGTAAATTATTTTATAGTTCATTGAAATATCACTTGAGAGAAGGCATCCACTGAATGTAAACATAATGGAGGATTACACTGTAGGTCAGGATTCTGCATGCAGTTCCTGTATTCTACCAGTAGAGAGCGATGTAGACACTGGAATATAACTCCGGTAAATTCCCTCCTCTCTTGAAAACTTTAATGGAGCTGAAGCTGTATGCGTGTGCTCACATGTGTGCAGGCACAGCAATGTGTACGGGTATCTGTTGCAGTACCGAGCTGCAGCCCCCTCCAGCATGCTGAGAGCTGGAAAGCCTCAGCCTGACATTCACAAACAATGGTCACATAACACAATACGAACAAGATGCCTGGGATTCATTTCCCCATGTGCAACAGTTTTGTTTCCCCCTTTGCTCCTCCCCACCCACTTCTTCCCATCTCCAACATAAGACATTGCCCAAGGTGTGGATTTATGCAAACGCGCGGATCCTTTTACCAGCCAGCCTTTTAACCAGATCATTCCGCATTAAAAGCACTTTTATATCCCAGTCCCAAATCAGATGTGTTGACGTAACAGAGAGCAGCTAGGGTTTTTTGGAACGCTCCGGTGATAACCTGGGGTAGATTTGAGGCTCAGTGCATTTTGGGCTGCAGCATCAACATCCTAAGGGTACTGTTTAAGTCAAACATCCATTTGGCTTAGTAATTTTATGGGTCAACTGTGCACCAGGGGCAGAGAATAAATACTCCGATAACACCCTGAATAGTAATGCATGCACAAAAAGTAAATCTATGTCCTCATGTGTTTCTCTGCCTATTAATGACATGTCCAAAAATTTTCTGAAATTCTGACAAGAAGAATTAGAGGAAGAGCTTCAGCAGGGTGAGTCACAGTGCATCGCGAGTTAAAAAGAGCATGGTGATTGGTTATTTGTAGTGATAGTATAATTCTGAGGAGGAATCGCGGCTCAAAGAGAGATGGACATAGGTGGACTCGAGGTCTTCCATTTCTCATTTCCTCGAAGCCGTGAGGAAATCACCGCTGACAGCTCAGTAGTTGACTGGTAGGTTTGAATAATTGCCAGAAGCTGTGATTAGATTTGCTGGGTCACTGAATGCACACACACACATACACACCCCGATTGGGCCTTTTAATGTAGAATTATTGCCAACCCCAATGTTGTTACAATGTTACAACCACAAACTTGTAACGGTGTAAAGTCTTTTGCTTCCTCCGCATGTCCTTCTGTCCATGCTGAAAAAAAAACATGCCCACATCATGATGTTACCACCACCTTGTTCCACTATGGTATGGATGTGTCTACACATTTTAACAGGACAATGCATTTATTGGGCAATGGTTATTTGCAGTGATATATTGGCAACAAATTGGCAAAAATGACTATAAATAGTATGTCATTCATTATCACAATAAATGTAAGATTTTTTTGTAATATTAATTTTAACCAGTTTTTAACAATGACTCAGATGGGATCTGAAGGTAAATAGTTATACAAAATTTTATTTATGGATTTCAGATTGAAGGTGAAAATCTTATACACAAAAGACATTCAAGTAATATGACAAAAATGTGAGAAACATCCAGGGTTATCATCACTTTTTCTAGGGCAATAAGTCACAGCTGCCTACCAATCCGCCCACTGGGAGTGAATTGAATCTCTTGTGTAAATATTCCTTTCATTAGAATAACTCCTACATCGCACTCACACATCTTTAAATAGTCATAGTTAACAGCCGCAGAATAATTCTCACCCAGTGGTCATTACATTTTTTTTTCCAACTCATGCCCTCTGGTTTTCATTTCATCGCATTTTTCCTTAATAAAATGGTGCAGATGCACATTGTCTAAACAGATCTCCAGCAGCAAAGTGTTATTCTCTCTGTCCTTGACTTTGTTACTTTTACAAGTCAGAGGATCTATTAAACACTCCCCCACCACACATACACACACATGCACTCTTTCTATCTCCACAAGGACTTTTCATTGACTTTCATTCATTTTTCATTCATTTCTGCAACCAAATCCACCTTCCACTAATTGTACATGTAGCACTTTTATTTTTTTTGTTATTTCAAATAAACAAATGTTCATTCCAGTTTCCTATAACCCTAACTTTGACTATAAATCTCATCCATCATATGCTCAGGTTTATTATCAAAAACAGAATAAAAGGGTTAATTGGTAGAGTAGAGTACATGGCTAATCCTAACCAAAAAAAGCACTTTTTTTATGGAACCCAGGCGTTGAGATCCATAGGGAGCAGTGGGACCTCTCTATAGAGTACTTGATGGAAAAAGATGCCCTGCTAGGTGAGAAAGGCAGGAGGGAGATGTTATCTGAGGTCAAGCGATTCAGTAAATTAACAGGTTCTTTGGTGATCTGATGTAAAAGAATGAATTATCAAGTGAAGCTTGTGAAATGTTGGCAACAACAGTGATGCCTGTTGACGGTACAAAAGAATACAATTAACCGCAGGTGATCCCGACTGCTACAGTTTAAGCATCGAAGCAAATAGCTGCCTCCATCAGCAGGATTCCAGCCATTTAAAGAGTTACGAAAGAGCAGATTCATCAGGTGTGGTTGTAGTTGCAGAGAGGAGGTGCACTTAATGCATGTAATGTATACCCCATCATGGACTTCTGCTTGCAGTTCTATTACACTCTTATTATTTTTGCGCCAATGGCCTTGGCGTCTACGTCAGAGCGCAAACTGTCTCCTCTCATCCTTGGAGATGTTACTATGGGGACAAAGGCAGTGGAAGGAATGCAGACAGAGGGTGTATTGCTGCGCAAATGAGTCAGTGTGTGTGTGTTGAAGCAGATGTGATGGCCTTATATGCAATGCTGTGTAATGTAATGAAATCATCGCCTGGATGGATTGTAGCTCATGGCGTATAGCTTGCAGCGCCGTGAAAGTACATTTTCAAATGATTTGAGAATTTCTGGAGCATTTGAGGCTGAGCAATGCAGGAAAGGGTGATCTGTGCAATGATTGTAGTGCCATTACTGCAGGGAACAAAGCCAAATCACAACTCAGAGGAGTAGCCTTGAATTTGATGCTTGATAGCTTAATGTCACCTGCTTCACATCCAATAGGCCAAATAAGTTTACATTAAAAATGATTCAGTGGCTTGAAAAAGTGTAACATTTACAGATACCAGTAGTTTACATGGATTTAATGTGAAACACCAATAGAAAACAGTGTTTCCTTTTAGTGCACAAAAAAGAAATCTTTAAAGTTTGACATGCTTTTGTGCTTTGCCCTCCTTCAGTTATTTTGGGCTGGTTTTTAAAAGCTTTTACACATAGAGAGTTAGTCTATGTGTAAAAAGACTACACTTTATACCTTTTCCGCCTGGTCTTTGAAAAATACCTTAAGCTTAGTCAGACTGCTTTGAGAGCATCTATAGACAGCACTTTTATTGTATTCTTGTAGATTCACATTTGAATTTGTACTTATCCAAGACTGCTGCAGTCACTATTTGTTTTCCAGTTAATTCTGACCAGTGGCATCCACGCTGACCAGAGGTTTTTGCCAAATAATGGCGGCTAAAATCATGCAAGTGAGCACAGAGCATCATCTCAATGGATTTCACTATGTGCGAGTTCTGTCTCCTGCAGCCTGCCAGAGTTCTGGGTGAGGCTCTTCAAAGAACTGCGAGAACGAGGTAGGCTGAGACTGAAACAGGGGAGAATTGGCTTCTCTGTACTAAACAGCCCAGCGGATGAAAAGGCACAGCTTGTGAGCACCACACAGCCAAAAATGATCATTATAATAGGAAAATGTTCTTTAAAAAGCAAGTGTGTTTAAAAAAAATATGGATGGCTTGCAGCTAGTAAAACCTACCAGAGTTTGGTACGCCTAAAATATTCGCAAAGCATGCTGAGCTGACAATATGACAGTTTAGGGAAAAAATTGAGGAAAAAAAAGAAAAAGATTTAGTGCTGCAAAACATGGCCTTATTCTGGGTTTATTCATCGTCTTCCCTCCTGTGTGGAAGCCTTTGAAAACAGGGATCTAGCCACTGGTCTTAGCTTTCCTTGAAGCTGAGAAAGCAAAGTTTGGAAATCCACATCTTGTTGAAAGAAATACTTTATCCTGCCATCTCCAACTCCACATGATGTTTTTGGTTTTCTGGCAAAAGGCCAAACAAGATGAAAAAGATCAGTTGCACCAGGCAGAAGAAGATTACGTTAGGGACTGGAGGTGCAGCTGCACACAAAGTAGTCAGAGAGACAGTTTGTCTTCTGTCAAAGGTGGAGTTTTAATTTTTAAATTGTTTCTCCCCTCCATCACTTTTGTGATATACAGCATCAAACAAGCTTTTCAACAAGAACACTGCTTTGGTCTGTAGTTGGACTCAGAGCAGTTACACAAAAGCTTAGTGAAAACAAAGATTTTTGTGTACATGCCAACATTTCTTAGCTAGAAAATGTGAAATACCAAGAAGCAAACTTTTAGTTTTTGAGAACAAAAAGGTAAACGATATAAAAGATGAACTGCAATTGCTTTGGATGAACCTTTAGCTTAGCACTAGATACGTTTGTTTTTTTGTTGGAATGGAAACCATGCATTGTATCCAGAAATGTATTTTCAAAAACAGAATAAAAAACGTCAATGGCTAGAGTAGCCTTGCTAGTAGTTTTTATTTACTTTACTTCAGAAACCCAACTGGCTATGAGGTTTAAATCTGCAACATTTGACCTCTAAATTTAAGTTATTACCAATGATAGCCACCCAAAAATGCAACACTACTTATCTCTTTTTCCGGTACATACTTATTTTTCTCAAATTGTATCTTTAAAATCCAGAGTGGGAAAATGCAACACAAAAAATATGCAGACGTGTTTTATTTCTATTCTACAGTAAGTTTCTTTCAGAAAAACAAACTATGGCTTTCATTTCATCCTCACAACAGCTGGTTAATTGAAACCTCCCTATTTGCATAACCTGCTCATCAACTATCATAATTTAATGATTTATATTAATATCATTGACTCTATTGTGTATCATTACAGCCAAACAAGCACCTCTTCATACCCCTTGAAGCTGTTGTGGCCCTTTAAAATGAATGCAAGGCGTAAAGATTCAAACTGAATGCTGAGTTTTTCTTCTGCTCCAAAACAGAGCAGGTGGATAATTACCAGTGTCCCACAAAAAGATGGGTCTCTAATGATCAAATCTTTGTGCGGGCCATTATGCTGCGCTTCTATTGAAACACCATCAAATATCCTGTCACAGCCACCTGATATGATGATTTCAATTACTGGTTAGATCTGGTGAACATTGTAATAACACTGCTTCTGAATGTGTGTGTGTGTGTGTGTGTGGGCAGATGATGGATGCAAATTCAACAGTTACTGTCAATCAACTGCAAGTACATCTCAAAAAATTTTAATGCTGTGAAAAAATTGCGCCGAATCTAGACTGGCACCCTTTTGCAAAGAAGATAAACCACAAAAGGTCATTGCTAAAGAAGCCAGAAAGTTGCAACCAGGCATATTCATAAAATGTTGAGTGGGAGGAATAAGTGTGATAGAAAAAGGTGTAGCTACATAAGAGGTGGACTGAGGCTGGGGTCAGAACATCCACGACATACTAAACCTTCACATGGACTCCAAATTATACATTCGTTATGTCAAGCCACTTCTGAATCAGAGTCGATGTTAGAAACGTTTTTAGCTGGACTGAGGAGAAAAAGAATTGGTCCAATGTCCTGTTTTAAGATTAAAGTCATGACAGTCTCATGCACACCCCATCAAAGTATTACCAAAATACCTTTGCTGTTTATATTTCACACACAGGAAACATACCTTTCAACACTCAATTCAAAGTACAAGGCAACATCTAGAAGAAAACAGACTGAAGTAGAACTTATGCTCGGGGCTATGATGCGATATGTATAGCTGAAGTTCATAGTTCAGGTCCTGCAGGAATCATGAATGTCAGTAAAACAAGAAAAGGAGTTATATTATTTTAATAATATCACCGAGGAGGCCATGGCACAGCAGGAAGAGGAGTAGTCCTCCAAAAGCAAGGTCAGCAGTTTAATCCCCAAACTCTCCAAGTGGAGTTGTCCTTGAGCAAGGTGCTGATCTCTTCCATACACAGGGTGGGACTGCACAGCAACGTGTTATATATGTATAGAATACAAAATGCATTGTATGTGTGAGAGTGAGAGAAACAAATTGTGAACACTTCGAAATTTTAAAATTACCTATATGCACAATTTTTTTATTTTGATGAGTTCCGTTCAAAACAAAACTTGACCAAAAACGTGAATCTTGAAGTGATGTGAAAACAAAAATGGTTTACCAAAATCAATGCGATAGATGACTTGGCACACAAGAAAATACATTTGTCAACAACCTTCTGAAATTAAAAGATCAGAATGTATTCCAGTCCAACCATAATTTCCGAGCCCAGACTCAAACATTTGGCAATTTGCAGCAGGACAATTATCTGAACCATGCCAGCCATTCAGTCTCCGAGAAATTAATTGGAACAAAGGTTTTCAGCGTGGCCTTGTCAAAATCTGAAATTAAATCAAATTGTAATGATGTGGCATTAAATTCATCCTCGAGCACTCTCCATTGCAGCTCCATTAAAACAGCTCCCACGAAAATGCATTTTGTATCTTTCCTGTTTATTTCATCACAGCACTGGCATTCAAGTACATTTTAACAAGATCTTATCCATTTGAGACTTTAAGATAATTTAGTCAATCTTCTCAGATGCTCCTATATCCTCCTCCTGCCTTGTTCTTCTGACCCTCCCTTAGCACCCACACGCTCTTGTTTTCACCCCAGCTTGCCTCTGAGGGATCAATTGTACAACAAACTCAATGAATTCTTTGCCAGAGCCTGCATTTCCTCAGACAACATGGTTGCTCTTGAGCTTTAGCTGAGAAAAACGAGTTGGGGGTGGCAGAGAGCGAGGACCTTGGAGGCTGCGCATCTTTAGCAGTGGGCTTTGACGAGGCTTGGCAAACATAGGTGCTGCATCGTGGAGTTTAAATGAAAGACGCCAGACGGAAATGAAAGGGGGCCGGAGATAAGATCAGGAAATACAATAAGGAGCTGTCTTGTAAATACGCCATGATGCCGGCAACAGATAATAAAAAGAACAAGCTGATGAAGCAGTACTTTTATTTTGTTTGACAGAGGGGTGTGTCTGGGTTATTATCTGTAAAGATGGGTTTAGGGTGTCTTGCCATTATGCTGATGCCAACATTACTCGTTAGTTTGCAACAATTCCTCCCATCCCTTTATCTTTCAAAACTTTTCTAAAGTAAAACTAGACAGAGAATATCTTAAAATGCAACCAGAGAGAGAGAGTGTTTATATTTTCTAGCACTGGAACTGAGAATTAAAAGTTCCCACCGAGACAAACTCAAAAATAAAAACACCTAATAAGATTCATGAGAAGAATATGTGAGTAAATATTGAGCATTAACATTGATTTTATTCATGCATTCTGTAAAAGGCTATCATAACAGTTAATTAGCTGTAGCTGGCCTTATGCATTATGTATGTCCTCCATTATAGAACAAAAGAAAAGATGGCATCCCAAAGACACGCCTTCAAAATCTCAACAGTGGTATGAATAAACATTCTTTTGAAATTATGATATGTGGATTTCTGTTCCCAGGGAGATTTCCAAACAGTAGGGCCGCGCAATCGAATGAAGTAGATCACGTAGCGAACACCAAAGGATGTTCCGGCACTCTAATGAGTGAAGGGGTTTACTAGAACCCTTTCTAATGAAGAGAACAGCCTATAGATCAAGAACGTTGCTTTACATTGTTCTAATTGCATATGTTAAAATGCATTTGATTTTTGTTGAACCAGTTTCTATTTGAGCTCCACCAACAAACAGAGTTGCAGTCTAATAATCACTAACAACTGAGCTAAATGTAGAAATTCAGAAAAAAACATCTACAGTGGTAGTGTGAAGGTCTGGGTTCCTTTGGCGCTTTAAGATCTGAACAAATTACAATAACTGATTGAATCATCAGTTCTGCTCTTTGCTAGAAGTTGATGCAAAATCATTAATTCCAGGTGAGCTGGGTCTAGCGAGTTTCGTGTTTGCAGAAACGAGCATGTGAAGACCTTTAGGTGATCAGACTTTTCAGGACTTTATGCCCCATATCAAGCTACTGCAAAATCTGCATCAAAGTTGGACGACTGCACCATATGCCCTCCTGTAATCAAGCTGCGGGAAGTTTTATTTCTTGAGTCAGACAGGTTTATACTCGACTCCTGATGCCACTAGTCGTGCCCACCCGTAGTTTCTCTATACTCTATCGGTTCTGTGAAGGTTTTTGCTTTTTCTGCAGTAAATAAAGGCCATTTTATTTAAAAAAGAAAGTAATTTATTGTTTAATTTACAGATTCAAGTTCAATTGGGTTCTTCATATACCCCTCCTCCTCCTGCTACTGAAAATCACTTTAATTTGTGGTTATCAAATGAAATAAATCCTTTAAGTATTTACAAATTAAACCAATATTATTTCAGACAAGTTATTTGTGAATCCAGAACTTTCTGAAACAAAAACCCAATTAAAACTTAAGCATTGCTGAAAAGGCCTGCAGCACATCTGTGTTCTAAAGGATGGAAAAAAGTAAAAAAGAATAAATATTTAATTTATAATGAAAAAGCGAACCTTGCATTAATTTCTACAGTTCTAGTTAGTGAACAGCTTTACCAAATTAGTTCTACATCAAAGCTGCTGTTCATGGGGAAGACAGTGAGGTTAAGGTTACATCATGCAAGCTTACAGGGAATTGTGCAACTTAGTGTATTGAATTTTAAGTCATTCATTTTTATAAGCTCAGCACACTGTGTTCTCTAAATCCAAATACACCATTCCTTTCTTTTGCCCTTATAGAAAATGCTTAGATGTTCATACAGCATATTCATCTTACATGAACCAATAAAGCAAGGACAAACATGATTTTTTCTAGGATATAGATTAAGTTCAACTTTTATAAGGTAGATGATCTAAAGGAAATTTTCTGGTAGCGCACCGGCAGAATATTCAGAGATGTGACGGAACGAGTGAAATTGATTTTTTAGGTCATAAAAAGCAGGCATGAAAGTGTTTGTGTGCAGAAAGTGGATCAACAGGAAAACCACAGAGCAGTGACAAATGAAGGAGCCCACACTGAGCTGGACAGCTGGGCGTGATACATGGACCTCATTGTACAGTACAGGCAACAACATTCATATATTTAATGGGCTGTTTAATTAGCTTTTAATCATATCCCCCCCCATTTCATCACAGGACCCACATCCAGGTAAGCTCCAGGAAAATACCTCTGTGTGTGTTCAGTCATATTAGCATTTCTTATGTCAACTGCAAGGAAGGTTGCATTTGCATTTCAAAAGTATTCACATCCAGTCAAATGTTTCCATATTTTGCCTAAATTAGCAACACAATTGCATTTTCTTTTGATTTCAATAGACCAAGAATGTAGTGCATTTGAAAGTGAAAGAAAAGGAAGAGAATGTTTTAGATTTTGACACATATAACTCTTAAAAGTGTGGTGTGCATTTTTATTCAGGTCTCTGAAATAGTACTTAGTACTTAAATGTGCAAATATAACTGCAAATTTGGGGGTTTCTACCAGCATTGCAAATAAAAAGTCTGAAAATGTTGCCCTTAGACACACAACTAAAAAACAGGTTGCATGCTCAACTCTTACTACAGATTCCTAACAACATTTATGTTTAGACAGAAATAATGAAACACACTAAGCTATCAATGCAAATTACTCAGTTACTTGTGTATTTTGGTTTTTGACCCCTCTCTGCTTTAAAAGTCCTCCAAAACTTTAGCTTATGGCATGAAACATGAAAAAATGTGAACAGATTTTAGAGATACAAATAATTGGTGTAAAGCAAACTACATTCTACAGCTGCAGCCTCCGTAGAGTCACAATTTCCTGAACCCTAGGTGCCAGGCCATCTTGCATTTTTAATTTGCTTTGTCTCTGGGACGTATAACACAGGCAAGGTGTCGAAATGAGATAAACATACTGCTCCAGGGGTAATTACAAATTCCCTACTCAGGGCAGGGTCACTTCTTCATACTCTAAAAAGGACATAAAATAATAGCTCATCTCTTGTATAAAAAGTAGCAAACAAAACTTCCTCTTTTTTTCTAACTTTGGCCCACCCTGCCTTCTCCTAGAGTGCCTATTAACTCCCCAAAGTCACTTTCCCTGTCTTCCTTAAGAACGGTTTTAGCAGGATTGTTTCCGCCTCATTTCCTAGGCAACCTCTGAAACCGACTCTCATGTCAGACCAACCTGCGCTGACAACCCCCTGCTGGAACGCACACACACACACCAACTCACACACACTGGCTGGAAATCCAGCGTGGCTTGGATCATCTCCCTCGTTTCTCCATCTTGATTGACTAGCTTCTGCTCACAGCCTGCCAACCCTCTAGGGTCATTTACGCAGCAGAGAGAAGAAAGGAGATGGTGAGGAAGACAGATCAGAAGGAAAGGGCCCAATAAAGGGAATGAATATCAGTGGTGATAAAAAAAAAGAAGCCGGTCTCATGTCTAGGTGTCAAAAAAAGCCCCCTGCGTTGCAAAGCTGCAAACTTCGGCTTCTCTAGAACGACCCCCCACCTGTCTTCTCCACAATGAACCATTTTTTATTATATTTTGGGAGGCAGCCCTCGATACTATGTTGCTAATTTGTTTTATTTTTTGAAATGAAGTTGAAATTCAGCAGAAAAATGAACACTTTGTTAACCTTGCACCTCAGGCAAAAGAGAAAGGAAAAGGATCAGGAAGTTGTGGAAGGTGAAGTTCTGGTATGCTGGAGTTTTTAGCTTTTTTTGTCATCTTGGAAATAAAAAAAGTCATTTTAGGCATATGCGGCTGCACAAGTCTGAATATTTCCACTAAAGTTCAAGCAGGTTTTTTGCTCATCCAGCAAATAGTTGTTCTTTAACTTATTCTGCTTCATCTTGTAGCTTTGTGTTTGAGGTAATTATGGCACAAAATGTGTGAATACTCATTTCCATTTCAGCTTTCTGAACATTTTCTTGAAAAGTCCTGCATTTCTTTAGACGGTACTAAGGCAGAAAAAAGTACTAGTGCCAGTATGGTGGAAAACTGGATGAATAGATTATCTGACTTGCCTCATACAATTAAGGAATGCAAATAACTCTTGCATCATTTGTTTTATTTTTAATTAATTGAGCAGAAAGGATAGATTATCAATATTTAGAAGAATTGCTACAGATGAGTGCCTGGGACCAGAGCTAGTTCCTCCAGATGTCTAAGCTCATGATTCTAAACTTATGCAATAAGTTGCATAAGTTTCAAACTTTTAGCTACATTTCTGACCCAACACACTCGAATCAATCGGCTTAATGGCCTCCTCAGCAAGCAATCAAATTCTTCAGCACCATGCTAAGAACATAGTTTGATTCAAATATAGCCGTCACACACCATAATGCCACATCACACCAGCCCTTAATGCCTGGGGGTTGAGATACTTGGCTTAAATTTATATTCATTTCACCAACATGTTTTTGTCTGACTAGAAATAATAGTGTTGGAGTAAAACATACAATGGTTGAAGCATTTCATTGCTTTAAAGTAAATAAAGATTTGGAAATTATTCAGAGTTTGACATGCAAAGTCATTTTACACCATTTTGTTACCTTCCAAGATAAAATGGTTTCTGCTTCTAACCCCTGCTCTGTCCCAGAAATCCTAATCTTTCAGGGGTGTGAAAACAGTTCTTAACTTTATATCACTTTTGGCCTTGGAATGCTTTGCTAAAAGAGATGCATGTCTGGGTCTCCTTTGTCAACCTATACTCCCTTTTTAATCTAATCTCATATAAATGGAAACTCCAAAAAGAAAAAAAAAATCCCTGTGGTAGTTGATACTGTTCACAGAAAGTAGTACAAAGGACATAAGAGGCTTTGCTCAATGGTCTTTGTAGTGCTCTCCAATAGAGGAAGCATAAACATGATTAGGAATGTTGTTTACCTTTTTTCTTTTCCTTTTTTTTGTAGACCATGGCTAATTGCAGACACCTTATCGACTTAATTACACATTATTCATGGGATCAATTACCAAAGTAAGTAATTAACTTATTCAGCGTGTGTTTGCCCAGCTGTCAATGGGGCTTTTGTCCCGGGAGGTATGGTTTGCTGCATTGTTAATCTGAGCGCCCTGGCAACTACAACCTGACCAACGTTACAGTGCGTCCACATCAAACAGTGAAATCTGTCAAGCTTCCTGTGTTTGTGAAGAAATCACTTATGAATTGTGGGAATTTTTTGGTAACTTTTCACAGCTCTAAGTAAGAAACCTCCAGCAGATGGACGTTTCTTGAGTAAAACCGTGTAGTAGTTTAACATTTATGCTTTCGGCTGTTACTTTAAGGCTTAAAGGGAAAACAACTTCTTGAATAGGCCAGGATGGAGGCATATCATATGCTGTCACTGCTGGAACAGATGGACCAGAACTTCAACTTGATAACACAGAGACAAAGCGGCTGGTTTTTATGTACCGAAGCTTAATGAGAGTGAATGAGGGAATTAGTGGCAGGTGTGCCAGGATGAGGAGGAAGAACTGACAGGAGAGCAGAAGCATGACTCGAGTTCAGGCAGATCAGACAGCAAGAGGCGTCTGTTACAAGCCCCTCCTGCACCTTGCTTTTGTTTTATAGAGGTCATCCTAAGGTGGAAAGAGACTAAAGGAAAAGAAAGAGACATTTGAGGTGCAAGATCAATCTGCTCTACTTTAAAAGCCTGTTTAAGATGGGTGGCAGTAGAGTTTATTAAAGATCAAAGATAATAACTTGAGTTTGATTATTCATGTAATTTCTATAGTGCACAAGAGTGCATGGTTAGGGTTACATGTAGGAATAGGTTTGGTAATAGGTTAGTAATAGTTGTTGGATTGGTAGAAATGGCATCTCTGTTAATATTTTAGCTTTTTGTGAAAATAGAAGTGTATAGTGAATTATTTTAAAACAAATGTCAGTGTGAGGATATGGCAACTATTTAATTTAAAAACAACAGCACCAAAGCAAGATGCTGCCACCACTATGTTTCATTTTGTTTTGGTAATTCTCAGTTTTGTTTTTGTGCAAAACATAAGCAATTCAGTAGTTTGTCAAATGAGTTTGTGGGTGATTAAAGAAAAAAACATCCCCAGTCATTGCGTATCTTAATCTGCTTTGGAAATTTAAACGAATGTCTCACAAACAAATAGATCTTCATTTGCTGAACCCTAGACCTGCAGGGTTTTCTGCGTTCACATTGATCTTCAGATTGGAATTGGTCACATTACTGGACATGGCCCACTGCATCCTCAAGCAAAAAGTCGGGAAGAAAAGAGTCGTAGCACCTTTTCATGCTGAAGCAGCGGTTCTCTTCATGGCTGCCGCTTTGATGCTTCTATGTCATTTCATTCAGTTAGGAAACTTCCTGAGCATAAAAGGTGATTTGATTGCTTTGACTGTGACAATTGAAAATGAAAAGGGAGGAAAAGTAGAAAGTCCATCTTTAGAGGGGATACTTGCATATCAATCAGTAAGACATCCCAACAACTTTTCTTTTAATTTCCCAAATTCAGTTCAGAAATGAAATTCATAAATTGTTCATAGATAAATGTGTTTGTAATGTTGATGATGAGACACATAAAACTGAATACTAGTCTCCGCGTGAGAGAAAAAATAAGACAAGTGCCACATGTTAATGATGTAGGAAATTAATTAGCCAGCAATAATTTTGACAGGTAAACGTGAAACTAGTTTAAAAGAAATAATGAACCACATGTTTTTGCAGAATTATTTCCTCTCCTTCCTTTTATCAGAGCACACCAGTGTCCTGCTGATTGCACCAACATTTGATAGAAAAAAACAAAAAAACAAAGGGAACCAAACAGGGAAGAACAAAAAAGCACATGGAGAAGATTTACCTCTGTGCGTCCTTTGTTTTCTCAAAGGCTCTTCGCTAACACACATCATTGTTGATGCACGGAAACGCATACTGAGATGCATCCCACAGGCTTATTAATACACGGAGCATCACCGGGATTTCAGGAGTATTTATCCTTAATTAGAGCAGACACACACGCAGCACGGATACCAGCTCCTCCACCACACTCAAGTTTTATTCAATATCTTTTGGAAAGCAGAGTGTACTTCTACGTAGCGATGTGTGCTTATCCTTTTCCCCCGCCTCGCACCCATTTGCCATTTCCAAACTATAAGAATATCTGCACAATACAGTCGCTCCATTAAACGGCAAAACCAAACACAGTGCTCATGTTTGCTGGATTAAGTGCATTCCCGTGCTTCAGAGGTATCCAATCCCTCTCGTTGAAATAAATTTGAACTTCGCACCTCAGAGTCAAATAAGAATAGAAACAGAGTCTGGAAGGAACACAAAAGAAAAGATATGGCAAGGCATCTAGTGTCTTCTTGGCTTTTTGGAATATAACAAGAATTCTCATTATGGTCACAATTGGGTGCAGCGGGTGGTGTAATCTGTGGCAGGCCACTACCATTTCCAACAGCATCAAAACGTCAAAAACATGTTGGGTCTGTTTGTGTGAGAGTCTAGCTGGTGTGTTTGGAGGTAGTGCACCCACTAAGAAGAGTTGATACACAATTGGCACCCAATGTCATTGTGACAAAGACAGACGCCTACTTGAAGCTGAATCATCTGTAACATGTTGCAGCCATCTAGAGCCAACAGACTGTGCTTTTTGCTCAGAGAAATTTAGATCCAATCCCACAAGGCTGAGATATAAATATGAAGGGACAGACTTTACCATGAAGGGATCAGCAGAGGAGACTGATAGAAAGTAATTCCACAAAAAACACAAGGATTAGACTTAATTAAAAATATGCCACAAGCAGAAAAGTATTTATGCTGGAAAGCTTAAAACACAAAGCAATTCCCCAAGTAGGCTGAGTTCAGACAGACTTACTGAATGTTGTGGCAATATTCACAAATTGCAATTTTAGTTAAACCTCACCAATAAAGATGTCAAGGATTTACGTAATTTTAAAAATAACTCTGTACTTGATTTTAGGAATAAGATGGATAAATAGGATAGCTTTAATATCATTGCATACGCAGTATGCAAAGACAAATGCAACAACATATTAGTAGCCTTTGTTGTTGCAAAGGCTACTAATTTGCAGAATTAGCTCAGAAATGCTTTAAAAAGCCCATTTAATTTTTCATCATATCTTGTCAGTTTCTTTCTACCCTATACTTTTTCCTCAGTATCCTCCGCTACTCCCGGCTTACCCTCCAATCTTTTTTAGCTATTGTTCTCAACCTCTGTATTTCTGCTCCACAACCTTGCTCTGTGAGCCGAGCTGTCTATAGAATGTTAAAAGCGTCTAACACTAATGTCCCTGCAGAGCCCACTGTCCTGAGAAGGGAGGCTGAGTTGAATGCTAAAAGAGTCTCGACGGAGTCGCAGGATGGCTGCCTCCACTGAGACCTGTCTTGGCGTGGCATCCTGCGTCCGTGTCGGCTGTGTGTGGAAGTGATGTAACAGATGTGAAAGGAAATGTATGTGTCAAACAGCAAGACTGACAGAACGACAGTGAGCGGATGACGGCGTGTGGCGGTGGGTTCTAAAGATAAACAGGCTATAATAGGAACTGCAAATGAGGTTTCATCTCTGTCTATATTTGTATGTCTTCTACTTTATCTGAAGGGACAAAATAAAGAAAAAACCTGCTGTCTTTTTTTCCTTCCTTGTAAACTATGTGGGTGGATGTCTGGTTTAAATATTGGCGTATTACCCTAATGCTGCAAAGCATAACGACCTGGGTTGAAAATAGACTCGACCACACAAGCTTTCACTTTATAGCTGCCAAAAGGTTAAATCTGCAATCAAAATATTAACAGAGTGTCCATCACATGCCTCCCAGCATGCTGACACACAGCCATATTGCCAAGCGAATGACAGGTGTTCGGTATGAAAGATCAAGTAGCTTTAATGAAATCTAAATTTAATTTATGGAGCGTGTGTTGTGTAATGACAGACTGCCACTGTTGCACTCCGGTGACTATAGAAGGATTTGTTCTGGAACTGGCCTGAAGGTACAGCATGGATCTTTGCAGATGTACTTGGTGTTTCTTCGTTCTATTTCATCAATGCAAAAATGTGGAAATACCAAAAGCTGAAAAGCTCAAGGTGTTGGCAATGAGGAAAAAATTGCTCTTAAAAAAAGATGATAGAATGTATTTAAGAATGTCCAAGGAGTTGAGACCCTTAAATACATTCATGGAGAGCTTTGATTATGTTTTAAAATTCAGTTTTCTTCCTGAAGTCATGACTTGTAGAGACGTTACAAAGAATAGACATATTATAAAAATGTATCTGTCAGTAGAAGTCTACCAAAAACATACAAAATGAAGATATCAGGAGAAAATAGGAGACTATAGTGGTATGTCAACAGCTGAATTACAATTTCTGTACATTCATTACATTTTAACATTAACCACAACTTTTAACTCACCTGTTATGTTTGTTTCTGAGGCATAGCAATAATGTTAATGGGTCATTTTGACCCATGGAGTGGACATGGAGGTCACACATTGGACTGGTGCAAGTTTAGCCAAACTTTTTATTCATACAAGAGATGAAATTTGTCTAAGTTAGTACAGACTTGGAGAAGAAAAGTAGTGGTCATTAAAGAGGGAAAATATGCAAATGTCTGTGGAGGTTGCTAAATAAAAAAAATGGTAGGAGGGGACTTCCCAGGCAGCTGGAGTTGGTGACAAATGCACCTCCCATCTAGGAATGAATAGAAATCAGCGGCCCACCTTACAGTGCACAAATGCATGCTCCGAAACAAACAGCTGCTGTGTCAAGCTCTATCTAAATACAATCAGGATGCACTCACCAAAAGCACAATTTGAATTTCTCTCGCTCAATCTTGGCTCTTTGCCATGGCTCGTCAGCACTTTAGCAAAAGGGATTTTCACGCACAAACACAATAAAGCCCCCAACAGGCGTCTCAGGTGGGCAGGCAAGCTGTAATCCTCTTTCCATCTAAGCACCTTTTTACTGAAGGTAGAGGGGAGAGGAAGAGCTAAGAGCCAGAATTTGTCACCCGGTTCCTTCTGCTCCAGGAGTATTTGCATAGGATATACTCAAAGTGTGATGATTTATTTAATTGGCTATCTTTTCTTTCCCAGAATCATGCTGTGGGGACAAAATGAGCAAAGTTGTGAGGTGCGCTCAAGAAACAAATTAAGATTTTAAGCATTTTGATAAATGTGTCAGGCTCTTCACACTTGCATTGCACGAATGCATTCACATGTAGGGGGGGAATTCATTGATGGAGGATGGGAGGGGTTCTGGGTGAGGTGGTGAGGCCAAGACAGGAACAGACACTGTTTAGTCGAGAACACAGGCCTCATTTAGGTTACCGCGGGATTAGGCATGCTGAGCTGTAGGGGCACAGGAATTAAAATGCAAATGAGGATGAGGATTGCACACAAGGAGCGCAACAAGACGAGGATAAAATGGCATGGTTAAGGATGGGTGCAATTTGTGTCGGGGGTATTATTTATGTTGTTTTTGTTCTTAATTGCTGCCGTTTTGGAGATGTGACAAAGGCTGAACCCAGATGAAACGTATTATACAATAAAGGACCGGAATATTTTTTTCCTAAAAAGCATTCTTGTCAGTACAATAAATTTGGAATTCAAATGGTTGTCATGATTTAAAGAATCAGGACAATAAAAAGAGCCAGACTGGTGCTTTTGGAAAGACTTGGGGGCAGCGATCTAGTTTTTATCACCAAGCTCAAGTTGTTCGAATGAAGCGGTCATAAAACATTACCATAGTCATTAAGTATCAAGAGGAAAGTCAATGTAGCACTTTAAGTAAGATATGGTCAGCAAGTCCTGAGTCTGGTGTTTGTTTCTTGTTTTTTTTTTAGCTAACTAGTTGTTTTCTAACACAACTAGTTAGCTAAGCAATTTACACTTTTGAAATTGATTCAGATTTTTTCAGAAAAATGCTTTTTGTGGAGTGAGCTAATAAAAAAACTTCCAAAATCCTAACAGTGCTACACAGATTTTGGTTAAGGCGGTGTGAAGGTGTGGGCAGCAGCACGAACAAAACAAGGAGTAACCACCAAAAACAATCTCAATGCAGAGATAGAGATGAGATTCTGCAACCAGTGTCAATCCCATATCTCTACTCTCAGAGACTGAGTGGCATCCTTGAAAATGACAATACTCACCCCACTGAGAGGGGCTTTTAAGAAAGCACCTCCAAAATTTGCGAATTGAGAGTCAGAATGATCTGCCTGCAGTCCTGAAGTCACCCTATTGAATACTTGTGGGGTTAGTTTGGACATGCTGTTTGTGGTGTACTGACCAAGACAATCATACCAGCTGAATTACCAATAGTTTTCCTCCCCTCTTTCTGCAGACTTCATTTATCTAGTACAAAAAATATGTAATCAAACAAGAGTCAGATGTAAAATAAGATGTTTAGCAATTGGCAGAGGAGATTTGGTCATTATCACGACCTTGATCACCAAGGAGATCAAGGAATTGGTACAGTCCACAAAACATGTCAATCTTCCCCAAACTCTTCAAAAGCTGTAGTTTTCCCTGTTGCATGCGCAGTTCTACCACCTTTTCCCTTCCACTCAACTTTCCTGAGATGCCTAGATTAGATACAGACAACTGTTTATTTAGCAATCAGTGTTTTGCTTTCCTTGTAAAGGACTGTTTGCAGGACAATTGTCAAGTATATCATCTTTTGCAAGTCAATGCAATCTATCCAAATAGGGAAGAAGAAAAACCTTGCCCCCCAGTGAAAACTCTAGCTTAGCCACACAAGGGGAGTTGTGACCTCTTATTTTTCCAACATCAGCTCTCTGTTTGAATCCCTGCTAGATTAGCTATCATTGAATAGAGGCTTGACATTGAGAAGGGTATGTACTACCGAGGCAATTATAAGTTTCCTCCGCTTGCATCTGCCCTCCAGCTAGAAACACAGGAGCAAATTAATCATTTCAAACTGGTCAAATCTAAAGGGTAACCATAAGCCTGCACATCATTGTCTATATGTAAGCACACCGATGCACATGCAGGAAGCCACTTGTCTCCTCCTTGTCACCTCTTGTGTCCTCTGACTAGTCATAATGAAAGGTAATGAACAAATCCATGACAGAAAAGTGACACACCGTGCACAGACAGAAAAGGGCAATTCTCTCAATATGTTCATGAGTTTCAGTGAGGCCAGAGAACTATGATGAACAGGTGGAAGGAGCAACAGAATGAGGCCAGTGACAGCCAACTACTGGTCCAATGAGTACAGCTAAATGCTCAAAAAAGTTGCACTTCCTTTAAGATCAAGAGAAATTTGTAAAGATCTTAGGGAAAACACCTGATCTACATAAAAAATCAGTTCCTTTTAGGTTCTATTCATACAAATATGAAAATGTCACAGAATAGTTCTAGGGCAATTGCACCTCCCGTTTAAGACCAGTAATTAATTTATTTATGACGCTAGTGCATGAACTGCAAATACCGATTGTCTCAAAATCAGATTATTAAATGCCTCTTTACAGATTATGTGTTGAAAAGTATGGCTCAAAGAAATTTTTGATGCTCCAGATTGACTGAAGAGCCCCCTTGGATGTGGGTTTATTCCCTCAGCCAGCAAAACCCCGGCAGAAGATGTGGGGTTCTACTCCAAACTACATGCACAGGGACACATTCAAATGCATTCTGGGAACAAGTGATGTATGTGCAACCGTACAAACAGCCAATCCTTTGTTTTATGTATGTGCAGAAAAAGAAAGTGCAAGAAGGCAGGCAGAAATGGAACAAAATTGGTGGGACGATGGCAACCAGCCACTTCACTGGTCTCAAGCTCTGCAATCACATGATGCACAAATGCATTAGCAAAAGAAAAAAGGCTTGTATGGAAAATTAGAGCCTTTTCTTTAATGGTGTAGAGTGACCATCCTGCACTCCAAGTTCAGAGGCAAACAGGCCTGTTTGTGCATTCAGTGTTTTTGTTTAGTTTTTCACAAAAAGGCTGTGACAGTTTCAAGCTGGTATTCAAAAGAAAAATTAACAGGTTTTTCCCAATTTTTTCTATTTTAGTTTGTCTAAAACTATATTTGATCATAAAATAGATATTTGATATTGCATGATGGCAGTACATGCTTACTGAAATGCAAACTTTTACATAAATCAAAGCAAGCAATCCATAAAAGTGCCAATGAAAGTTTTCCACAGACGATGTGGGGGACAAAGCAAACAAATGAAAGAGAGCCATATGGACACAACAGTTTTGGAAAACTAACATAAAATCCAATAAATGAGAAAAATGTAAAAACAAAGAAAGAGCTATCAATTCAATCACAAAAAACTGTACTAGATATTAATATAACCCCATTTGATCTAGCAAAACATGACCACTGCTTTGAATCAAGAGGCAAAGAGCCAGTCCTATAGCTGAAATCCTCTAGAAGAGCTTTGATACCATTTTACAGGTCTTCATTTGTATTCAACGCTGTATTGAGATCGAAGCTTGCGCATCCTGGTGTAAGCAACAGAGATTTGCGATGGTGTATTTGTTGGCTCGGCCTAATCCATCGGCTTCCCTCAGAATGGGAACTCGTCAGATAGGCCGACAGTCGCATAGACTTTTCTCAACAAGCTTGCCTTGTCAGATTGCAGAGACACAATCAGGCATTTGCACACACTCACTCTTTCCCCAGCAAGGGGTTACATATCCAATCAGGTACACAGAAATAAATACACCCACATGGCAATGTAGTGGTGTGCTCAGCGTCTGATGACAGTATCATGCGCTTGTGTGATTGAGGTGATGGATGGTGGAGACAGGATGGGGGTTGTCATCAGCTATGAGTGACAGGAGGCTGCGGTGGAGGAGGTGGGGGTAGTGACAGCTAAGTTCAGGGCATGAAGTCGATCCCTATGACTGTCTTTGTGTTTGCTTCACCTTTTCCATCTCATTCTCCACATTTCCTCTGCATCTTTCTTTTGCCTGCCAGACTTTCTCAACCTTGCTGTCTTCTTTGTCCTGTCTGTCCATCTCTGTCTCTCACAGTATCAGGTTTTTTTTGTTCCCTACCCCCGGATGATGGGTGGACTGATTATGTCCCTTCTTCCCCAAGTTTGACAATACATCAATAATAAAAACAATAGGAAGCTCATAAATAAGGTTTAGAGAACATGCACCCAATTTCCTTTGACAGTGGGGGAAGGTGTGCTTTGGTATGTGTTCGTGTGCATGTGTGTAAGTCACTTTGACAGGTACTGCAAATGAGGCAATATTGCCAGTATTGACTGGTGTGGCAGGCCTGAGGCCCTTTGCTTGCTTAGAGAAAGTGGTTATCATAAATCACAATTGTATTGGGAGCTAATGCTCCAGAGTTTTAACTGCTTTTCATAAATAGCTGTTGTAAATATTGCACTCACATGAATGCAAGGGAAACAAGCCATTTTAAAGTTAAGGCACGCTTAACTTTAAGCACTTAAAGGTCAGACGAGGTAGTAAGACCAACTACCTTCCTAGCCAATGCTTTTGCTAGGTATGGAAAACCTGTTGTTGGTGTAAAAGATTTTTAGCCTATGTATTAGCACGATATTTTCTTGCAACAAAATGAATTGTATTAAGAGTTTATTGCTTTTAAAGACTAAACAGGGATGGGATCATGTGGTTACAGGCCAGCTGAACGCGAGAGGGCTGACTAAGACAAGAACAACTTTGATATTTATCGAGCGGGAGCACTTGAACTGCTGTCACCTACAGAAATTAGCTGGACCTCTCGTCTCGGTACCTTCTGCTCTGACGGTACCAACAAACTCAGTCTCTGTATAAAAGCTAATGGATGTTAAAATTAGAGCTGGCTGGTTAGGTAAAAGTTATGAGGTTATTAAACGTTAATAGCTGCTCCTACCTTTTAAAAAATATTTTATCATAAAATCCATCAAGTCTGAAGTTTCCTCTTTCCCTCTGTCCTGTGCTCTAGTTTTAAGCAGACGCAGGATTTTAAACTTTACTGAAGTGAGACAAATGAATTCAAAGTCAGAAGACGTGTCGAATTAACACTTTTCCAAGGACAATTTGGATAAGAAAAAAGTTATATATTTAAAAATTTAGCCAACAAATTTCACAAGAGTAATACTCAGAAATTATGTATATATTTGCCAGTAACTGCATCACTTGATGGCCCATTTCTGCCTCTTTTCTCCTACCATGGGCCCAGGACAATTGACTGGAATAGTCAGACCAGTCTGTTTGGCACATTCAAAGTCACTTAAATATCCTTTCTTCCACATTCTTTTGCTTGGTCGAAAATTTCAGCAAGTCCACAGAGGATGTGCATTGGCAACACAAAGCGAATGCATTGAACTCAAACAAACGTCATCTGAGATGAGAACTTAAAGCTTTTACAGATGGAACACTAAACTGAGCAACCACTCATACTGCAAAATATGACTATATATCTCCATTATTTCCTAAATTATATTGAGATCTATGCATTATGGATTTATTTTTTTATCAATAAATGCTATTTAACCCTCTAATTCTAACTTAAAAGGTAAAGTTACGGTGCTTCTTTGGAGTTAGGATGCACAAGAATCAGTGTTTACAAAACCACTGAGCAAAAGAACATTGATTACAATTTTTTCTGTGACAAAATTATCAAAGCAGCTTAAGCCTCGTGCAGAGGGAGTGTTTTGTGATGGAATGCATGCAGTTGTGAAGCCGTTTGCTCCTGACGAAGCAAAATTATTACAATTCGTTCTATAGAGCACAACATGAAGTAGTAAGTTCAAATTCTGTTTGTCTTTTATTTTTAAATCAGACTATATTTTATTTTGACTAAAAAATTTAAAAAGTCTGAAGTCTGCTTCACTTGTTCTTTTCAACTGATTAATAATGAAGAAGTCAAAGCTTGAAGCAGTTATTTAATGTCAGAAAGGCTTTTAAGTAATAAGAATATCCCAAGGGGCCGAGGCATTTTCATATCAAGATGTTCCAAGATAAAAGCTGATCCTGAACTCAATACTGTTCTGAGATTGTTCACCTTTATTATGCCGATCTGTGCACAATAATGTATACTTTCAAGATAGGTTGCCGTTTTTCATTAACAGATATACACTAAAAGTTAAACAGTTTTGTAATGAACTATGAATTTTCACTGGATGATTTCAGAATAAAAGGTTAACTTTGTGTCCATGTGGATTAACAACACACGGTGCAATTTATTGAGATGACCACCTTTTATCAGCTATAGGAAATATATGACTAAGCAAATGAAGGAGCAGGTTCATTTTGAGTCTGTAACCTCTCTGCAAGTGGTCAGCTAAAGGATCCCAATAAAGTAGGACAACTGAACTTTGTTACACAGGTCGATTAGTGAAGCAAATATATTTTCCTTTGCTTTATGTTTCAATAACTTAAAGATTTAACAAGGCTGTGAGAATTACTGCTTTGACATATTTTTTTCATTGGATTTCTTATTAAATTGAAATAGGACATAGAATATAATGAAACTGCATCCCAAAAAGCTTCAGTGCCTAACATTCTCCATCTGCTTCTACCAAGTATCTTGACGGAACATTTTCCTCCTGGTTTCTACTGTCGTTTCTGTCTGCTTTGCCTCCTCTCTAGTTCTGAACAAAGACTGTGAGATGAGGGTCATCTTCTCTGACAGCAGGGGCGGTCATCCCCTGCGAGATTGTCATACTCCACTGCCTTGGACGGCATGCTGCTTTGTCCAGCCTCTTTGCTTGTCTGTGTGCTGCATGTCTGCTTGCATGTGTGACTGAGGGAAGACGTAGAGACCCTGACATCTAAGCACCGCCCTGCTTCAGACTCCTGTGCTGGTGTGCATATTCAGAGGAGACGGCATTGCCCTCATCTTTTAACATCACTCCGCCTCCTGTGTGACCACAGTGCAAATGTCCCAACGTTAGCAGATATGAAATCCTGTGACAGGGAGGGTGCTGACCTTTGGATATAAATAATACTCTCTATTTGACTCGTGAAGAGAACAAACGCTTCGCTCTCCAAGCGGCTGTTGGTGGCTGTGCTAATTGCTTTAGTGTCCTCATCTCGTCGGCTGCCAAGCCGCACTCTGCTGAGCCACGGACTTGGCTGCCGCATGAGAGAGAGTTGGACAACAGGGCTTTAAAATATGCCAACATCCATTTGACTGCTTGGCAGAAACACAAAAGGGAGGGAGAGAATGACAGAGAAAAATGAATGAGAAAAGGACCAACACCAGTGAATGATAGCGGTCAGAGGTAGCTGGCCAATGAGCAATGCATAATGGTGAGGAATATTAGCCACACCGAGCAGCAGATATCAACTCTGATCTGTTTTAGCTTTACTTTGGATCCTGATTGCTTCACGACTGAACATGCCCTCAACTGGTGTGTGGAAATCTACATAGAAATCAATAACTATTGACTTGCCATTAAATTTATTCCCCTTTCCCCTGAACTATTTTCCCCTCATCCACCTCTCTTTTCTAATTCTTAATGATTGCTTTTCTGCTCAGCAGGGGCAATCTTCTAAAGCCTGGAAATTTCCTCCCTGTTGATTTGCATCAACTACTCAGCAAGCTCAAGAACTCACCTGTCATGCAAATTAGGCACCACATGAGTGACAGCATATGAAATCTGAATCTTTCAACCAATTCTGGTCGTACGAAAAAACAACAAAAAGCCAATGGAAAGGGAAACCTCCTCTCAAGCCTTCAGTGGTTGCAGGAACCTTGGCACACCATCAGAGGTTGATTTGTGTGTATTTTTGCGGGGGCTTGTATAATGGCTTTGACACAAAGTCCTCTGATAGTGACCATCGGCAGCAAGCGCCCGTGTTAGGTCATTTATGATATTTCCTCTCTCTGGCAGTTGGATTAAAACTGTCAATCTGCAAGGGCCAAAGAAGGGACGTCAAAGGGCTTTCCAACATCTCTACCCAGCAGTGCTGCAAACATTAGAGGTATAATGATACCTCCAGCTCAGTTTCCAAGACAAGATTGTATAGGAGTATTGAGGAGACACTAAGAATACCTTCAAAGATGTGTTAAATAAGATGTTTTTTCTCAACAAGTATTCTCGTTATTACCGAGTGCCTTAGATAGATTACACCTAATGTTTTCAGACTAACTTGCATGCTGATGGCAGTTTATGAGAAACACAACTTTGGAAATAAATATTGTGGAACTTTAATATTGCATTACCTCCCACTACAACATACAGTTTATTGAATTCATTTTCAAAGGTTAAGACTTTGTGAGGATGAAAATCCCCCAAACTTATTGAAGCATCTCTCCTGGGATGTTTTGCAAAAACATTCTGGACCCTTGAAGCTACAGACATGCAAAGAAGAATTAAATATCATACGACTTTACTGTGATGAGTAATGACAGCCTGAAGTAATAGCAACACAAGTGATTGACTGTTCTGCCTTTGAACGGCTTGTCATTTACAGAATCCTTGCATTTCGATGCTTCAGAAAGTAGCTTTTAATCTATGCCAACTTGTTGGACCTCCAATGTAAGATGGTATTTGTATTACCCTACAAAACTTGAAGAGCCTACTTCCAGTCCTGTTTCATTGCAGTTGGCTTGCATATAATACCCAGGAGCATGATGTGATTGTGTGAATGCTGGTGAGTGAAATAGTCGCCAGAATGTAGAAACATCTTAGGAGAAAGGATGTCTATTACTAAATTGGCTGTTGTAAGATGGCAACGTAGGGAAGTGATCGTTTGGTTTGAAGAGACACCAACATGTCCCTTGCATCATGTGCCGCATTGTCTTCATGAAGTGTCTATGAGATGTGCAAATAAGTCTGCAACGCTTGTTCTTTCACAGCTGAAAGTTTGCAGATGACACAGAAGTGACGAGCCAGTTCACAGACTGTAACGATTCAGCCCACAGGAAAATTGTGAAGAGGTCAGGCGTGGCATGCGACAACAAACTGTCACGTCTGCCAAGACGACGGAGTGACCACCCTGTGGGCTTGATAATGAGCTTTTGATAAAAGTTGATATGTTAAACCCGCCTAAAAAACAAAAATAAAAAAAAAACTGCCTTTTAAACATGGACCTATGATGGAGAAAAAACAAAATCAAGTCACAAATGCTTATTTTTGTGCCACCACCAAGTGTAGGTACCACTTAGGGCTACGTTTATGCTGCCTTGAAAGAGATTTGCTCTGAGCCCCCTATATTAATGTTACTAATTCCCACCTGTACAAAAGATTTACAAGATGCTGTGTGGGAGGAAGGCTTAAAGCAACAACAGCAATCCAACCCTCCCCAAACCACAGAGTGTTTAGTCCCTTGCTGTCTAACAAATGGCACTGCAGCATTTCATGACTGGTGCAACTTCCACCCTGAAGCTATGAGATATCTATAGCTGAGTCTTGCAAATATCCCCAAGTGTTCTTTGCAAGACCTGGAGCAACAATTTCTCCAAAGTGCTTATAATTCACCAAACCCACACTTATAAAATAGGAGGCAAAAAAAGGGCAACTAAATGTGAAAGTAAGCCACCGCTTGTATCACTGTCTTCATTCGATACTGATGAAGATTAGGGTTTAAATGAGTGTCAGGGCAGCAGTAGATTTAAAATCAATTGAAAAGGGAAGGTTATAATAAAGAATGATGCTTAATCGTAACATAATTTTATTTTTGGCACCCTGACTGGAAATCCAAACCACGTCATCTTGGAATGATGACGTGCCTTGGAGACAACTCCATTCCTACTAAAAACATTGACTGGATGGAGCAGTCACAGAACAAAAGGTAGTATCTTTCTCAAATACTTAACTAGAGAATAGAGCAGCAAAAACACTGGACTTCATATGTTGCTCACCAAATTTTATGTTTGCCTGCTTCTTCATGAGTCACAAACCTTGGAACTAAATTGGTATACCATGGGCCATAATTGGATATCATATCCAACAGATATGTACCTCAATTACATCTTAAGGCCAGGAGCAGTCGCATGTGTACCTCAGGGAGAGTTTACCCTTTAACTCAGATGCTGGAGCTTTAACAAATGCCATGTGACCTAATCCATCTTGGTTACATGACATTTCAGTACTGTACAGTGGTTAACAAGTCCAACTATAAATCATGCCAAAGTTTGAAATAATAACATCTCCAAGTTACATGAGGAAAAGCAGCAAAAATATGAAGAACTTTTATGACCTCCTGTTTGGAATGTGGAATTCTATAGAACATTGGTCCATCAGAGGTTGTTCATTTATAGAGCGTGCTTTAAAAGGCCTGGGTCTGCACTCTGCCTCCCACATACACACACACACACACCCAAGCTAGTCTTTCCTCTGCAGAATCTGCTTCGACAAGATAAGTGTGGGACTTGTAATTGTGCGAGGGCCCTCATCTCTCGGTGCCGGCTGATAATGGCACTGTGAAAGCCTTGTGCTCATTACGCTCGCCTTTGTTGTTTTTATTGCACGGCTCGGCTGATTATTTTTTCAAGAGAATTCAGAGAGTTTAATGCTCTCCCTTGTTGAGTTGCCACTGTGGTGCGCAAATAAACCAATAAATAAATGGATGATTAAAAAGAAAATCCAAAACAAAAGAAACATTTTAGCAGAATTCCAAGAATTTGTGCCTCGCCAAACTGCATGACGAACTTGTGATAGCGCTGCTGATAAGGACAACTTCCAGGCTGCTTTCTGAAAGGAGGGAATATTCAGAAAGAGGCTCACAGTATTAATGGCAGGGACCATTTCAACTGCAGTAGTGCGTGGAAGCATAAAAAAACAGATAAACTCCCCACATTCATTCTGCATGCATGGCAAGAGCTCAGTCAATAGCAAGTGCTCAAGCTGTGTCTGCTTTGGTTTCCCATTATCTTTTTGAAAAATGTGAGAATAAATGTGACCTCGGATTTTAGCAGGCTATCATAATACAGAAGCAGACACAGAAGCTGTCCAAAGTTATTATTTACAAGTCGACCTCCATGGAATTGTGTTAAACCAGTTGAGGCGCTGAACTGAAAAACGTTTTTTATTTATTCCTAGTTAAAGACTGTGCCCTAAATTTTCCTCTGCACTGCTTCCTATTTAGCGGATAAGAGCAGACTACACTGCAGATATAGAGATATTACAGAGAAAGCACTCTATAAAGAAAATAATATCCCAACCACACTTTATTTTTTTCCTCTCACTTAACAGTCAAAATGCATCATTGTCTCGGATACTTGAGAATATCCTGTGAGCCATCATAACTTCTTCAACTCCCATTTGTGGGTTTAAAAATAAAAAAACAAGGCTTGAAAGCTCATAACAACAAACTTATCCAAAAAGATAAATCATCAAGTCTCCGTGATGAAACTGGAGTGGCTAAAAGGAAACTTGTGTAGTCGCTTCAAAAGGTCCTTGCTGTACGAAACGTCTAATCGAAACCTCAATCTGTGCAAAGTGGTGAGCATCTCCAAAATATGAAATACTGACCTACAATTTTCCAATGGCAACTTCTCCAGATTGTTGTTTTTTATCAGTTGTTTTTAAACTGATAAAAAACAGTTTGCTATTTGAATCAGATCAGACAGAATGAGAGGCAAAGGTAGTTAAGATATGCAGACAGCAGGAAGAAGGGATTAATTGGCAT
Source organism: Phalloptychus januarius (assembly GCA_902982915.1). Lineage (NCBI taxonomy): Eukaryota > Metazoa > Chordata > Actinopteri > Cyprinodontiformes > Poeciliidae > Phalloptychus > Phalloptychus januarius. Next base: position 4,916,195 of record CADWAE010000467.1, read on the forward strand.
ATCATTTATTCAAAGTTTTTATGGTTGGGCTAGTAGAAAGTCATTTTCTCTATGTTTTAGCTGGGCATAGCATTGGTATTATATTTGATGTCGATGTGCAGATTGATCCTCTATACTTTTATTTTCTCTCCAGAGAACTTAGTAAATTCACTGCATGTCTTGTAGAGTGGAATTTAAATGCTACAGTCACAGGAGGGTTTGTTAATCTGTCAACTGAGGCAAAAACCCATGAACATTCTTGATGTTTTTTGTGGTAGTAGCAGTTCTTAAATCTATTAGTGATATTTATGCTTTTAATGCAAATTTGCAGACTGGAAACTATTAATTCAACCCATAATTTCAGCTAAAAGTTTAAAAAAAGAATACATAAAAAAGTTATTGGAGTTTTTACATGCAATCCACTGAAAATATACTGCACTTCTCCTTAGGCATGATTACACCCAATTACTTTCACCTAATAAATTACAAAATAGTGCCTGGCTGCTGTCATGAGCTTGGGGCCATACACTCCCTCACACAACATGAACAGATCATGTTTATTAAATAATTTTAACATCACTTTTGTCTTGTTTATATGACAAAATATAGTTGCAGTTACCTGCTTATTGTTTTTATAGATGGAAAATATATAAAATTCATTTAAGTTTGTCAAAATTTTTAAAATAAATTAGCAACAATCAACTGACCAGCTGGTATCATAGCAAAGACCATTGCAAATCATTGTATCCATACTAGTATCAAAATCTTTGTCCTGCAGACATGACAGAAGCATACTGCACCTAATCACACTTAAACCAACAAGATTAACTTGCATTATTGAGATTGACTGTTGCTTGCTCTGGGGCTACTGGCCTTCATTAGCAGATGACAAAGTGGAAAGTGGGTGGCTATAAAGGTGACTTTTATAGCCACTTCTCTGTAGGATGTTCACAACCAGACCTGTTTGAGATGACTGTTCTTGCATGAAACATCATCTAGCTGTAAAGCACTCAAGCATTTTACAGTGTTTTCCATTTCAGTGTCATAGTGGGGATGGTTTTGACCTTACTGTATGTGTATACATTGAAGGCAACACTTCTAACAGCATCCTGACTTAAAAGACAAATCCCTCCAAGTTGCTTTGTGACTTGGAGGGATCACGAGTCACAAGAGGGATCATCTCTTTAACTTTAAAGTTAAAGAGATGATGGAAGTGTTCTGAACTGATATGGTTTATAGGGTTTAATCAAATTGTATATGGTATACACTGTCTTCCACAATAGTGACGCAAAGGAAAATAAGGGTCAGGGGGTTCTCTCCATACCATTACTGTAATTAGATGGAATGTCTTTTTGCAAAGAGACAGTCAGACACAGGCTGTCACTGGAGGGTTAGCTTTCTTCTTTTGCATCAAAGAACAGAAGCTGTGGGGTCAGTATTATACAAGAACGGTCTGAAAGGCGAGGCTGTGCATCTTTAGACTCCAGTGTTTGGCTAATGTAACTATGAGTAAGGTAGTATCTCTAGTGGTGATCTAAATTAGATAGCAATTTGGTTCATTTTCAAACAGAGGCTGTAGATACAGTATGGAAAAGACACAGGAAAAAAACCTTAAAATAAATGCTGAGCATTACTTACTTTGTATGAGAGCAAAACAAATCCAAACATGTCCAAACTTGCTTGTTTCCTTTCCAGGTGTTTTACATTTTTTAATAGTTACTCTAAAAGTAGTTATGAAATTCTGGTCAGTAGCAATAGCATGTTCTCTTCCTTATTTTGCGAACTGGCTGAGAAAAATATGTTTTTGTGCAATACCACAGTTAAACGGTCATGAATTACCATTTGAAAATTCCTAGACACCAAGTCATTTTCTACCTATACGTAGTGCATCATTTTCTGATTGATCACTAAGGACTCAAACTTATAAAAGCTCCTCTTGGGTGTTAAACACTTGGCTGCAAACTGCTCCATCACACAATGAAGGTAATATCTCAACACTACCAGCAGAATAATATTATCTAAAAAAAAGCACATGCACCTTGAGCTCCTGTCCTTTAACACCAAAATACATGATCATAGATAACAGATAGCTTGGGTAGAACAAGCTGCAGCATTGGCTATCTATGGGCCAGTCATTCAATTGACTTTGGCACTTTCTTACTCTAAAAAAAACACCAGCTAAAAGCTTTGTGCAGGTCTAGAAGAAATAAAAATGGACAAATTCTAATCAGGCCTTCAGCAAAGTGTAAAGATCTGCTCCACAGTCAAACGGTCATGTTCAATAGGTAGGGGAAAACCTAAATTGGTACATACATAATTATCTATCTTATGAGTCTACAGCTGGACCCACAAGGGATTGAAAGCTCTTCGGGATGTATCTCAAATCTGTCCAATTGATTGCTGGGATAAGTGCTAGTTTCAGTACAATTTCTAAGAGAATTAACTATTACAGAAAATAATAGTATTACTATAATACTAGTATTCTTTCCCAAAGGTAAAAAAAAAAAAAAAAAAGATGCTTAAATTGAGAATGGCACCATTGCAACACGTCAGTGGGCCTTTGTTTATTAATGAGCAAGCAAAATTGCAACAGTCTTCTCCAGGGATATTTCATTTGTTCTGGCCTGCTTTTGAATTATTCTGGTGCAACACTCAGAAATTTGTGGAAAGAAACCTACACATGGGCAGCAATTTTTTCCAAAAACTGTAAAAGCACAACATTTCTTTTTGGTTTTATCAAACCATCTGACTTAAAAGTCGCAGTCTATCTTACCATAGTCTCAAGAGTAAACTGTAGCTTCCTGGCTAGTCCATAAAGTGGATCAGCATCTTCTCTTCTCAGAAATAAAATATATCTACAGAAACACATGAAATACTGAGTAAATAAGTAGTATAAAAAATACTCAAACACCACATCTGGCTTATGCAACATTGCTATGTTCAAAGTCACTTTGACTTCTGTCTTCCCCATTCAGATCTATGTTTTCAGCAAAATGAATGCAAAATGTCTAGATACCTAAATGCATTGATGTGATTGGCTAAGAAACCATTTGAGCTGATAATCACTTGGAAGGTAGAGTGGGCCATGAGTGTCCATTCGACTGAAAGGCTTTGTCTTTCAGCTCCCATCAAAGGAACTTAGATGGCTTTACCATTGTTTTTGAAGCTCCAAATATAAAACCCAAGCATATTATACATAAAAAAATAAGAAAAGAAAACAACTCCAGTAAGTACTGCTTCATTTTGAAATCCTTACATGTACAAGCTTTAGTTCTTTGTGATGACAACTTGGCTAATAATTTATGCCTTGTTGACAGAGTAGAGAGGGAAAGACTGAAAGAAACGGAAAATGGAGCAAATCCAACTTGATGTTTGTTTCACTAGTCAGATTCCCAACCTCCACAACCCTTCATTAATCCTTCCCAAAACATCCACCGCCAACACCCCCACCATCCTCTGCTTCCTAGCAGAGTGAGACATACTAACAAGGAAAATAAGCTCACAAATACCTAAATGATTGGATTAAGGGAGAAAGGAGTGTGCCAAAGGTGAAGACAAGAAGCACCTAGGCATTATCCCAACTCCATAAACACTGCGAGCAATCTCCCGTTATGAGTTCCTGTTATGCACAGGAGAATAATAAGGCCGTCTCTTCTCAGCGGCGAGAACAATAATGAGTTTGCAGGGAAACAGTTGCAGAGGTTCAATAGCTGCACCTTATTTTTTTCTAGTGATGAGAGGGACCTCTTTCTTTCTGTCCTTATTCCTTTTTTTTTATCTGTGGTAAGAAAACTCTTCACTGGGCATCAATCCCCTGAAAATACGATTAAGGTACTGACTCATCGCTTGGCCCATGGGGTGTAGTGACCAAAGCAGTAAGTCTGTTTGTGTGTGCGCAGGATGCAGTGTGTGCATCCATTCTCATTTGTCCATTTGTAACACATGAAAAAGCAGCAAAAAAAAAAAACTGCACATCCACATAGGACTGTAGAAAAGAAGAAAATAGGCAAGCCTTTTTTTGTCAGATTCAGTCGGATGGTTAAAGGCACACGGATACCTTTGCCCCTACAACTTCTTCACTTCCCACCCTTTTTTCCATAAAAATCTAAATGTAATAGTGGATGCTTTTTGTAGCACAAGGCCACACTATATAAGAGGGACAGAGACAAAGTAGAGGGTAGCAGATGGAAGCCGAGGGTCTAAAGGGTGCTTGATGTGTCTTAGAATGTCAAGTTGAATTTCCTGGACTGCAAGGGGAAATGAAAGGCTCCAGTGTGAAGATGATGGCAATTATAGCTCACTTACCCCCCTCCTCAAACAGTCTACTGTACTTTGGAGGCACTTAAATTTGGAGCTGCAGGAGTGTTTCAGCTGTACGGAAAGACATATCTCAGAGAAGTGACAAGCCCTGGAGTTCCTCTCGCCTTGATTACCAAGATCAGAATGCTGTGAAACAAAAGCTCTCACGTCGCTGGCAACACTCAGTAAATTACTTGTCACCACAACGTCCCAATCTGTGTACGAAACCACGGTATTGGTGACAAGTTGTTTTGTCTCGGTTTGGTCTGCTGGTAAGCAGTAAACAATAGGAAAGATTTTACCATGGCAGCCTGACATCTCAAGAAAGAAAAAGACGAGTTTGCTTTTGGTTCAGTTTGTTTTGACAAGCTACATATAAGAGCTGAAAGATTTGGAAAAAAGGAGAAAAAAAATGATTGTGTCATCTTCAAAACTTTGTGACACATCTAATCAATATTTTCTACTCAAAAAAAAAAGTAGGCTGTCGCCACATCTCAATGACATTTCAGAAGGGAAATGTTGGGCTTTAGTTGCTGTAATTTTTACCAACATGTGTTTTTAAAAAATATAAATAAATAAATAAGTTTTGGTGCCTGGAATTGAGAAAACAAAAAAGGTGAAAAAATAATGAATTCGCATTCCTAAAAGGAGCGTAGGACTTTATAAGTCTACCTTACAAAAGTTCTTCTTTATTAAGCCTGACTTATTTGTTTCTGCTGTAGAAAATAATTCTTTGATGAGGTTGCCAGTCTATTATGGCATAGCAAGGGTGTTGTGGCAGTGTTGAGGGACTATCATACTTGATAGTCCTGAAGTCTTGGTTGAATTGAGGAGCAAAACTGTAATGTTTCTTACATTTCTTGCTCCCTGTTCTGTCTCTTGTGCTCCTTGGTCTTCATGATTCACAAATATTCTCTAACAAGCCTCTAAAATCTTGACAATATTGAGAATAAAAGGGGACATCTGTATGCAATTCAAGTCACTGGATTTGAATATTTTTTTCTTCAGAGCAGTCCACGTAAAGAGAAGTGAATAAATTTCCATGCACTCGATACTTCGAAATTATTTAGTTTAGAAAGATAAAAAAATATGTGCAACTTTCCTTCCACTTCATAATTATGCATTTTTTTCTATGACATAAAAAAATGATGAATTATTTTGCAATACTGTGTACGTTTTCATGCCTGAAGGTCTGAGGACATATGGTTCTAAAATCCCCATATGACTAACACAGTCTATGCAATACAGTATTTTCTGCTCACGACTGGGTTCATAAATTTTCTCACCAACAAACATTGTCATTCAGAATAAAATAAAAAAATTCAAAATAAAATGCTTTTGTTGCATGTACAAAAGCAAACAACTATGCCATTTTATTAAACAGATATGCATTTTGCAGTAGATCATATTTTACTGTTTATATGACTAACGAAGCACGCATGAAGGTAGTTAAGAAAAAAAAAAGAGCATAGAAGCTGCCAGAGTTTGAATTTGTGTGCTTGAATTATTCACCAGTCTGCTCAGAGGACCAACCCCCTCTCACTTCCAACTCCCACCCTTATTTTGCCTCTTTGAGAAGCAGGGTGATGCTAGATCAGATCAATCCTCACAACTCTAAAGAAGTCGAGAAGACCTGGCCTGCTGGGCTGCTACTGCCTGAACTGCTGTAGCTGAACTCATCTTTTTTGTATGTTTTAATTATGAATGACATTTGCGGGGCAGCAGTGCTGCTCAATAGCTGCGAGAGGAGGACAGAGGTTTCTCTTCGCAGCCGAAATCAGTCAATCTCTCCATCAATCAATCATCTCTGAATCCATGGCATCCATTTCATTGGGAAAAGTTTGTGAACTTAACACACTGATTCAAGGAACTTTTCGGGATAAATGAGCAATTTCCATCAGTAGCAAGATTTCAGGTATGTAAACATTTCCTTCTTGATAATCTGAGCTGGAAAGCTTTACATAACCACACTTGTACCCACTCCTGGACCATCCAGTCTGCCAGAAGCAGAGCATACAAAGTAAGCAGGCAAAGATAAGACAAAGTGACATGTTATGTAAATACAGATTTAGAAAGCCAGGCAAGACTTGATAGTATCAATGATGCATCTGTGACTCCTTATGGCAATCAACTCTTTCCTCCACAGGGAACCAAATCCTCCCCAGATAAGATCATCATTGGATCATGTCTGCTGAGTGATGGCCAATGTGACCAGTCGGACAGAAAGAGGCAGGAAGCAGGAGGAGGTGGAGATAAAGGGATGTGTGTAAGTGATAGCATGCTGAGTCAAGCTTCTTTTTTAGTGTGGCATTAAGATTTTATGGATATTACGGCTGTACTGTACAACAATTTTTACAACTCACATCCCAACTGGTGCTGAAGCAGTATAAAACGTGTCGCCTTGGGAATATTAAAGGCCAGTTATGCTGCACCAATTCATAAAGACAAGAGAAACTTTATCCAGAGCTTAGACCTTGCGACTTTGTGATTTGACACTGTGGTGTAAATCAGACTCATGGATGCCTCTTGTCCTTGTTTGGAGTGAGATTTAGTTTGGCTTAGTTCTGCAAATTAGGTATAAAATAAAGGTTAAAATTTAATTTAAAAAATGTCATAATAAACAAGCTTACATAGTGAATTACCTATAGAAAATATATGGAAATGAATGTGCATTCCTCTTCCCTTCACTGAAAATAAGTCAAATGTTTCCTAGCTTGGCTCAGTTAAGGATAACAGAATTATTTCCATTTGCTAAATCCCAAAAGAATATACATTTTGTCAATGTCCCAACAGCCAAGTGAGGTTTGCCAAAACTTAACTGGGTTATATTCTAAGTGCATCAAAATAAATTGGTATATCAACAAAATACTACCTAAATATTTCACTCACGCAGAGTGAAATATTCCAAGCATTTGTTTCTTTTAATTTTAAGAATTACAGCTCACAGCGAACGCAAAACAAAACAGTTTGCTAGAACTGTGGATTATTACTTAAGATCAATAAAAAAATTACATTAATGGTGAAAGCCTTGAGCTAATAAATCTTTAGACACAGGCTATCTGTTTTTTTACGCAAGTCTTTTAGCCACAGTTTTTCCATCCACTTAACTTTCAATCAATATTCTCATAAAAAATGGCCTTTTGAAGACTATCCTCATCAGCTGTGAAAAGGAATAAGTACTAACAATTACTAGACAAAAGAACATAAGTTGAAATGGATCAGACTAATTCAGTTATTTAACTGCATCTGAAGAAACTATTTTCCTTCCACTTCTGCTCCCACTGCAGGCTGTCAACACCGCCGCCAGTTTTCATCAAAAGTAGGGATATATTTGTTGAGCAAGCACTTAAGAAACCCACCTTTGCCGTAAAACCTCGCTTTACTTTGACGTTGCAGGACACAAGGTTTATTGCTTGAAGATTGCAGCAGATCCCCAAGGGCCTAATTACAGCTATCAAAGCAAAACTAATGGGTAAGGTATCAAAGAGAGAATGCTTCATCAAGGACATATGACAGTGTGAAGGTCAGCATGCACCGTCACACTGCATCTCATCATCTTCTGTCGCTAACGCAGAATATGGATGACACCGGAGCATGCTAATGGCTCAGGCTGTTGTGTGGACGTGACAGTATTATTATTTTTTTTCTTCCACTTTTTATCTCTCAGAGCTCGGCTATTTATTCTGATTGTGCGATTCACATTCAGGCACACAGACTCTCACTAAAAATTCCCGGTCCACCCACCTGCAGCTGTCGACACCCCGATGCATCTAGAGCAGGACAATTAGCAATCCATCACCGATGTTTACAGTCTGGGTGGTGGGGGCTCTAGGGGGGAGGGGGATGAAGAAAAGCTACAATAGGGGGGGATGTAGAAAAGAACGAGACAAAAACAAAGCAAAGGGAATGGAGGGGAAGTAGTAAACAAGGGTAAGAGGACAGCCGGGACAAACAAGTGTTTTTTATTTCTTTTCTTTTTTTTTCATTCTTCTGACTTGCAACTTCTTCAGTGTCTGTTTGCATCTGGGAGTGTGTGCAAGGCTCAGAGAAGATTACAAGTAATTTTTGCTTTAGCATGCTGAGAGGGTGCAGAGTATGGCCCTGCATGCATATTAACAGTGTGTCATGTGCAAGCCTGCCCATCTAGGAAAACTGTGTGGGACATGGAGGGATGTGTTGCAGGAAGAAGGAGAGGAACAATAAAAAAGAGAGAAAGATGAGCAGAAATGCAGGAAGGAGAAAGCCACTAGATGGCACTGTTGGGTGGCAAATTCACACGTTTCTTTCTCTCTTCCCTTTTCTAGGTCTCTGCTTCCGTCTCATGTTGTCTCTTTCTCCCCATCCTCCATTTCTCTCCATCCGTCTTTTTTACCTCCTCCACTTCTCCACTTTTCCCTCTCGCTCTTTCAGCACACGGCGTCCATGATGGAGCCAGTTATACAGCTGGGAATCTAACACACAGAACTGTAGTGTTTCCTGAATCGAAGCTAGGCGCTTGGGGAACCCAGAAAGCTCACCCAAGGACAGCGTCTGTCTGTTTAAGTTGACTGGCATCAATGTACAAATGCTCACACACGCATGGACAGATTCATGCTCACCATTACTACTTATATGCAACACATAAAAAAAGAGCAATGCAATTATTTGGTAATAAAATGGAAGCCTGCATCGTTTCTTGGTGAGGGAGGTGAAAGACAGAACTGGATGAGTGCATAAACACCACTAATCAGAGAGCAAGTTCAATTTCCTCCAAGATGAGACAGGTGAAAATGGAAGCAGGCGTGGACATGCTGCCAATGTGGTACAAGTCAACGGTACAAGAGTGAAGATTATGTGAAAATAAGGACACAACGGATAGTTCAGTCTGAAATTGAGACCATAGTTTGCTATTCAGCGTTTTTCAAAAGAAATCATCAGGCCTGTGTGGTTTATGCAACTATCCAGTCTGAATGACGTGGTTGTAGCAATTAGTCTGTGGGGTATGTCTCTCCCAGTTTTGTGCATCTTGTAAAAACACTCAAGCGTAGTCAAAATAATTTAAGAGCATTCATGCATATTGAACAACGTTTTACCAAAGATCAAGTCAGGAAATTTACCGAGACGCTCCAACACATGTATGTGCTTTTTTCTAAACTAATGCTAGGGATTTGTTGTCATATTGGGAAGCTTCTAACATGTTTTTGAAGGACTGTCCTCTAAGTTTCTGCTGGAGTAAATACATATGTGTACATAGTCCTTGCCTATAAATTATTTCAGTCCATTTCCAATAAAAAAATTTTTCTATTTTTTTATTCATTCAATGACTGCAATCTGAATTGTTATGGATATGTAGAGCATATAATTATAATGGTTCTTTCAAATCCAACTCATCAACAGCTGCAGTTAAAAGCCGCCGGGGCTTCTGCCATTGTTTTACAGTTCTATTGTTGCTGCTTCTACAAAACTCACATTACATATATCTGTTCTCTTTCAACTTAAGGGTTTTCTTCCCTTAAAATGAGGATTTACTTTGTTTTTTAGACCCCACTGCAAGAAAGCCCTTTTGGATATCCCCCATTTACATCCACATTTATTCCTAGCCTTGGATCTATTCTGGGTCTCGATCATTTTGATAGAGGATCAGGGCTGGGCAGATCCCCTGGACAACAGAGCAAAGGAGTCCTTTGCCAAACTGTACGTCTAGACATCTAATTCAAATATGACGGAGTGAGTGATGGCTTTGCCCATGGATGAGATTGAGTGCAGGCAGGGTTTTTTCCCCTTCTTCTTGGTTTACTGAGAGCTCAAATAGAGGAATAAGCTCTGTGACAGATTTAGATAGTCAGAAGAGATACTGACAGCCAGGGCCAAGATTTGTAGCTCAATATGTCATTTTCCTTTGATTTGAATTTTTGTTCTAGAAACTGCAATGACTATTGAATTAGTTCTTGAACATTTTCAGCCGTTCCCATCTCAGTAGAGAAAGAAATACACAGATGGTTTACAATCTGTAGCAGATTTATTACCAGGCCACTCACAATTACACTACCTTTATACGAGGAAGAACAACCTGTTTTCTTGATTCATCTCGGTGTAAATGCAAATATAACCAAGATGTAAATTGGTGTAGTGTCCAAAAATGTTAGGGGGGGGAGGATACAACAACAGTTTAGATCATCTGTGATGCAGCTGCGACTGCTGGGAGTTTCAGAATAATTTGGCATCAGTAGAAGATGTGTTAATGTACCTGCTGCGACTTCATATGTTGGTCGATAAAATGCAAGATTAACTCAGAATATTGTGCCATATTTTATATTTCTTGATCAACATGCTGCAGTGCTAGGATGCAGACAGGAACATGCCTTTTTGGTTCTGGACAAAAAGACCCCTTCTGAAATCATTGAGGGTTTTTTTACAGTGTAGTGTGGGGCAAAATGAGAAACATTATAAGTTGTGTGATTCTTTTCAAGGAAGTGCATGTCTGCTTCATGTTACATAAACCGAGAAGGTTAACTCATTAGATATATTAATCAGATTCAGTCTCCCCATGACAACAGATTTATTGTTGTACTGGTTGCAAAGGTAATTTTTTAACCCAAGCTGCTCTGACTTAAGTGGCATTGAATGTCTAAATATTTTCTGCACCTAAATCTTGAATATTTCTTAGCTACAGAAATGAACGTAAAAAAAGCTATTGACAGGTTGAACTACTAAGAAAAAAAATGTCAAAAACCATCCTATTCTCTGTGGCAACCGCTTGTTATTCATTGACACACACGCTGTACATAGATACACACATGCATGCACAGCACTTGCATGAATCATCATAGTTGTATTGAAAATGACTTCTGAAAGTTTTCTTTTCAATACTGTCTCCTTGAATATTCTTGATTCGTTTACTCATTTGACCCACTCTCGCCCTCACACACTTCTACTGCTCCACAACAGCCTTAATACTCTCTCCACAGAGTTGTAAGTAGCCTTCCATGGTCACCCTGGGTCAGCCCGGTTTGTTGATTTAATCCTTGTCTGATGTTGTCTCAAGCTCACGGCCTGACTCAAATGACTGTAGCGCCGACTGACTGGACCTCTCCGTTCGGCTGCCTGATAACACCTCTCCTTAGAGCCCGCCAGTTCGATTTGATCGGAAAGCTGATGAGAGGCAGACACAGCCAGGTATTGCTATTTACCTAAGATGCTTTAAGAAGCAGCTAAGGTTGAGAGCGACAGATTTATCGGAAGCAAGGTTCACCGTGAATTGCTGAAACTGTCTAATGTGCGATATGGTGGTAAAAAAAACAACAGCAAATCTCTTATTGCTCTGTCAACTTCATTTTACACCCCAAATGCCATATTTGCTTCTAAAACAGAATCTATAAATTAATTCAAACTGCAGCTGCAGTAGATATTTTACAGTCAGCTTCATTGTTATGCAAATTAGGCATAAAAAAGGATTCTTACACATTTTCTAATATAGAATAATGTTAGAAAATGTTAGAAATGTTAGATGGACAGCAAATTTTTCCAGACTCAAAACTCCACTGTTCTCAGTCCTTCTAAGCTTAATTATAGAAATAAGTTTGCTACAAAGGTACAAATTTATATGTGGAAACTGAGAAAGCAAAAAAAAAAAAGATGGATGATGGACAGAGAAATTCATGAATGACAGAAAGATTAAAAAACAACTTATGTATGGACAGCTAGATGGATTAAAGAACTGATGGAGAGAAAGATGTAAGGGCAACTAGATGAATGAGAAAAAACTATAAGGACAATTTAATGGAGGGATAGAAGGACGGACAGCAAATGAACAAAGTGTTTGAAAAGTTTAACAGAATATGAACAGATTGATAATTAAAAGGATATAAAAGCGATAAAAAACTAAAACATGTTAACACATTTTATCCTCCCGAATTTCTTTTTTTATTATTCTTTTCCCTTCCCAACACCGAAAACACTGACTAAACTCCCAGACTTTTCCACTCTGCTCGACATGAATTTTTGACTGTACTCTCTTATGCTAAACTATTCATCACTGGTTGCTGCCCAGTGGATGACGAGCCCACCGCTGGAGGGCATTGAGCAGTGCCACAACAGAGGTGGATTAGATACCAGTCCCAATGGCGTCTCACTAGTGGCTGTTACAGGGTGTGCAAAAATTTTATGTATTTCACCCCTCCAGATTTCAACACTTTTTGGCGGATCCGAGTTGGCAGCTGCTTGGTCACAGATGGACTCCAGTTTGCAAAAATGATCATTGTTATCTGATGCCCTCCCCAAATTGCTACAGTTTAATGTAACTGAATGAGTGAAAGCTCAAACTCACTGTCCTGCTTAAGAATTTGCACTTTTAGCTTTATATGCATGTGTGTGTGCGAGAGAGACAGTTGTATTGTAAGCAAGTGTGTACTGCTTCATTTTGGTAATGGAAATTCTGGGAAGCCTTTAGTAGTTGCCACTGGTAATGGAATGAGAACGTATGTATAATTTAAGGCTCCACTTCAGGCTCCCAAAAGGCACACACACGGTCATATCCTAGCAAGCACACATATCCACAAGGAGCTTAATCACTTTCAGTGTTTCCTCATCTGAGTGAGTGAAAGCAGCACTAATACAGCGCTGTAGTTTCAGCTCTCCTGGAGCCTCAACATCTTCTGTGCTTATCTAGGCCAACTGGCAGAATAAGCAAAGACTGCACAGAAATACTGCGAGCTTGGAAATATTGATATACAGGAGCGATTAAGATTTAACACCATAAAAATTTGTTATAGCATTATGACCATTGAATTTTAAAGTAGTTTATGACATTGCATACTTCCCCAAACACTTCAATAAACTTTGGACTGAACTACCGGAAAACCTAAGATATATACAAATTCTTCTTTCTTTGCTCTTGCGTCATTAGTGAACAGGAGCGAAACCTGCTTCACCCTTGAAAGCAGGGCCGGCCCGGCTGGCCCTACTCTGAAGCAGGGACTTAAAAAGCTGGTGGAAACGCTTGCAAAGCATTCAGGAGATAAAATAATTCAATCAAACTTTTTACTGATGATTTACTCATTGAAAAAAACCCATAAAACAACACTGTATTCTGATCCATCAGCTTTTAACACGAGATCAATCAGAGATATAGCTGCCAAATGGCTTACCTTTGCTTCGGTGGGTGTTGTATTCAGTAGAATCAACTTCTCCCCATGAAGTTCCAACACACCCTGTGTTTTAACAGCAGGAAGAGTGAGTTTTTGTCTGCCTGGGGGTCATTGGGAGCTGCTGGTTCTGGCCCGGATCGTTGGATGTCTGGCTGACTCCTCACTTTGGAAAAAGTTTGACACAAAGAAGAAATCCTGTTAAAGTTACCAAGTGACAATGTACATGTGCCTCAGTGTTGCACAAAATTGGAGTCTTTCACAATTCTGCAGACAAATAAATAAAAAAAACATTTATTACTACGAGGATGATCAGCTTACGTGGTTGGGCTGCTGGTTCTTTGTGTCAAAACCAGGTCTTCTTCTCAGAAGAGGACACTGTTGTGGAAGAAAATGTCAAGAGGACTGATTAGCCAATCAGAGACAGAATTGGAGGAATGTAAAAGAGTTGTCTTACTCATATTCTTAAAACTACACTGAGAGAAGCAGATGTGATGAATATGTTTGTATGCATCAAAGTAGGTAGGCCACAATGACTTAATAGTAACATAACCAGTGTTTGTATGACTTATATAAACAGAATTTAAAGTTCTGACTGAATATGCTTTTCTTCCAAGTAAGCATTTATAATATATTTTCAAGGGACATTGACAGAAACAGCTGTGGTGTCAATTTTGAGGTTTGTGTGAGCTGCATACATCACATACTGAGTTTGTGTTGTAGTTCAATGAGCAAAATATTGCGAAAGAAATAAACTTTTTAATGCATGGAAAAAGAGAATGCTTTGCCGTGGCCTGAAGCATTTGCATAATTTCCCCATTGAAAACATCAAGGAAGACGTATGTCAGTACAAAGTATACTGTCAGCATCATTTGTACACAAAAAGCGCTCCATATTGTTGCTCCATTTCGCCCTTTAATTGGTATTTGCCCGACGACATTTCAAAACACATTTGACTGTCATATCATTAACATCCACTCGGTTTCCTTCTGTTTGTGTATGCAATTTGCATTTGATTTCTACCAGTCAAGCTATAATTTACACAGGGCCACGTCCGGTGTGAGCCTGTGTGGCAGAACGCCAAGCGATGAGTCAGGACATTATAATGACTGGGCGGCATTGTGAGGGAAAAAAATGGTTTTTGTACCTTCATCCTTGTCAAAACAGCTCCATTGTGTCTTTTCTCTGAAGATGAAAGTTGGCAGACTAGGAAAAGAAGCCATACAGCAGCTTTGTGTCCTTTTCTGTCCATTCTTCACCTGTTTTTTTTTTTGTGTGTGTGAGTATTAGCTGCCCTAACAATGGAGGTGAAAAAGCAATCATTACAGCCATCTGAAATGGAGGGAGTGGAGCCTTCATCTCTGGCATGTTTGTTTCCAGAGATATGAAGTAGTGTTTCATTCCAGGGGAAAAAGCTATTACAGTTAAAAATGGTCACCTTTAAGAAAAGTATGTCTCTTAAACCATTTACCAAAAATAATTGCCATACAATTTTGGTTCAACTTTACATGACAAAATCCACTAAATAGATTTTCTGACAACATGAAGTTGAATCTCTAAAGACAATGTTCAGCGTTCCATTTTTGCCCATAATATCCTAAGTACCCTAAGTTTAAGTGAACTTAGGATACTGTCTGACCCCCACAAATTTGAATAAAGGGACTCCAAACTGATATTAAAAGTTTTGGAGTGGCCTAGTCAAAGTCCAGATTTAAAATGAAAATCTATAAAGGAGAGTGGACCGCTTGATAACATCAAGTAAGACAATAAAATGGTGGGGAAAAAGTCAAAACACAAACATCTACTGTGAAAATACAAACTATTTTACAGCATTGCAGAGAAAACAGTGGAACAAGTAGAGTTGAAAATATAGATGCAAGACTCTAAAAGCAAAAGAGCGATGGATGAATGAAGGATGACTTGAGAGGAGAGACTGCAAGGAATTTTGGGTCATTCTTCCACTTCTGTGGTAAGCATGTCATTTCCTTCTGGCTTATGCTGCTGGTGGTAACAGACCACACTCATTCCACCCCTCCCTCAAAGCCTACAGCCACTTCTACCAGCCTTGTGCATTTATCCAAACAGACAAACACTCTCCTCCTTCTATTAATCTCTCTTTCTTCCCATGTTAGCACAGGGGTACCCCTCGAGACTGATTACTGTGGTCTCCACATGCAAACATGTCATTTTCAGAATGTGTGCAAGCACACATTTTCCCCACACTCTCCTACTTTTCTTATTTGTTTCCCTCCCTCGCTTTGTGGCAGACGTTTGCTGTAATAAAGTAAATGAGGTTGGGAAATGGCAAGACTCAAGGTGATATTTCAGCGAGCCACTCCCCAGAAACAAGAGAGTGGAGGGAGTGTCTGAATCAGATGTGCATGAGATTGTGTTTTATGGGAATTGTCATTGTGGGCTGGAAGCTTATTACAGTATAGACTATCCTTAAAAACTTCAACTGCATGCAAAAGGAAAATAAAGCAGCAGCTGCACAAAAGCAGCAGCATATCGCCTTAAAACGTATGCAACCAAATCTGCTTGCAAGAGGATCTGGTGCATTTATCATGTGCAAACAGAAAAACTACAGAAATCAGAAATATCAGAAATCGACTCATCACGGGGATAAACAAAAATGTATGCTTCCCCAAAACATATTATACTTGATAACAGAAAAAAACTTTGGAAGTTTAGTTAAATTATGCCTTACACAATTTTGGGTAAAAATGCTGATTTGGTACTTGTCAAATCAGTGAAGCCCTCCACAAGAAAGATAAACTACAAAAAGGTCAACACTATGCAAGCTGGCTGCTCACAGTGTGGAAAGACATAAATGGAAGGAGTGGAAGAAGTGAGTGGCAGAAATAAAGTTCAGCAGAAAACGGTACACTGCAGAAAGACTGCAGAATTGAGAGACTTGGCCTGAGAGTTTGGGAAGAGTTGACACAGCGTCAAGAGCCATCACACACACATCCAGAACACAAGTCACAACCATTTGATTTCTTGCATCAAAAATATCAGAATCTCCTTCCTTATTCAAATGGGGGAAAGATGGATGGATTGTGAGAAAGAAATGTTTTGACTGGACCATTTACTAACTGAAGGAAGAGTGGAAAGGAACAGACTCCAGTTGCTTATGGCCCAGTTTGATGTTTACATGATCTAATATGCTTCTAATTTGACTTCCTGGACACATCATAGCAACAGGCTAATCATCTCAATAACATGCTGCATAGATGCAGTAACTTTTTCAAAATTAACCCTTTTCAATATAACTAGTGTGCGGACTTTGCTTCATAATCTTCTTAAGGATAAAGTCTTATGCTTTTTCTTTTTCTACCACACTCTTTCTTCCACTCAACTTTCTACAAATACGATTGGATACAAATTATTTAATTTGACTACCAATAGAATAGCCATAATATTTCTGTACTAACTGTCATTGTGATTTGTTTGCACAATAAGTTGTAATACATCACTTATGTGTATGTAATGAATATGTGATTTTCAGTTTTAGGAGCCATTAAAAAATACATTTACACAAGTGAACCAATATGTATATTTAAATTGCTGAATTAAGTCAATTAATTCCGCTAACCCAACGCAAAAAAAAATTGTTCACTTGCATTTTATAGCTTAAACTGATGCAATATTTTTTTAAAACAGCTGCTGTCCTTGTCTCTGTCCTTGCACTCGCTGCTAGCCATGAACTACTGCTATTCTGTCCATTGTTTTATTTCAGCAGGCAGTTAAACAGGGACACATAAACCAGAGCAGCCATCAGAATCTCCTGACTGAAAGGTCATCACCTCCCTGCACTCAAACTAAGCTCCAGTTTATCAATGTGGGATACTTTTTGCTTACAGGGCCAGAGAGTGAAAAATGGGTACTCTTTATTTAAACAAAATATAACATTTTCACATAACAATTTGTTTTGTTGTTTTAACCATTAGTTCCTCAGGTTTTATTAAATGATCTGCTTGTTTTTGCCATGAAGCTTACGGGATTTTTGGACTGTCTTCAGTTGTGTTATGTACAACTGATGACACTTCAATATGTGCTGATACGCACACAAATAATATTGTTAAACTCTTGTTTTGTTTTCTAAATAAAGTATACATTTCCAAAATATCAGGCTTACTATCTGTTTGTTTGTTTTAAAGTCAATGAAACACAAATTGAACCTAAACAAATTGTTTTTAATGGTATTATGACTTAATTATCGTATTATGTCGACTTTATAATTCTAATATTATTACTTTATTCTCGTGATATTACGCTTCTCACAACACAACACAACTCACTTCTTTAAAAATAACTTATTGCATTTTCTTTACATTAAAAGTCATAACTTTTACCTTTTTTCCTCTTACAGTAAAATCGTGTACATTATACATCCTGACTCCATCTTCTCAGTTTTCCCCTGTTTGTTAGCAGCGACACAAATGCACAGGTGGATCTAATCAGCCTAATCACCGCAGAGCGCCTTTCCAGATGGTGCATTCACTGCTTCAGGACATTTGAGCACCAAAACAACACAGATAGACCACGCATAGTTTCCTCAACAAAACCAGTGCAGCTGCAGTATGTCACCATTATAAAGAAAAAGGAAAAACTGCTTTTTTTTTTTACATATTTGTAAAAACTGTCACTATGCAATGATGTTTTTGCATCGTTGCAGGTCGAAAATGACCAAAGCCAGAGCGCCAACCTTGACACTGTCAATGAAATCACATGACTTCCAGCATGCAGGCACTGAGCATGCAGAAGACGATTGTTTCTTTGCTTGTCGCTGGAATCCTGGAGACTACGATCGGAGCTGCGAGGATCATCTGGCCCTCCAGAGGCGCAAACTCCTTTTGGATACAACTTTTGTTCATCAATTGGTAAGTCGTTTTTCTGTTAATCAATTGTTTGTCGTTGTATTGCAGCCGTTTTTGGGCTTGCTTTTTCTTTATACTGTGCCACCGTATTTGTCTTGTCTTTATTTTATTATAGCAGCCGCTTTCGGGGCTATGTTTGTTTACATTGTGCAGTGTGCTGGACTTACCTGTATTGTTGTATCCGTTTTTGTGCTTGCTTGCTTGCTGCAGCATGTTCGACTTTGCCTCTTTGAGTCTTGCAGCAGTGCTCGGTTTGCATTGTTTCTATAGCTACTGTAGTCATAGCGCTCCTTGCAGCTTTTTACCCGGGAGATGGATCCCGCGTTTTCTACGGAATCCCTAAGGGGACATGGAGAGAAAAAAAAAAGAAATCCCGACTTATTTTCTAGTCAGCTCAGTTGGGGCCTGCTCAGTTGCTGGATCACCCTTGTTCAGCAAAGTACTAGTCAGACTTTACACTCAGATAAATGAAGCTCATATAATAACCTCAATAAAATTAAATGTTGGTCAGTTCTTCATTTTGATTTATGCCATTGTAAATCATAATTTAATAGGATAAAGTTTACTATCACTGCAAACTGGCCTCCCTATACCATGCATATAACATCACTAAAGTGTAAGTACAGAGTATTGCGAATGTCTTCTGTGGATAATGGCTCTCACTGAGCCTTAGAAAAAGCTTTGTAACCCTCTTTAGACCATCAAGGATAATAATAAGGTTATTTATCTTGTTTTCCTTTGTAGATGAAATGTTACGTTGAGATCTTTAAGACTGCTTCATGTTGTCACACAGGTTCTGTTTAGGTGATTGCTTGATTTTACAGATCTGTTTCTGATTAGCACTGGGTGTGGGGAAACTAAACTTGATGAGACTAATACTTATTTACAACACTGTTGTTATCCTTCTACTTGCATGAAATAAAGACGTACAGCACAGCCAACATGCAGCTGTTAGCATTCAGGCATAATTATGCATGAATCTTCTGGAATATGCCATTTGTAACAATTACACTGAGATTTGGATGACAGTGGATGGCACAATAATTAGACAACAGAAGAGAAAATAGAGAGTGAGACAGAATTGAGGCGGAAGACTTACAAACAGAGACTGGAGGAGATGTGGGGGGGGAGACAGAGGAAAAATCATTATTTGGCTTGTCCATCAGTGAAGCAGGCGGCCTGTGTGTGTTTTCTGGGCATGCAGCTTCCATCGCTCCCCCTCAAAGTCTTTTTCAATAATGTAAATGTCCCTCACCAGCAGACCCGTCTCCTCCCTGCTCTTAATTGTTTTTGGCCTGTTATGCCTTTGCTCCCTCGTGACTGTGTCAGTTGCCTGCTCCTGTTTACTTTGCTTGTGTCTCAATTGGTTCAGATAACTGCTTTGCATAGATGGTGCACGTGTTTGGAAATACATGCCCTTTTTTTTTCCTTCTTACATATGTATATGAGAGCGCACATGTAAGCTGACAGGGAAAAATATAAGTCATGACACAAACCTTAAAACCAGCAAGAGGCAGATCTGAGGACAACACCAGCAGCAGGAGACCAAAGTGAAAGAGAGCAGCTTCATGCTACAGAAACAGTCTGCATGTGCAGTGCCTTGCAAATATATTCATACTCCTGAACATTTCACATTCAGGCATGTTACAAACCAGAAGCCTCCCTGTATTTTTATTGGATTTTTTTCATTATATAAGTCAAAGCTAAGTCTTGAAACAAAATGCAAACTTTGAACATCTCACAGAGGGCTGTGCCGCAAGACCATCAATCGAAGAAACAGCCTGGAGGCTCACCATAAACTGGTGAAAGCAGGTGCTTTAGTTGGTGTTGCGTCCACAGGGTTGTGTGCTGGATTGTGTGTGTTTCTCCGGCCTTTCTCCACCTTAGGGTGTGACCAGCATGACGAAGCCTCCAGAAGACGTTCATCAGCCGCAATCAAGAAGCGGTATTTCAGAGAAGTGGGCTTCCTGAGGCAGATGCCAGATGGTCAAGTCACTGCTTCTGGGAAAACTGTCTCACTGTTCCCTAACTCTAGGGTTAGAGTTTGGGGAAAACCTAAAAAAAAAGAACTATTTTCTAGTTGTTGTTTTTTTCTTCTAGAAGAATAGTACTGTGGAGATAAAAATAAGAATGATGAGGGAAAACACCAAAAGGGAGTAAAGATGATGGAATAACAGCTGGAAAGTGAACAGGAGTAGAAGAACCGACTACAGAAGAAGGTAGTCTATTTGTTTGACTTATGTAGCACACAAATAGCACACACGCATAGAACCGCACGTCTGACAGACAGGCCTCCCAGTGGGTTGTTAGCCACGCTTGCAGAAATACAGCTTCATTTCTGTTGACAGCCGGAGGAAAATAATTGGCCGATAACAACTCATCAGAATGCAGGCGATATGTATGATTTTCTCACCCAGTTGTATCAGAGACAATCAGAGCCGGTGTAAACAACAAAACGCAGCGATCGTCTCATTCCTGTCAAGGTGGCGTCTGGAGTAAAGTTTGGATTTGCTTACACAGACGTGGATTTTATAGATTTTTTTTTCTTTCTTGCCAAAGTGACGGTTACATGAAGTAGCTCTGCTGTGCTGTCGGATAGTTTATGCATGGGCCATATTTTATCACCAGGATGCGAATGTTACAAAGACATTTTATATGCAAAACTTTCAAATGCTTTGATCCAATGACATAGAGATCAACTGGTCTCACCTGATATGACAATTTTAGCTGGTTATTATCAGAATCGTCAACAGTAAGTAAATATCTTGCAAGAAGTCCGGAGACTATCAGAAAACAGCAATTTCAAAGTCTTTATTATAGATGTCTAATTAGATTCATGGCTGAATCTTGACTTTGACTAGACTATTCTACTATATGCTTTGACTGCAGTAATTTTGCAACAATTATTTAGTTATAGTTTTATTACAATTGTAAAAAGTAGTTTTGTGAAATTCCCTTCTAGGGAATGTTGCTAATACAACAAAATCGCTGCAAAGCATATGATTCTATCATTTTCTCAATGTGTCCTATTAAACAAACCTCAGTTCCATTTTGAAATTGCAAGAGCTGGTTGCTGCTCCTGTCAATCTCACTCATGACTGGACTGGAACCGCATTGAAATGTGCCAACCAATTAACCAGGACCCCATGAGCTTTGAGCCAAGCCCAGTCGTAGACAGATAGCTCTTGCTACACTTTCTGAAATTGTGCAATAAAATGTTTTATGTGGTTACATCCCCTCTTAAAGAAAGCAGCATCTCCCATATTCGGGGGCAGGGACTCTACCCGCCTGAATCCTTCGTATAAGTGAATGACCCATGTGTAGCACCAAGCTAAAATAAAATCCTGTCCCCAAGGAATGCCATTTAAATGGCTAATTTATGTCTCTTTGCTTCACAATCAGATTCCAAGTTTTACAGTCGTTATGGGGCCCTTTACAAATTAAATGCCTTTTTATACTTAAGACAACGCATTTGCATTGTTTCAAACTAATTACACAGAATCTATTATCTGCAAAGATGAGAATCGGATAGAATAAAGGTGTTTCATTTGGTGTTTTAACTTGCATTGACACTGCTCTATGCATTATTTGTCTGCATTAAGCATTTTACATCAACCAATGGATTCTGCCTTGGTGTAATTAGCAGGACCACAAGATAATAGTGGAGACGGTTGGCAGCTGAAATCTCTCACCAATTAGTTCTATAGTGTTCCTCCTCCCCCTCATTCATTCGCATTTTGTTTTTTTTCTCTGTCACTTCATTGTAGAATTGTGTTCTCCTGCTTCTGTACTGAAGAAAAGCACCGCAGAGCCCTTCTGTTAGTCAGACAGACAAAATCATTTCTTGTTTTGAGTCCAATTACTCCCGTTAGCTGTACATAACCCCTAAAATCAACACAAGTACCCCTTTCTCTTGCAACACCCCCACAAAATACTGATAGCAATGGAGTCCTGTAACATCATCGGCAAATCAGCAATTGTAAAAATCCGGTCCATCTTTCAACGGCCTGGATGAAAGCCATGCTGGTCTTCCAGAGTCTGAGCTCCGTCAGTCAGTCAAAGCCAATATAAAACCTATAACCCTGCAGACTTGGTTAACAATCCTCTCATTATGTTTAATAAAAATGATCCTCAGTATCTTTCTTTTTATAACATTCTCTGCTGGCAGGTGGTGTTGTTATGGTTACGAGCAGATTATGGCCCGAGTGCGTGACTATAGTTAACTTAATGAAATCGCTTCAGCTTGCAATTTCCTTTTTTAATAAAATTCCTATTGAAGCTGAAAGACGAGAACAAAACTGCAACATATTTTGGTTACAAAAAAACATGTGAACATTAGTTTTTATCCCTTTGTTTATACATTAGAATACTGTCACAAGATGGGGGAGTAAATCCTTTGATTGAAGAAAAGAACAGCAGTGCCTCAATGCTTATGATGCAACAAACTAGCAGCCCTCATCTGTCAGCGACATTAAAAGCAGCAAGACGTATTTGCAGGTGATGCATTAGGAGAGATTTATCCGGCACCTGCAGTGATGTACCGTCTCAACAAGTCGGTGCTTCTTTGTGTGTCCATAACGACACCTGTGGCACTTATTGATTCTAGACAGGAGCATTACGTCCAGTGGCGGTCATCTCTCCAGTTTCAGCCACTTCCAACAGTGGTAAACAGCATCCGCCTTGCTTTTCCTCACATAATGTGGCCATAGGCCCACGTGTTAGCATGTACAGACTGTGAGGTTGCCTCTTGCTTCTTTGTCTGACGGTACCGTGTCTGCCTGCCCTCTCGCCGAGCTCGTTTTCCCCTTCAATCCGTGTGAAGGCCATCTTCAGAGGCAGTAAAAAGACAGATAGGAAGGCAGAAAGGAAAGAGAGAAAAGAAAGAAACAAAAAAATACACCCCATGTTTGATATTTGTTACATGGAACATACAGAGTTTTGACTCTAAAACAGATAAATGCTTTCATATTCTGCAAACACTAGGCCTCCAAACAACAGAAGAGGGGAGATTTTATTTTCTGATTAATGCTCTGTCTTCCTTTACAAAAGCTGTCAAGTCCAGTGCTGCAGTGGATTAGGGATGGTATAGATCAGAGATGCATCACAGCAGTCTTGAGCAAATAAACAAATTGGGAAGAAAAGCCTGGTACAAAAGTCTTGCCAGGAACTATTAATCAAAATTTCCTAAAGCTTGCTCCGTTTGACCTACAAAACAGCTTTTACCTTTTTTTTGCAGAGAAGAAGACCTTATAGATGCAAACTGACACTGCTGGTGTATGTCCTTGGAGGAATTATTGCTCTGTGCAGACTCCCTGACTTTTACCAACTCGTCACTAGTAGCTATTATCTTGTGTTACGGTGCCGTTGTCCCCGCTCTAAGCCGTGAATAACTTCCAACATAATTGACCTCTGTTCTGAGGTTACATATTTTACTTTCCCCGTGCACCGGCTTCTCATCACGTCTCCTCACCGCACACTGAGGGTTACCTAGGTGGACATTTGTTACCATGGCAGCAAGAGGCCATTCCTTGACTGTTTTATTACTCGTTGAGGGTGAACAGCACTCTATATCAGGCCCCCGTGTCCCTGAGTGTGCGGCTGGTCAATGCGATCTCTTCACCCTGGTGTTATGGGAAGGTGAGTAAGTGTGAAATTTATGCTTTGTTATTGTCAGCGTCTCTGCCAGTATATTTCAGCTTTATGGGGATACTTTGAACAGATTTGCCAAAGATATGAATTTCAATCTGTGGGTGGTGGCAAAAAAATGAATGATCTGCTTCACTCCTCAGTTGTGTATTTAAAGATAATTTTCTATAGAAAGTGAAAAAATGTCAAAAGAACCTGGATGTTTGTAAAAACAACAATCCTAACTAATCCATAAATGGCTGAACAAAGTGAAGGTTTTGACCTACTTAAATCTCTGGCCAGCAAAGACAATTTTTTTACTCGAAAACCATGTTCACTTGTCTTTCCCATTTTGAGGAAGAAATTGTCCTATGTATCATGTCATTTTGGTACCAGTGGGAATTATGAAGTCCAACAACACTTCAGTTCATTTATTTCATATCATTTTTCAGAGGTGCCACTGATGGCGTTTCTTCCTTCCGGTGGGACACCATATTGATCTTTCTTATTTGAATAATTTGCTCAAATGTGCATGCAATGTTTAGAAGAGATCTTAATTTTTTCCCACTAAAACTTTTGATTTAAAAGAAATCTGAATTTGCATGCACCTCTCCATGTTTCCCCATAAACCTTAGAGCCAATGGCTGTGTTCCACATTGCCACACAGCAAAAACCAGCCCACAAATCCTTTGAGGAACATGTCAAAGAGTTCAAGGTGTTGACTTGGCCTCTGAATTCCCGAGATCTCCTTTCAATCGATATGTGGGATGAGCTGGAAAAACAAGTCATATCCTCAGAGGCCCCACCTTGCAGCTTACAGGACTTAAAGGATCTGCTGCTAACATGTTAGTACGTGACTGCAAAGGACAGATACAGAAGTCGCATTGAGTCTCAGCCTCAATGGGTCAGAACTGTCTCCAGGTTAGAGCTGGGGGGCTGAGGAGCTTCAACTTTTCTCTACCTGAATAGAATATGAGAAAAGGAATTAGTAGGATTCTCTCTCCAACCTTTGGTCTTTGAATTCATCAAGTTTTGAACATATTTAATGAACAAAAATACACCAATCGGGGGTCTGGGTTTTGCTGCCTCAAACGTTTTGGGCAGAATTTGAGAATAAACACACCAGCCAGCAACCCGTGCCGCGTTATGATGGCACTCGCAAATCTAAATGAAATGTCTCGTTGCGAAGACAGCCGTGGGCGCTGGCCACTCAGTCGGAGTAAACACCGGTCTGAAATTGCTTGGAATTGGTACAGTTCAGTGTGTGGAATCATTACAGCGGCATGACATAGCCATGAAGCGCTTTTGGTGTTTGTGTTCCCAATTTCATTAAGCCTGGGTGAACTCTCTTTGTTTCTTTGACAGCCTTTACAGGTTTTTTTTTTTTTTACTCCATCTTTCTTATTTGGTTTCTGTGGTGAGGCTGGACAGGCTTCCCCTGGAGACACAGCTTCGATTCTGTGGACTTAAAAAAGATTCATAACAAGAGAGTACTGATGCAACGCTTTCTCAGTCAGCACCTGAGTACAAAATCCTGTCAAAATGCTTTACTGAAGACGTTATATGATTCTGTAGCAGTGTGCATATGAGCCCGCTCTAATAGAAAAATGAGGATGCCGATGAAAAGCTAAAATAATTGGTCTAGGGGGAAAGTGTCAGAGGAAACAGCTTGGTGATGATAAAAGGCAGAGATGCATGAATCAAAATAACATTTGGGACATGAAAGTGGTCTGACCCTCAAAGTGAGACTCTTTGTAAGCAGTCTAGCTATTCTTTGGAGAGGAAAAAAAAAACAACCTTCCAAGTGCTTGCAAACATTTCAAATTACAGAACATGCAGCTTTTAAATAACGCAACTCCTGTGGGTTCCAGGTAATTGAAGACGTTTGAGTTCTGTTTTCTTAATTTGCTCTCCAACCGGGACATCAGTGGCGTTTTTGTGACAATTGTCATAAAAATACTCTGGCTCAACTTTATATAAACGGACTTTAAGTAGTTCCAATTTGACAAATATTCAATAAATAGTTTACTTCTTTTATTGTGTGGCTCACCCCCTCTAAAATTGGGAATTTTGTTATTAAATTGTCAAATTACTTTATTTGACAACTTAATTTGTCTGTGAATTATTTCTTCATTTATTTGAGGGTGAATTATTTTATTGCTTAAATTCCATTCTATAAAATCAACGCATATGCTATTTCAATTTTTAGAGCCTCGTGAACTCGGCCCCCTGGGTTCTTGGACATTATGTTACTTGGGGTTTTTTTGGCTGTTACTCTAGCATATTTTCAACTTTCTGAGCCTAAATGAAATAATACTTGGACATCATGTGGGTTTGGGGTAACTTAATATTTCACATTTATTTATTTGTTTATTTTGTCTTCTAGTTTATTATGCACCCTTTAAACTAAATACGCCAATCTGTGTCACGTTTTTGTCCCATCTTTCCACCCAAATTTTTTTTTTACTAAAATATGCATAAGTGAAATATGATCGAAAACCACACAACCTGTCATAGGGTGTCCTAACATTTCTGCATAACTGCAATTAGAATAGGACAGAAAATTCAGGAACCCATATGGATAAGTTGGTATAGACAATAGATTTATTATCTTCTGTTCAACAGCGATGATAAAGAAATTGACCAAATTGTTCCAGTAATTCTGGAGTGGACTGCAGATTGCTATGGTGAAAATTATTTTTTAAGCTTGCTTTCTTTAGAAATAGGGAATCTCTTTAAAACTCCCCAATTAGACGGCACAGCTAAGAACTTGAAATAAACATGCAGTCCAAGAGATGCCAAAGTTTTTCAGCCCTTCGGCAGTTGTGCAGCAAATTAAACCAGTGGTGAGAAATTGAATTCATGCTTTCATGGCGTGGACAACTTGAGGGATTTGTGATGCGTCAAAGCTGCTTTTTAGGGTAATAAGTTGAACTTTTATAGACTTCATTCTCTGAGAGAATGATCACAACCCTTTGTGAACTAAAACTATGATTTGCAATTCTTCTAGTCTTTCTTAAGTTGAAGAAAGACCAACCAGACGTTTGCAATGTCAAGAAGAATCCCAATGGTAGCGGAGTTGATTTGCATCGGTTTTGAGGACGTGAAGGCAGTGTTGACTGACTCTTCTGCTTGTCAGACAAGAAAACCCTATCCATGAATACAAAAAAGAAAAAAAAACTTTGAAAACATCCAAAGTCTGAAATTCGAAGGGAGAAGAGTCACCTGTGGAAACAAAAGAAAGAAAAAAGCTTGTTATGTTTGTGCTTTTTAAAAGTTCTACAGCACAACATGGTTACAGAGGGTAAACTAAGAAAGGGCGAGAGAGAAAAAGGCACAGTGGTACAGTTACAAAATGAAACCCGACAGACACAGACATATTGCCGCTTCTTAGCCGGGGCTCATTATGGAAGACAACGCTCTATTCTCTGCTCTGCCCTCATTTTCTTCAGCTGCCTCTCTGCGTGTCATTTCCTGTTTTCATCATCACCTTTTTCCCATTGCTCCAATGCTGTCCAACCCCATTTGTTGACGAGGATTTCTGTCAATTTTTACCTCCTGTTTCGCACTCCTCCTTTGAAGGTTAATACAGCACTGGTTCATGCTTGAAAAGTAAAGCTGCCCCCTAACACCCGAGTCTGCTCCTCTAAAGCTAAATGACTAGAATGTTTTGGCAGGAGAGAAAAACTTTAACAATTCTTTCTAATCTTCCTTTGCCACTGTGGGCGTCGCTTTAAAGTCCTGTATCCTCGCCTTTCCTCACGATTGTGAAAGAGAGGAGAAAACCTCATTTAAAGAAAAGTAGTGCAATCAAGAATGACCTTAGCAGAAGCACACAGAGGAGCAGATGTGAAATAACCTCTTTTGGAATTTACTAGATGTGGAGGAAGAAAAAAAAAATCGGCAGACCTCAGTAAGGTCTTCACTAGACATTATTTTCTGGTTCAGTAGGAGAAGAAAGAATGTGAAAGCTGAGCTGCAGAGCTGCATGCAAACTGTCTGTGGATTGCGTGCGCTTAAAATTGGCATGAGGGCAAAGGCCAGAGCGCTGCACAGGCTGCAAGTGCCCTCGCAGGACAAAAGGTCAGCATATGAATGGTAAATAAAAAAAGCATCAGAAAGACTGCTCCCATTATTCCCAGCATCTACTTTTCTGTCTTACACAGTTATTTTATCACCCTGCACAGATCTGTTGTCTGTTTTATCCTATTGTCTAATATTCTTTTTATCATTTATAAGCTAATAGAAGTATTTTAAAGTCTATTCTAAGAGCTACAGAGAGTTTAAATACTTTAGAACTGATGTGATGTGCTTCTGTCATCCTGGTTTTAGTGAGAACTCGAGCAGCAGCGTTCTGGATCGGTCTGATTTATTTTCTTTAGGCAGATCTGTGAAGGCAACTTAAACACCTGGATGAGTATTTATAGATCATGTTGGGACATTAGCCCTCTAATCCTGAAAATGTTTGTCAGGTGAAGGCTGACTTTGTAACTTTCCTTATGTGACTCTGAAGGTTCAGGTCTAAATTGATTTTAGGTCTGAAATCAGCCAGATTTCAGGCCTGATTGCGAATTTCTCCTTGTAATATTAAAGTTAAAAGTAAAATTAGAAAGACATGCAATAAGGACCAAAGGATAGGAACTTAACCTATGCCATACTTGGCTACAATTAAAAAAGAAAATAAATGTGATTTGATTTTGAATTTATAGTTGTAAAATTGTTTTTTTTTTCTTATTAAAATTTCACAGCTGAAACCAGACAGAAAACACCCTCATAAGTTTTCTGACATTAATCATTTCCCTGTTAAGCTTCTGACCGGTCTATGGTGAATTTCTATTTGACCCTGAAGCTACGTTTGCCTCCAAACCTTCACAACTACTCTCAATTAAAAAAGAGAAAAGAAAAGACTCTTTTCTTACTTCCAGACAATCCGAACAGGTGGCAGATAGCTCCTGGGAGACGGGGTGACAACAAGGCAAATAAATGTTCAGCCAACTTGAGCGATAGAGACTGACTGGCAAATAAATATGCTTGGGCTTGATTTCCATGATCAATGAATGGATTCAGGCAGAAATCTGCTATGTATGAGATTAAAACCCCTGGTGTGCAGAACTGTTTTTCCTCCACTTAGAGGAGTAATGGCCGTAACCATGCATCGTCCTCACCCAGTATCTCCGTCCCTCTCCGGATTCTCCCTTGGGAGACAATTGTGTTGGGGAGCCATGTTTACTTTGTGTGAAAATACTTCCCAAGTCTGGCTACATTAGCTCTGCACAGGCTCATTTGCAAAACATATGAGACAAGCAACCTGTTCCCATCTTTTGGCAGTCTGTGCTCAAGTTGTAAACACTGAGTAAAATATGCAATAATTAGAGGAGCAGTAGTAGTGAGTTTTCTAAATATGTGTGGCAGATTATGCTTGTTTATTATCAAAGGCATATCTCATCTTACTTTGAGCATGAGAGAATGACAAGAGAGAAATGTTAACAAGTCACTGGAAATTTATTAAAAAAAATCAAATCAATATGCTCAGGAGTTAAGCTAATATGGGATGGTCTGGAAAGTGTCTGGATTAGTCTTTACACCCAAGTTTGACATAAGCATTTAAATCTAAGCATCCACAAGTAAACATTTATTTTATATTCTACAACTTCTAAGTGCAAAACCTTTATGCCTTCCAGTGCTTCTTGCATGTTTCATATGTCTTTAGGAAATGTTGTACAACTTTGATGTGTCTGTAGTCTAATATATTTATGAAGGTAATTGTTTATCAGCTGCTCCACATAACAGCATCAGCAGCAACAGCAATAGTAGTAGTAGTAGTAGTAGTGATGGCTGTAGTGGTGTATCCTTCCCTGTTTATATTGTTTAAAGCTTTCTCTTAAGCAGCCTCTCAAGCCCATTTGGCTGACCTCTTAAGTCATTGTCAATTTAGTCACTACTGA
Organism: Phalloptychus januarius; assembly: GCA_902982915.1. Taxonomy (NCBI): domain Eukaryota; kingdom Metazoa; phylum Chordata; class Actinopteri; order Cyprinodontiformes; family Poeciliidae; genus Phalloptychus; species Phalloptychus januarius. Next base: position 4,946,045 of record CADWAE010000467.1, read on the forward strand.
TGCTTGCTTTGGCTTCGAGCTTGAGTGAGTGCACTCTCAGTCCACTCAAGCTGAGGTTCGCTGCATGAATGTGGAATGACAAGGCATAATGTTAAGAAGACAGAAGAGGGCAGTTCTTGTGCTTTACGTTTTCTGAAGATGTTACATCTGATGTCACGAGTGTGGCATATAAGAGGAAATCACACCAGCTGCTATCTTTTTCCAGTCCTTGTCCTGCAACGCCGCTGCTGTGCAGAGCTCACTCCTGATTTTTTGTTAAAGCACTTGGACAAGAGATGTGATTCATGTGTTACATTTACATGATACAGTGCTGGTGTGCAGCTGAGACACCCATGTTTGACCCATTGTAACATTTTAGTCAGACTCCAGACGACCAAATTCAACATTGTTTCTTTCTCTGCCTTCCAAGACTCTCAAGACATGATACTTGTGTCCAAAAACAGCAAGCCAAGTCACATGAATTGACTGCTCCAAAGACCTTTTTAAGACAAAGTGATGAATGCAAGGTTGTTGTGTCAATTGGCAGCCAATTCCATTGCATGGCCTTTAAGCCTCTTGGCATTGTACAGCAGATGGATATCTGCTGGCACGGACAGGCATCAAGATAACTGTGGATTAAGGAGTGATGACCTGTGCAGAAAGACAAGTTGGGTACAAGATGGGATGTGATTAGCCAGTGGTCAGATCGTTTGACTGACAAAAGGCCTGATAATTCCTGATTGCATCACTGATCCTAAGCCAAGAACGTTGCACCAAGTGCTAAAGAAAGCAGAATTTGAGATATGGTGAAGTTCCCTGTGCACCTATGTGTGCTATAGAATCACTAAACCTTGTACTAGTTTGCTTCATAACAAGTAATCTAATATTCGAGTATTTGGGCCTTAAGAGATTCCAAAAAACTCTTGAAAAAGCACAAGTATGTACACTCTTCAATGACCTGACAATCTGATGCATAATCCAGAAGTTCACTCCTGTCTTTGTAGATTATGGCAGCGATACTTTGCATGGCATAAAGTGTTTTATTCATTTGGTTTTCTTAAATTTCAAAGCAACATATAGTCAGTGAGGTGCAGTTTGAGGTATTATACAGATATTTGTCAGATCATAGCGAAACAGGTCAAACTTTCCCTTTTTAAAAACATAAAGTAACTTTGATATTGAAGACGAAAGGGGAAAAAAATTTATTTAAACTGCAAACCATGTTGATGCAGAACAGCAAACGTTATTTGTTTTTTTTTTGAGGAAAAAATATTTTGTTGTAACTACCTTAATTTTTCATTAAAGAAAATGTTTTTATAAATGAATCCTTTTCACAGACTTGTTGCAATGAACATGTTTATTTTTGGAGTTTTTTTTTCTCTCTCTAAGATCCTCATTTCAACTCACTCCAATGCCATGAATTAAATATCTCCCCAATTTAAAGTCTAAATCTGAATTAATGACGCTTAATTAGACAATTACACTTTTACTCTGTTTTGCTCTCAAGCAATCAAGATATAATTAGGAATACCAGGCAAATTACTAATCAAATTGATGGAAATCTTTGAAGTATCTAAAGATTATATTTATAGTATCTTGTTACCTTGTAATCAGCAACCCATAGAAAAAGCAAAAACTCTGACTGATCTTTATTAGAAGACTTTTAATTTCCCCTTAATGTTAAAAAATGCTCATAAGGCCCTGCTATGCAAAGGCACACTATTTAACGCAACAGCAAATTTGGTTGTGACTCAGCAAATTTTAATGGCAAGCCATAATAAGTTGTCCTTTCATCCCAGCAATAAATTTATCATCGAGGTTATTGATTTTCCAAATGAGATATTTTGCATTTTGAGAGAAAATCGTCTTCTCCGTGTTTATCTCTCGAATCTTAGACCTGTTCCAATTGCTTCTCGTATATCTTGTTTACTCCATTCGCATTTGTTTACCCCATTTTACCCTGTTCATTTTCTCTCTGCTTTACCCACTCAATTTATTTCCCAACCAACGCAGTTTTCAAATTGTTAATTTATGGATGTTTGCAGAGTCTCCAGCCTCAGACAGGACTGACTTTGTGATAATACACTGTTTGCTATAAAAACTGAAACTTTCCATTTGTTTGAGTAGCTGGACATTAGGAGTTATAATATTTTCACACAAAACCCACAACTTTGGAGCCAGTCTTCACATTTTTTATTATACAGTTTACTGAATGCAACCCAAATTTGTCCAACTTTGTCTTAGCCAGAAATACAAAGAAATGTCGCAAAGTAATGGCAAAGCACAGTAGATATTAATGATTATAAATACATATTAACGGAAAGCTTAGTGGAAGGACAAAGTGAGGTAGAAAATATTGCATGAGCAGTAGTGGTCCATGTGATGCAAAGTTAGTTTAATCATCTAAAGGTCCGAAATTTGATGAAACGTAAACAATAACAGTATTGTGTTGGTATAGGCGATACTAGCCCTGTGTTTACTTCGAATTGGAGTGATAGCAAAAAATGCAATACTGCAAACCGCCTAGTGAGCGTTTGAGGGTGCATCGAGGACAAGGAATACAATTGTTGCATTTCCTGTTTTAAGCCACTCTTTACTTATTGAACTCTTTTTAGATTATAATAAATATTTTATTCTATTTGGAAATATAAGGACCATAATCTGGAACTAAGAGTTTATATGCACAGAATCCAAGCTGCTTGAGGTGCAGGCAGCAAACCTAACTGCAATTTAAGGCGGATATCAATGCACACTGATTAATGTAGCCTTCGCTAAAGGAAAACAAAGAATGCCAATCCAAATCTAATAATCTCCTGGAGGGCTACAGCGAAATGTGTTTGGATCCGTGCAAGTTAAAACTAATCAATAGGAATTTTGAAAGAATCAAAAGGTGGAGGAAAAGGTCGGAGCATCTCAAGAACAAATTGATTTCCAGGCGCCGCTGAAAAATTGAGGTTAGAATCGAGAGGCGGCAATGTCAGATGCAAGGCACAGCTCATGGGATTAACACCTAACATTCCTTCCTCAAGCAAATTACACTGATTGCACTCTGTCCATTATGCAGTCACCAATGGCAGAAACAGTCTTTCCTCTAGTACAATCAACCACACATGTGGCACTTTAACATGCGCCATCACACCCCAGGAAGCCTGCTTTAAATTTTAATACAGTGAGACAATCTGTGGCGAGTTGGAAATGTCTTTCTTTACGTTCACTTTGTCACTGTCAGACGAGGAGAAAACTTGTGATTGCAAAGGGCTCCTAGAGGGCCACTTTGTTTTCTTTGACACAGAGAAAGTCATTCATCACTAGGCTTAAGAGTTACCCAGTAAAAAACACAACCAAATACATCTTCACCTGGCAACATCCTGTTTGCCGTCTTATAATTTCCCTGCACTCCCAGTCCCTCGCCTGCTCTCCAGTTTCTCATCCGCTCCTTCATCCGTGGTTTTACCTCCCGACTAATTTGGCGAATAATCTGATATTTCGACATAATTAGCTTAAAAATGACTCAAGAGCTGGATTGCACTTAAAAGCAATTTAGCTCGCTTAGTTTCAATTATTTCCACCAGTCGAGATGTTCAAGTTGTTCCACTTGAAAAATGCTGGAGTGTGTACCGAAAGAAAGTCTAAATCAGGTCCGTTTACCTGCTTCGTCCCTGAGGGACATCTGCAGCATCTTCAATTGCACTAAAAATCAAGGCGCTGCTGTAACTCTCATTGGGCTAATATGCTTCCTCAAAGTGTCAGGAAGATACGCTTTGCGATGGAGATGTGTAAAATGTCTTGAAATACAGCCATCGTTTGTTGGAGTACCATAATGTGTCAATGAGAAGTGATATCTAGGCTATGTTAGGATTACATCTGTTTGAAGAATTTTAACTTCAAGATATAATTAACATATGTCTCCAATTCATGGCTTCCTGTGTATAAATATGATGGAAAAGATTCACATCTTAACCACTTTGGAAAGTGGGAAAGATGAAAAAAAGCATTTCAGGAAGGTAAATATGCTCATCTTTATAAGTCTGGAATTGGCTATGAGAAATATTTTAGACACATTTTCACAAACGGTGAAACATGAAACTATAACCGTGTACAATCTCAAAAATTTACCTCAATTTCTTTACATATAAACATGTTTTACAATATAATTGTGCTACTTCTGTGACTAATGTTTTTAGGTTTGTCAATGCCAATTACGAAACACTACATCCACGACTTTCAGTCAGATATTGGCACATCACACCTCGTGCGTTTTGACGGCTGAAGTGGAGAAAATGAAAATTTTCTGCATAATTAATCCCAGTGATGAAACAATAATGAAGCTCCAAATTGCGGGGGAACGCGCAGCACACGCAGAACCTACAGAAAAGACGCAGCTGCGAACGTGCGTGCTGGAAGCGAGCGCTGGCATAGATAAGGCAGCTCGAATCTCTGCAGTCGAATGAGTTGCTGTCGACTGAATACTCGCTGATTGACATTTAAAACCCCGACACAAACAAAATCCTCTCTGTCACTTAATTTTTTTCCCTTTAGGCCCTCTGTGGATAAAGTCTATTGCTTTTACTTCTTCTAAATCTATACATAATTGATCATCATGGATTAAATTATTTATTCTTATCAGGATATAAATATTGCATGGCTGACATGATGGATGAATCACTATCAAATTCAGCCCTCTGTATCTTTGGACTTTAGTGAGCTCTTGGCCATGGCTAATTGCATATTGACTGGGGGTTAAGCCAAATGTTTGTCTAGCTGTGAATGCAACAGAATGACTGCAGAGTTCCTGCCTGATAAGGGGAAATTCTCTGTACGTCGTCTATACTCCAATTCCAGCTGGAATAAAAAAAAATAAAGAAATAAAAAATCAATCAGAGTTGATCTGTGGACTGGCACTGGAAATCATTGCGCGTGCTGGCGAATGTCTGCACGTTGCCAGTGAACGTGGCTGTGCTACAGGCTTGTGAAATGAAAGCCACAGAAAAACCAATCCAAGAAAAACTAATGAAGACCTCAGCGGGAAATTAAATGTGTGGAGTCGTCCAATCACTCATGTAACCCAGCTGAGGTGCCCTCAGGAGACGTGTTTGGCCCCCCCGCTGCCTCACCGGAGGAAACTGGTAGCAGCGAGGGAATCAATTTGGGATCCTTTCTTCAGAAGTGTTGCGTGCAGATGAAACAAAATGGAGAGACATTGACAAGTTGAAATTTAAGAGGAGGATGTTAAAGTGTATACTTAAACATCTCTTGCTAATGGAGTAAAGATCAAGAGCAACATGGCTGTGTTTCACTGATATGTCTTGAGTAAAAAGGAAAACAAAAGGAGTCTGTAGGTCTGACATAATTTGAGGAGAAGCTGTAGGTGTAGCAGCTGAAAGCAGCTTTTTCTCTTCTAGTCTTTGGGGCGATGAGGTAAAACCCAAAGGAACATGACTGCTCCCCTGCTCTTACAGCAGATACCAGAGCGTCCATTACACAATTTGAAACTTGACACGTTCCATTTCGGCTCAAGGATTTCATGCATTTACCAAATCCGAGAATGACAAAGAAGAGCAAAGTGAATATAACCACGTTTTTGTTTTTAGACGGATTTTACTCCATTTGTCCCCCTAGGCTAAAGCAATTTTGAAAGGATTTATATTGATGTTTACCAGTTTTACAGTTTGAGAAGCTAAAAAATCTTGAAGGATTTCTTTCTCCCATCTGGAGTAGAAGAGTCTCTTTGTGGAGAACTGGTCTCAGAGTCCCGGTTAACATTAGTTGGGTTCTCTGATGCCTTGTACAGGTATTATCATTTCTGAAAGCTTTTTCTGTTAGTTTTGCCAGAATTTTGTCTGTTTGGCAGCTTACAAAAAATGGACAATATGGAAAAAGAGTCCAGAAGCAGAGACACTGCAGAAATGGCAACCCAGTAAATAAAAATATATTCTTGCCTTATTTATGCCTTGCATAGTAAAATCCTGAGTTATCATAATTTCTGTGAGTCATATTGGCAATTTTTTTTTTAACTTCTATCAATTTTTAATTTCCGGTCTAATTAGCATGCATCTTCCACACCTTCTACCATTTGACAAGTGCATGGTCAATGGGTTTTCACCATTGAGGCATTAATCAAATTAAATTCAAAATACCTGCTCACTCTTTAGGGACATTAAATAACTTTCTGTTTATTATTACCAATGATTTTTTTGTGTGTGTTCAAGCAACATTGAATTTTTGTTAATTTTGAAAATTTTACCTCTAACTGGCTTAGCAGCAGCTGCTTCCATGCAAGTTACAATTTGACAATTGCCTGTTCAAGGGATTTTTCCAAGGCATTAATTAAATTAGCTTCTATTTGTAATCACTGTGAAAGGAAATTAAATTGGTTTCTGTTTATTGTCAACATTCCTATTCACAATAGGAATGTTGCATAGCAGCATTCCTATTGTCAATGTTTCTCTGGCAAAACAGCATCCCTCTACTTAAATTCAGTTTTTAATTGATTCAGTCAAATCCCAGAGTCAGGTGAGCGTTTTTCTATGCAATAAATTTTGCTAGTTCAACATTATGTACCTAATTACTGCTGCAGTGTGTTTTAGTTTGGGATCTTTGGAAATCTGTCAGGCTGTCTGTAGGATTAATTTCCACTAACACAGACTTGCTTGTTCACGCTGCTAGACTAAGGGAACCTGATAAAAAGTCAGGACCTGGCAACCAGCATCACTCTCTGTGTGAAGTTACTATGTTTGCTGGATGCTACAGGGCAAAGTGTGCTCAGCCAAGATACAGACATTACTCTCATTTTCAGAGGGCGGGCTGCCATTTACAGTCACGTCTGCCCGCCAGTGCTCAAGACAGCTAAGATAAGGGGAAAATGTTCCAGTAACCGGGCAGGGGTCCGCCGCTTTGATTTTTAGATTCTGCCGAGTGATGCCGATGAAATGTTTCTCCCTCAGGCACACACGAGGCAGATCACACCAGTGACAGTAAAGGAGCTTGCTCCATTTTTTTCCTTCTTTTTACACGTCAAGTAGTCAATGTATATTTTGTATGCAGTAGAAAACTGTCACTTCCATTCTTCTTCTGCACCTAATCTGGGAAAATATAACACTAGTCAGCTTTCGAAAAGTTTTCAAACGCGGTGATGATTATGCTCAACGTTGTTTGGGCCAGTTTAGATGCATAAATGTGTCCCCATTGTTTTAAATATTACATGTTGTACATTATCAATTCAGTCATCCCTTTTGTTTTCTCCAGGAACATAATCATAGTCATCACAACGCCATTACCGTCCATTGTCTCCCTCTCAGAGTACCATCTACAAATGGTCATTTTCTTTGATAGCACCCCAGTAAATAGCTCTGATGCTAATAAAGATGTTTTATAAGGTTGCATTTTAATTGAATAGCTTTTTTACTGATCTGTGGTTTGTATTAGAGTCTAGTTTGCAGACTTATCAATGCAGCCCTCTGAGTGCTCTTCTGGCGGCTGCTTACAAAAGACAGATAAGAGAATGAGCAGGGGAACGACTGTTCGACAACAATGCCTGAATGTTTCAGCTTTGTATCTGGAATCTGACGCTCATGCTGGGAATACAATGCATTTTATTTATTTTTTATTTGAAGACAATGTTTTATATATTTTTGGAAAATTTTGCATATTGGCTGTTTATGTTTGCAACATCAGATTACCTTGCTGAACGTACCGATTGCTTAAACAATAAGTAGTTCAAATCGTCATCAATATGAGGGGAAAAATAATAAATTGCAGGTTTTGTTTTAAGAGAAAATTGAGTAATTTAAACATATTTATTATCACAAACTGAAATTATTCCCAGGCCAGCATTGCACTCAAGTAACATTTTTATCTTTCTGCAAGCCCAGTTTTTGATAGCATCTATAAAACTACACAATAAGCTTAAATATGTATGTAATGTAAAAGATCCAAATATCTAGACATGAATGATGTTTATAGGCAAGTAAAGATAAAACCCAGAGCAGTTGATGCCTGTCACCCACATCCGTTCCTCAGACAGCTGCATGGTTTTACTCTGTCTGCAGTTGTCAAGGTTTCTTCCAAATAGTTGTATTTAAAGAAAAAACGCAATTGAAGAGTAATAAAAATAAAAAAAGTTTGACAAGCAGAATTACAGTGCCTCGGCATGCAGTGAAGTGAAGGAATTTGTCTTTTGCTAAAGCTTTTATTGTGTACCTGAGAAAACTAAAAAAAAATCTGAGTCATTTTGTTGGAATTTTTTCTTTGCTATGTCCTAAAAGGTAGTCATTACATTGTTAGGCACTTTAGAATGTCAGGTTCGTTTTCATGCATCACTTTTTAGGCTTTTAATTACTTTTTTAAACCCTTTTATTTTTATTTTTTGGGCAGATGGACTTATTACCACGTACAAATGTAATTCAAGTGAGTTTAATGTGGATTTTCTCCACAAATAAAGCAGGAACCAAAGCAAGAGAGACGTAAAATAGAAAACGAAAACAGAACCTTATAGAAATATAATGCACTTTTAAAACATTAACAAATTTCAAGTGAAGCAATTGAAGCATATTCAAGGACTTAAAGCACCAATACAAACCTTGTATATCAAATAAAAATTTGTCTTGTAATAATGACTGACTGTTTATTTTTTTGTGAACTAAAGTTAAAGTTTTAAATACGTCACAATTAATCATTTTTGGACCAAAAACAACAAAAATCCTACTCTAATCTGCCTAAACAGGATAAACAGCAGATCCCAGAAATATGCCTTCCTGTCAAAAGGAAAACACAAAACCAAATTTCAATAATTTAAGTTGGAACATTCTGCAAAGATACACAGTAAAACTTTTAAGGAGGCCTATATATATTTGATGGTGTGTTGTTTTAACCTGAATACTGCTTAAATTCGTAGTGGTAAAATTGATCTACCATGTTGTAATGGGAATCTGATAAATATACTTCCTCCCCCCTGATACTTCCTCCCCCAACACACTATGTGTAGCTTTTCACTTGGTTGTGTTGCCATTGGGTAACAAAGGACACGAATACAAGACTGAAGAGAGGCAGTGATGCAGGCCAAACATCAACTGGAGTTATGCTTGTGATGAAAAACAAAATAAAAACCTTCATCAGGAAGTGATTTTTAACTATGTTATAAGTTTGATATAGAAATGAAACTGTTGTTGGTCAATTCGTCTATATGCTATTTTGCGCTTTTGTGATTTTTAGCTATCTATTGCAACTTGTTTTGTTTCCTAATGTAATTAAAAGAATAATTTAGGCAGAAATTTCATTTGATTTAACCACGGATAATGATTTGTCATAAATCACAAAAATCTATAAGCTCAAATGGAGATAGAGCCATTCTTTAATTGAAACACAGTGTGGCAGAAGACCAGTTTTGACCCTCCATGTGGCCACATTTTTTAAATCTTGTTCTTGTTTAATCCTCAGGTTGGCTGGACTCATGAAATCTGCTACTTTTCCCAAAGAACAAGATGACAGCTTGAGCACAAGAGTGAAACTTTTGGCTGCACTCAAAAGGCATCCAATAAAGAATATTTTCTTGTTTGAAAATTGCAAACCTGCCACCTGAGCCCTTACATACTGAACATAAGAATATGAGAGGAATGGGAGAACAAGAGGGAGAAACTGTTTCCAGTGCAGCTCTGCTAACTGGGGAGACCAAGACCATCTTACAATGACAACACCTGCTGAAATATAGTTGCTGCAAGGCAAGTCGGTGACAGAAGAGTCTAAAAGATGAAACTATATCCTTGTTTTTTCTAGTTACACCAAAGTGTACCTTCTTTTTGCTGAGTCATTCTTTTCTGCAAAACTGCTCTAGTTTGGGGTCAAATGTTGGAAGATAATTAGATAATTAAGATAATTCAGTTACTCAAAACACTCAGAAATTCTTTATCATATTCATCTTGTACTTAATCGACATGGAGAATATAGTTAAAAAAATCAATCCAGCAAGTAAATACTAGGAGTTTGGAGAATCTTTTTTTTTTCCTAAAACAAAAACTCTCACATTGTCCAATCTCTGCAATCAATCAGTCTCTGCAAGTGTTCACGTTTTCTAATAATAAGTAGACTTATTAGGCGAGGTTTGCTTTTAATCTCTTTCAAAACACTAATCTTTCCAGAGAGATAAGAGAGAGTACAAATATGCACCGCATCCCCTCTCTCTAACAAAAAGCCATTTGATCTGCAAAGCAGTAAACCACTGCTTATCTCACAAACTATAAAAATACACATCAAAACATTTATCAAATTGACATAAGTTTATCTTCCCTATTATGCACATATTTGTTAAAGAAAGCAGATGCTGTGCATGCTAGCACCGTGTTGCTATCAAAGTTTTAGGCGAGGCTTGTGTTGTAAAAGCGAAATGTGCTGAGAAAACGGGCAAAAGTCTAAAAATATGCTGATCTTTGCTTCTAGGATTCAGTCGAGGAGAGGACCTCATGCATAATTCAAACAGTCACTGCTACCCTGACAATGAACGTTTATGTAAACCCAAAGTGAGATAATGTGGCGGAAAAAAAAAGAAAAAAGGCAAATGCTAATTCACCTCGCTAACAATATGAAGATGACGATTTGCATACTGAACCGCTGTTTCAAAGGTTAAAGAGGGAGAGAAGTGGAATTAAACAGAAAATGCTCTCTTGATAGGAAGATAAACTTTGTGAAGAGAGCAGAGTGGTGTCATTCCTCCTGTGAGGAAAGGTCACCAAAGAAAGAGTTCTGAATAGATGTAATTAACTCTTGATGCCTTTTTTTAGCAACGCCTCGTTCGGGAGGGTTTGCAGTCCCGGTAGGGATGAAAAATTTCATCCTATGTATCTGACGAGAGCTGCCATGTTTACCATTATGTTGCATTGAAGACAGTGAAAACAAATGCGTTCCTGAGTGCAGATGGGAGGGACTGCTTTTGTGAGGAATAGAAGTAAAGTAGGGCGTGTGGCTCCAGTTGCGCCAAAACATGTTGAAAATATTCAACTTTCACTGTTTTTCGTTGCTCCTCCTGTTGAAAATTTACACACACGAATTACGCCGGTCGGTCAGTCAAGCGATCGTCGCCTCATCACACATCGCCTCATTCCATAGGAAATAAATGGAAAGGGATCTTTCTAAATTAACACTTAAAACAAAATACTTTAAAAGTTCTTGAATACAAAAACCTGGAAAAGTGAGAATCTTCAGACATGCTACATTTGAGATAATAAAACTTTTTTTTTGCATATGTTGGCAGTTTTTTATATTTCAAGCTTGCAAAGTTAGGCATAGTGATTAATCACGATTAATCACAACTGATTACACTTTTTAATTGGCAGCAGTTATGTGTGTGTCTATATGTACATATATATACTGTTATATGGTTTTCTCATGGCTATCTCTAACATCTCTTTCTAACTGCTGGCAATTGAGGAGTGTAAAATTACATTTTTAAAAGAAAGCATCTGGATTTCAGCAAGTAAGTACTACTCAATGCATTTACATGAGGTGCAAAATGACTCCATTAACCAAATGTATTTCAGTATCTTCTAAAAGGGAAAAAAAAGGGAAAACTTTGTCTCTAGCAGTTTTAATAGGCACTTGGGCTGCAAAGCCAATTACACGATGAACATTGCACAAGCTGGCACCTGCCTGACTGCAAATACCACAAGTGGCATAATGGCTGAGAGCTGGAGACCAAGAAGAGGATGGAGATGGAGCAGATGCTACCTCACTTGTGCTTTCTGTGAAACGAGGCTGGACATGCAAAAACATGTTTCACACATTTAGCTTAGTGGTGCCTTCTTAGGAAGATGGCTGGCTAAAATCGAACACCTTTGTTGTTTAAATGGACAAGAGTGATGATTTATTAGTAAGCCTGAACTCTGTGCTTGCAGACGATGATCAGTGGATACTTTGCAGCTTCATGGCTCAGAAAGCTTGCCAAAATTGATAAAACCATGAAATTTGCTCTTCAGCTAGAAAAAAACCTCTGAATGAGAATATCCAGTTATCAGTTAATGATCTTAAGCCCAAGGCTTACTGGGGCTTTGCTGCAGGGCAATGATCCGAAGCGCATCAGCAAGTCTGTCTCCCAGTGGCTCAAGACAAACAAAATAAAGGTTGTTTTAGTGGCCTAATCAAAGTCTGGACGTAAACCTGATTCAGTTGCTGTGTCCAAGCAGTTGATAGTAAATGGTAACTGCTAGTCGTCACAGAAACAGGTTTTGCATTGGTAGCGCTACTTCCTTAAATAAAAGACGAAATGATTTGTAAGCTAATTTATTTTGCTCTTTTTTTATATTAAAATTGATTTGATGCTCTGAATAAAAACAAAAAAGAAATTTTGAAAGTTTGTAAGATCAGTGTCTGTAAGAAGGACATCACAGTTTCAGATATCTAGCAAACACCCACACACACACACCCACACACACACGTTCACCCGTATAGTCAATCTCCTCCCATAGCCAACGGGAGGTAATCAAGCTCCTGATATGCTCTAACCAGATCCATTAAGGAGCTAATAAAGGCTCTGGATGAGTTAATTAATGACCCCCAAGAACATCATCTGCCTCTGGTGCTACTGCTCAGACGGCCGTCTCCGACTCTCACAGAGCCGAGCCCGAATCAAAACAAAAACAGCAGCGGCTGGGCGTAGTTGGCATTGTTTGTCATCTTCTTTTCTGTCGTTGTGACAAATGACTGAAGCTCCGCTGATTGCAAGATGAGGCGTTTTTTGTTGCCTATCTGTGCGCATCACGATGATTTGCTACCCCGCTCGCTCCCTTGAAAACACAGTTTCTCCAGAAGGCCTCACAGCAACAAAAACTTAATAATTGATGCTAATGTGGAAAAAAAATTGAGAGAGAGAGAGAGAGAGCAAATCAATTAATAGGACTTTGTGGGAGCTTACTGAGATGGAAACCACTGTTGGTTTTCTGTTAGTCACTCAATTCTCTTCCATACGTTTGTGGCCCTGCACATCTTTTAATTTTTTTTACCCTTTGGGAAATTTTGTCATTAAAAATAGATAAATAGATAAATGCAGAACTTAATTGTAACTTTAAAGACTTTTCTTTCTCTCAATCTATTCCCAGGATTGGACTGCTGATGTAAATCGTCTGTTTCCAGCTCAAGTCTGTGTGATTTTGAATCTAATTCAAGTTCATCTTCAGAGATTATTCATCAATATCCATAGGTAAGTAATACAAAGATTAAAAAACTCCCTCTCCTCTCTAACTGTAACTGTCCAGCAAAAAGTTTCCCTGTCTTGTGGAAAATAAGCCAGAACCTACTAACTTTTTTCTTTTTTCCCCACTTAATCCCTCAGTCTCACTCTTTTTCTTGACATTTAGCAATGTGCAAGCTATGCAGATGGAGCTCGCTTGTTTACAGGGTCATTAACGTTTTCTTGGAGTCTCAGCATCCAACAAATGTGGTGATTATGGTCCACAGAGGGGCTCCCGGTTCGAGAGAAGCAATCAGAGGCTCATTGCTGCCGCCGTCATCACAACGCGCTGGTGGCATTATAAAACTAACTGGCTATCTTTCCACTTATTCATCAGCCTTTGCTTAGCAGACTCAGCCCTTACTCAAGCTTTGCAACCCCCCGTGGAAATTAATGAGAGTAATTAATTGGCATTTACTGTATCGGACATGGAAACGCCGCGCGTTCGCTGGTGCGACCGTCCTCAGTCAAATGTTGTCAGTGGTCACCGGGATTGCTAAAACACTGAGAGGGCCGGAGCATTCATATCTGCACCACACACACACACACACACCCCCACACATATCACACATATAAGGTATGCCATTGGAGAGATTTAAAAGGATTGCAGAAAAATAAATTATTAAGGAGAAGCAGAGGGTAATGCGTGTCTTTTTGGTCTGCTTTAACACTTTACTGTAAATCAGAGAAAAGAGGAGTACAAAGAGGAAGTCTTGCTTTCAAACGTATGTCATTTATTTTGATAGGAAAGGTGATTTAACATTCAATGTTTTCAGTTCTTTATCACCAGGTAGCTTCTTTACTGCCTGGACATCATCTAGATGATCTGGTCTTTGTCAGGTTCAAAAGACATTTAAGCCCAAATTTAAGTAGACTGTTGCACTGCCATTATTTATGGAAGAGAGATTAGGCCAAAATTGAAAAGCTGCGCATAAAAATCTAGATTGCGACGAATGATTCAGCAGCTTGTAGAAGCAGCTTCAGTAGCAATCGCTCTCAGAAGTCATTTTCTTTATTACATTATCAATCCATCATATGGGAATGAAGGAAATTTAGCCCACTCTTCTAAATAACTTTTTCTTTTTTTCTTACAGAAACAGCGAGGGTGTACTTAGTTATTCCACTGATTGCCTTTCCTTTTTGGGTTTATTTTGAAAGAAGAAATAATCGCGGCTTATAGTTACCAAAGCACAGCTGAATGCACGCTGCTTTGTAGTTCAGCTCAGTTTTGCGTTTCTTCATCAGCGCTCACCAGACCAGTAAATCTGAAGGTCACGCTGACAAATTAAACCCCTCATCACTGTTCCTTCTCAAGCTACTTATCAGACATTTCAAAAGCAGCCATTTATTTATTTGTTTATTTGTTTTTTCCTCGCTTGAACATGTTACAGAAGTGCAACAAAAGAGATTGTCAGCACTTATAATCTCTGGCAAAAGGCCCGGCCACAGGGCTGTGATGTGCTGCTGCAGATATTCCATTGCAACTTCTTGAAGCGTCTGTTGCCAAGTCCTTTTATTGTTATTATCGCCGCGATAAAGCAGACAGCTGGCATTTATTTTCCTCTCTACTTTGTTATCCCTCCTCTCTCTTTTTTTTCCCCCTTTTGTCTTTGTTTATCCGTTGCACTTGGACGCAAACAAACTGCAACCCTCATAAGCTCTTGAGATGCATCTCCATATGACGAGGTAACCTTGCAAGCACACAGACGCTGAGGTGAGTAGACAGTATGCAAATAGGGACTGAATTAATCAGATGCCAGGAGGAAAAATGTTTACAGTCCATTTACATTTGTTTAGGCTTCATCCTAACATTTCAAACCTTGGAAAAAAAAGACAGACTTCATGTTTTTGGTTTTAACTTTATTAAAGTTAAAGTCCTGGTGTGTTGAAGATACAAAGAATAGCAAAATACTAACTCAAAAGCTTTTACTTCTGTTGAACCCTTTTTTCTTTTGTAAAGCTGCCTTATTTTTTTTTAATTATCTTGGATCAGACAATGCTTTCCACCTCACATCTCACTCCATAAGCCTTTAGAAATCAGACTTTCTCAATGCTGTGTAGTTGGAGCCAAGGTTATTTAATCTACAGCAAGTTTAAATAAATGATTCATTGCAGGTATTTTTTGGAGTAAATCTTAGCAGATGGATGATAGTCCTTTTGAAATACTGCTGTTATATAACCCATGATAGAAGATGGGTTTTAAGAGGATTATTGTCATCACATACAGTGACTTGTTTGATATGTAGCCCTTGAACTTGCTGGTTGTAACTTTTGTGAAGTTACAATGACAGATGTCAAATTACTTTATTGCGATTTCATGTGGTAGACCAAAACAAAATGTTCTATAAGTGGGAAGAAGGTTTTCAAAGTATTTTACAAAGTAAAGTTTGAAAAATGTGGTTTTCATTCCCCCGCATCACTTCTTGTTATGCTTCTAACAGCTTTGCACAAATAGAGACTGAAATTTCAGCTCCCTCAAAAAGATTTAATGAGGAGAATCAGTTAACATAAATTTTCATTTCTTAATTGGATCTAGGACTGGGCTAGTTCATTGATATTAAGTAAGATATTCAAGGATTGTTGCACTCCTTCATGATGGATTTGATGCACTATTATGGATGCATTATGTACTTGGAGAGTTTTGCTTTGTTACAGCTAGTTTTCACCATTGAGATGAATAAAACCAGCATAGGAAGAGAGCCTGACTGCGTACTACTGACATATTGGGAGGTATTAAAAAGAAAAACAAATGAAATGCTTGCAACAGATGAATAAACAAAGAAGGATCTCCATTTGGTGGAAAACTGGGAGACGGGGAAACGTTCCTCACATCATCACAGGCTCTTATCCAACCAAATCCCCGACTCCCTCGCTGGAAATGTGCAAAGCGTTAAACCATAAAAACCCGTCTTCAGAGCCGTCCTGTTAAACCGATTCGCCTATTGAATATAGTAAAGAATCAGAGTCTTGATGTTACAACAACAAATGTTCGACTTATAGAAACAGTTATTATTTTGCAAGAGGAATAAAACAATCGTCGTTAATTCTTCCTTGTAAGTGAACAGCAGTTTTTTTTACTTTTATTCTAGGTTTCGGTCATGATCATAACATACACTAGGGCAATTGCATTGAAACTATTCTACATTTTTATAGCATTATTCAGAAAAATAATATAAAAATCTTAGTGTTCTGCTTTTCAGTTATTCCTATTGAAGTACATTAAAGATTTTAGTTGCACCGAGACAAAATGCATGATTTCAGATCTGATTTATTAATACAGTTCCGTCTCGGGGTTCGAAAAGAGGTGAGGACGTGTTATTAATAATGAAACTGTCACTGTTTATGTTTTGCACAGCAACGCATATTTGTCATGGACTTGACAGGTTATGGCTGAATAATAAAATAGGTTGCAAACAGGAAGCATGTCTCTCCCTGCTATCTTTACTTAGTTTTATCAACAGAACTCCAGCTGAGATCCACAATATTTTGAAAGCACTGAATAATTACATTAATAATACTTTCCATGTATGCATTGTTGCTCTGTTATTGCGTAAGACCTCACCCCCCTGTAGTCACCCTAAATGATGCTGTTTACAATTTACCGCCCTCATAAATATTCAGCGACTGCCATATCTAGCTAAATATCATTTATATCTTTGCATAAAGGAAATACTTTCTAAGGAGGAAATTGAAAGAGAAAACACTGGCCAGTATTCTTGCACTGATAAGCCGTAGCGTGTCGTTTGTTCTGCCTATGATAGGAAATGAGCATGTGTTATTATAAAAGCTTTGGGTACAGATGAGAGGACCCTGTGTTCGTTTTTTTTACCATTGAGCAACTTATCTTCAGTGCACACTCTCTTATTTTCAGTTTTCAGTTGTCGCGTCTGTGTTCTTGCAATACGTCGTCCTACACACAGAGGATTTGACACAAACCAGCAGCGGTTTTTTGAATTATATTCCTCTTTTATTGCAGGAAAACATCAGCTGGGGCAAGGAGGGAAATGATGGAAAAATCACATTAGTGCTTTCTTCATTTCAATTTTTCTGTCAGACTAAAATACGAAATGTCTTTTCATCAAACAGCCCACAGCATGACAAATCCTTCACCGTACCTTAGAGTGGGCTGCAAATGATTAGCCAAATAGTTTTCACCTAATTTCTGTAGCTGACAATAAAAATCTTGGACTCATCTGAACAGCATTTAGCAACCGTGGATTAAAAACCAAAATGATGGGAGCTGCTCATGCTGCATTCAGGTGCAGCTGGGACAGAGGTTGTCATAATATCAAAACAAATTCAAAAGGATTTATTTTAAATTATGGGCAAAATCTTTTTTTTAAATACTGTGAAGCACTGACAATGGGGATATATAATTGAATTATCTATCCAGACATTTACCAGATTTGTTTCTTTTACTCACTCATTGAAAAGGACCAAACAAAATTTCCACTCAGTTAAATTTAAATTAAAATAATTTAAGAAATAATGACCAAATGAATTATTTACTTCTGATCAAAGTACCAAAAAATACGTCTGCATTTATTTTTATTGATTGAAGTGAACCAAAATAGTACTGTAACATGAATACTACCAAATAGGGACTTGGGGTGTGTGGGGGCGTGTGGGGGTGCGTGTGTGTGTGTGTGTTTCCTGCTCTTTACCTAAATTAATGGGCTGGGCAAAGAGAGCATTAATCAGGGAAGCAATCAAAAGGCCCATGATTACTGGAGGAGATGCTGAAATCCACAGGAACTGACAAAATCATATTGTCTTAAGTAAATAAATACCTTAAAATTGTAGCATCCCCCTCTTCATTTACACAGAAACTGCATTTAATTCTCCTCAGAAACTGATTTGCTGTTGACTTAGCCAGAGCCACACATTCTGGTGGTGACAGAAAATGAGCTTTTGAATTTAGAAACGCACACATACCTGAAAACAAGGACTGGTTCTGAGAGGAGCTTAAGCAAGAGAAGCTTTCTTTGAAGAACGCACTTCAAGACACAACTCTGCACATGGTGGGATAACCTCTTGTTCCCATTCAAAGCTCCTTGCACTTTGAGGTCTGCTAGGGAATGGGAACCAAAACAAGACTTAATACTGAATGGCATATTCACGTCCAAATGCGCTGTAACAGGAGAGGCAGGAAGCAGAGGCAGAAACAAATGTAGTTCCTAACCATGACAAGATTAAGACGAGGAATCAAAGGCTGAACTTTGAACTAAAAATAGAAATCTGATTAAGTGCATAATACAGCTTTAATAAAACTATAGAAAATAAATGAAATCTATCAGTTTTGGTAATGAAACTAGTCTAAAGGTAATAGTTTATATTCAGTCAAAAGGAGGAATTTGGGCCCAATCAGAGAGCAATTTGATCACAGAAGATAAATATAAAACTTGCCTCACCTTTTTAATGAGAGGAAACAGCCTAGCAAGAAATTTTGCACATTTATTTATTTATATTTTACATGCTTTCTACAATTGTCTTCACCTAAATTTCTCATGTACAGAAAACAAAAATGTACACTTATCTAAGTATTTCCTAGACGCCCATATATGGTTAACAGTGAACCTCTTAGGCATCTATATCAGATTTATGCTCATGTAAATTATATTCCATTTAGAACTTAATTATGTCAAATGATTCAAACTGTAAACTATTCGACAAAATCAGCAGAGTATGCATTTCCACTGAACGAGAAGGACATCAGTAGATAATGTCACTGGGTTCTGTGTTACAATTTTCTGGAAGAACTAAATTGTATGAAGGAAAACTAAAAGAACAAAATTTGCACATTATTATGTTTTCTATTTCTTTTTTTGAGAACAAAGTCCCCACTCTGGAGCTTGCAACAGAATAAAAGAGTTTTAAAGGTAGAGGCCGCTGCACGTTTTTAAATGTTGACTGAGGGTCACTCTGCAATTGAGAAATTACAGACAATAAACTAACCTGACCTTGTTACAAGGTAATAACATAAAGTGAGAAAATATCCATGTCGGAGTGAGAACTTTGGTAAATACACAGGTTTGTGCTTCAGTAGTACAACTTGGACTATTTTAGTTTGTTGTGCCAACATATAGAGACATAAACAAAGGAAGGAATCAATTGGCAATATACTGTTAGTATTATGATGTGATTTATTAATGCACTTCCTGTTTACTCGTAAATTAGACTAAGAATTAACAGAAATGTCATTAAGTAGTGAAATCAGGAGTTTCTCACCAAACCTGTGAGGCATTAAATTCATAACACAGAGTAATATAAAAGTTCATTTAGTGAACATGTCCTCTCACTGTTTCAAATTGCAAAATATTAATAAACAACCTGGATATAAAATTATGTTTTCATTTCAAAATCTGCCCAAACCGTCTTAAGCAAATCTAAAATAAGAATCCAAACTACTAGAAGGAATAAACTAGAATGAGCAGATCATGCAAAAAGAAACCAAATCCAAAACTGAACTACACTGGGATGAGGAGAAATAAATGAAAATAAGAAAGTAATGCAATGAAAACAAAAGTAAAGAGTCCAAACAGCTGGGGAAATGACAGAATGTGCATTTGAAGTCAGGTTTCTTCTTGCTTTTATGATCTGAGAAATATTAGTATATTGCCAAACCAAACTCCATTTTCTTCACTTTTCATCATGATAGGAGCATGATAATGCTCTGCAAACATGTATTGACTTTTTTTTAGCTGCTTTTTCTTAATGTCTCTTGTTTTATGCATGATTGACTCTTTGAAAGGCAGAATATTTAGTTTTACTTTATTTACTGACTTGTAACTTTGAAAATGACTGACATGGACCAAAAATCAAATGTTAGCCACACTTCCTGAGTTTCTATTTGGAAAAAAATACGGCTATCACAAAAAAATCCCAAATAAATTGGACTGCAGTTTGTGATTTTAGCATAAAACAAAGCTTAAAAAGGTGAAAGGTATTAATATGTTTTTCAGAGCACCGTATAGGAAGCCACACAAACACATGTACATCCTTGAGCAAACAGCACCTTCCTCGTGCCGGTGCTGATGTAGCACCGACTGACAAATGATAAGAGTTTTCCACCTTGGGAATATCTCTGCGGAGTCCTCAGTGGTGATGATTGAGAAGACACGCCGATTCCACAGACCTGCACCGGCTTTGTTGTTTTCCTCCTGATTCATTACACCACTATTCCCATAACAGGATGTACGTGCTCTGCTTACAGCCATTCAAATGCAAAAATGCTCCAAAACTTGCACGGCGTCTGCCTTAAGAGACCAGAAAAGAGCATAAGTCTTGTAAATGTATCCCATCCCTTTGGACTGTGGAGTATGAAAACATACAGTATAGTGAGATTAGCTGTGTGTGTGAATATAAAATGAAAGAATAGAATCGGCGATGGCATTCAGTATATGATGTTTATGGTACTGTGAGCATTTAGCTCCACTGATGTGGTGATAAGCCAGTTTTATTTGTCCGACGATCAACTCTGAGAAAGATCACCGTCCACAATCTTTTTTTGCATCTGGGTTGGGGGGGAATAAATGAGGAGCCCCTCATGCTCCATTACAGATGAACACTGGCCAAGAGTGGAGCCCCCCCTCCAGATTTACAGGGCAGCTCTTAGTCGAGTGTCTATAAATGAAAGCAGCGGGGTGAAAAACGTCCTGTTTTAAAATGCCGCTGCTTTAATGGCATTGGACTTTTTCTAGACTGTTTTACTGCGTGGAGGTTATGTGACATTTATTAAGGGGTTTGCAGCCAAAATTAACGAAGAGCGATTTCAAAGAATCCCAAACTGATATGTTTTCTGTTATCAGAGCTGAGCCCTATATTTCTTGGCAGTTAAATCATATATTAAAATATAAACTCAGTAGCCTTTTTACGGGTGCATCAGTTTGATTAACACTCAGTGGTGGATTAGGCATTCACATGGCAGCAACCCAATGCATTTAGGCATCTAAAATGTACCTAAAAATCTTCAGAAGGGAGATTTAATTGTTTGTGAATGTTTCTTCATTGTTGATGCATATTTAATGTTAATGTGGAATCGATGGCGTTGTTAGTCCTCCTTAGCAAGTATTAACGATGTCATGCAGCAAATCTTGCAATAAGTAACATGGAAATCCCAAAATAAACAAGAAATTCAGCTTATCTTTGGAACCAAGCCTGGCAATACATTTATCATGTTTTCCTTTCATTATGCTAAAGTTAGTGAAACTAAATGAAGTTGTAAAGGATGTGGAAATCTTCTGAATCTTATTTACCCCAGCAGCCCTCTTTGCAGGATCTTATTGATTGTTTTCTGTTCAACACCACATAATGGTGTTTCCTTCATTTGTGTCTAATATACCACAGTGGAAACACTCGCATGACTGATAGTTCCGGGTGTTGGCTAAATTGCGTTGTTATTTAGATTTCTCTCCAGTCCGCCGTGTTCATTAAGAGGACACATTACCTTTTTCCCACTTCGCTGATGGAGGCCACAATTTCACTCTCAATAAAATTCTTCTTTGTTGTTTTCCAGTTGCCAACTCTATTAACTCGCTGCGCAAACAGCATTTTTCAACGCAAATGATTAATTGAGCAAGTGTCGACTTTCACTCACAATAATGAAAGTTACCTTCGCGGAGATGTATATGGCTTTGTGATGAGGCAGATTTATAAGAGAGACTACAGCCATATAATCTGAAGAAATAATGAGCACTTTGCCCTTTGTGCAAGCAAATAGCTTACGACATGAACCCACACAAGTTTCATTCATCTGTAGACTTAATAACGTCACATAAAGACCTTTTTGATTTCGCTAAACAAAACGACCGTCTGTATATGTGCATTTGAGTTCAACTTTCCATATAAACACAAAATCTTGGTTGAATCAACCATTGCTTTGCTGATTTGTGCAACTGTTTTAAATCCATTCATCATGAAGTGCATCAACATAGATGCACTTCAGCACAATAGTTATCACTTCTGATTAATTGGTATTATCTGGTTTCGGTTTTTCTTTTATTCAGTGCTTCCTTAAGCTACCTATTGCTAAGACTCTCTCAAATCTATTCATTTAATTAAAGCTGTTGAAGTTCCAAAGAAATCACATGAAGTTATTGTGTTTTTTGCAGAAAAATACATTTAGTTTTTTCTCCAAGCAGCCGCCGACGCTGCATCCAAATGCCTATTTAGGAGGCTTTCGTCCTCCAAAGTCTAGCATTACCACATTTGCCTTAATGTAGTTTCTCTCATATCCTTGTGTCATTAGTTGAAGACTAATAATAAGCCGTGTGATATATCCTCCGTAGCCGCCGAACTTGGCATGCAAATGAGAAATGGCGCTAGGGGTGGAGGTTCTGTGCGTCTGAATTTATCTGAACTGATCAGAAACACAATTATGCCTTGCTCGCTCATAATAAACCACAGTTAAGTGGGTTGGAGAATTCATTTATTTACATTAACTCTGTCGTCGTTTGACAGTAATAGATGCCTTTCATTAATGAATGAAGGATTTCGCCTGTCCCAGCTCTCTTGTTCTGGAGCCTTTTTGAAAAAGAAGGGGAGGCTTGTGAGGGGAGGAGGGGCGGGGGGGTTGGAAAGGGAAAACAATTGATTAATGAAAACTTTTAGAGAGATTGCATTGAGCGATTTTGAGAACACTACCAAGGAACAAATTACCAGTGGAAATTCAAAGCCTGTTGCCTTTCTGATTTGTGCTTTGACTCGTCGACATGAACAACACAAACCACCGTGTTTTTGTTGCTGATTTACCAACAGAAGCAACACGAAGAAGAAAGTCATTTCCATGCCGGAAAATTAACTAAATGTATGATGCTTTGCAAAAGTGTTTTTTTCCACACTTTTTTTCATAACGATGCCAAACTTTTGATATGTAAAAAGCACATATTTGCTCACTGGAAACAAAAGTCAAATAATCAGATATCGGGGATGTTTGCACCTCAGCTCAGGTGGGAGAATCTGACAGGACAACTATTAGTGCAGCAGTAAACAAATCATGACTGTGCAGAAGATTGGAAAGAGGAAACTGAGCTACTTGGGCTCAATACAAAAAGTTACATTTGCTAAGAAAACAAACATTTTTGGCTGTGCATAACTCTCAAGAGCAAATAATGGTTATCAGGAATTAATAGCCAAACAACCAAATACAGGGAAGTTGATCAGAGTTGATACAAAGATTTATTTATTTTAGTTTTCTACACCATTAAAAAATTAGATTGTTACACGCAATTTCAAAGAAACACATTTAGATTTAAAGTTGTAAACTGACAAAATGTTTACTTTTAGATTTACTCTTGCAATGCCAAAACTTTGAAAGCTGCGTTTTCTGGGTGTTGAGGCGTTTTCCTCTCTTCTGACCGGCTGTCACAGCCACACGCCGAGCGATCCAGGCGCTCAGGCACATGGCCGCCGCACAGGCTGCCCCTAACTCTGCTCCAATCTCCGATTTGGATTAAAACATAATTGGGATTCATGAATCATTAATTCCCTCTTTCGCAGACAGGATACGCAATGGGCCGTCAACTTGATGCACTACCAGTCTTGTGTATTTATTAAAGGGCCTTTCAGGTCTGGACACGCACTGCACTCTACATATGGCTCCAGGAGAGCGGCTGCATGAGGTGAATCCATGCACCAAAATGAAATATGCCTTGACATTGACTTCTGAAATACTGCAATACTGACTGAGCTAATCTACTGATTATTTATGGTGAAAAGCTCATTCGTGGTGAATGGTGCCTGATGTAATGTTTCAGTTGACTGGTAAATGGTAAAGAACTCTAGGACATCACTAGAATATATTATTTCTATAAGAAAACTTTGAGTCGATGTTGTCTTCAGCCGTACTGCAGCCTGAAGTTGGACGGTGGGATAGAAAGGGGGTCTGTTCCTTTACTGTACCTGCTTGGAGCGAAAACTCTTCATCTATCTTTGAACTCTTGGGATTTTTTCTTTACCCCCATTTTGAATAATATCGTGTAACTCCTAAAAGTATGGATTTCATAATTTCAAGGATCACAAACCTTTCTTAAACGCAAGCATCCCGCTGCCATTTGGGAAAATTAACGACATGGCAAATGAGTATGAAGGCAACTCACCGCAATGCAATAAAGCCTGGTGTGAAAATGTAATATTTGCATAAACTCACAGGTAACAAAACCTCTCATGGCACAAATTGCACAACTGGACTGTGAAGATCATGAATACAAATTGTCGGGAATGTAGCATTTATCCTCAATTGCTTTAGTGTTTCAAATGTTCTTTGCTTTTATGTTACACCGTAACACTTCATTGCAAGCAAATATTAAAATAAAAGAATAATAATAATAATAATAACCAGGGCATTAGTATAATAAAAAAACACTTAAAAGAAGTCTACTTTAAGGATGGATCAAGATTTCTCTCTTTGTCCGCTTCTTGTTTCTGACGAGCCACAGGCTGCATTACTTGGTGAATTAAATTCAGTACATGTTGAAGGTAGGCCTGTGAAGAGTGCCATATCTATGTAAATACTGACTCACATGCCCTCAAGCGAGCACTGGCCTGACTTCAGTTCATGAAGTAGGGCGCTGGCGTCTTGGTGCGTGCAAAGCAAATGATGTATTGGATGTGCAATGACAACATGCTCAATGCAGATAACAAGGTTCCTTCAAGGTGGGTGCATCTGGGTGAGAAGAGCCGTGGAGATGGAGAGCTCCCATACGGGTGTCTCTGGCTCATTTCATAACGCGCTGGGAATGAAAATCGTCTCAGTTCAGGGAAGCAGAAACCATATTTTTATTTTTTAAGGAACATATTAGCAAAAATATACCTTTTAAGATTCAGAGCATGAGTTGTGTCCTGATTCTTACATTTTGTCTTTAAACTTTCTGCAGCCTCCACAGCATTAGTCATCTAGCAAGATAATACTGTGGAGCTGCTTTTCCTTTCTTTATCTCTAACATGGAAGAATCATGCATGCAGAATTGAGGTTTTACTTCCCACAGAATGTTATCAGCGTATTTTACAGACTTAAAACCTTTAAGTTGGAGCAAACTCTTCAAAGGTCCAAACAACAAATTTTAAACTGTGGTCACCAATAAATGTTTCTACATGTAAAGTCATGATCATCGATTACTTTTTTCTCTGTGTCTGAGCCAAATGAAGAGCATCATTTGACTTCAGCTGCACTCTGATTCTATTCAGCATTTATTTCCCTTCTTGTTCATGTAGGCAAATGTTTGGGCTCCTTTATTGGCATATTTCTCCATCTGCTGCAACCTACAAGCCTAAAAAAAACTGAAAAGGAAAAATTGCACCACAAAAAAGAAAAAAGTATAAACTTTTGAAATAATTTACTGTAGCTTCCAAGTTAAAGTCCCTTGAGGTGTAAACATTTGCCAAGCAAAGCCCATTCCTTTCAGCACCCTTTTAATTTGTATTCCTTTAAGATTTCAGCCTCTAAAGCGTTCCTGTTTATATTTTTCTCCTCTTCTTGTCATTTCTGCTCTATTGGTGTTTGCTTCTCATGCTGAAAACTAAGTTCTTCACCAAAGCCTTTAGCTTGAAGGATTGAACTTGCTGTGCTGGACATGTGCTGGACTTGTGTTCCAAAATACAGTTTTTGAACAAGAAAAAAAAAGAAAAAAGCACATGAAGGGATGTTTTTCGAGATTTAATATTAGAGACGCAAATGATGCATTCGGGTGCTGCAGATTAAAGACGGGAAACCTTTTGATCTGTTTTTGTCTGAGGTAAACCACCTCTTCTCTGACTAAAGTAAGAATGTTTGATTTAACCTTCACTACCAAATATTCCCTTTTTGATTCTGGGAGGAGCATGCTGGGTGAAAATCTTTTGTATCTCAAAGTCTGTCGAGTGCAGGTTTCTTTTAGAGTTTGTTTTTTTTTGTATGGGATTAAAGCTTCGAGCATCACATCAAATTTGTCAGTGGTGCGTCGGAAATGCTGTCGACAAAACTACAAAATAAGGAGCTCGATCGGTGATGGGCATGCAACACGGTTCGGTTCACTGAGCATTTTAGAAGAGGATATTTTAAAGCGAAGCAGCAGGACGTGTCGTGTTGAAATGATGTGATTGTTCAGATAATTACTGCTGGAAATGTCTGGGGAGTAAAAACCAGCTTTGAACCATTATCTCACGCACATAGAAACTCCAATCTCCGGCGCCGAGCCTCTGATCCATACGAAGTGACATCCTGGCCTGTCAGAAGCGCTGCCTCACCAGCACAGACGAGGTCACGTGATGCGCTGACTTGTGGCCAATTTGTCATCGGCAGAGTGACGGGGTCACAGGGGCACGGTGCTGAACAGCCCACGCTCTCCGTCGTGCAGCTGGGATTGTCGCCTTGGTGAACACAACTTCCTTGACAGGAAACAAGAAGCTGAATTTGCATGCTCATTTTTTTTTTATTATTACTTTGTTCTCCAGCAGCAACAAGGCTTTACTCTCATATGGATGTTTGTACTGGGAACTTACAAGAGCTGTATCCATTGTGAAATCATCCCACCACCAAGTAGCTGCTAATGTCCTGCTTGTGTTTCGGCCCCCATCTACAAAACATGACTTCATGCTTTGAACAAGTAATTGGTTTACAGTCCCTTCAAACTGCAACGGAGACATTAGCTGCGTTTCCATTGCTATAATTTTCTTCTACTTCAAATTTTTTGTGACTCTATCACAAAAAATTCCAATAAAATCAGAGTTTTGTGTCTTTCCAACAATAACAGGACATTTGAGAGAAGTTTTTTGTTGCGATTTAATTTCCCAAACCAGATAAAGTTTTTAATATTTTTTGTTCTGTAACTTGTTGTCCCTTTCCGTTTCCTTTCTGCTTCCACCAGAGGAGACATTGATATAAACAACATGCACATTTTCCAGGTCGAGGAACTCCCCCCACTTATTTTTTATTTTTCTCTTGCATACAAAATGTCCCTCTCAGCGTTAAAATGTGCCACTTCTAAGATTTATTTCATTCTGTCGGGATATTTTATACATAATTAAAATTAACAAGGGCTCCCTAACGCTAATTATTTCTTTCTACAAGAGCGCGTTAAGTGGAGCTTAATTTTCTAATGAATGGGACTGAAATGGATTCAAAATTTAAAAAGGCTTTTTAAGTCTTGTGAAGCAACAGAAATGTGCAGTGTTTCAGAAGAGGCTTGGAGGATTAATTTCATCCAAATAAATTGATGTTTTTTGGGGTTTTTTAGCAGAGCTGCTGGAAAATTAGCTACAAAGTTGCAGAAGACAGTTTTTTGTTTTGATAGTGTTAACTTCCGATGTCGGTCCAGGTTTTCACGCCGGGGTGAATTTTCATCCAACTCCAAGAAACTTTGGATCTCCAAAGGTTGCCCACCAACCTGCAGCACATCAATTCCCACTCATACCTCCCCACTTAACCACCCAACCCTTGTTTGTCGACTTGATCTACTCATCTTGTTGCAAACATCCATGCGGCAACCGTCTTCCCATGCGGTCAATTCTCTCTTCCACCCAGGGAGGAAGTTTCATCTAAATTGTAATTGTCACCAGTCAGGAAACCAAAAAACAACATAATGAGAATCCCAGGTCTGGTCAAAGTACCCCTGTAATGAACTTTGCCTGCTTATCCCTTTGTTTTTTGTGTTTTTGTTTTTTTTTTAGCTGTGAAGCTCAGTCGAGTTGGAGCAGAGGACAGATTGTTCCCTTTCACAGAGAGGAGGTTGTTACTGCGAAGAATGTGGGATAAAACTTTTTTCAAAGCAACTCATTTCGTCCCTGCTTTTCCTCTGGCATGAGCTATCCTTTGTAGGTATTATGTGCTTGCGAACCATAATGACTGAGGCATAAAACCTGCCTTTTTGGAAGACGGATTGAGTATAATTAAGGTCCATTTATGAGGTGCTTCATTATTAAGCTTTTGTCTTCTTTCTGGCACGGCTGGAAACAACTTGATTGAAAAAAAAAAGCCAATGCCAACCTTCCAGCGGCTGTGGATGGAGGTGCAATCAATAGTGGGTGACACGTGTGAATGTTCACATTTCCATTTTTGATTTTTTTTTTTTTAAAGCAGTCTTTTGACACTTGGCTCCCTGTAATAAAGGTTAAGATGACTGATAGCACTTGGCAGCGATCGCAGTAAACATGTCCTCAGTGTCGTAAATATGATTACTTATTGATCAGTCGTGTATGGATAATGAGATTCAAAGTTGTTTTGATTGAGGCGTGTAAAGAGCTTACAGCATTAACAGTGACAGTGTATTGGGTGCTCCTCACTTTTGCCTATTTACACATTTTTTTTGGCTGCACATCCCTGATTCCAGTCTTCTACTCAATATAGTGAGCTTCTTAATCCAGAAGAGAATTGTTTTGGTGTATTCTCCTGAAGATGTGTACAGTGAGGGCATAAAGGCATGAGCACAGTTGACAACAACCCTCAGGTTGACTGTAGCGTTTATATGAAGCTCAAGTTGCCCAAACTGCGCTGAGAAAGCAGACAGTATGGCGCCACATACCAGGCCACTTTCAATCCAGTTTCATTCTCATGCTGATGCATGGCTTGAACTCCTACATGGTTCTGGCAGAAATCCTCGCTGACGTCAAATGGGAAAAGTTTAGCCTCAATGTCAGACAGTGAGAAATCTAATTGAAATTAATTGCCCACCTCAGTTTTTTCCAGTGTTGATAGAAACAAGCTCTAATAGAAATGTTTTGGGGTTTATTGGGTGTCTCACTCTGCTTACCCTCGACCCCAAACAAATCCCCAACAACAGATCAACAGCTCAGTCCCTGGTTATGTTTGGAGAACATAACCAATGCCCATCATTCTAATAAATGATGGGCATTTATTAGAAATTAATAAATGCCCATCATAACTGTCAGAACATGAGAGGTAAACATGGCAACTTTAACATTTGAGCATTGAAATGCATCAAACTTTAAATGCCCAGGATACAAAAATAGCAAAGTGATGATCACCAAAAAATACGCTGTAACTTACAGTTGCAGTAATGAGCACATTACATGGGAAAAAATCCCGCATTTCTCGGCTGAACATACTGAGAACCTCGCTGGAAGCCAGAGTCATTTCCTTTCCATTTTTCTCGAGATTTATGATTACCTGTATGAATACGTATTTCATCAGGAGCTGTTTTTTTCAGCTCATCAGAGCTTGGAAAAGGCCTTGATTTGTGACTGGCTGCACATAATGACACCAGCGGAAGATGAAGTTGCATTATAGCTGTCTGCCGGGCTCATTTGTCATCAAAATGGTGCCATTAACTAAATCTGGGCAGGTATCAGTCACCTGGCAATTGTCCATGTGACGCTAGTGCATCTATGTCTGTCTAATGTGTTTGTGGTTCAAAAGCCGGATGGAGTTCTGCTGGGCAAAAAAAAAAAAAAGAAATAAAGAGACAAAGTGCTTTGGTCTTTAACTTCACAAAAACATACATTTTAAAAATGTAGGTCTCGTATTGATGCTCCTGGTTATGAAATCCCACTTGACCACATCACAAGAAAAACACACGTTGTTCCTGTTATTAATTAATAACTCCTGCTGCACCTACCTCCACCTTTCTGCGATATCCTTCAGGTGCTCGCTCAAAGTTGAAACACCGTGCATCTCTGAATAAATCATGCCGGCTTTAAAAAGTGGGAGCAGCACTCGTCGTTGCGCAATTTATCTTGTGCGGGTAGTGGGACGGTAGCACCGGATGGAATTATTCATGTAGCCATATGTGCCGGTTCTCTTCCTCCCCCAAGAAGACATCGGTATGATGTGTGCAGGTATCAGTCACTCGCTCGTGGCATTTTCATCTTCAGTGTGACAAGAGATTGTGTGGGTGTCACACCAGACTGATGCATTAGGAGCGATTGCAGCTGGGCTCTAGCACTCACCAGCCAGTTTGGAAGGAAATCAATTTTAAGCAAATGCTAATTTTGTTTCCTTTAAGCTACAAAAGGTTAAAGGAGGTCGCTTTGTTGCCCGTGGAAATGTTGTGCCTGTAAATGCAGCACCTTCTACAGTGTAGTGGAAACAGCCTTTTGCATCAATTTTGCTCAAATGTGAGAATTCAGTTTGTGTGATTCTCTCTCTTTCTTTTTGTTATATCATGAACTCTGACTTTAACTGAGGCAGGGGAGGCTTGAAATGGATTAAAGTTTGTGCCGGGCTCTTTGGCTACCTCCTGGGTGAATTGTCAATGAATTTCTGGTTGGCCAGCAACTCTTTAGTTCCCCTTTTTCTCCATTTGGGAAGAGCCTTCAAAATTGTTTTACCATTTCTAAACAGATGGACTTTGGTTGTGCCGACTCAAACTTAGTGGATAATCAAAGTTTGTGAGAATGAGACTTTTAAGATCTACTCTGATCATGATATTCTAAAATAAGACCATTTCCATTTGTTCTCTTGCTCTAGTGTTTCATTTTATTCTTTTTTTTCCTCTACACTTAGATTCTATACTTACAAAGAATTAAGTTACCTTAGGATTTCAACAGGTGAGGTAAGCAACTTAAGTGTTCAATCTATTTTCCTGATTAGCTTTATCTTTAGCAGCAGTTTCCAGTGTGTTAGTTAGCAGGGATTTTGTTCTCCTTTTCAAATTATAAAGTAAAAACATAAATAAATAAAAATATTCTCATATGCATGTGATTTTGGATTCTATCATTTTAGATTACGCAACCATTCCTTGAGAGGTTGTTGTAGGTGAAAGTCAGAAGAGCAAAACTACTTTTCCTCCTTCACACACATTTATATCCCCATGTTGGATGCTTCATTACCAACGACGCAGCCCAGCACTGACAGCCGGGTTGGAGGCTTGTGTGATGCTTGTTGCACATGATGTAGCCTGAGGGCACTTACCTCAGGACATTTTTTTTAAAATATTGAAACACACATTTTTCCTTCAAACTGCACAGCAACTAGGGTGGCATTATTCTGCCAGTCTAGGGATTTTCTCAAAGTTTCTTAAGAAATCACATGAAAATTTATGAACATTTTAAATGGGGAAAGGTCCTTTTTAAGTCCAAAATGCCAGAATGTCTTTTCAATTTGCCAATTGAAAAGACAAATTTCTACACCATAATGAATCATAATGCAGCATAATAAATGTTTATTTTACTTCTAATGAATGTGACTTACACAAAATTCAGTTTCTCAGAGAATCTGAGGATGACAAAAAATCGATACGTAACTTTTTATGTCTGAGTCCTTGGAGGAGGCATTAATGACCGTCTGCTGGAAGACTGTCAACAAATCTGTCCCATTATTTTGTAGGTCGAAAACATTTCTTCATTAAAGTGTTTTTGGCCTTGCATAATAATATTTTCCGGCAGAACTGAATATTGGGTTTTCATGAGCTATAATCCATGATAATTCGAAAAGACCCACAAGTTCCTCACCTTGTTTTTCTGCAGCTCCAGGATGCAAACTGACATGCAGACTTGCCCATCGGGGACATTTTATCGTCACCAGCCTCACTGTGGTGTGAAAACAGTGTGATGACCTGTCGCACACTGACCAAAGGAGAGGAGTGTCAACAAAACCATATTTTTCTTAATCTGGTAAGTATGTTGCTAAATATGACGGCGTCCCTGCTATCATGCTGCCCCTTCGCTTGTGTATTATTAACTAATGATGTTTGCGTCTGATATAAAAAGAATCATTAGCGTTTAAATGGTGTTTCAGGGAACTCTGACTCACTCTGAGCAAAACAAGCATTTTGTATAATTTCCTTATAAAATTGTTTACATCTTTTTTTTTCAGCCTTACAAAATGGATGATGAAGCATTTAAGTCAACAGAGGTTATCCAGTCTGAGGAAGTAGATGACACATGAGGAGGAAAGAAAAAGTCTCATTCGAATTAATTTGATTACATGGTTCAAGTAAGTGGGACAAGACTTTTCAGGGTGATTAGTGTTATGTGTTAAGTTTGATGATTAGACTTACTGCAAAGGAAAACCCAAATTTTGTTTCTCAGAAAATGTAAATATTATGCAGCACCAATAAGACATAATTAATAACGGCCTTGTAAGAACTGCAAATTAACGTCTAATTTGGAGTTTGTAGAAATTACACTTCAAAATAAACCTTTAAGAACCAATAAAGAGACGTGTATCAAACTATTGACCAGCTAGGTTAAGATGTAATCCTTTAATCTAAAGAAATAAGCACTTGAAAAATATCACTGTTTGTAATTCATCAATGAGTTTCTGTTTTGGACACTGGTCACTGAAATAATTTCATTTTTGATTTGTCTAATTTATTGAGATGTTCACAAGAGTGCCAGAAGGTAATGAAGTCATGGTGCAGCATTAAATACCAGCCAAGATATTGGCAATATTTCTAAACCCTCTGCAGCAAAACTTAAGGCAAAATGTTTCTGCAGGACATCTGGTCTAATTGGTGGAAATATGAGGAAAAAGGTGTGAGCAGAAAAGCCAGAAGCACAAAACAAGCCAGACATGATGCAAAGAGGCCAGTGTGAAAATCGATGTGTTTCCTTTGCACTGGTCAATAATGACAAATGAGACTCCTTGATAACCATTTTGTGTGTGTGTGTGTTTTTATCATGACTTCACACTTTTGATAGCATCCACAGATCGGTGAGTGGAATTCTACTCACTGTAAGTTAACCAGAAAAGAAAAACACTGCGACCGCTGTAGTCCTGTGTAACGTCACTTATTATTATTATTCTTCTGTACCAGTCTGCAAGGATCACACAGGGTCCTCCTCTGCACACAGTGTGAAGCCCAAACATTCGTAACCATGCAAACTAAGCTTTCAAACTGCGTTTAGCTATTGATCAAACATTTGTCTAAAAACTAGATAGACTGGGCAGCAATTTTAGGTTTTAGGGTGGGATTAAAATCTGATTATATCCCCAACAAGAGGCTTCAGCAACAAATTCAACTACCTATGAGGTTACGATGTGTCAGTGTTCAACAACTGGCCTCATTATTTATTTCCGCCTTCGTTTCATTTCCATTGCACCCCAGCGATGCTCTACGCTCTAACTACAGCTCCTGCTCTTTAGTCGTGTGATACACAACCTGGAACCGTCTAAGTTGCACTTGCCATTTGGCTGAAAGGAAGGGAACTCATCTGTTTTCTGCTTGGAGTATGTCTGCATCCGGACATCCATCATAGCCAGGGCTATGGTCTGTGAGCGAGCGTGTCTGTGTGCTTTACGCTTTCTTTTTGTGTGTGTGTGTGCGCTGTTGCCATCTTATCATCTCCCAACATCATAATATGGGCCAAAGCACATCCGTGAGTGTAATTGCACTTCTATCTGACTCCCCCGAAACCTCTTCCCTTCCATTCCCCCTGTTCGCTCGCAAGCATGGCAAAAGGCGCTGCCTCCACGCGTGTGTGTGTGCGCGCCGCTAACTTTCTATGATGATATCACATCTGTGTCTGACATCTGTGTAATGGCAGTCTCCAGGCTGCGGGTATAGCGAGTGAGGTTCAGGGTGACACGGTGTCAGATATTTTATGGAGAGATCCCAACAAACAAAGCGAGATAGCAGCAGGCAGGGAGGTGGGGTGGAGGGGAGGGTTGGTGTCAGAGCATGAGTCAATGAGTAAGAAAAAGCAATCCCCTCACTTTATGCTGTGATTGGCAGATACATGACCGCTTTCCGAGCTGTCATTTTCCTACACCGCCTTCCTCTTCCTATCACACTGGGACTGACGTCGGCCCTTTATAGGAAACTCTTCTGCATTATCATCACTAAAATGTGCAACTGCCTTTAAGCAGTGTGTGGCCATATGCTGCTTACGTAAGCAGGCTTTCAGAATGCCACCCGCTTAATCAACTGGTCCCAAAGATGATCTCGACATGCAATATCATATTTGAAAGGTGATGGCTTCATTAAGAGAAAAGTATTTAAGCTTTTATTCATTTTTGTGATAATAACACAGCAGCTGTAGAGATCTGGGAACACACTGACCTTGATAGATTTCATTTCTGTTATTCAAATCTCATTAATGCAGTTTCCCTTTTTCTACTGTGTTGGCCTTCAAAAATAGCTAAACTTTAAAACTCTGCAAAATTGAATTTTTAAGAGACAGAAAACATTAAAAATTTACTGAAGTTAAAGTATTGACATTTTTATGAATTGTATTGGTGTCTCCAGAATAGAATCGAAATCAGCTATTTTGGTCAAGATTGTGTTGATAAACCCAAATTTTAACTTTGTTTTCACAGGGTAGCTGTATAAACAAGCTTTAGGGAAAACAGAAAAAATACAAAGAACAATATGTTCATAGATGGTTTTTTTTTGATGAGTAGATTGGGTGGTTTTCTGAAAGCTTTTGACTAGGCCATTTCCTAAGGATAACTCATCGCTGAAAGGCCACATCTCCATTTCCTTGTGAATAAAACTGACAGATGGAGGACAACAGTCGTGTTGCGCTGCATGATAAAGAGTGTGTACTTGAACGTCTGGGTATATGTGTTTGAGTCAGTAAGAGAGATAAAGGGAGCGCCCAAAGGAGACGGCAGAATTTTGTCAAGCACGTCTGCATAACTTGATGTCTGCAGCAGAAAATGCAAGTCAAGAGAGAGATATGTATTATCCATGACCTCCTTTAAGTAATGAACATCTAAAACTTCTACATCACATAACACGTTAGTGAAGGTATGTGTCTTTGACATGAAGCCAAACACGTGATTGATGCTCCGCTGGTACTCACCGCTCGGAGAATGCATGCGGCCCTCCACTTGTCTTCAATGCAATTAGGTTAAATAATGATCCCACATAAATTCCCAGAGCAGGAAAAAGGCTCCCCTGCCCTTGTCGCCCCCTGATATATGGCTGAATCCTTCATGAATGGAGGCTGAGTATAAGTTTGTTTCTGAACAGAGGGTAGAATTAGCAAAACAAAGAGCAAAGAAAATTGCTTAACAAACTGTATTGCATGTATCAGCAAAAATAAATAAGAAAAATTGGCTCTTGCTCAATTTGACTCCTAACCAATTTGTATCCCCTATTTGCATCAATGCATTACCATTTCATCCTTCCTTATTGCCATTTTGACCCATAAAGAAAGAACTGCACACCCCTATACTTCAGCCATGATGTAGAGGTTTAGTTGTATTGTGTTTTTATGAATTATTAGCATAAGCAGCTGCAAAAAAGAGCAAATCTTCCATTTAATTTCATGCATTCTGTACCATCTTTAAGCTTTACATAACCCTACATTCACATGAAGGTCACCTTAACACAGTCGAGATGCCTACATGCATTGATTACTCAGTGAAGTGGTGAGTTCGTGTTTATTGAACACTTATTTACAAGCCTCGAAATATTTTAATATCTTAAAACCAACACTTAAACACCTTTAAAACAACAATAAGTCATCATTCATTCCAATTTTCCTTTGTCAAGATCATAAAAGCAGTAAGTTGGTCCTTAGTCTGTAACTTTGCAAGCTACAAATGTATAGTTGGTGTCAAATTCCCTTCAGGAAAACTTGTAAAAAATTACAACTGACTGTAAACAGATAAGTAATGAGTCTGTATTTTTTGCATTTGAGAAAAAAACTCCTAAACACATAAATAAACCCAAATATTATGATGGTATTAGTGTGAATAGTGTGACATTTATCACAGCCCTAAATCTTGCCTTTAACAGGATAAGGCTAAAGCTCAGAATCTGTACTTAAAGTGAATTGATGTATAACGTAACACAGCTTTGCATGAAGCAAAAGCATACTTGTTTTTACATGTAAACTTAATGTTGTTGCCTCTTTAATGCCTTTATTCCTATAAAGTAGGTCACGCATGTGCGGATCTATAAATATTTATCCTTTTAGCTATATCTGTTTTACCCAGAAATAGAAATTAGGTGCTTTTAAAATTGAGAGCCCTGAGGTTGACGCTGTAGTTTGCCCAATGATTAATCCTGCTGCTTTGCTTGCAGAGGGGTACTTACAATTTAAAGAACCCCCCCAACCCTCCATGAAAGGACTGCGATACAGGGAGAAGGTGATGAAGCGGGAAAAAAAAGGCAAAAGAGACAGAAAGAGAGAGAGATAAAGCAGGAAAGAGAGATGAGGACACGAAAAAAAAGGGGGGGTAGAGAGACAGAGTAGATGCTGTGATGAGGTCGGTTACCGTGGCAACAAGAGGAGCCAGTCTGTGATATATATTGTTCCCCATGAGAGAAGAGGAAGGAAGAGCAAGTTTAAGACGGAGGAGAGGAGGGGAAGAGACAAGAGGAGTTAGTGGGGCGGATTGAGGACAGAGTGCAGGACTGTTGGGGGGGACAAAAAATAAAAAAGGAGAAAACAAGACATAAAAGGAGAGACTCTGGCTGAGAGGGATGGCTATTACTGGGACAGTAAAGGGGGGCGGGGGGACTGGATTAAATAAGTCACGGTCTCTCCAGTACTTTATTTTCTGGACCGTTCATGTGATACAACCTCCTGCTGCCCCGGCTCATCCCTATTATGACAAATCTGTCTCGTTTCCGTATTATTAGGAGAGCCGCTAGCTTAGTGGGACAGCATAAAATGAGTTGCAGGTTAATGCCCTTGCTCTGCGCAAACACGCTCACGCTTACACAAACTGACATAGGAGCGTACGCCGATGTAGACACGCCTGGCGGGATCAAGCGGACGGCTCCTAATTAGCGGTTTGTCTCTGAGCAGTGATATTAAAATGCCGGCGGAGAGACACCTTGCACTAAATTTAGCTTCGGATTTAGCTATCTGAGCCGCTCTAGTTTTAAGGAACATCAATAATGACCTTAAACATCATGCATTGCATTTGCTCCCTTGTCATGTTTTTCCAAAAATCATAAGTGACTTTGCAATTGACCAGTCGAGCATTTTTCCTTTTGTCTGTTATCAAATTAACATATTCCGCCTTCACATCACAGCCTCTTGCTCTTAAGATAGAAGATGAAGGGGTCGGATTTTATTTCAAGGTAATTGCGTGTTATCAGATGCATTTAAGTGTGTCACCTGAAGGTGAACAGAGGACGGAGCTAACAGTAAATGGCAAATGCATTTTAATATATTTTTCCATTCACCTTGTATTGCCCTCACTTGTGTATGTCATGCCTCAGTATGTGGTCATCGGCTGAATTATTGAGCCTGCTCGATAGAACAGTGAATCAAAAAGAAAAGTTACATCACTCATTTGTAAACAAGCACATAAACCGTGATTTTTTTTTCACAAATACGAGCCCCTTCCTTGGATGCAAAGTCTGATCCGTAAATCATCAGTCACTACATTGGAATATTATGGAAGAATTGATTTATTAAAGTAATTCAATTTAAAATCTGAATCCACAGTGTAGATTAAGTGCTAAGTGAATGGAATAAAAACTCCGTATTCTGGTTTTATGGAAATAATAATAATACAGAAAACCAATTTAAAAAAAGGAATTTAGTGGACAAAAGAAGGTCCTTGCATTTCCTAGTACATGAGAACCCAAGTTTATTTAACACCTGCATTGTTGACTGTCTCCCATCATCCTCTTCATACCACAATACTCCATTGACAATAATCATGCATCAGTTATGAATATATACAGTTGTCTCTGTAGGTTTAGGGGAGGCTGGTGGTTCTCTCCAGGGGTTATTAGTCCAGAAACAGATCACATCCTGTCAGTTGTTGTCAAATGCAAACTTTTATCCAAGAAAATAACTTAAGACCACTGAACAAAAGCCACGTCCTTGCTCTCCTAAGCCCAGGTAAGATGACTGTGACTATTTTCATGCCATGTAATCCAAATGGCTGGAGGTCATAGAAACACAGATTATTGTTATATCAATGTGGCCTTCGTATCTGTATGCTGGATGCAGTTTTGATTTGATAAAGTATCTTCAGGTATTTGATAAAGTATCTTCAGGTATACATTTAGTAGAGCAATTCTACGTTGGCACATGACAGCAGCCTCCTATATGAAATGCTGAAGACAGGACACACTGTGTCCCTTGCCCCCATTTTTAGCTTTGACCTTTTTTAGCTTACCCTCCTCATGGAGAATGTCAGTTGCTGCCAAATGCATACCTGTCATGTTAGTAATTTCATAATTGTAAAGGTTATGACTTGACCAAAAGGCATGTTAAAACATGAATAAATCCTTCGTAGCAGAAGTTGCACAGTCCTCCTGTCTTGTCACACAACCTGTCTGATATGTGTTAATGGCCCTCTGTGACTACAAACCAGCTAACCTTTCCATGCGTCAGCTGATGATGCTGTGACTAACTGTCTTGATAGAGTTGTAAGAGAAATGCTTCACTGCAGTTCTGTCAAAGTAGTGAGTTGTGTTAGTCTCCAGATGCAAGACAAAAATGTATTGGTGAGGTAAAAAACAGATGTTCTTACCTTCATTGTGGAGATCACACTGTCCAATTGTGGTTGAAAAGTGAAATGAGCTAACCAGGCTTGAGTTTCAAAATCTTTAAGACTAAAATTAGACTGGACCTACCAGGATTGGCCAATCTCAGTTTGGCATAAAATTGCTTCTGTAAGTGTTTAGCATTCGGAGGGTTTCTTTGGATTAATTCTCAAGTCATATATATTTATATATATACATGTATATTTTAAATTGTTGTAAGAACTGCTAAATATTTTGAAAAAATGATTGAGAAAGGTAACTTTATCCAGCTATCTTGTACAAACCAAAGTGCAATAAACTGTATAACATCTTGAAACTGAGAAAAAGAGGCAAATCCCAGAAAGCTAAAGTGAGTCATGCATTTTGCAAAGCCTACCAAACAAGGGCAGGAATGTGGGTCAGAAATATAACAGGATTCAACGATAGCCTCCGAGATGTGGCGTATCATCAATCAGCATGGTGCAGTATGAGCTGCCAGAAGATGCAACACGCCCAATAGAATGCTAAAAAGCAAACAGAGGAAGTAAGAGATGCAAAAAAATAAAAAAGCTTCAGTGCAATAAAGAACAGCTGGACTATATTGGCGAATGTCTGCAAAGCAACAAATTGATGCAAATGTGTGCGTTGTTTCCCTCTCATCTTTGAAGGAAAAACATTAAAATACTCTTTCCTCTTTCATTTGTTTGTTTTTTTCCCCTCTTGAACACAATTGCTTCTAGGCACAGAAATGACATGATTTATCATTTAATGACTGCTCAGGTTTGGCTCATTTAACTCCTCATCTGTATGGAAAACCTCTTGGTTAGCAATATCACTGCTCATATAATCTATCATCCGTAGTCTGATAGATAGGCAGCCATTGCTGTGCAGCGCTGGGCAGCTCTGGGCCATGCCTGAAATGCGAACGAGTTTAAAACCTTCGGATCATCCCAGGAATAGTTCATTAATTCATCTATTATCATATTATATATTGACTTTCGGACTGTACACTCAGTGGTGCCCCCCACCCCCATTTGCACTGATGATGTATGCGTATGGCTTATCGGCGTATTTGCTTTAGGATATCTTCACGCATGAAGTCTGGTGGAACTACTCTTTAAGTGCAAAATATTAGAAGAAGTGCAAATGCTGCCCTCTGAACCTTAGACAAGACCAAGAAACGAGTATAAAGATTAAGAAACACAGTCCCTCCTTTTCCTGGATCTTGAGTCTTCTCACCAAAACGTTTATTCCAAATAGTTTGTTTTATATCATTTTACTATTTGTTATATAAATCAAAAGTTTAGCTTTTGATAATTAATTGTTTTTGTCTTTGGATATGAACAAAAGGTCCCTCCTCAAAATTCGATCAGGTATTTCAGACATAAAGAAGTTTACAGACCCACAAATCCCCTTTTTTGTGCTTTAGCTAGGACTTTATGTTTTCCATCTCTTTCTCTGCTCCATCATTCATTTCTGCCATCATGGCACCACGAGTGCAATTTCCACCCCTGACTCTGAGGTCACGACTTCTCCTCTCCCGATAGATCACACCATGGAATTATAAAGGCGGTGTCAACCTTCCTCGCCAAACCGTCAACAGTTAGAAGGAATATTAGCAGGAGGACCTCAAACAAAAAGCTGGTTGCCCTTGGAGGCTGGGTAAACAGGTAATGTCTGCCATTTAAAGAGAACATAACAGTGAAAAAAGCTTGGTGCAACTGTCCCTCTACATCCTGACCCTTTAAACACATCCCTGCAGTGATTGCTTGATGCAAATGCAGAGCACCATGCTCGTTTCACTTTGGTTTCCATTACACTGAGCAAAGATTGGTTGGCTTGTCTGAATGGGAAATCGGCCTTTAATCATTTATGATGCCCGTGTCTAAGTCGGGTTTGCCCTGAAGTGGTCTGTCTCCCCCTCTGATGGCGACTCTCCTCTTCTGACTACGACAGTCACTGTCTTCCCTTGTTTCTCACGGTTAAGTTAACTCCCAAGGGAATAAAAAAAGAAGGATTCTCGTGCGAACCATCCAAAAGAACTCTGACTTCTCTTCTTAAGGGAAGAGAATAATTCTCAAGCCGTGTCAACATGACAGTCAGAAAAGAAGGTGATGTGTAAACACCTTGACGCTGAACTTCTGGAGTCTGAACCTGTGAGCGATTTTGGAAATGCTACTTATGAGGAATTGGGGAAAAAAGCTTTAAGGCACTTTCACTTTGGTTTTGCAAATGTTGCAGCCAGGTGTGAGCATGCTAAGCCTATTCAGCGAGAAGCTCTCTGCTTTCCTCTCAAGCCAAAATCAAAGCGGGAGTCGGGCAGGTGGGGAAGCTGGGATTGCGTGTGGAGCTTTTTAGATATCACATGCAAAAGCTTCCTTTTTGACAACAGTCGGAGAAGGAAACACACATCTGTTCTTTCCTCTGTCTCTTTCTCCTTTATACACACACAGACCTGAATATTCCTAAAACAATAACACAGTGGATGACATTGTTTTGCATGCCATTTGAGATTGTTTTCCTCCTGCCAAGTCAGA
The DNA here is from genome assembly GCA_902982915.1 of Phalloptychus januarius. Classification (NCBI taxonomy): domain Eukaryota; kingdom Metazoa; phylum Chordata; class Actinopteri; order Cyprinodontiformes; family Poeciliidae; genus Phalloptychus; species Phalloptychus januarius. Next base: position 4,987,090 of record CADWAE010000467.1, read on the forward strand.
CTGCCGTGTGACAATTTTCTATTTCCACATCTTTTTGTCTTCTCAATATTGACTTAGTTTTTTTTTTGTTTGTTTTTTGTTAACGCTGAAGCCCCCGTCTCCTTTAACATGATGGCATTTCCATTACTGCGTTTTATCTTCCGTCTTCAGCAGCGGCAGTGCCGGAGACGGCGTGCCAGAAAGTGAGATCCTCGTGTGGCTGGGAAGCCGAGATATTCCACCAGTCCATGCGCATTTGAATGCCGGGCCGTAAGTGTTTCTCAGGATTTAAAATGAGATGTATACTCTGATTCTTAAATGTTTGTGATATGTTTTGAATTTTTCCTAATACTCATTAGTTCTTAGAGGAATAAGATCAAAACTAATCAGTAAGAGAGTTAGTAAATACTGGAAACTCTGAAAGGCAAAACAAGGCAAATTTCTTAGGCTGACAAATGCATGTAGAAGGAAGTTAGATCAACTGGAGGACAATAGTTAAAAATCATAACAAATCTGCATAGGAAATGCTAAATTTCTTTCCAGCCTAAGGTTTAAGTTCAATCAAAGACTCCTTTACGTTCTCGACGTTAGGTCCATGTGCCAACCTTTACAAGAAAGTAACAACACTATGAATAAAAGACTCTAAAAGACAAAAACTAAAACTTTATGATACCGTTAACTCACAAATGCGATAAAATCATGATTTGGATTTGATTTGCTGTACCTTGGTGCATCATTGATGGTGCTTATTGCCACGTACATACAACAACAACAACTTGACCCGACGGAGGCCATTTATTTCCTTCTATCACACTGTATTCCAAGCAGTTTGTTACCACCAACTGGAAACACTTCTCAATAATTTATTGTCAACTGATGGCTTGTTTGGGTTTTCTGCAGTCTAGTTTATGGAGACACCTTAGACTCAAGAGGTTTTCCTAGGTGAGAGAAAGGAAAGGGCAGTGGGAGGGCATGGGAATAAATAAGACAAGTAAGAGACGGTGTCGGTGAGCCGGGGAGAATCTGTGGTAGGAGCAGAGAGAGAGACAGACAGTGGCAAGAGAAGCAAGCGTCCTGTTCACAATGGAGCCTGGGGTCAATAAAGTGCAGTCTGGTTTGGAGGAACGAGCCCTGCTGCAATTTTTATGAGCGTTCCTTTCTCCCCAATCATAAAGGGGTGGCCTCTCATAACAGAAGGAAAACAACTAATCAATAATTGAGGAGAGGAGTAAACACCGTGTACACTCTCCAAGGGAATTCCTTTGCTGTGAATATGTTTGCCTTGTGCATGCATGTCCATGCGTGCAAGTGTATTTATTTATTCATTTGTTTTTTGCCCCATGCTGACAAACAAGGGACACTTTATGGCATAATGCAAGAAAAGTATAGTTTGTCATACACTGTGGTATTATTTGGGCATCAGTCATTCCTACAGATCCAGCTGCTTTTAAAAGAGAACCCTTACTTGTATGAATAGGATATTTAAAATGAATGCCAGCTCATACAGAGAAGAGTCCCAACCCCGACTCTCTTGGCATTTGCAAAAGCAGTTTGTTTGAGGAGTCTCAGAGCAAAGCCAGCCGAACGATTACATCAAGATCCAAATGAAATCCTTTGTCTACTTCGGCTTGATGCGTTAAAGTCAGTTTGATGCGTGACATGGCATACAAAGCTCTAAGGGCTTCCTAAGACCCTCCAAGGACATTTCTACATCCAGCAACATGCACAGGCTTCCACACAAGCTCCTGTGTGGTAATGCAACATCCTTTCTTTTCCACATAATTATTTTGAAAAAGGATTACATTGTGTATGTGGAGCCATTTAAGCAGGATTCCAACCAGACGAATGAGAGAAATTTAGTTCAATGACAGACTGTGGAGAGCCTTTCATGCATCCTAAATCTTTTGGTAACGGTTCGTCTGGCTTTTATCTACGGCAGTCTGTTGAACTTTTGAAAAATCCCTTTATACTGTCTTTTAAAGATAATGCTTCAGAGTGAGCGCTTGCCAAACTTTACCCATATTGAACAGCTAAAGGGTTGATGGTACTGTCCCTCAAGGCATTTTTTTGGGGAGTGGGGGACTATAGGATCATGGAGTGCTAGCGATACTTTTGAAGTTTCTGTGGATCTTTTACAATCAAAGCAAAAGCCCTGCTTGGATTCTCAGTATAAAGTTGGACTCTCATTGGATATGTGATGTTGATGATTTGAAGTGGTGGTAGACAGGAGCTTGTCTAGTTTGGGCTTCTCCCGATCCCATTTTTGCTTTGTGCTGGCAGAGACTTTTTTTTTATTGCATATTGAACCAATAACTTTCAATGTCCTTTAATCTCTTGTTGCAGCCATTCAGCTGTGCCAAACACATGGTTGGACTAAGCACTGCCTTTTAGGTGCAACTTCTCCTCAGAGCTGCAGTTTCAAAGTTTTAGAGCAGCTAAATTACTTAGCTCCTTCAGACTAGCCAGCAGCAATTAGCAAATACCTGGTGTGCCCCTCTGATCTGAAGTGGTGCACAACAACTGTGCTTTTATTTAAAGCCCACTTTATGTGAGGCTCAGGTGAATGGTAATTTGTAAGCTGCAAGCCTTTGGTTCCCATGATCTCTTAACAAATATGGTGTGAATGGAGTACATATTCTGTAATTGGACACTTTTGGGGGTCAGTTAATGTATGCTGGACAACACACAAGTCAACATGGTTGTGCAGAGATTAACTATTTTGGTCTTTCGTAATATTCATCGTCTTTTCTCTGAAATTAATTACAGATATAAACTATTATTTCACTGAGTTGCACTTGTGTATGGGTGGGCATGCACACAAAATGCTTGAGGGAACAAGCATCCTGGGTAACAACAAAAAAAATGGGAGTATTTAATTTATGTGTCATTGTTTGTGGGCGAGCTATAAAAGCTGTGGAGTTGCAGCTTCGGGTCAGCTGAGCTTTGTTGGGGGGGGGGATTAGTCGCCTATTGGCAAAGTCACAGCCTCAGAATCGCTTTTCCCCCTCAGGCTTTTTTTTTTCTCGCTGCACTGCAAAAACAGACACAACGGCAGCAAGACGGTGTGTCTGTTTTGTTCAGGACCATTTCCGCTCATCCCCCCCTTTCTCAGCTCAGCGGTGCTGGTTTAAAATGCCTGCTGTATGTAAAGCTCCCCAACTCCAAGTTTGCTGTATTTGTTTTGCAGTTTACATCATGTGCTGAATAGAGTTTAAAAAAAAGAAAAATCCACTCCTTGGAAAATAAACTGTGAAAACAGTTTTCACACATTTTGACCTTCCAAAAGTATAAACTTATATAGTTTATTCATATATTCACATATAATTCACTAATTAATGGCAAACTAAAGTAAAAACAAAAAACAGCGCAGAAATCGACAATGCTGGCAATTGGAAAAGTATTTTCAAAACTAAAGATAGTTACTAGAAGTGTCCAATTAACTCTGCAGACAAAGCATTGCTAACGACTGTGGCAACCTTTAGCATACAAAACAAACACCTTTGCACAGAGGTCAGAGTTCAGTGTGTGGCATAGTTGGTTAAAGTTCCATTGAAAACATACATGTGCAGTCACCGCCGAGCAGCTCGGTGTGTACGTGGAACAGGACCAGGAACTTGTCAATTAGCTGCCGAAAACAATCCCTCACTGCCGGTGGGGGTTTAGCAGCTAACTATGAGGGCAGAGCCAGTTGGAGGGAAATTGGACGCTCCGCTAGGCTGCATGATGATGTTCAGGTGCGGCGCAGAAATGCTCATTAATTCCTGGTACCTGCAGCTAGAGAGCATTCCTGATGAGGCCAACATTTGAGGGTTTGCATGAAATTCCCTCACGTGAAAACAGGAGAGTTGTAATCTCTGTATGTGTGTTGTATATTTGCACATCCTGACTGCTGCTCTCAAAAAACTGGAGTTCTTCAAGTTTGTAAAGTTCTGCTCCAATGTTCCTGTTCTTGGATGACTGCAGTCATGGACTGTGTCCATTTCCTGAGCATTTGGGGATTTTTTAGTGGTAATAGAGCAAATATCTCTCATATTCTGGCACACTTGCCAAACCACAATAACCCAGAGCTCAATGGATTTTCCCAATAGACTCAAACAAATATACAACAATGAAAGAATTGGAAAGGGAGCAAATACTTTTTTTCACAACACAAGAGAACTTTATAAATATAAAACAGCTGATTGAACTATGAGGTCATTGATGATAAAATATATATTAAGACACGTAGAAAGCCTGCCAACCACTGCTGTGGTGCTTTTTCTTCTTATTTAGGGAAAAAAAGAACGATTATAATTTTTTTAATAAATATTTACTATCGAAAATTTACTGTCACTTTCAAACAACCACCGTTTCATAACATTATTTATTTAGGCTGTCATTTTATACAGCAATTAATTGAACATCGTAGATAATGTAAAGAGAAGACAGTAAAACATTTTGAATGACACTCGTAGCCTTACTGCTGTACTTGTAGTTACAAGACGAGGAAACTACCAGCAAGATTCCCAGTCAAAACAGCCCAAGGCGCCAGCAGCGCTTTAGGGAGGCTGGGTTTGGTTCTTGCAGTGTTGGCCACTGATATGTTATTGCCATTTCAAGTATGTGATGCAATAGCCTGGAAAAGGTGTTGCCACTGTTGGACACAAAACATGCAAACAGATTTGTATATGAATTTTTAATCAGCAGGGTTGGGACATGGAGTCCAGTGATGGACGGACGGAGGTAAATCTGTCCTTCTGTCCTTCCATCAGATTGTTTCCTCATTCTGGGGGTGACAACAGAATATAAAAAGTATATTCTGTCATATTTTTAGAAAATATATTCTATATTCTATAACAACAGTCAAACTTAGAGGTTTCTAGCCTTTCTGCTAGAATGGAGGCATCAAGTCCCCCGAAGACTGAACAAGACCGCGTCCCCACGCTGGCATAAATAAAGGTCACTGTAGCTGTTTGACACTGGAGGAAGCAGTAGAGGCTCCAGGACAGCATTGGGCCCTCAGAAGAAAGGTAAAGGTCACATTTGTGCCATTAAGAACTTGGCGGGGTCATGGGGGTGGCATCCATCCTCATGAGGCGAAAACACTGGTCCAGGTCTGATGGAGGAGTTTTTTTTCAGGGAGATGTTTTCTTAGCAAAAAAAAAAAAGGTGAAATTACAAGTAAAGTTCTTTTCTTATGTGCGTCAAGTGAGTTTTGCTTCCTGTGTTTTTCCCCTCTCATCTTTTTTTTTTTTTTTAACCCAGAGACAGAATGAGTGATGAGAGCAGAAAAAAAATGAATCTTTTCCCCTTCGTCTTGCTCTCACGCTGTTTTGGTAATCTATCTGATGCTGCACAGAGTGGCTATACAAGGATGAATTAATTATGTTTCGGAAATGACTCATCTGCATGGAAACATAAAGTCAGTGAAGGGCAGCTGAAGTGGTAAAATACTTGAACTGTTCATAATCCATTAAACATGGACATATCTGGGTGTTTTTGGTCAGAAATGTTTTTTTAAATCATTCAAATTGAGAGGAAGCAGTTTTCACTTTCCAGATTTGCTCAGTTGTTACATGTTTCAGCTCATCAAACATACTTTAGTATTTGAACGTCAGAGCTCGAGTAAATGATCAAGGGAATAAACTCTCCATATTAACATCTTATATCTCCTCAGGATTGCATTTTCTGGTATTTAAATTTGATTGATGATCTGGAAAAAAATTGTACAAACCTGGAAATTTTACAGCTCTGTTTTTTTTACATTTATTCCTAATGTTTACATTGAACCTTTTTACCAAAGACGAGAATAAATCTACACAATTTAAGGAATAACCTTCTGAGGCTGGAAAAGAATATAAGAGACTAAAACAGCTGTGCATTTTTTTTTTCCTGCTAGTAAACACATTCTTGTTCCCACTGAGAGCTACTCATCCTTGTAAAGGTCTTCTACAGATGAGCCTAATTGCCGGTTGGCCATTTAACTCTGGGAACAGGACAGTGCCATGAAATATTAACAGAAGCTCTTGGGATGCAGGAAAAGCAGCCTAAGACAGTCGGAGACATTTATAATTAAGCAAGTGAGGATTCGAGAAGCACACACACACACACACTCCTGTCTCTCTATACCTTTTCCGCTTCTTTAAAACACTCAGTTGTAGGCATGGAAATAGGCAAGGACACAAGTGTGTGAAGACGAAAGCGCAGCAGGCAGAGCTGAAAAAAGCCAAACTGTACAGTCAGGAGTCATTAACGCCCTCACGCTCCTCGGCGTGCAACGAGCCCCCGGCCCGCACAGACACAATAGAGGTCAAGGGTCATAAATTCTTTGAATGTTGTCTTCACTGACAGTTTAATGTGGCCCGGCGTCCTTTGTGCTCGCTGGGCTGTGATGCGGCGGCGGGGGCCTCCCTTCAGCTTCTCGTTTTTTTGTTGTTTTTTTGGGGGGGTAGACAGTGGAGAGAAACGATCCATACAGTCAACAAAGTTTATTCAACTTGAAGAGATTGCTATCATCTAAAGAAGAGGGACTTTAGGCACATTCATCACATTGCTCTATATGTCGTAGACAGAAATCTGGTTTATGAGGTGTGTTTACCAGATGGTGCATGAGATGATGGTGCAAAGGTAAAGAATAAAGGTTTTTACTTTAAGCCATATTGATATAAAAGACACTAAGATTTTGCTTAAAATCTGTTATGGGTACATATGGCTCTGAAAATAAAATGTGCATGTTTTCCTTTTAAACATTTTTTTTCTATTGATTTATACAACATACTTGAGTCCTTAAATGGTGAATTCTGCATTTTCTTTAGTTGCATTTAGAGTTTATTTGAGCTACTGTTGCGTTTCTGCGCCTTGCACCAGTCTCCTCTGACACAAGCAAGACATTTTCCTCCACACGTTGGACATTTTCTCTTTCTTGGACTGTTGTAAACCCGGGAGATGTTGGTGTGTGAAAATCCGAGTTGTTCAGCGGTTTCAGAACATACACAGACCAGCCTGTTTGCCGATAACAACCGTGAACAAGAAGTCGTTCTTGAATCAGCTCAGGTGGGGCTAATCCCAGGTACCGCATGCTGTGAAGGTGAACATCAACAGATGTGGCTGGAAGACATGAAACATTTCCTACTTTTTTCTTTAAACTGCAGAACAATCAGAGACAGTGGAGATATTTTCAATAACAATATTGCATTAGTATTTAAATAATTATCTTTTGTTGCTATTAGGAGTGGTAGCTTATTGTTTGATATTTAATTTGGTCAAAAATACATGTACACTTTGATTCTATTAATAATTTATGGTGATTTCCTCAGATTTTTGTATATATTTTCTGACAGGAAAGAGACCTGCCAATGAGAAAAATAATTAAGGTGAATTTTTTCATCATTTTCAGAAGTTTGTTTAAGTTTTGTAGTTATTTTTAACTACATAGCAGCGCAGCGTCTCATAGCACAGCGCTGAATTCCTGCCTCTGAATATTCCACAAGTATTCCAGTTGACACAACAAATTCAATCCTAATTTCTGTGTTTAACCCAAAGTCAACCATGTATAAAATGTCTCATTTAAATTCTTTGTTTCATAAGCTGCCGAATTGTTTGTCCGAAAGCAGCAGAAAAATGGAATCCCTGGAGCTTATGACAAAGTCGCATTCCTAAATCTGAGCAGAAAACATTCCAAAGGTTTACAGCAAATGTAACATTTTATGTCGCATTCTATGCCACTTTGGATCACAAGCTTCAGCGACAGCTCCGGCGAATCCCTCAGCTCGGCACTCGGTGAGAAGGACTATTATCATTTTTGTTTTGTTGTCTGAGTGCAGATTATGCCTTTAAACTCCGCTGCCAACAGGCTCGCTGCCTCTTGCAAAGTTTACGATTTATTTGAAAAGAGAAATCAATCCTACAGAAAGGAGGCAAAAAAAAGAAAAAAGAAATGAGCATTGTGCAGTACGTTCAGCCTGGGGGGCACAGAGCTGTGAAACACAACATATTAGCTTGTCAAAGTGGATGAAGTAATTTGTTTCTTTTTATTACAAGATTAAAAGCCTTGCAGTGAAGCTGTGCTGCACCTGCTAATATGTTCATGTATTTTTTTTATTTTTTATTTTTTTACATAAATGTTGTGCTGATATAAGCGTGGACCTACTGCCTGCTGTTTGCTCATTTTTGTGCATTTCTTAACTGTATGCATGATTGATAGCATATTTATTACACATAAAGAGAGAAACTTCAATCTATTCTCGCCCATTATGCAACTGTAATGAAACTATATCTCCACAGGCTTTTGCAGGCAGTTTGCTCTCACCTCTCAAAGAGCGAGAGAGAGAGAGAAAAAATAAATAAATAAAAATAATAAATAAAATGTATGTGGTGCTGAGATGAGCACATTCTGCATATTTACAGGAACTCGGCAATATCTCTCAGGATTCCAGGCAAAATTCCACCCGCCTCTCCCCCGAAACACATTGTTAGAATACAATTCAACTCAATGGTGATGGAAAAATATCGACTTTTTTATTCCACAGCCTGAGCGGTGAATAACTCCTTTAAGTTTCTTCTGGAGAACTTAACTTGTGTCTGCATAAACCAGCAGTTCAGACGTTTCTGCTGTTTTCATACTCTTTGATTATAAATAAAATTCAGCACTTCCTGTTTTAAATCAGTCCAGAATTGTTTGCAAAACATCACAACACGTGTTTTAATAATGATTAAATTTTTTTCACGAATTTCATAAAATTCAGACTTTTCCATATATTTTCTTCGTATTTATCAAAGCCATCTTTCAAATGAAATGATTCTAAACATTAATGTTATTGTCCTTAATGTTGGGATGGAGGTGTGTGATGGTGTTTTTTGCCTGATAGTGGGAGGTCTTCCCTTTTCAGAGGATCTTTGTTGGAGAGCTGCAGCTTCCATACCTGACAGCAACTCCCTCCCTGGTTCGCTGATGTTCAACCATCACATGTAGAAACAAGCCAAACTGTATTCCTAAGAACATCTTCTTATCTTTAGTTGATGTCTTGCTGCCAAACAGCTCTGGAAGTGTAAAAACATTCACAATCTTTCACATTTTCAGCATCATTCATGGCGTAATAAGGCCACCAGTGCTGTCTGGCATCGCAACTCCCAAAAAGGATTTGCTGCACGCTGGCAAGAAATATGTGAAATGTGACTGGTATGAAAAAAAAAAGTCAGAATACACTGATTAGGATTTTAATTTGTTAGCAAATCCACGTAGGGTTTAGGCGACTCTCGGGAGGGAGTGTCATTCTGTTTGAATTATAACGACACTGAAAAATAATTTCTCTTTAATCAGTTTTAAGAAACAAAATACATTCTCGGAGTTAGATTTATTTTTTTCATGTTAACTTGGGGTTTGTTTTGCTTTCAGTCACTCGGTGTGTGGGTGTTCGCTCTTAAACTTTGCATTCGCACCAAGTCAAAGGACCAACTTTCCCCAAAGTTCTGGCCCACTTTGTGACTTCTCTTTGCACACTGGTAAACATATTTATGAACATGTAACTTTTGCATAATCAGCTCCCTGAGTTTCACCAGCTTAAGGTCATTTGCTTCGTTGCCCGTCTCATTGCCATCTTGTAGAACAAAGCGGGTGATGAGCGGGACTGATTAAGGTCCTCGGTTGCCTTTGTGTGTGCTTGTGAGTGTGTGACTGTCCTCATCGGTATTTGTGGACGGGAGCCTTCAAAACTTTTCTTTTTTTGTGTTTTTTTTGTTGTTTGGTGTGCATGTTCTCTCATGGACCTCTGAGCCTTGGGTTTGTGTCAGCCTTGGACCAGAAACATGAAATTTGCATTCTTTAATTAACATCCAAGCGCTCACTGGTGGTTATAATTCCAAAGTCGAGCCGACGCTACTTTTGGAATCACAAAGGGGAAAAAAAAAGGAACAACCCTTGGGGGAGATTTTCTGCTTAAAGCGGTGAAGAGCTGGACTTGATTGGTGACATTTTGCTATACGAGTTGAAATAAGAGTTAGAACTGATTTTATTGGGAAAAAGAAAACAAAAAAATCAACATAGATGACTTGCCTTTAGGTCTTTAGTTTTGTTGGTGTCTGTTAAATGACAAAAAGGACTTGTACTGCAGAATAAAGTTGTTAGATTTGACTTGTATGCCCAAAACAGTGTGTGTTGTTGATCCTTAGTCATTTCAAAAAGAAGTGGAGTTACTGCAGTTCCAATTTAATTTCCCAAGCTTTGATAAAATGCTGGCATTTCAGTCAGTGCTTTCTGTCCAGAAGAAAACAAAACTTTTTAATTACAATTTTTAGTAGAAACACTTTTGACACATGGGTAAGCTTCCAACCAGGATAAAAGTTATATTTGTGTAAAATACGATTAAATTTTTTTCATACTCAAACTACATTGTTGCAAATATGTGCTATACAGCTTACCAACAAATGTACCAGAGATAATCTAAATGATTTCAGGAAGTCATGGTTTCTACAAAATCTGACAATTGTTGAAAATATCAACTATATTCTGCAAACCTCTCCGCTCAGTTGAAAGTACCAACATGAAATCTTGGGTCAAAGTTGACATTTAGCATTTGTGCTAGCTGTGACGGGCCTGAGATAAAAGGGTAAACTGGGATTATGGGATATGTGCGAGATGTCAACACTGATCAATAGACAGGTTGTGGATAACATTGTGAGGATGAAGCACAACAACTTCCTCTGCATGAAAAGCGCCGAGCGCCTTTAGAAGAGAACAAGAGTTCTATGGCACAGACTCTGTTTGTTTGCAAGATTGAAAACATCATCAAAACAATTTTTTTTTAATTTCCAAATGTCCTTGCCAGACAGTTTAGATTTATAAAATGTTGCTCTACTTCTGGAAAGGAAACAAGGCCAGGATAGCCAACACAGATTTTTTTATTTTTTTTTTACTTCAGGAATTCCCAAAAAACGAGAGAACTAAAATCATACTGCAATTACACAAATGTGGAACTCAGATTTGCTCAACCTTCATTTTTTCTCTTTGATGATAATAGCTGCAGGGTCCTGACCTTTGGCTGTCCCCATTTCTCCATCACGTTCGCTGTCAAGCTCTGCCATTATAAACATGGCCATGTAACTGTACATGTTCCCACTGAGCTTATTATCATCATTCGTCTTCTGGGGTTCAGCTTTGGGGCTACGTCAGCTCAGTATTGTCCGGCATCATCAGCACGAGCGGATGTGACAACATGAGCAATGCATTTCCATTGGGAGACAATTTGCTTAAGCAAATAACTTCTAGTGCAGCGGCTGGGACTCATTTGCATTACTTTTAATTTTAAATGGTCCCATGGGAATAGAAATACATTCTCACAGTTACAATGAAAGCAGCTAAACATGGCATCTTTTAATTTTTTCACATTGAATCTTGATTTGTTCTGTAATTCTAAGACCTGACACATGTCTTTGACAATTTCTGGTACTTCCATTAATGTAACATGAGCATTCTCATACGGTCATATTTTGCTAAACGATAGCTTTCTCTGCATCTGATTTGTAATAGTCTTGCAAAAATGGAAGCAAGTGTCTTGCAAAAATGCTTTTGGAGCATTTATTTCTACCTAAGACCCAAAATGTGATTGATAACTCGAAAGCTGCAGGCTTCCTTTGGAGCCTCATTAGGAGGCATTTTAGCTGCCTGTGTCCTAAGCCTCAAATTAGCACCAAACAAGTTGGGAAAACTTTTTTTTTTCTTTTTAGCAATTTGCTGCAGTGTGAAGCCTTAAACCCAGAAACTCTCAAAGCCAAATAAATAAGAGTGCAAAGTTATGTCACATACCATTTATTAGGCATCTGACACAGTGCTGTGAAAAACTGTTTGCGTCTTTACAGACTTCTTCCGTTTTTGTTTCTGCTGCTGTATGCGGCGGTGGCATAGGGGTAAAGTGTGTGACCCATGCACACAGGCCTCTGTCCTCTATGTGATGGTCACCGGTTTGAGTCCTGGCCCGTTGACCTTCGCAACACAACTTGCCTTTTTCGCACAACCCGCTTTCCTTTCACTTCACTGTCAAATAAAATCCACTAGAGCCAAAAAAAAAAAATCTATTTCTTCTTTTGGGCTCACATTTCCAGCTTTTTCCACAAAATAGCATCTTTTTTCACCTTCTTAGTCGATTGACTTTGCGATAAAGTCGAGAAGGTTGAAGAAGCCTCTGGAGATCTTTCTTCAACTTGCTTCCAACTCCCCTGGCTGCGTTTTCGCAGACGTACCATAACCCCTGTTCCGCTTCTCCTTGACCTTTTCATTTTGTCCTGCTTGACCCAGACCTCCTCAGATCTACTCTTTATTAATTGACCTACACCTTCTAGTCTTGGGCTTTTTCTTTTCCTTCCACCTCAGACTAATTTCTTTTAAACCTTCTTTTATTCTAATATTTGACTTTTTCCCTATTTTGTTACTGTAAACCAAGTCAAAAAAAGGTGGCTGACTGGACCTACATATGCACCATGTTTGATTTCAGCACTGATAGTGATCTGTCATCTGGAGACAGGGTGAAACTTGGCTCCTTGTTCAGGTTTTCCCCCGGCTATTGCTCTTCTTCTATTCTCTGCCTTGTCTGCAAAATCAGGAAGCACTCTGGAAGGAACATATTCCCACAAGGGGAATGCAGATTCCAGCTCCAAGGCACTACTTGGCACAGTGTAGCGGTACATTGATATGTGGGTAGTAGCCTGCTGCTACTTTTCACTCATTTCACAGCATGACAGTGATACAAAAGGCCACAATGAACTACTGTTCCATTGGCAAAAACAGGCCAGTCTCTCCCCAGTTTGCTGGCTAAGCTTTTTACAGAATAGTCAATTAGGACAAAGCAATGTCTCACACTTTAAGGCATCTTTCAATGTCACTTTTTATTATATGCTGGTACAGAATGACACCCTGTTCTGTTGTTTATTGCTAGATCCAGTCATTTGTTGTCTTACAAGTATCAATTAAGACATGAACAGAGATTAGCCATTAAAATGTAAGCCTCGACATAAATGAATCTGTTACTGCAGTATGATAATGTAGAACTGAATATTTATTTTAAGCCATTTTTGACTTCCTGTTTTCTTGGCATACAAGTACGACATGAGCTAGAACACCAAGTCTCTTAGCTAATCTTCAAAATACGAAAGGAACAGCCAGTTGATTTTCATACTAAAAGAACCATTGAGAACTCTTCTTAATGGGTTTACTCTAAAAACAAGGATGATGATGTTTGAAAAGCACATCTTGTCCATAAGGTGAAAGAAATGGGATGCTATAATGCTGATGTGTATGTGTGGGATTGTAAAAACTGGAGAACATGTGGACTTATGCTATCACATTGTGGTGCAAAAAGACAAAAAAGTATATAGACAAAATTTAAATGTTGACTTTCATTGTTGAAAGTAGGGTACTGATTTTATGTTTGAAATTGAAGTCTGTAAAAGTGACATCTTTTTTGCCTTAAAAAACGGTACTAAAAATAGATGGTATTTTTTTATTCATGAATTATTTGCAGTAAAAAAAAAAATAAAATAAAAAAAATCGGGGTATGCTTTTTTTCCCAGCTAAAGTTCCTTGTTCACCAAACAGCAAATAATAAAAAAAGGAATGAAAAAAAGATTCAAAAGATGCCAACAATTGAAGTTCCCTCTCCTTGTTGTAAAGTGTTGCAATATTACAACAGAAATAATCTTTTCACAGTAAACTGCTGTTGGCACTGAAGTTCCTTAATGGGCAAATCTGCAGAGGTCCAACTTGAAACCACACTGCTTTTGCTGTTTTCATTTGACACGTCTTCAGCAATTACATTTTACTCAGGGGAATGGACATTTATAAGAACAACAAAAGAAAGAAGAATCTACAGCATACTTTGGTTGAAAGATGATGTTATCGGCATGCAACAAATAACATGTTTTAAACAACGAGCAATCAAATCATCTCTGCACATGCATATTTCAGTGGCTTCAAAGCGAAAGCCGTGCCGTTTGTCTTCGCACAACTGCTGTTGTTCAGCAGTAACTTGACACTCAAATCATCTGGCAGACAAAAATAAATAAATAAATAAATGACAGTTAAGCTTGACAAAAAATAAGCTTTAGAAATGAGTCAGTGGGGGGAAAAAAAAAGAAGTTCAGTAAAAGAGAGATGAAATATGGAGAGTAGTGTTTTGTGTGTGTGGGTGCATGTGTGCGTGCGTTAATGACAAAGTGGGAGCAGCAGGGGAGATTGATGAGGGAGGGCAGAATCAGCCTCAGCATGGAGTGACGCACAACTAATGATGTAATATCTGCTCGCAGCTGCAGCTTCAGGAGGCACAGAAAAGTTTGTGCGTCTTAATCCCCAAACATGTTTGAAGTTTCTCATGTCTACTTTGGATTTTGTAAAAAAAATTCCATGTTAGCTTTAGGAGTTTTTGATGGATGTGCTAAAGGTTAGCGTTAGCATTCAGCAACCCTGGTTTGTCAGGTTTACGAAGCTGAAAAATGACTTCAGACTTGAAATATTACCATATATCATTATTATTCTCTTTGCATTAAACTGCCAGCTGAATTCTTTAGCATGTCTTTGGATCTGAAAAAGTTTTGACAATAATCTGAACTGAATATGATTCTATGTAATTGGATATGAACTGCACTATAGTTCCACAACAAATGAATTAGACTTTATCTCATTTTGTTGTTGGTACCTTTTCCATTTCTCAGTTACTTTTAAGCTTTCATCCAAATTATATTTTGTTTCGTGTCTACACCACTAGCTTACTACTTGAGTTTGTGTTGATTTATACGCCCAGCTTTAAAATATGAACGAAGTGGCAAAATCCGCCAAAGTCCTAATAAAAACGGATTTTTATGATGACAAAAACTTTACAGGATCAAAGGAAAGCAAAATATAAAGTAAGGGTAGAGTCTGCATTACATTGTATGTCACGCACCATTATTCTGTTTTTAAGTTCAGTTAGATCTGATGACGTGATTGTAATATCAAGGAGAACAGACATTTTATTGATTCTCACTTTTTTCCACACATTTACTTTCTCTTTATTCATCCATTCTTTTTTTCTTGTAGATATAGCTGTTGTGCAAAAACAAAAATGGTGATTTTACTGTTGATGGTGAGTAATTTACTTTACTTTTTGAGTGTTTTTTTATTTTTATTTTAAATCTATAAACTAATCTTTGATCTTTGCGTCTGTGCACAGTGATAACCGCTGGTTATGAAGGTCAGAGCTTGGATTCAAGATTTCACAGTTCACCAGTTGAGATGTAATCAATATTTGGAGGCATCAGGAAACTTCTATTGGTAATTTTCCCCTGTCGCTTTTCAAATAATCATGCCTCTCCAATGGTGATATGACTTAAAGGAAAAAAACAAAAATTGATGAAAGCTGTTTTCTCGTCACCGTCTTACAACGGCAGAGATTCTGATTAGCTGTTTGTTTTGTGACACTGTCATTCATTACAAGTGCGAGAAAAGCATTTGAAAGTGTTAGCCACTTACAAGTTATAAAGCCAATTAAAACCGCAAGCGGCGCTGGAGGCCCGAGCAGCGAAGCGTGCGCCACCGCTTACGGTCTCGCCACGGCCTACGATCTTGTCACCGCTATCGCCACCGCTGACGCTATCGCGCCGTTCCCTAAAATTGTGTTTAGCCAGCAGCCAACATTGCAAAGTTAAGCATCATGTCATTTTATGTCATGGCAAAGGTTTGAACCAATGTGAATAACAGAGTAAAAGTAGGAGATCCAGCACAAAAAACAGGTAACTTCCTGTTGGAGGGGGGCGGGGCTAAGGTGATGTCGTCAATGTGAACAGGGCTGGTCTATAATTAAATTAGCTGAAGGCTTTAAATTAAACCACTATGCAAGTTGATTTTGAAAAACATTAGAATATGAGCACTTTTCTTAAACCTTCATTGGGATAAGATCATAATCAACACTTCTAAATAAAAAAATGGGTCAAAATCAACACTTCAAAATAAAAATGTGTCAAAAACAAAATCAACACTTCAAGGGCAACTGAAGTTTGAAGTCTTTTGCTTCGCTGCTCGGGCCTAAATAGAAAAAAACTCAAACAATAGTGATGCAACAGTAGTTTTCCTATCACGCTTATGATATTGAAGTAATAAAACATAAATAAATGAGGTTGTGCTTTTTAAAGCAGACAAGTAAATATGGAAGACAGGTTTTGCAGTTTGATCTTGAGCTGAACAAGTCAATGTTTTGTAAGTGGAGGGCATGAATACTTCCCAGAAGTTCTTATGTATATTTTAAGAGTAATTATTATGAGGTAACACAACTGAAAAGTAATAGCAATAAAAAAATAATATGCACGGCTTTTGGCTGGATTGCTATAAATGACAGCTGTCACTTGGCTGCATTGACGTTAGTAGTCAAACTGTGGAGAATGGGTAAGGTAAAAAAAAGGGAAATGAAAAAAAAAAGGGGAGAAATAGCTAGCGAGAAGGATTTGCTAAAGGTTTTCAGTGGGAATCTAGAGGTAAAGCTTTTCAATCTGGGGATTTGGCCCTTAAAGCCTTTTGGTCTGGCACTTTGTAGGGGCCAGATTAAAAAGAGGGCCTGACTGAAGGAGGCCACTCTGCTTAAACATGTCTGTTATTTGACTTGGCTCAACACGTCTCAGCTTTAAAACCCAGGGCAAGCCTACACATCTTTTCTCAAAAGCAAATCATTTTAGCGTTAAATAATTATCCTTAACCATGATGAAAATTACTATTCCACACACAAATTAAAAAAACAAAAAAAAAGTTGTTTTTTTAATGCTACTAGAATAAAAATACTCCTGGATAAAAGAAGTAATAATATGTATTCATAAAATGATTTTAAACTGTGAATGGAAGATACTGTAGCTTGATATTCACTCAAGGACACATGAAGGTTAGGGAAAATTGTTGTGTTAGACATGTCTGTCACCCCCCATTTTTACACAATTACTGCTCCATTTTCCAGCTGTTGCTAGGATACCCAAAACCAATAGTTTCATGAGGTCATCTCGCACACGTCTCATTCAGAAACAGATGCAACGAGCGCTTCGAACTCCATTCCCGAATCCCTTATGACAGGTTTTATTGACTATTGGTTAATTCCTGGTGTCACAGTCGAGGTAGATCAAAGTAATAGTCAGGAAGTTTTGCAAGTGGCAGGAATGTAACTAGAGGGGGGCAAAGGGTGCCTGAATGATCCTCAGAACAAAATGATAGCTTTGAAGAATTGATGCCTCCAGAGTTTTTTTTTAGCTTCAAACTCATTTGCAAAGTTTTCATCTAAGAGAAAATGTTATATTTGTGTTCTTCAGAATAAAAGCCTCCCCCAGTAACTGCATAGGTGTCAGATAATCTGAAGTTTGATGCAGACAAAATTCAACCTTTTCAAACCAAACCAAGTCATTGAATATATAACCCCGTTTCTGCCTTCTGAACCTCAACTTTTTTGCCTTTCAGTGCCTGAGTTTTATTACAGACTCTGATTTAATGTTTTTTGACCTTTGCCTGACTTCTGTCTCTTCTGTCTCCACCTGCCAGATTTCTGAAACTGTCAAACAGTGGATCCCACATAACCAAACCCTGACCGTTCCTTTGTCCACATTTCCTTTGGGTTTTCCCCTTTTTACACCTGCAATAACCTCAGACAGGTTGGTCATTGCTGTTCTGAACAACATTGTCCAAACCTGTCATATCTCAGCCGCTCACTCGCCGCTTCCTCCTTCAGATCAGGCAAACGTTTCTGCAATCCTGTGTCCAGGACTGCAATATAACCTACATTCTGCGTGTTACAGTATTTTCAGGTCAAAAGAATCCCAGCTTATTACATTGGTAAAGCATCTGATGGAAACAGCTAGCTCTTTTCCCACAAATGTTCAAGAACTCACTTTCTGGAATTGTAATGGAAGCTTCCCACAATTTGGTGAGTACTTTCTGAAACTTTCAAGAAATTTGAACTGATACACACGCGCACGCAAGCTCATTTTTAAGAATCATACAAACATTAATACATTTTTTTTATTAACATGTCTACTCTAATACCAGATGCCAACCTAATTTAATACAGTCTATCAAGCCTTACGGATACTGTCTCCATATGATCTTTTTGAGGAGCAAAATTGCCATGGCAACCAGCTTCTTCATATGTTTTACCTGAAATGTTTGCACCACAAAAAAAAAAAAAAAATGTTTGCACCACAAAAAAAAAAATAAAATAAAGCTTGAATCTTTAAATGTGTGTGGTCCTAAAAATCAGAACTCATTTAGGACGTGGTAATCTTGCACCTTGTCGTGTCATCAAGCTAAACTTTGAATATGTGCACATAGAGGTCTGATTAGTCTTTGTGATTGCAATTTTAAATGCTGTGATTCTGTCAGCCTTTTGATGTCTACAGGTGTAATGATATCACCTGCTTAGTGCTTGCACCAACAGTCAGACTGCTCATTAAGTGAACATATGGCTTGTTGCTGATTGCAGGAAGCACAGAAATGTCCTGCATATATAAAAACATGAACAAAATAAAATAGCTAAAGATTTCTCAGTATTACAGTCCCAGTTTAATAGATTCATTGTGTTGGGTCAGTGTGCGCTTTAATCAGTTTGTGTGCGTGCAGCACTTTATGTGCACCTTATGTGTACCTTTACTTCCTTTCATATTCTCTATAAAACTGAAGAAGCTCCACAATAATCTCTTTTCAAGGAACATAAAAAATGGAGATAACAAAACCTGACTATTGCCATAAATCATCCTCAGTTCTTTTACTGTCTGTGGTTATGGCTATGAATGTCATAACAATATTTGCATGAAAATAGCAAACAGTGAAATCAACTTGCAGACTGAAAATAGTTATTTTTTATTATAATATTTTGACTGTGACCCTTTGGACTCTTTCTCATATGATAGCAAAGAACAACATTCTTCATTTTTTTATGTAAAACATACATAAGTTAGTAGGTCATTATTACAGTATTTTAAATATTGCATTATTGATTTGGAGTTGATTTTAGAGTTGGTAAAAATTATTTTAAAATAAGAAAAGGAAAAACTTTTCTTCCTGGAGACAAACTCTTAGTTTTTAAAGGGATACCTTCATATATTTTCCACTATGATTCCTCCCAAAGACTTGATTTTGTAAAATGTGGCCTTGTTTTGTGAAAGGGTTGACAACTGCTGTCAGATACACTTAGAAGAGAAAAGGTTAAAGAATAACCTAATGCTTAATGAGGAACATGAAACAAAAACTCAAAAAAATTATGTAATGGAAAAGTAGAAAGTAATCCCTTCTTCCCTTCTTTAAATGAGGAAAACAAAACGATGCAGTTTTAGGCTCCGCCCCCTCGTTCTCCTGATTAACCTACAAGTAGAAGAAAAAATACAATCGATATCTGAAGTTTTAAATTTATGACAACATCAGTGCTGTACTTCTTGTAGCCAATGGGATGATTACATTTCTATGGATTTAAGAGTTGACTAAGACTTGTGACAAAAGACTAACCTTAATTGGACAAGCCTCTAAGAACCTGGCCCAACTTGCACTCGAAAAAAGTGACTTTTTGCTCCGTGCCAGTAAGTACGGTGCTTCGATCAGTACCAAGAGATCAGAATCTGTGAAGTGTGTTCCTCTTGTGTGCATATTGACTGGTTGCCATTAGTTTTTTCAGATGCAAAATGTTCCTGTCAGTTTGTCAAGGAGAAGCCCTGAATTGTATTAGATGATGAGGAGAAAGGAGGAATGAAGGAGAAGGAAGCGAAAATGCAAGCGGCGGATCATAGTGCAATAAGTTTTTCAGATTTATCGGAGAAAAAAAACACTTTATGTTTTGTCTGCATAATTCTTTCTGACTTCACTCACAGATTCAGCTGCCAGATTAAAATTTATGCATCATGCAGCATTTTTTTTGTTTTATATATATATATATTTTTTCTACTAAACCCCACATTACCTGTATCATCTAATGCTACTTGCTATGTGCAGAAATCTTCAGTTTATGGAGGAAAATCTTATTGAATACCAGGAAATGTCCTCATGCAGATGCAATGCGTGCAGTAATAGCTTTGCTATGAGACGCCAGAAAGGCAGCAGGAAAAAACCCGGTTAGGAAGAACTAGGAGAACAGTAGAGTCGTGCTTGCCTTCATGCTGAGATGAAAAGTTTTGTAAATTTGCTGCAATCTTGCAACAATTGAAAATACATGTTTGTCTTATTTAAATACCTTTTAGGGATTGAAAGGCAAAAAAAGAGCTAAGATCCATCCAAGGGTTGAACTTTCTGTACTTTTTCATCTGTATTCCTCACATTATTTTTAGTGTTTTCTTTTATGCAAAAACAAAAAAATCCAGTCATTTGTGGAGAACTTTTCCCACTGGACTTGAAATGATTACCATAACACATCTTCTAAAACATAATTGTGTTTTTTTAATGCTCTCAATATCTCTTTGTTGTCGTGTTTTCAAGAAAATTTTGTTTTGTTTCATCTATGGAGAGTTCAAAGGAGAGTAAAACAAAAAAAGAGAAATAGAAAAAGGGAAATGGAAAAAGGACAGTAAGTAATAAGAAAATGATTCTCCTTTATTACCAAATGTCACCAGAAAGGTTGTACTTTTTAAAGGGAGCATATTGGATTACAATGTATTGTCATGTCTTTCTTGTCATCTGTCTCAAAACCAATTTGGTTCCCACTGACCATCACAGAAGTGCAAACAGAGAACAAGGATTTCCATGTTACCTGCAAATGAAAGAAAGCAATCATCTTAACTCATATATATATATAAAAATCATTTCCTTTCGGCGCCCTCTGAGGGAGCAGATCTGTGCAGGCGTAACAGTTATTGCTACTTTGTGCATGTGCATGCGTATTGACCTCCTAAATGCCCAATGGATTTGGGTATCTTGGGAAATTTCCTCCAAATTGGACTTTAAGCGGACATGAGGGTGCTTAATGAGGTGTTGATCAGGAGTTTGGCTCTGGCGCCCGAAGAAACGAGGGAGTGAAATAGTTTTCCAGCATGTACGATATTTACACACAGAATTATTCTGCCCTGGTCTCGGTTTGCCATGGCGATAAAGAGGTCAGGTCCCCTGTGAGGTGAAAAATTGGACTTTACCATGTTATGCATTGTGGGCAATTGAAGCTCAAGATACTTGATTCCTGATCGAGATGTCACCTTGTTTACATTTAAACATAGCAGATATGCTTGAGGTCAAAGGTTTCTATTACTTTATACAGCAGGTTAAAATCAAGTCCATGCTCTCTACAGCAATAGGAACAAGGTGGCGCCTGTACATCCATGTTGCCATGATTCCAGAATGTTTGTGCTTCTGCAACAATTTCTACACTGCAGGTTTTCTCCATCAGGCGTGCTCAGACGCGCCCTGGCGCTCACACCTGACGGCAATCTTCTCATCAGACTGCTGCGGGATAAAGAAAGCCATTCTTGGCCCGGTGATCAACCTTTGAGTCACAGTCAAGCCTCAAGAGAATATTTACCTCTGAGAAAATCCGCCAAATGGAGCCTTCTTAAGAATATGATGCTTGTTTTTTTTTTTTTTGGTGGGGAAAAAGGAACTAATTACCGAAAGCGTTCAGTCAAGCACAGTCTTCTTCAGTGGCATCCATTGACTCAAAGTATGAAGAGCAGCTTGATTGGACGTTTTGAAATGAGCTGCTTCATTCTGATTGCACTCTCCACAGAGCTGCTTACTTATAATGTGACTGTTCTGTTTGATATTAAGCTGTCGTTATGTTGCTTTAAATGTGTGAGGTTTTTTAAGGTGAAAAATATTGTCTTTTATTTAGATTAATGACACTTTCTTGCTTGAACATCCTCTATGGTGTAATCTAGAAGATAATCTTGGGTTTATGAGGTTCCGGCTTCCATGTGTTTCGGGGTTGACCAATGGACAGATGTACCGTTAATGTTACTTATTTCCTGTTGGTTGCATCAGAAACAGATAACTTCAGTAAATACAGCAAGCAATTTAAATTATTTAAGGGAATAAACCCTTCCAAGCCAAACTGATCCCATGTGGAAAATGTAATTGTCATCCTTTTTAAATGCCAGGTAAATTGAGACAAACACTTTTTTAGTTCAGTTTCATTACTACTAATGTCCTGTAGAATCAAAAAATTACAAAAATAGTTACTAAAATAATTACTAATATAATTACTTCAAAAATAGCACCTTTGACAATAATCTCAAACATCGGAAACGTTGAATCAGGACAAAAAGGCAAAAACGGCAAAGAAAATCAAACCTTTTTTTATCTTTCTTTTCTTTAGAAACGATCTGATGTAAAATATACTTTAATTTCGCAGCTTCTGTGGATGAAATATGAGACATCTGTTCTTTCAGCAAACCATTTAAAACAAATACTTATTCAGTGAATACAATCAGTGCTTACAAAATAACAGCTTTAGTTTTTTTCTGTTGTTTTTTTCCATGGTTATTTGGAAACTTGAAGGCAGACATTACTGTTGCCAAAGCCATCATTTTCTCCTTAGGGATTGAGATTCCATTAACTAATATTTAATCACGGATTCTGGCGTTGATTTTAGAGTTGGTAAAAATTATTTTAAAATAAGAAAAGGAAAAACTTTTCTTCCTGGAGACAAACTCTTAGTTTTTAAAGGGATACCGTCAAATATTTTCCACTATGATTCCTCCCAAAGACTTGATTTTGTAAAATGTGGCCTTGTTTTGTGAAAGAGTTGACAACTGTTGTCAGATACACTTAGAAGAGAAAAGGTTAAAGAATAACCTAATGCTTAATGAGGAACATGAAACAAAAACTCAAAAAAATTATGTAATGGAAAAGTAGAAAGTAATCCCTTCTTCACAAACTAAGAAGATAAGAGCTATTTAAAAAAAATCAGGTGTCACAATATTTTCTGGGGCAAATTAAACAGAGTTCACTTTACAAATAAAACAAATTTAGATTTAGAATAACAGCTTTAGTTTTTTTCTGTTGTTTTTTCCATGGTTATTTGGAAACTTGAAGGCAGACATTACTGTTGCCAAAGCCGTCATTTTCTCCTTAGGGATTGAGATTCCATTCACTAATATTTAATCACGGATTCTGGCGTGCGATCCTTTGATCTGTTATTTTTGCTCTGACAAAGACATCTTGTCAGCATTCATTGAAAGTGGCGAGGGACGACATTAGCCTAGAAGTAAACAAACCAGGCTTCAGAAGCCCGGACGGCCAGTCTTGACCACTCGATCGGGACATATGGAAAAATTGCCCATGTCGAATAGAAGTGTGTCGGATGCCTTTTTTTTCTCCTTCCATCAAAGTCCTGACATTCATTGCGACTATGCCACTTTCCTTACTTTTTTCTCTCCTCTTTCTCTTGTGCATTAAAGTCATTAAAGTCAATCTGTCTCTGGTCTCAAATTCAGTTGTTTGCTGCAATCCGAGAGTCTTCACAGTCGCCAAGATGAAATGGGAAACAAAATGTTCCCAATTTTCTTCTGTCACCAATCCTATTTCACTTTCTTCCTTAGATTCTCGTCATATATGTCCGTCTCCTTGACACAGGGACATGGATTTTAACATGCAAGGATACATTCTCACTTCTTTTGTGCACTGGGACGCGATGAGATGGTGTTGCTCGCTCCATTGGAAATTGTGAAATTGATTTTTGACTGCAATAATTGTGGTTTTATGCAGATGAAAACGTGTTAGAATATGGAGGCCTTGCAAACGGAATCACAGTCTATGCAAAAACAAACTTTGATGAGATTTATAGACATTGTACAAAATGCAAAATGCATTTGTCGTGAATATAACGTGCATGCAAATCAAAGTTTAGACTTCTTAATGCAACATGGTGGAACCAGTTGACCCAGGAACGGCACTTGAATGGCCCAGTCAAAGTTAAGGTATTTCTTTTGCAGAGAATCTGTAAAACTTGACACACATATGTTTCCCTGCCTTACCTTGAGCTATCTCAGTAAATGGACTTTCAGTTTCTACATGTCAATGGAGATAAAAGTGACTCTCAGTCCAAATTTATGACACTTTATAGATTTTTAATAAAAAAAAACAATATTTCAATCATAGCTTTTCATTCCATTGACACCTACTTTGTCCATTACCTGAACCTGTGCGAATACAGCGCTCAGGTTCAGGCATTTCCTCGTGCAAAGTACGATCCAAAAGCACCAGAATGGACTTCCACACAGACTCCACTCACTCTTGCAGCCCAACAATTAGTTTGGCTGCAGCTCAACAATCCATTATGCGTGGACTGACCCTGAGGGCTGAAGCGCCCTTTTTTTTCTCCTCCTCAGTAGTGGGCCTGTTTCCCATTGCCTGAGCTGAACTATGAAGCTGCGAGACTTCACAGGGAGGAGAAAGAGTGACTTCAAAGGTTGGGCATGATTGGCTAAGATCTGTGCAGAGGGTGGCACAGCGACACACACGAGACGCACGTTTGTGGATTTAGATCTTCCACTATGGAGTGGAAGAAGGAAATGCAGATAGTCTTGATTTATTTATTTATTTTTTAAATTATGGATTACATCTCTGAATATTATGGAGGTGTGTTTAAAACTCCCTGAATGACTATGTCTGTAAGGAGAAAAAAAAAAGTTCTGACTGTTGCTCAGTCTCCTCTAATAATGCTTTAAGAAGGTAATTTGCCAACTCCTCATAGAAAAGCCTCCACTGCTGATGTTTGTAAATGAATATCAGAGTTTCCAGTGTCTTTGAGTGAAAAGGAAGCCTAGGTGCAACTTCTAAGTGTATTTGTTGACTAAAATGTAAAGTAAGTCTCATCTGTTTCAGTACGAGTCAGATCGGGGCAAATGCATGTTTACAATTGTGATGGTAGGACATATGAACAACATTTTTATGATTCCGTTAAGGGGGTTAAATATCCAAAGGCGTTACGCAAATTGAGGCATGTAGAGCAAGAACATAAACTTAAACCTTTTAACTTAATGTTGTGAGGAAATGATCCGACACACTGTTATGCTCATGTTTTAAAATACAGTGGCTACAGCTGCGATAAAGTCAGTAATGCAATTCATTTGAATAGTGAGATGAGTCCAGCAGCCGTCAAGGATGCTTTTCTTTGCAACTTACAGCTTGTGCATCTTTTCTCCTGTGGTTTAACTCAATGTTTCAGCCATTAGAGATTACTGGAAATCGTTGGAAAGCAGATAATCCAGAGTTTTTTGGATTTCTTTGATTTGCAGATATATGCTAATCTCCTGAGATAAAACAATTTCACTGAAAAATATTTATAGATGATACAGGGTCTTGCAGAAATAGATGCTGCTCATTTTTAAGCATTTTATCAGTTTGCAGCCACAAGTTTCAATGAATGTTTGTACGAGTTCACCTATTGCACCAACACAGAGCGCAACATTTTGCAGAGGAAGGAGAGAAAGGAGAGTCGAAGGAGAGTTTGCAAATTACAATTGAAAAATTGCTGGCGGAACCATTTATATAGATAAATCTTTTTTTTATTTGCTTTTTGTTTTTTAGGCTTTTCCTTAACTTCCCACCACTTCTGCGCATCTTATCTGTTGCTATGGAAGTAGAGAATCCCCAAAGCATGATGCAGCTGCCACCGTGTTTCACTGAAAGGTAAATGTCAAGTGTTTTCAAGCATTTGATGTTTTGCATTGGGTCCAATTCTTCAATTGCTTCAGTATTTTAGAGATGAAACCTTGATAAACAAATTTATAAAAACACTTAATATTGTTTTGTTTAAAAAAAATAAAAACCTTGATGCTCAGAATGGTAAACTTGAACTGTGAGACTCTAAAGTTGTTTTGAACAGGCAAAGCTAAAAACAAATATGTTCAAAAGTAAAACTTCTCAACATGTGTAAAGAAATTTTCCTCAATGCATGAGCCCGTTAAAAATGCATTTCTCTGTGCCTTGATGTTTCACTTGATTCGAGTAGAAGGGGGCAGGAATACTTTAGCAAAACACTGCACCAAGAATATCTGCCATATCTTTCTTTTACTGGATTTCTGTAAACACTTTTAAGCAGCCTTTCTGTTGCCTCCTGTCACTGTTTTGTTCAAGCTTGCCTTGGAGTCCTTTCAGAATCATTTGTTGCTGTCTCTTTGTATATTTTCGTTCTTTTTTGCGATATTTGAACCTTGGTACTGTGTTTTTGCTGAAAGCTGCTGATTGTTCTTCGCACGGGGTCACGGAGGTAAATCACACAAGAAGCAGAATTACATTACAGCTTATTTGGAGGCCACAAGGTTTCACGGGAGCCATCCATCAAATGTTTGAGGGGTTTTTGGAGCCCATAAGGAACGGTGGTTCTGCAAACACTGCATAGCGTAGCCCAGGTAAATTCCGCTGAGCAAATCAGGAATGGATCACAAACGCTCACCTCTCTGGAAACAGACATGGCCAGAAGGCAGGGAAGGTGGATGGAATAATCCAACCCTTTTTTTCTCCCTCAAAATGCAAGTGCAGCTTTTTGGCATAAATAAACAATATTTAGAAAGCATTTTTATAACTTTGAAAGGTCCAAAATTAAGTATTGAAAGTATTTTTATGAGTTTTTGGGCTTGTGGGTGAAAATGCTGATTTTAAAAGGGAAGTTTCACTTTTTTTTTGCTGATTATTATGAAAGCTATGTCTAAAAGCTACTGAAAATCAGCTTTCCCGTTCTTGGATGGCTTTCAAAGTTGGCACATTTAAAGGAGTAGTTTACACCTTTTAAGTTTTCTCAATAAAAAAAAAAAATCTTTGTATAAAAGTAAACAAACCAGAGTTTGTTCACCACACAGAGGTTACAGACTAACAGTAAACTAACTTAACTATAATTATATAGAAAGCAGATGATATATTAGTAGATATTTAACAACTACAAAAACCAAACAACTTCTTTGATACTGTTCTGCAACTATAGGCTATTAATAACTTGTCACAAAACTTTATATTTCATTGAAAAACATTCTAATGTTGGAGTTTGAACAGCAACTATTATACTTGATAAACTGATGGGATTTGCTTAACAAAGCCTTCAAGGTTTTTGCAGTTTTACAGTTTTACCTTCCACTTAACTTTCTAGTATCCTCATGTCCCTCAATGTGTGATTTATAAAATCAAAATTTCACTTAAATTATCTAAATTAATAACATTTTTGATGACATTTTGATTTTTTATTGACACAATCTAATGCAATCTAAGCTTCAATCATCTTAAGGTATGCATTCTTTTTAAACATAAAAATATGGAAAATAGAAGCATAACATTTGTGTCCTTATTTATTTTTTTTGGTTAAGTTTTACTTTCTTGTAAATGTTGAAATCTAAGCACTGCAATATCACATTCTCTATTCTCTATCATCAGTATTTTTCACAAGCGGTTAATTGCAATCGTACAAATGTCTTGGCACATGTTACCTTATTAGATTTGCATGGGCTGGCGACCTGCACGTTCATTACCTTTGAGAAGTTATGAAGACAGGCTTTTAGAGAGCCGTAACCCGGGCGGAAAGAGTGGAGCCTTGTGTTCGGGGGGCTGGTTAATTACGAGGTTTGTCCTCGACTGCACTCGCCTTTCCAGACGCCGTCTGAGCCATCCGCCCCGGCAGGCCCAGTCATGAGTGGCCTAATGGCACCGCGTGATACATGACACAGGAGTCGGCATGCATTTCACACGTTGTGCTGCTTTATGCCTCCGGATGGTTTTACATCATGTCCGGGTGCAAGGCGCCAAGTTTAGCACATTTACAACTATTATCCCGTTCATCTCAATAAAAGTTTCAATTACGAGACGTAGATGGGATCTGATAAATGGGCCATGCTGGTGAAATACTGTACTCACATACAGGCAAAGGGAGGGAAGGCGTAGAGGGCAAAGCAGGGAAAGTGACTCACGTGGAATCAGGAAGCGATGATGACTGAGTTAGAATTTGTTCATTAGGCGTATTACTGCTACATGAGACACATGTGGGCTAAAATCACTGGAAATATTGAAGAAATATTATATATGTCAAGTAGGATTTATGTTATGTGTTTTTGGTAGGGCAGATTCAAAGCTGGCAACAAAACTCACCAATGTGAGAGAATTTAATTTAATTTAATTTTGCATAAAAAGGTAAGAAATTGGGCATAATACAATTGATTGCTTTTAAAAATTTTTAATGCTATAACAACTGCCCAGGTCATATTTAGTCAGGTGTTTTTGGTCAGGTGTAGCATTAAATTATAAACTGCAGGTTTTCACAGGCTTTTGTGCAGTAAATGAAGCCAGTAATGTTTGGCACCCACTGCCACTCAGTCCCTCTGAGCATCCCCGCAGCATGATGGTGCCACCACCATGTTTCACAGTGGAGATGGTGCGCTCAGGGCGATTAGGAGTGTTTTGAAAAAATGTTCAATCTTATCTGGCATTTCCTTCAGCAGTGGCTAAATCAATTCAGTTTCTCTTTTGTACTTTACAAAAAAAACCCCAACACTTTGTATAACTATATCACTTAAAATACAAGTAAAATACACTAAAATGATTTAGAGTTTAAAAGAAAAAAGCTCTTAAAACCTTGGAAAGGCATTGGAAGCACATGCTGAACCTCCACAGATTGGATCTGGTCCTCTTGCAGATGTGTCTTTCCCCCAGAGATACAGAGGAGTAATATTTGATCTAAGGAGGGATGTAAACTTTAAAGAGCGTTGGCAAATGAGAATTTTGTGTCAACATGGTTTCCAAAGATAGAACTCCAACAGCCAAAAGGAATCAAACACAGAAGTTTATTCTGATATAATTTTGATTTACAGACGCACATATTTAAAACTAGAATATATCTGACTGGAAGAAAGAACAGCAATAAATATGATTTCAACATCAATTTGGAGGTCAAGACAGAAATGCGGCTTTTAATTCATCGTTCCTGCACCATTGTGTCATGCTTCCTGTTTGCAAATGAGTAAAATGTCAGGAATGCCTTTTCCAAAAGACAGGCCAAAGAAAAGAGCAAGAATCAAGTTGTGGCAGGATTATTGGAAGAAGATGTTTTATAAACTCTGTCAACTTTTTAATGGGCCAAAACTGCTTTCCTACGAATCCCTCTGCCACGTCCTTTCACAGCGTTTCCCTCTTTTGAGAAAGTAGCTGCGCTCTTCCAGCTTAGCTTCCTGCCACCATGCAATATGCACCAGACTCTTCCATGAGGGAGATGACAATTCTGGCATTATGAAAAGACTGTGGCCTCAGGTTCACAGTGATGCTAATGGATTTCTGCAGCTTCCAAGCACAGAGGCATCCCTGTGGTCTTAATTCAAACAGAGAACATCAACAAGTTAGAGCTGGCCTTTAAAGAAAGGGAGAAGATGAAGTAAAAAAAAAAAGATGTAGCTTAAGGGAGGCTGGGGAGTTGAATCAGACTATATTTTAGGGTAAAACAGTTTTAACACCTTAGCTTAACTTTTATAGGCTAAAAGAACAACACTTTGGGGGCTTTTCAGCAAGTATCTTTGGTTTATTGTAAACAAAACACAATGAAGAATTTTCACACAGCCCTGGAAAAGTGATTATACTGCTAAGAAGTTTTCAGATCTTGTTGGCCTCAGATCTAAGTCTATTTAGAGCAACATTTTTTAAAGGTTTTGCCGTAACTCCCAGTTTGACTAGGCCATTCTACCATACGAACAGACCTCAATCCAAACAACTCAGTTTTAGTTTGTATGTTTAGACTTGTATTCCTGGTTCAATGTTTGTGGATTTGCCAATTGATTGACCTCTCTGTTGAATCTTACTCCAAATTATTAATGAAAAATTCACCTTTTTGTAGATGTTTTTCACAGAATGCTTCTAGAATATTCAAAAGAGAATGCAGCTTGTGAAGCTGAAAAAACAGGACATTGATTCAGGATTCACAACAAAAAAAATCCGCTTTGCTTTATTAATTTTGATATTGACAATATATATTAGATCAACTCCCTCACTTCTCATCATGCATGATCATCAGGTAGTAGTGATTCAGTGGCACATGATGCAGCTTCAGATGCCACACATGTTGAGTTAAAGTGGATTTTCCCCGTTCTCGCCTCTGTTTGGCATTCAGCACAACTTTGCTGCAAACAGCCTTTGATGTATGAAATTTATTTAAGATAAACTCAACCAGACATGCAATTTGGCCTTATACATGAGCAGCAGGAGAAGACGCCTCATTGACGCTTGCGTCAACCGCTCACACACCAGCAGCAGCCGGATGCCTGCATGTTATATTTGCACTGACTGCTGAAAATCGGAGCTGATGAGAACATTATCTAAATGTGAAATATAGAACATGAGGCCTGCATGTGTGTGTCTGTGTGCGTTGAGGGGGTTGCTTTTGCAGCCGTGCCCATGCGGTTTGCAGATAAAATTATTCGGCGCGAGTCGTTGATGTATGCGATAATTGCACGTTGCCGTGGCGACGGAGCCGCTGTGTATGTGGCCTTCTCTCCGAGTGGACATGGGAGAGGTGGGAGACGGCGGAGGTGAGATTAGAGCACAGGAGGACTCTGGGAAAACTTTGCACAGCTGTCTCTGTGATTGCACGCTATCAGGGTCGCAACCTTCGGACAAACAACCATGCAATGTGTGACTTTGAGATTGCACATTATTTCTTGCTTCCTGGATGCGCCGTGCATCACATGCTGATATGTGGGCTAATCCAGGAAAATACAACATAGAGTACGATTTACCACATAATGAGGGTACAGTAGAGAGGAGGAGAGAACAGAAACAAGCAGCTGCCAGATTCTGACCACCTTCATTTGACATAGAGCTGAGTTGTATCCAATTGAACTGGATTGTATTAAATTTGATGCTAAAATTTGATACTAATTCAATTTGTGGCTTCATGGAACATTCAAAAGAACAAGAAATCTGTTTGAGACTTCTCGAAGTCTGACTCAACCTTGGGTACAATTTCCCATTACAACAGTTTGTCTGAAAACAGTAGGACAAAACCCACGGAATATAAAATTGCTTTTTCAAAGGTAGTCTAAATACCTGACCCAATTCATAAAGTTGAATGGGGGAATTATACAAACTATTAAATAAAGGAATAAATTTCAAGAATTCTTCATTACTTTTAATATTTTGACATGAAATTGATAATCCTGGATGACAAAAATGAAACTGTTTTCTGGTTTACAAAGTGGCAAAATATTTATTGTTAGATGACTGTATAATTTCTACTAGTATTTTCCTTTTTTTCAGGTTTGAAGTGGACATGTTGCATGTCTGTTAAGTCTCCTCATCACACTGTAATGTTGAAAAGACACAAATAGAATCAGAGGTCTTTTTGTTGTGAGAAAAAAACAAACTGTTAGATCTGACATTGGCAACAGATGTGAACTGTTTGTACCTTCAAAGTGAAGATTATTTCCAAAGAGCTATTGTGATAGTTTGAATGTGAAACATGGAGAGCACAAAGGATTACCTTGAACACGAGACAACCCAGACACAGAACGGCCCACGAGAGTACCGAGGTCTGACCTGTGGAAATTAAGAAATATTGCCTCGCAAACAAACACCTTCAAAAAACAAAAAACAACTTGGATATTATTACTTTTGCAAAAGAAAAAAAAGGAGGTGGGCAACTGGAGGTTTAAAAATAGCAGCGTAGTCAGAAACTGCATGTGGTAATTTTTCTGAATAGTTTATTGTTGCATTCTTTGTATATCCAACATCACTATTTTGTTTTCCGTCCATTTCAACCCATTTTCCTGCTGATGTGCAGAATTTCCTTTTTCTGCATACAAAAATGAATATGTGAAAGGATTTCCAGTATTTGAATTTTTTTTCATGTCGGATCTGATCTTAAAAGTTCAAGAAACCATAATAAGAGACAAATATAAATCCTTAGACTCCCAATTATAAAGACAATGACAGGGAAGACTCAGAAAGATTCTCAGCATTAAAATACTATCTGGACAAATGCCATTAAAAAGTATGAAAAGAACATGATAGTCAAAGAATATGGGAAAGTTTTTCTGCTTTAGAAATTGTGGAAATTCATCTGAAGTGTGATTTTTTATTTTTTGAAAGAGTACTCAAGTGTGAGAATCTCTGGGTATTTTATCCTAGAGCAACTTAGGGATGAAATGTTCTCCAAAGAATAAAATAGATTTAATAGGCAGACTGATGTTTAATTGTCATATTTCAGGCGTTACTCTACTTTTCTTTTTATCTATGAAAATGCAATGATGCCAATTTTTTTTTCATTGTATTTTTCTTCCCCTTCTCATTTTCCTTTTGATTGTTCTTTATTATTTTATGTTTGACTCAAATACATTTAAAACCAATGGATATTTGACTGTTTGTGTAAACCTTAGAGTTATTTCTCCCTTTTTCAAACACTTTTCTCGGTGGATAACAAGTAGCTGCCATTGACATCAAAATCCCTGATTCATCAATTTCACCCGAAGAAGTGAAAGACGCAGCATTGTAGAGCACTGAATGGAACATGAGTTTTAAATAAAAGAAATAAACGATACAGAAGAGGAAGGGCAGAGGAATACGCCTCAGAGTGCAGTTATTAGTTCAGAATACATCAATGGACTCTTCTCTGACTTTGGCAGTAAATTAAGGGGAAAGGCCCATTTTCCTCAGTGGGAGTCTTACCAGGAAAGCTCTCATGCATGGAACTGAGAGTCCTGATGGGGTTTTCAGCCTCAAACTGTCAAAACACTGAGCTGTGGCAGACCTGGAGGGGGGTAACCTTTATTGGTGCATTGTAAATTGAACCAGGTAGAAACGTACAGTACACGTGGAGACGCACCTTTCAGCTTCTCATAGGAAAAATGTCATTTTGTGTGGTTGTTGGATGCTTCCGTTTAAACTGTGGGGACATTCTTTCAAGGAAATGTTTTACAATATGATATGGCCGACTCCAAAAGTGTGATTTGTTTTTTTTTCTTGGACGAATGGAAATTTCCCACAAAATTGCCTGCGTCTCCCATGGCGTCCGGATTTCTGGAGAACTGGAGACTAAAACCGGTGAGGACTCATTTGGGTGGAATATCAATTCAATGCTCAAATGCATTTCTGAAAGTGGAGGCAATTAACGGACTAATTATCAGCACCGTGGAGAACATTCTAATCACCAGAAAAAAAGCTTAAGTGAAATAATGTCGTCAACACAGGCTGAGCGGTGAGCAGTGGAGGGAAAACTTTACCCTGCTGCAGCCAGGACATGACCTTGTATCTAAAACTTGAGGTGTTTTTATGTCTCAAATAAAGAGTGACTTATTGATCTATTCGGCCCTAAAAGTCACAAACAATGTGGACGATGTATAGCACAATTATAGTACAAAGGGTAATAAATAACAGCTTCTACTTTTGATCAAATCTGATCTTGGTGGTGATTACCATTTAGTTCATGGACTTGCAGCAGCAGCACCCAGCGTCTCTCATTAACTGCGCCCATCTCTTTTGATCTTCCACCAGATGATACTGAGGCAAGGTGAAAAGTTTACTTGAGGGAGGAGACTGCATCTATTAAGGCTTTAATGAAAACACTTGACCATTTCTTGGAGAAAACCAGCAGCAAACAGAATAAAATAATATGTACCTGAAGGGAAAATGGAAAGTTTTACTTCCCTGTAGGATTAGTTCCGGTTCAAGGCTATGGAATATATACAGAGGCCTTATGCAAATTGGTCTCATGAGGACAAACAATGAATTATTGCATGTTTAAAGCCTGAAGCAATGCAGTTATGTATTTGTGTATCTCATCCATTAAGCAGCTGTGTTGGTTTGGTCACACAGGGAGATATTTACCAAGCTATTGGCAGTATCCCATTCCATTCTGCTGCAAATTGAGTTAAGATTGGAAGACTTTATTGTTTTTTTTACCATAATAAACCCTGAAGAAATAGTTAAACATGACCCGCAGTTTCAGTACAGGTTGTCGTCCCTGTTCATTTCGGTTTGCGAACATGAGTAGCTAGAAATCAGATGTCAGCATACATCTCTGTATTATCTCATTATAAACCCTGCAGTTTCTCCAGATTGCATTAACTGTTCAAACAAAATGTACACCGTTTAATGTATTGGACGATTGAGACTCATGTCAAATGTTGGAGCAGTTCAGCACATAATCTACAACTGAATCAACAAGGACAACAATCTGAAGGCATGTTTAATGGAAATCCCTGCTAACTGCAGGCATCATATCTTGTAAGTAGGATAGCATGGCATCAATTGTTGTGACAATGTCTAGAGTGGGCACAAAAAAAAAACTAAAGCGATTCCAAGGTTGTGTAAGATGCATGTTGTCTGCCATACAGTGATTTGCAAAAATATAAATTCTCCTTAAATGTTTCTGCATTTTGTCACCAAAATAGAGGAGAGTAATATATATTCTTAGCATTTTGTGTGGTGCACCAACATCAAGTACTTTTCCGTCCATCATGCAGAATTGAAAAGCAGCATGGTAAGACTGCACATCTACAAAGACATGATCTCCTATTAATAACAAATCCTGGTGTAGAACTGATAGGAAAATGAGTGAAGATATATATGAAAATCAGTTAGAGACTAAACAAGATCTGTGCCAGGACAGGTTTATCTTTTGACCCTAATCATGCATTCAGGCTACAATCAAATAGTTTAGATCGAATCTAATTGGCAATTTTTTTGCAACACCTGAAAATTGTTGACACTCTTATGACTGTTGCTGGTCTAGGAAGAAAATGTCTATCATGATGATCTTGCTACCTGGCTGCATTGGAAGACAGACTAATCTTAAATTCCTTGATTAGCAGCATCACTGACACTGGATTGATTTCTTCATGCAATTTAATATTTTGTACCTTCCTTATCTATCAGTTTCATATCACCAACAAACCGCAGCGGTGCTGTACGGCCCCTCCTTCCCAACCCCTTCATCCCTTCATTCCCTCTTCTAACAGATTCAGGCTTCATCTTCTTACAATTTTTTCAGATAATTAAGCACTGGGGACACAATTATGTAGACAGGTACGTGAGTGCCTTTGAGTTAATTGACTGATTCAGAGAGGGGTAAGGGTACAGAATGATGTTATTTGCTTGGTTACCCATACTTGGGAGCGGGGGACGTCCACGAGGGGAACATCATTTATCTTTTGACAGCACATGCGCTGACCTGTTGTGGTGCGGACAAATAAACAAAAGTTAGAAACATTGAGGAAACAGACATTAAACATCTGATTTCAAAAAAGTTATTATTGTCAACTCAGAAACCAATTAAATATAATTTTTTTAGATGGTTAAACATCGGTCTGTGTTAAGTTGTTTCCATGTGATGAGATTTTATGAGACATCTTAAGCTTTTGTTTAAAATCTCAAAAGGGACCATCAATTTCAAATGACAGTATCTACATTTTTAAAGTAATTTTTGCTGGAAACTAAGTGTAGGTCTCAGAATAATGCATGCTATGCTGCCTTAGCACGGACAACCCTTGGATCATCATTTACTGCATGTCACTGATTATTCTGTAATGCCCACGTGGACAGAGTCCTGATTGTGTTTTCTTCTGAATATAGAATCGCATTTTAGTGGCATAGCCCGTGATAAAGTACTTTCCCTTGTCGGGATCGATAAAATTATGCCAATAAATCTCGCAGATGAAATATGTCTGCTTTTGCTTGTGATTTTATTACAAATAAGCCCCAGACTGAAGTCTGATGCTGCACTTTATACATTTAAAGCATCAGATAAGCTTGATCAGTGACAGAAATTATCCATCCACAAGAGAACAAGAATAGAAAATAAATAAACAAATCAGATATTTTTGATAGCATTTTTTTTTTTTTTTTTTTTTCCATTCGCCTTGGTTAAACAGCAGTTGCATGCTAATTTAGCTTGTCATGCGCTCCATGTTGTCCCCTAATGCTTGATAATATTGATTGTGAATTTTTAATAAGCCCAGATAAGAACAGTGTAAACAAACACAGTTTTCAGCAGTGGAAATACAATTACAAGTCCATCATGGAGCCCTCTTCTTTGTTTGTTTCTGTCTACAAATCCCCAAGTCATTAGAAGACTGCAGGGAGGGTGAAGGGGGGGGAGATGCACTTTGTTTGACTAAAGTCGCTATCCGGGCTGCATATGAATAAGTTCCTTTCTATCCCGATCAGCATGCCACTTGGACGCCCCCAATGCTGTCTCATCAGCATTCAGACAAAGTGAGTCAGACACTTCCTCGTGAAGAAAACTGTCTGTAGCACTTAATGTCATTAAGAAGCTCACATCTGACTCAGAGTGGATGTTTTGCACGATGAGGACGCTGCACTGTTGGAATTTGTTTATTCCAAAATCTTATTACGTCTCCGTCTCCATGTTTATTGATACTGACATATTGGCCGTCCACTATTTGGGACTGCATGAACAGTTAATTGTCATATTGTTGGCATGTGGACTTATTGTTTATCTTTTCAGCTGGAGCTTGAGCCTCCGCTTCAGACGATAGTTTGTGCACACACACACACACACACACACACAATACACACGTTGTAAAGTTGGCATCCCACTGGGGCACATCCGGTGTTTATGAGGACAAAAACAGTAGCCTTGCGCTTGTCTGATACCACAATTTGGTAGTAAAACATCCGGCTTGCCATGATTTTTACTATCTAGTCCAAAAATAGACACATTTGCGTATAAAATATATAAAATGCAAATATATTTTTAAATGTACTCAGATCCTTTGAACAATTATATGCACAGCATCACACAATTGTGAAGGATTTACACAATTTCTTGAATATGAAAGCATTTCTTCTTTTTTTACTATTATTATTATTATTAGTGGTGGAACTCAATTAAAAATGTTAATCAAGTTAATTGCACGGTATGTCATTAATAATTTGCAAGTAATCTCGTGTTAATCAACACATGAATCCACAAAATAAACAATATTTTGATTTCAAAAATCCTCTTTGCTGCCAAATTATTGAATAAATGTACATGGGAGCTCAACAACAGGAATATGTATTGTTTTTCATTTTTTAGTTTGTTCAGCTATCAGATTGGTGCAAGTCTTAAAAGCTTAACCACAATTAGACATATTTATCTTTTCAGTGTTTCAGGAACCTGTGATCATTTATGTGAAAAAAAAAATAGAAATGTGAACGGTGGATCTGTGGATTAGCATTGTGGACATATCTGATAGTTGGAAGATGTTTTAATTAATCTGAAGTTGCAATTAATGTGTTAAAAACCCAGCACTCATTTTTATAAATATAAATCTGAATGAGTAGAAGAAGCCTTTGGATCATTCAAGCCAAAATGAAGGAGTCTCCTGATTTCTGCTAAGAGAGCTGATAGCTGCAATTAATTCAGCTCATAATGACATTCTGATTGACGGGACGAACAAATAAGATTCCCTACATGCTTTGAACTTCTTGCAAAGGGACTGGCATTGGGAACATTTCCAATGTCTTCTTATTTCATACCAGTTGTGTCAAGCACTTTGGCATTTTATTTCTTTACAGAAATCACGGTCTTGGCTTTTCCTGGTATTTTTTGAGGCCAAGTAAACAATGAGAGAACAGCCTCAAAGAATGAATGATGTTTCTAATCGAAAGAGGAAGAATGACTCCTGAATTAAAAAATGCGCTCATGGACATGAAGGGCAGCATGTTCAAGACGGCCCTTATGGATTTTCTGACTCCGGCCTTTTGTTCATGTCTATAAGTTGTGGAAACTTTTGCGACTTCCCTCGGCACTTATCGCCTAAGGCTCTGTAACAATCTCGCCGAGAATACTTGGGCAGCCTTGACATTTTCAAACAGTGTCTAAAAATCCAACTTATTTTTAACATTGCTTTCAAATATCAAGCAGTAATACTGTGTCTAAAATATCTTTGAATCTCCTTTTAATGCTTCATTTTTTGTTCTCTTCATCTCACCTTCAGCTCCACCTTTCCTTTTTTTTTCTTTCATTCAGAGCTATATGTTTAGGGGACATTGTTTATATAGATGAAGCTCCAATAGAAACTTAACCTCAAAACACAAAATTTGGACAGTAATGATTTTTTCTTTCCGCCAAAGAAAAAAAAGTTTCTTCTACATTTTGAATTTTCAGTATATCATTATGTTAAATATCTAACTCAAATTCCTCTTGAATCCAGTTTATATATATATATTTTAAAGAAAACCATATACTGAGCTTTTAGCAGAACTCCAGTCCTAAAAAAATTAGTTATATTTGATTTTCTTACTCTGTACAGAGAAAACAATAGATTTCTTTTACTCTCCTTTTTTGTCAGGTTAAGTGAAGTTAAACTATTTTTGGAATCACTGAACACCACATTTAGTTATTTTTACATATTTTGGGTTTTCTAATGCGATGAAATACATTTTATTGATTAAAAATCAGATTTCTTCAGTCATTTTTGCATTGAATGTTGTTTTTTTCCATCTGTGTTTAAAACTTTTTAAGATTTATACGCTGCCATTTTAGCATCTTCCTTGCTCTACTTGCATTTTGATTTATCACAATCTTTACACTCAGCTGACTCTGTTTTCCACATTCTATGTTGATTTACCTTTTTATGAGTTTTGCAAAGCCCTCCGTTGTTGCAACTTGCAGTTTTTTGTGCCACAATTAGAACTGTAGAAGTACCAGTTTAAGAAATGCATCTCGGTGTGATTTCACATTTTTCCACTTCATGGTTGATCTATTACATTTCTTCCTGTTTATTTATCCATAAATCCCTTTTTACCCATCACAACATTTCATATCTAGTAATCAGATTGCAGGTGCTGAGTGCACTGACTGCTGGTAGGGTTGTATTTTGCCTCCAGGGCTAGTTCTGAATGAACGAGAGAATGAGAGAGAATTTGTAATTTAAACTGTATCGCCTTGATTACCTAAATATGTCAAAAAACAAGATGTACATTCGGGCACTTTCGAGTTTTAAAGGGAAGCACCAAAGGTGGTTGAACCTAATTTGAAAGCACTGCATGCGCTTTATATTTGTAACCTATATTAAACCCTTCCAGGGCACGCTTCACTTTGCACATTGACTGAACTGAATGAAACCAGAGAATAAAACGATGCACCATAATCTCATTTTACGACTCGCATTACACTGCGCGTTTACAAGATTTAGCACTGAATTTTATTTCTGCCATGTAAAGCCTGTTCACCAGGGTCCAGGGGCATGACTTGGGGGTTGGTATAAAGCCTGCTCTGCATGTGCCTGTGGTTTTTATTCAGCTTATTTCTAAAGCCTCACACAGACAATGATTATTTGCAGACCAAATATGATTACTTGGGAGAATGTGAACTTCTATGTAGCTTGAGGAAGTGCTGAATCATCTGTAATTGGATGTTTTTACTCCCAAGATTTGTGCATAAATCTGCCTGAATGTACTCCCAGAATGAGGTCGAGAAAGAGAGAGAGAGAAAGCTTACATTTGTATGGCTTACTTTTATTAACTACGCTGGGAGGAAAAAGAGAGAAGTGCTTCGTTATTTTCTACTTGTGTAATGGCTTTCCTAAATTTCAGTAAATGTTTGTCATTGACATTAATGTGCTGTTCTGCACCAGGGAGATTAACTTGGTTTTAACCCAATATATCTCATAGGGTGACCTTGCTCTGATGTAGCCAGTACTATTTTCAGTTTGTTTTTTTACCTTTCTGAAATGGTCTCTATTCATAAATATATAACTAAATCGAGAGAAATAGTTGGAAATGCTGCCAAAATGAGGAAAAAAATGATTTATTGTGTTCACTTCATGCTGTAGTTGCCTTTGTTGTCATTAAGGGCTTGCAAACTGGAGCCTGTTGTTAGTCATTTGGAGACGTGAAGAAAAAAAAAAAAGCAAAGTATTTGATGATTCTGTTCTTACGAGCACCTCCATTTGCCTCCAGATCCATTTAACTAGAAGTGAGACAGAGGGGTCCCAGGAAGGCCTGCCTGCAACACACAGGGGACTGGATATGATGGAACGTGCATGTTGCAGAAATCAATGTTTTCTTTGTAAAACATCAAGAAAACCAAATTAGGTCCCTTGATGCTCATTCTTTGCTGGCATTGATACAACATTGATCAGAATGCTTTCAAAGTCCTGGGGAAAATGCAAAACAACCTACTGGTGGGAAAAAATAAATATATAATCTGAGAAGCAACTATTACCAGCAAACTCACTCTTGGACTTTTCACATCATAGTGATGGTATCAGCATCGTCATCTGTTTCACTTATTAGCTGATTTAGCATAAATTAATAGGCACATGGATTTGACAACTGTAAAAAAAAAAAAGAAATGCTGTTGATTTGCCCCTTTTCAAGACCTGACCAAAAAGAAAAAAAAACAAAAAACTTCCAAGTTTCTGTGTTGACAGGTTTGCACAAACAGTTAAGTTCTTCAGACAGCGCCAGCTTTTTGCTCTATTTGAACTGCATTACAGAAACGCTAAACCTTCAGCGCCGGTTGTCACGCCTTGCCAACTCACCCTACTGTGTGACAGGGTTTGCTCTGCTTTTAGCAACCTCCTCTTTTACTTTTTCTTTTTTTTTTTTTTACTTCCTGAGTTTTCCTTACACACGAGTCAACAATTTGAAGGCTCTGCAAATGTGTGCGAGCACAGAAGGATACCATTTTGTCCTTGTAATCGGTTAGGGGCTCGTATTTCCTGAAATAGAATTTATATGCACCATTGCCTGCTGTTTTAGGAGCATCCAGTAAACATGGATTTCAGAGCTTGGGAAATGGACAACTGGGAGTTACTGGACCAGAAAATCCACCTCACTGAAAGTTATTATTATTTCCTGTTTCTACTACAGTCAGAACTTTTTTTTTTTTCTTTTTCGAGAATCGACTGTTTGACCACTTATAAGTTGATTATTATTATTATTATTATTATTTATACATATATTTTTTTGATACTCCCATGATATTTCAATGGGCATGCGACGGTTTTCTCTCTGGTTCCTTGGTGTTCTTTCTTCCATCTGCTTCCCCTTCCATTTTATCATGACACGTTATGGGTCACTGCAGTATTGCTACACTGAGCTGCCAACAAGCATATCATTTTCCATTAAGATCCCGCTCAATGGTAGCAGTGGCATTATTGGAAGAGCGAGCAGACAGAGAGTAATGGACCTCAAGTGATAGCTCTATCAAATAGATAGTGGAGGAAAGAGCCCATACAGCCCTAATGGACCCAAGTCTCTCCTACTGGAAATTTGCTCAATTGTAACGCCGGGTCAGTAAATCTTGACTTGGACATCTGTGACCCTAACCTAAAGCACTGAAGTGACTTCTTCTTTTTTTTTTGTGACAATTTTAATATTTTTTTATATCACTTGATCTATATACTTAAAGGGATACAAATACGACTCCTGCACGAGAAAGCAAAAATAAATTAATTTAGCTATAATTCTCTTGTGAATTTTGTGCCTGTGCCTGGAGAGGATTTACACCAGGCCATTATATCAAGCTTGACCACAATATGCATCAGTGATTGATCCCATTCATCATCCCTTATGGGTGGAATCATTTTTAATTTACGTCATGCTAATCTTTTATTAGCATACTGTTGAGGCCACAGTAATGTTTCATGGATTTGAAACTGAAAGTTTAAAAAATTAGCCCCGTATTTCAGTTTTGGCAAGAGTTCAGTAGACAAATAATCTGAAAATGTGGAATGTATGAAAAAGTTAAAAAAGAATCACTGAGTGATTTGAAGCCAAATTATATCTTTATCCAGAAAAGGGGAATAGCAACCGCTCCCTATTATCGACCAGACGAGCGTTAAGAGTCATAAAGCAAAAATACTGGACTCATTTTTATTTAAAAGAAAAATGAAGAGCACACATATATTGGGGCTCTTTGCAGGAAAAATACAACATAGATGAACACAAAGGCATGGGCCTAGGAGTACTTTCTATGGAGAAAGAAAAACAAAGGAATCTGTCAATGTCTCCTTTAAGGAAAGAAATACAGCTTGGCACAAAACCAGGGAGATTTTCCCCAGGAAAGAGGGAAAAATAATGATAACCATACCTCAAGATTTTACATTAACTTAAAATGAAGCCCATTACTCTGACAGAGCTTGTGGTTTTGACAAAGCCTGCATAACAGTTATTCATGCACATTTCTGTCACTGCTGTGATTCCAGAAGCAACCAAATACATTGAACATTTTCATTTGTTCTAATTACAGAAACACAGAATCAGAAATTAAATACTGATGGTCAACAGTCCTGTTTTTCAATTCAATTCAAAAATACTTTATTCATCTCCAAATGGAAATTTAATATTGTTGTACATAATATTCAGGATTCTGTTGTTTAGATAAGTTTGCTGTGGAGAGGAAGGATTTCCTATAGAGGTGTGTATTTCAGCGTGTCTAAAGAAGCCTCTGACTGAAGACAAAGCAGTTTCATGCAGAAGATGCTCAAGGTTGTATGCATTATTTTTATTTTTTTGATGAAGAATCTACATTTCATAAATGACTTTTTCATAATTATCACCAAATCCATTATTTTAGCAGTTGCAACCCAATCGAGTATATGTGACATGCTGCTAAATGATTTTAGGTTACAGTTCGATCCATTATGCATTTGTCTGAGTGTGGTACATGGAGCGTATAAAGAAAGTGAGGTGTGATGTGGAAAGAGCGAGCAAGGACACATAGAGCAAATGGGACGGTAATTAACAGTGAGGATTTGAAGACATGCAGTCATAACCTAATTACCGAAAAACACCATTGATCAAATGGACACACACATAATGTGTGTGTCTATATGTATAAAACACACAAATGCACACACAGAGGGCACTCACTCTGCTTAGTGAAAAAGAAATGAGAGTCTGGGACAAATGGATCGACAGCATCTGCTTCTCAGTGTCAGGCGGCAGCCGGGTACTAATTACAACTGCCAGAAGACACAAAACCATGGCAAAGGTCCTCTGCAAACTCCTCTCCTCTGTTCTTCTTTTTTTCCTCTGTTTCTTTCTTTCTTTCTTTCTTCCTTCCTTTCTTTCTGCCTTCATGCTTCAGGGGTAAACAAGCAGAAAGTCCAGCAGCAAGAAGAAAACGTTCTATATGAAGCAATTCATACTATCGCTTATGTGTATGTGTACGAGTTGTGTTCATTGAGTCATAGTCAATAGGCTTTTTATTATACAGTCAGTCTTCAATGTCTCTGATGGAAGCCATCATGTTTGGAAACATGGTGGAGAGATTTATCAAATGGGAAACAGAAACTTCACCGACCACATTGCTAGTACCGAGTCAGTCTCCTGTTTGGCTTCAGAACTGCCCTAATTATTTTTTGGCATAGATTCAACAGGGTGTCTGAAATATTCTTTTTATTGCATATTGAAATGAAAGTATCACACGGCTGCTGCAGATTTGGCAACTGCTAATCCATAAAGCACATCTCTTGGGCCATCATTTCCCGAACACGCTTTGTTAGATCAAGATCTGGTGAGTGTGAAAGGCATTACAGTACAAAAGGACACATTATCTTTTAGAACCTTTGTGAAATGTTTCATTTTCCACATAGACGTAGCCATTTTCCATTGTGGTCAAGATTATTCATCTTTGTAATGGACTGCCAACTTGTCCAGGTGCACCCAACTTCTCGCCCAATGGCTACTGGAGATCGGCACCAGGACCCCCCACAACCCTGCAAAGATAAATAAGCACTATGGGTGCATCAATGCAGATTAAATCATTTATTTTCTTCTTCTTTTGTTTTTTTAATTATCTTTGCTGTAAAAGTTTCACTCTTCAAGACCTTGGAAACCTTGTGTTGTTTGAAGTTGCACAACAAAATGCCACTTCCAAATTTACTGATCTCACCTCAGAAGGCAGGTGCGTTCGTTTTGAATAATTGTTGTGTAAATTACATGTTCATTATTCCCGATATCCCAGGAGATAAGCAATCATCCACGATACCCTCTGTGTTCACTTGCTGTTTAATTTGATGCAAGCCATTTATCAACCAGCTGTTTCCAATGAGGCCTACGATGAAGT
Organism: Phalloptychus januarius; assembly: GCA_902982915.1. Classification (NCBI taxonomy): domain Eukaryota; kingdom Metazoa; phylum Chordata; class Actinopteri; order Cyprinodontiformes; family Poeciliidae; genus Phalloptychus; species Phalloptychus januarius. The sequence continues at coordinate 5,030,997 of CADWAE010000467.1, forward strand.
ACCTGCGGTAATAAATGAGACTTTATCATTCATGAGAAGAATTGTGTAGTGAGGGGAAAGCGCTGACTGCAAGGTAGATTAATTATAGGTCAAAAGAAAAGTCAAGATCATGAGGAAATTATTGAGGTCAATCAAGCATGAAAGATAAATTAGAGAAAGGTTGTGTATGTTTAAAGAAAGCTGAAATATATTCTCTTGAAAAGCTCATTTTGACTATTGGACAATTTATTGGCACAACGTGCATTTTGGAACAGTGGGAATCTTTTTGTGGTGATAAGAAAGCGTATTAGATTTAGAGCTTTGCAAAAGAGTTACTTGAACATTTTCATGTTTTGCAAAGTTTGCATGTTGACTTTAAAAGTCTGGAGAAATACTGTGTCCTTTGGCACCTTTTCTAATTGCTGGCTTCTCATATTTAGGTGGACTGTCGCGTCTCGGTTGGTAGGTTGGTTTTGTGTAATTTTATTTTTGGATAATGTATGAAATTGTTTCTTGATCTTTATTATACTGCTTGTTCACTGATGTTTTATGAAAGCATTTGCCCTACTTCGTGTTGGTCTATCACATAAACTGATAATAATAAAAAAAAAGATGGAATCAAATTGTTTCTGCAAGAAGTTGTGACTTAAAAGGAACCTGTGTACACAACACTAGCAGATGTTTCTTTAGCATAAACATATACATGTGAAATGACCTTGAATAAGCTTCAAGAACACAGTGGAATGCCAAAAGCAAGCCAAGTAAATTATGCATGGATCCAAGAACCATTGGGAAATATTCTGACAGATTCAATGCTTTTGTGAATACATTAAGACCCATCTTAAGTCTGATGAGGTGCAGTAGGAATGTGAAAACACACAACCAAGAAATCAGGTGCTAAAAGGGACGATAGATTTCACAATGGTGTCAAGCGAGATCTGCAACCAAATGCCTTAGGCAATCCAGTGTGGAGGGGAAACTGAGCTGTCAACTTATCACTTCCTGATGGCAAGTTGATCTGATAGCAAAAGAGAATGCCAGACAGGTGTGGCGCACCCAATCACCACAAAGGACAGAGGATCCTTTCCATGACTCTGTGCCCACTCAGGCAGAGATTTACTGGCATACTAAGGTTAGGGACAATGTTAAATTGCACAAACTTGTGGCTATAAGCCAGTTATATTTACACTGAGCAACTGACAGGTGAATTTAGACCAAGCAGAACATGGCTTAGGTGATTGCAGGAGCAAAACACCTGTGGGAGGGTTTTGGTGCAGCCCTGGCTCACTGCATTTTCTGGTTTCACTTTGACATAGGCAAAATGGCAGATAGAGCATAGATGTCCTAGCATTGGCTATAGAGGGAATTTTTCTTAAATACTTTCACTAACTCAGTTAAGGTCCTTCACTGTTAGAGTAGTGTGAAAAATGTGCTTTTGTTTTCCTGATACAGAAGGAGCCCAAGTTTGAGGTTTAAAAGCAGTGTGCCATGACTTTTGATTGTAGATTGCATAGAAAGTCTCTTGCAACTAGTCACCGTCAACATGTTCAAGTGCATTGACCATAACTCAATGCACTGAGTTATGGTCAACTGTAAGCTTTAAGTAGAGCAATTTAAGAATGACTCACAGGCAGTCCAATAAAAATAGTGAATGCTCTTTGGTCCAGGGTGGAACTGGAAAGCAGGAGCTCTGCAAGGTCAGGGATGAGGAAGTGAACGCGCAACATAACAGAGCTTACTGAGGACTTTGTCTTTATTTTTTTACACCTCAACACTTCCATATGCACACAAACACATCCAAGCATACACATCCCAAACAGGATTCTGAAATGTCTTTGTTCCATCTATTTCTAATGACTTGCATTGAAAGGTTTGTGTTGGTTGTAACCAAACTGCTTGCTTGATAGAACCGAAGAAATTATCTCTTGTCAAGGAATTGGGAAAAAATAAAAAAGCTAATTTTTTAATGGAACTATCATTTGTAGTTCGCTGACACACATTTTTTTAAGTTTACCAGGTGCATAAAAAGAACAGCTTGTAATACATTCATCTCTGAAATGCTTTTTACCAGAGTAACTCAACCAAAATCTGTTCAGTCATTGTTTTAGTTAACCTGTGAGAGACAGCAATATGTTCCTGCCATCAATGGGATGAGTCAAAGCGAAACCCCATTTTCATCTTCTCAGTTTTATTTCCACGCTGAAGTTCTAATAAGTCAAACTGATGGACTCATTTTCATTGCAGTAATAGAAAAATAAAAGATCTTTTACGGCTTCTCTGAACTTTACAACCTTCTTTCACATCTTCCAGGAGTGAAATATCAGAGGACTGTGCTGTGTCTCATTGAGGTGAGCTGCATGGTGAAGTGGAAACAACTTGATTGAGGGGTGACTTTTGCCATTAAAAAAAAAACTGCAGTCTTGATAACATTCTAAAAAACAGGCAGTTTGGAAGAGTGATGATTAAAATTTGAACAGAGATGCAAAGGCAGAGCAGCAGTAGGAAAAAAATAATTGGAGCAGGGAGCAATGGGTCATACGCCATGACAAATCCTCCCAACAACCAACATTTTTCACCTGCCCTTAGATTGATGTTGAATATAAATGTAGTTCAATGATGCATAAATCCTTAAGAAGGTTCTTAATTATCAGGTTTGAAAAAAATCAAGGTACTTCAGGTTTTAGTAGCGTTTAGATTAAGATGTTTATTTTTTCTCTACATAACATTATCAAAATAATGTTAATAAATGCATTTACATGAAGAAATTAAGCCCTGCAAAGAAAACATTCTTACCCATTTTCAGTTTGAAAATGCCTCAAACAGGTAAGAGGAATACAGTTAATATTACAGTTTTTGAATTTGCCCATTTTGAAAGATAGGCAGGTGAAAGTCCCATGTTAAAAGAATTAATTGCAAACCCAGACGCTGCGTTTTGACATTTATTTGAACTCGAAAACAAACTGAAGCCTTGTACTTGCGACTGATTCAGGAAATGGTTTGTCAAACGTCATTGCCTGCACCATCATCACGAGCCTCAGTACGAACCATCCTGGACCAAGATCACTCATTAACACCTTATTTTATGCAAATATCTCAAAGGTGTATCCTGCATGCTTGCAGCTTCTTTAAAATTGTTTGTTTTGACCACAGATGCTTTTTGGTCATGACATTACCATTGCTGCAGGCAAACCTGAACATTTTATGCCCATGTATCCTGCAATTACTGACATGAAAGGGCTTTGGACACCCCAGGCATCGCTGTTCAAAGGTGAGCCATTCACAGTTTGACATCAGGAGGTTATTACAGTTCCAAACCAGAGCACAGCAGCCAACAGCTATGAATTTAAAGAAGGTAATATGAGATAAATGATGACTAATCCAGAAAAAAATACTGCAAAAATCATATATAAATCAATACAATCATCTTAAAATCACAAACATTTGTCTTGTTCTTAAAAACAAACTGCCAGAAAAAAAAAAGAAAAAGAAATGTTTAGTACTTTTCATTAAATAGCTGAAAACAACCTCAGGTCGTAAACTGGAGTATAAAGAATCCATGTAATTTGAATTCATGTACCTGTAAAATAAATCTCAGAGTTGCTTCTGTTTCCAACATAAAACTTCTATTTTAAACATAAAAGCTGACTTAAGACAGGCTTATGCAAGAAGGGAAAAGAGGCCTTGGCTCTGTGATTATTCATCATTCATTTTGCAGTTTTACTACACATAGCAGTGCACATTGTATTATGGAGTAAGCAGCATGCTCATGAATGATTGACAAGCTCAGGCTTTGCCTACCAGCTTCAGTATGGCCAAACACAAAGATAGCATGGCATTGCACAAGCGCGGAGAACACAACTTTGCTCTTTATCCTGAGGCAATGTGAATGCCTTCAGTTTGGTTGAGAAAGAAATAAAATAGCTGACACTGCTACACAATTTATCCTTTAGAGATTCCTGCTGTGATTTGTATTTTGTATTTGTTTTGGTATTTTGTCACTGATGGAGTTCCATACAAAATCATTCCTTTGTGTTGAAATTCTCCAGCATTCTGCTTGTTTGTATTGTTTTATATTCCTATTCAAATATTAGTATTGTCCTCCTATGCTTGGTTTGATCCCCTCTTTATTTTATTTTTATTATTATTATTGTTTTTTTACTTTTTTGTGGTAATTAGTCACATGACCTCGTTCCTGGGCTGCGTTTCCTGATTTGTCACACCTGTTTGTCATGCACCAGCTAATTAGTGTCTGTCATTCCTCACTGGATGATCTGCCCTGCATTTGAGCTTCCAGATTCTTTTATTTTTTCATTGATCTGAGTACATAACTTTTTTTTTTGTAACTAGACAGTATGTGATTAACAGTTTTACTGCCTTTTCATCCCTGACTGCTGAAACTTCATATTGGACTTCAAACATTATGGATTACAAGCCTTTCCACTCTTCTTCCAGACTTGAGGATCTTGATCCCCAAATAAAAAACGAACTTTGGACTTTGGACCACTGAGCAACGGTTCAGTTTTCCTTCACTTTGGCTCTGGTAAGAATTTATTTTTGAGTCAGAAACATTTCAAATGCTTTTGTGGCTTTAGGAACGCCTTAGAACTAAATGGTCATATATTGACTGGAAGGTTTCACACCAATTAGACTTGATAATACAATACACACTTTACAAACCTCTGTTCTCTTTTTGCCACCACAAATATGTGAACTCTTTTGAAATTATTTTGAAAATCTTGTTTTCTTATGTTCTCTGGACATAATAATTCTTTACGATAGATTAATGTTGACGCTCTACATAACTTATTTTAGATGTTTAGATTGACATTACCATTCATTTTTAAGGGTAATCATGGAAGAGCTTCATTGTGTCATTCCCATATTGTCTAAATTTGACATGAATGTATGCTTGGCACATTCCAGTATGTTCCCTTTGCCTTGCACTTCCTTTGCTGATGGAGGCACTTTAACAAGCCTTTCCACACTCTTTTTCCACGGTGCTCGTTTCCACTTCACAGCCCCCCTCAGGTAGGTCCTTAATACCTTCATTGTCTCTCGTTACAGATGATTTTATGCCTTTATGTTCTGCCAGTGGGAGGGTTTCTGTGGAGCAGTTCTTCTTGAAGACATGATGTGTTTCAACACAGTGTTTGAGCTGGAAATTGTCCTGGGACGTGATGTACGGCGACCATAAGAGCAGCTGGAGAAGCCTCACTCTGGGTGAGTACATGCAGGACATGCTGAATGTTGGAAGAAATAATTTGAGACTTCTTATGATTGAAGTGCGGATGAAAGTGAAAACTCTACATATTGTTTTTGAGGGAGCAGATTAAGCTTGAACACTAACTGTGGATAATTAAGGGGGGTAAAAAATCAAATTGTGTAACTCATAAATGGATCTTTTGGCACGTGAGGCTACAGGCCGCTGTGTTTGGTGGGTAGGCCAGCATTGTTCATTCATGATAAATGAGCATTACGCCTGAGCAGCTCTGAACCGAATGAACATGCGTAGAAAATGGTTGCTGGCTCCAATAGTTGTGTTCTGGCAGGGAAACGAATAAGACTAAAGAGGCGACGCACTAGTTGGAGCATATCGTGATTTGTTTTGATGCTAAAAGCCATTTTTGTAAGGCTTCCATGTGTACACCATGAAGGTACTCTTGTTGATCAACAGTTACTCCTTAAAGTTTCCTTTTAAAAAAACCCCAGCAGTTTTTAAACAACTGGCTTTTCCTTCCTCCTTCCTCTTCCCCTCACGCTGTGTTATGCAGTTACGCACATATTCAATGAAATGAAGTCATATATGAGCAGATTTTTTTTTTTCCCCCCCAAATTGCAGACTGTCAGAACAACAAATGAATTTGCTTCCACCCGCGAAGCAAAAATGAATGTGTTATTTTAAAGTTTCAATTTAAATGTCTTGTATAGATTGGTGTCTGGGGCTGCCATTCCCATAATTATATGCCCCCTCCTGATATTGTTAGCAATCAGGCATGGCTGACACAGCTGAAGTTTGTCGTAAAGATGTCATTTCTCATCCATGGCTGCCAATGGACTTGCTGAAGGCATTACATTTGAATTAACATTTGCAAAAATATATATTTTTGAGATGTAATGGAGGGTTCCTCTCATGCATCTCTTGATAATGTACATGAACAGCAAGAATGTTGTGTGTTCCTATTTATATTTCAATAGGTTTTGTTCGTCTAATGGATTTTACGTCACTACAGTGTATCCCAAAAATATTTATACCACTCGAGCTATGTCAACATCTTGTTGCAAATTTAATCAATTCAAATCTATTTTGAATTGAAATGTGATTTGCAATGTGACAAAAGTTTGTCACATTTGCAATGTGACAAAAGTATATGTGCAGGTTTTTTGCTCCTTTTTTAAGGAGTTGCATCATTTTGTTATGGATTCTTCTGGTAGATTTACTCTCCTAATGGAAAAACTTTATGCAACCTTAGAATCTGTAACAGAAAACAGCTTTTTTTTTCAAATTAATACAAAGCCTGACAAACCTAACACAACTTAAATCTATAAAAAGTCTTACAGAATGTTTTATATCTGCTGATGTTGTATATAAACTGATCCAAGTACACAGGACTTGTGCTACTTATGGCTTTGTTGTTGCATGGCAAAAAGGGAAAAAATGTAGCATGACAGTGGGTCAAACTTGCCAAGGCAAAACCAATTTCACTGCAAGATTCAACAAAGAGCAAACGATTGATTTCAAATTCAGTTATCCTCTTGTTTTGTTGCGGATCTCGAGCTGTGATGGTACATGCTAAGTTAAGTGATGACAAAATGATTCAACAAAGCAACAGGACAATCCTGAGCTGTAACCACTGGACATAGAAAATCTTATAACATTTTAACCCAAAGCAAATCAGTATAACCCTTTAGGAAGGCATTTTTTTCAGTTTTCTATCAAACAAATCGTTCTATGCATTTGCCATTAAAAAAAAAAATGTTAACATCGTAACAGTTATTAGATTTGAGGATTTTAAAATAGGCGATGAAGCAGAATAATAATAATTTAAGCAAACATTGCACCTACAGATGAATATTTATACAAAAAATGCACACAGCTAAACACAATCTGAAATATCATTATGTTTTCTCCTTCTGTTTAATTATATCTTTGAGCAATGGGAGATTGAAAACATGTATATTTCCTTTTGAAAAGCAAGAGATTACCATTAAATGTAAACTTAAACTTTCAAAAATCTGATTTCAAATTAAGTCATTGATTAGTGAAAAACAGCAGTCCAAAGCAACCAGGCCCCTTGTGCACAAAGTAATTGCTCCCCTTGGGATTTTATTAATTACTGATGATTAATCGACTTTTTTTGGACTTTATGTTCAAGTTGGATTCAATTAGCAAGCCAAACCCCTCCAGGCCTTATTACTGCCATTCCTTTAGAATCATTAAATCACTTAAATAGAGTCAAACTCAAACGAGGGTGGCCTAGTCAAACTCCAGAATTGAAATTGATTTAGGTGCTATCGCATGACCGTAATAGGCATTTGAGAAGAAGAAAACCAAATCAGAAATCCCCCAATCTGGCTGTAATAATAAAACGCCATCACCACAGTAAGCACAAAATTACCCCACGGTGCATTATGAACCTCCTTCGCAGTTATGACAAATGCTTGGTGGCGGCAGTTACTGCAAATGTTGGCCAAACCGTTTATTAGGTTTTGGGAGCAATATGACGGGTCTGGTTTCGAAAGCTGTTTTTAATACATGAGATCAGCATTTGAAAAATGCATTTTTGTATTCATTACTTTTTGGGAATTTCTTTGAGGGTCTAGTGGCGCTGATTTAACTGGAAATAGGGAGAGAGAGAGGAAAAGCACATCTCAGATTTCAGGACGACGACATACAGAGAATCAGTCTTTCCACACTGCTGCAAAAGCTACTAATAATCAAAGTTAGCTGCTGAGTTTGATATGCTGGTTGGCTAGGCTTTAAAGAAAACCATTCGTTACAAATGCCATGTTCCATCTGTAATCTCACTGTGCCGTTAAAGTTTCGTTTCTGTCCATCCAAGACTGGCCTTTTCTTTGATTATGCCACTACGAGTTTGTTACATTGTGCAGTTTTTCTTTTTTGTTGTTGTTGCTGCTTGATCAGGTTTTTCCACGTAGAAGTTTCAAAGTGCAGACACCTTGATAGTACTTGCATTGTACTGCCGAATAACTTTTCTTTTTTCCTCACCCATTTTGCTGAACAGTCTTTACAATGGGGAAAACAAAAGGCTTCCCCCAAGCGATACAACCTTATAGTTTCTTCAAATACATAAACTTTCCTTTCAGATGTGCTTTCTTTGTGCTAGTCAGTGAAGACATAGTCATGCTCAGATGTCTCACTATAGTCTCCTCTACAACGCAGAGATCATGACTCTTTAGAGTTGATAGACATGCCTCACGACAATTTGGCACTGCAATGGAACGGCAGCTTGTGAAATGGAGGAATTGTTACAAGCCAAACTAACGCTTGTAATCAGATGCATGAGATTTTCTACCAAGCTTAAGGTTTAGCAGCCATCTTTGGTGCTTTGTTCTGCAGGACAGGAGCAGTGACAAATCTGGGGGTACAGCAAGAATCGATAGTCATTTGCAATGGCAGAACCATCATTGTTCCACGCTCAAGGATGTTTGAGTCAATATGGTCCAGGAGGATGGTGACCAAACTCAATCATCCCTTCTGTGATACTTGAAGCAGGCATTGGAGCTCATCAGGATTCAGCAGGATTCATTTCCTGGTGTGATGCACCCCATTTCTTTAGTTGGTCTGAAAGCCAGTCGGACTCGGATGAAGGAGATTGGTGCGGAGTGGATCAGAAAGGTAGCATAGAGCGTGGATTTAACAAGCTGCAGTTTGAGTGTCTTCAGCACCTCTTGTAATCAGTTGCTGGAGAAGCAAGAGATTGACGCTATCACACTTACATGGCTTGTTTTTCTTATATTTAACAGTGGAATATTAAAATACAGAATTTTTTTTTTTAGGTCACTGAAATTATTCAGATCCTCTAAAGCTTAATATTAGATGAAGATGCTGAGTAAATAATTAGTATACTTGGGTTTTGCTCGAAGATGGAAGATCTGTTTAAACTTACCCAGTGATAGTTCAATGACATTTAAGCTTGGACTTTGATTAAGCCATACATGAGGAATTCAAAGTGGGTGCTGGTGTTTGACTTTTTTTCCATCAAAGCTCATAACATTTTCTAAAGTCTGACTATAAGTAAGTCCTCTGTACTGTTTAAGCTACTAGTTATTATTTTTGCTCAGCAGTGTCTTGGGAACACAGTTTGTTTTACTAATATTTGAAGCTGTTTTCCCATTGACAACATTTTTGCGCCGTTATTTTCTCTATTTAATCATGATCACTGAACTCAACTTAGTCATGCGAGGCCTGCTGTGAGTTAAGTGATATTCTGGAATCTTTTTGTAATGTTTTGGACACATAAATGTGCTCTTGGAATAATTCCAGTAAGTTGACCACACATGGCGTTTCACATTAACTCTGAGGGTTTCATAGAAATGGCTTTGTATGTGGTGGTCTATGAAATATTTCAGTCTATTTTATGTCAACAGACAAGTTTACATTTGAGTAAAATCTTGTTTCCACGGTTCAGACAGTGATCTGTGTTTGGTTGCTAAGACTGACCACAATTGTCATGATTTAGTAAGAGGCATTACTTCTTTACATTGGGTATAATTGATTTGGATCAAGGTTTTTGCACTTCAAATTTGCAAAGGTTTCATAGAATAGAGGAAATGATCTCAGCCCTCCAGCTTGGACCTAACTAAGACCACTTTACCACTGCCGGACATATTAATTTTTCTGAGTTGAAAAGAATTCCCTGCCTTGCCTGGGGCCCATGTTGGGCTTCTAGGGCCATCCACCCACTACTCGAAAGCAGCAGGGCTACGACCTGTTGTATAGACAGTTTAGCTGACAGTAGTTCAAAGGTGAGAGGGCAACAAGCTAGAGCTGCAACCAGCTGCCCTGGGCTGTGTCGAGGGAGATGCAGGGGAGGAAAGCTAGAAAAGGACACCAAAGGCTCACATTGTAGGAGCAGCTCATCATTTAGTAATGCTTTTCAGTGTTGCATTGTTTCTTTAAAAAATACTGAACTTTCTGCACTTTCAATTGAAACCCAGAAGAAACTCCGTCCTGTTATTTTATGTTGATGAAACGGGTTTAGAGGTTACAACCAGACCTTTGACTTTTAATAATTAGTCATATACGTTATCGGTTAATGGTTTGGCTTTGACTTGCAGCAGCTGTATAGAGAAACTTGATGTAAAAAGTGGTCGAGTCATACAGACTGTGCCACTAACGAGCTGTGTAGGAGGAAATGGGAACACTGGCCTTTGTGCTGTCAGGTTTTTCTCTCTTTTAAGTGTCTAGTTCTCACTGCATGTGCTTCCTTCATTCACACATCTTCTGTGTTTTGCTCTGGTCAAGTTGTCTGCCAGGCAGGCACAGAGCGCCTGAGCTCGTCCAGAGTAAACACCAGCCATGTGTCTTTGGTTCATTACTTTGTCATAGGGAAGCAGTGGCCTCCAACACGAGCCATTAATCCTAAGGCAAGTTGGGTCTTCTCAGGTTATGGTCATTTTTAATTTTTTTTTTTGAAAAGGAACATTTTCACAACTGTAGTGTTTGGATATCTTTTTAAAAATGGAAACCACTTCCAAATAGTATCTTTGCATCAGCAGTGGGGCTCCGATTTCATTTTTTTCAAATAAATATTTTGAAACGGTGATTATTCGAGTCTGTTTCCTTTATTTGTGACATTCTTGATGTGTCTCTGATGGAGTAATTATAGATGCCTCAGCCGTCTGGGGAAGAGTTACCACAATTAAATATATTCTCCATTTATGCATAATGGCTCCCACTGTGGTTTAAAAAGGGCTTTACCTTCGCCAGACCAATAGATGTCGATGACTTTTGTTTCCTGATCTTGAATCATGTTTAGCTTAGGAAATGTATGGTGTGTTAATTTTTAGGATGCTTTTGCAGTATGTGGTCACAGGTTTTATTTAGGTAATTTCCTAATCCGATTGTTCTGGGTAATCAGGCCTTAGAGTGACTTATGAAGTTGAACTTTAACTGATCAAACACATTTAATTCATGATTTAACAATGGGTGAGTTATTTTTTCACAGTTTGTTTGGGATGTTTTTTCCCCCCTAATAAAAGTATTGCTTTTTTTTTTTTTTACTTTATCCATCTAAGTCTGATAAAATTACTTGAGATTTTCATGGGGTGGAGGGAAGCAAAGTGTTGGTCTGATTAAAGAATAATTATTTTAGGTTACATCCTTAAATGATTTTCAGCTTGTTTAACACACATAATGACACATGTAAACATAAAACATTGATGTATTCTTTGCTAATCTGCCCACTCATTGGGATTGATTGCCTTAGCTATCGTTGAAGTGACACCAGATAAATTTCATCCACACAGAGGAAAGGAGAGATTCTTTATTTACTGCATTGCGCCACGTAATGTCCCTATATCCTAAATGACCACCGTGGTATGACAAATGTTTCTTATAATTTGCTTAATTTGTGTTAATATGTGTTTGTACAAAGCCACTCGATTGGCTCCATCGCCCTGAACAACAACCCTTTATTCATTTGCCGGTTTGTTGTGCATACCAACAGGCCTTGAATCGATTGCGTCTTTTAATTGAAAATAGATGGAGATGTTTATATGCAGATTTGCTGGACCTTTAGTCCTGTTCCTCCTGCTGGTAGAGATTGCAGGTGTGTTCCCTGGTAAATGTGAATGTGTCAGTGTTGCCTGTCCACAGAGTGTATTTCTGAGGGGAAAGGGCGTCGATGCCGTGAGCAACCCGGAGCGCAATGTCATTAGTCAAATGTGGAATGTTTAATCACGCTGCAGCCTGATTATTGATTTGTCATTAGTACTCAACTATTTAAAGAGAAGTTTGAATGGAATTTGGGAATTTGGACGACAGCGTTCGTTCATCACCCATGAACAACCTTGGGTTATTTTTTCTTTTTTTAACCGTACGGGGACTTTAAAGTTGCATATATTTTTGTTTGTACTGTAATTTTAAAACTATATATACTTGGACATGAACTGTGTTCATGAGTGAATGAGGTATTCATAAGAAAAGTCGCAAAGAATAAAGTGATGTGTGAACGGCAATATAAATGCAAACTATAAAATCGTAGTAGTTCAAATGTGAACTTTATTCAGATTTATTTTACACACAGTAATGAATCTCAGGCACTTCTTTTTTTTTCATGACGTTGTTTTACATCTAATAAAACTCCAAAATTCAGCTTGAGAAATTTACAGGAGTAATTAACGGAGGATTTTTCACATATAAATGCTTTGGTCTTCATCAACAGGGATGACTACTAACATGACTATTTTTTTTTTTTAGGAGAGAACCTTACACAAACTGTATTGATGGAAAGTTTCATGGAAGGAAAAAATGTGGTAGAGAAACACTCACAAGCAACTGGATCAATTACAGATTTGAGACAGTTGTGAAGAAAGTCTTAAATTTCAAAATGGCGATCATATCTTTGGTTAGTGTGGCACCAGACTAAACTATAAAAGCAGTATATTTACCCGATTGAATCCTATAGAAAAAACTAGGGGGTAACACTTTATAGGAAGGGGTGTGAATAAGAGTGACATGACATTCATAGATATGGTATAACACCAGTTATAAACATGACAAAGTCATTATGGATATTTATGCCACTTGTCATTAAGTGTCATTTGGTAAATTATGACACCAGTACAGCAAAGTTGACATTAAGTGTCTTTGTTATAACAACTTGTCATTAACTTGGACACAATCATGTCTTTGTTATGACAACTTATTATCCTAGACAAAATTGTGATATGACAACTTGTCGTTAACCAAGAAATCGTCATCTGACATACATTTTTACAACAGTATTACCGATTTAAACTTTAAAAATATGTAGCTTTATGTGGCTATATTTTATTGCTTTACCATTTTGTTTAGTCTTAAATTTCTTAATTTAATTGATCCTAAAGTTTTACAGCAAGATGTCTACAAAGCACTTATGAACTTTGCATTTGAAACATTATTTAAGGCTATTTTAAGTAGTGCAATACACCATCTCCACCATTGGGAGGCAGCAGTGCAAGAACAGGCATGCAGTGTGTTGAAGAAGAAATCTTCCATCTTGTGGGGCCTCCCAAACACAAGTTATAATGGCTGGACCTCCTGAAGCCGAAGTTTGTCACCTAATACATATGAGGTATGCGTCTTATTAACTTAGCATTTTCTTTGAGAAAATAACATTGACTATGTTCTCTTTATTAACTTAGGCAAGTCATTTTTGTGTTACCATTTTCTCCAGGTGAAGGGAGGTTGGTGGGGACAAGCAGGAATCAACATCTTATTTAATAAGTTACATTTTAGACAACTAATTGTTGTCAGATGTAAATCTGGTGTTGAATTTATTTATTAATAAACTTCTTGCAAACATCCATAAGCCAGAGTATCTGGTTGGAAATAATTTTGAAAGGTACACTGATGTGCCTAAAACTATACATTAAATGATGCAATCTGAATAACAGTGGCAGTCTGTATGAACTTCTGCCAAACAAATATTTGATCAGAATCCTTTTGTTTAGTTCTAGTCATTGTTACATGTATTAATAAATAATTGTATTGCACTTTATAACAGTCATGTTAACTCGACATTTGTCTGCCAGTCTGGCATTCGGATAGTGGGAGCAAGCGACATTTTTGGAATGGTATTTAAATAAATGCTGAATTAAGATCACATTGTCTGTTGTTTATTTGTTTTTCTTTTTTTTTTAGGTGGCCTCAATGAATTGAGTCGTCACCATTATGAGAATGTCCAGAAGAGATTCACCAAGTTTGAATTCATGAAAAGGCTCTCACCGTGATTAACATTGACCACAACTATTGCAAGAACAGCTATAATTTCTGAGCATTTCCGCACACCTTAAGAAAGCTTCCAGGAAATTATGACAATAAGAAGATCTCCATGTTTCCAGGACGTTACAGGCAGGCTATGACTAAGGAGAATGCTGGCTGTTGAAAGAACCTATTTTCTTAAGTTAAAGAAAACGTAATTGTGTTTTAGTTTTTCAATCAGTCTTTCAGAGTTAGAATATATCTGTGGTTTTATTCCAATGTACAAAGAGTTTGCTCAACAGCTATGATGGTAGTTGTAAGTAGTTCAGTGTGTTCCACTTCACTTGAGTTATAAGTTAATGGTAATGACTCTGTTCATATAGCAATTGACACTTAATGACGCCTTCATAACTGGTGCTACTTGTTCCATTTGATGTAAAAGAAATTGATTGTTGTTAAATAATTTCATGGTGTAATAAAGCTTAATGAAATCTTTATTGTTGGTCCTACTTGTTTCATTTTGTTTCAGGTAGAGGAAGTATTAATTCCTGTTTTGTTTGACAGTGCAACACTTAATGACATTATGACATATTTATGACATAAGATAATTCTTGGTTAATGTCATGTTGTCATAATGAAGACATTTTTGTCCTGGGTCATGTCAAGTTGTTATAACAAGTTGACACTTTTAACGATGTCAACTTTGGCTTCTGCGTGTCCGAATGACACTTGATGACAAGTGTCATAAATATCCATAATGACTACGTCATGTTCATAACAGGTGTTATGCTATGTCTATGACACTGTCATGTCACACTTATTCACACCCCTTCAAATAAAGTGTTACCAACTAGAGTAATATGGCATCAAACATTTTTAACTAATGTTTAAAATTGTATAGCATCTATGAAGTTTTCACTTAATGGTTGGAGTAGAAATGATGATCTAAACAAAGTCATTATAAAATGAATCTTGCCTTTTTTTTTTCTTGCGTATGTCATGGAGAAATGTTGAAGCTCATCTTTCCGTCTCTATACAGAAAGTTGAAGACGCGAAGAGATTAAATTCAAGATCTGCCAGGAATCGATCCCTGGCTACCGCACGCTGTCAAAGTCAGCTGTCGTCTTACATTCTGCCACACAGCACGTCCGCCTGTCACCACTGCGCCCAGGCAGTAATTATTGTTTGACATTTTGCATTTCTCCGTGACACCTTCAGTTTCCCATTAATGTTTAAGCATTAATGGGGAATTCAGCACAATGTTAAACACCATCAGCATCCCGGTGAGGCTAAACCAGCTGGGCCTTTTTAATGTGAAAATAGCACAGATCTGTTTAATTGCTCTCTCAACAGGTGTCAAGCTAAATGGGTGTTTTAGGATGTGCTTGAACAAGTCAGGGTGTCTTTACCTGTTAAAGCTCCAAATTGGAACTTGTCACATGACGGGTTTTGCAATGTGAGAGACATCAACGTCTTATTCGAAGTAAGTCATGGTGACACGGTTCTCTTGTCAAAGATTGTTTCTCTCCAAAAAAAAACATGGTGTAAAGTAAATTAGTACTTATTCAGTGACGAATATAAACCATCCACTGTTCTCAAGTTTGTTCCATCTATTAGTTTTTAGCTACACTTTCACCTGCATAATCTCGCTCGTGTTAACTTTTTAAAATTTTTTTATTTATTTATATGAAAGCACATTTATTATTTCACACTGTAACCTTGAGATGAGTAAGAGGACTATTCAGACATAAGATGGATTAACTAAGGTTCATTTCACTCAAAGCTTTCATCAGCGTCGTAGGCCTGTGGAGAACATTGACGGGTTTGGTCATCATTGAATCTTGTGGATAAGTACAATTTTTTTTTTGTCAATCAGTTATAGCTAGTGAAGAGCCACTTGTACCTTTGTGGTTAAAAGTGGTGTAATTGTGGATCAAAACTACTTTGACTGGATCATAGATTCACTTTTTTTTTCTTTTTTTTTTAAGTTAGATTGCAAGTGGTCTTTCCAAATAATTTTTTTTCTGGACCGCGTTCCCTTTACAGAGCACAAAGTTTAATCAGCTTTATATTCTCCAGAGAAAACACAATGTTCATGGATGAGTCAATTGAGAGACAAGGGCACAGAGATTGAAATTGTACTTGAGGCCACTCGTGCCATCTGATGCAGCTCCTAACTAACGCACTGGCCAGGCCGGAGTTCTGCTTTCAGTAACCTGGGGTCTGTGCTGCCATGGCATTTTGAGGCGCTGACCAGGGAGAAAAATGATGCGCTCTGTAATTTCACTGATATTTAGCAAGGTCATGAGTTGAGTCAGCTAAACGGGCATTTGTCAGGATGACTATCTGTCGTCTGGGCTGACGTGATGAAGCGGTTTCTTGACCGTGAATCCGTCACTTTGTCGCTGTGGTGTTTGTTTTCTCCAGAGCTGTTTTAAAAGTCCATCACAATGTAGCTGAGGTCTGGACTTTGTCTAGACCGTTACAGCAGAGAGTTAATTTTCCTCTTCAGCCTTCTGATGGAGATTTGTGGCTGTGTTTTGAGGCCCTGCTGGGTGAAGCTCTAGTTGTCTGACAAATGGCTTCACAGTTGACTCAAGAATATTTTCTAGAATGGCCTACGCACTCTCTGTGCCTTAATGCAATAGATAGTCATTGCAAGTAGTTCTGCATTATGAAATGGCAGGTTCATTGTGATGTCATGATGGCCCTAAACCACTTTGTCAAAGCTGTCACAAAGCAATGAAGCTGTTTTTGGGGAGAAATGGGATGGAAGTCAGCTGACTGACATAAAGCGTCTGTGTTGGGTATAAAACCAGATATCTTGGCATAAACTGACCCATGATTGGCTGGAGTTTCAAGATCCAAGTGTGACCAGAAAAAAGATCTTTGATATGATGCATTATTAGTGCTGAAATTGAGATTGTCGAGTTGGATTTGCTAAACCTGGGTTTCCGTTAGTAACACCCCAGACATAAGGCCAACATTTATTGAAGCTGATCTTTTTTGAGGCCCTTAAATGTTGCTTTCCTAAGCTGCGATCCAGGATTATCAAAATTAACCAAAATAAAAACTTGTGTGCTCTTTATGTATTGGATCTGTATGACAGGAGTGTTAATTTTTGAGTTAAACTGAGTTGACAGAGATGCACTTGCGTGCTTGTCTAAATATCACATATGTAGCACACAGCTTAATTAAAAATACTCTACATAACTGAAATACTTTGTGGAAAAATAGAAATATGATGTAAGAAATAAAATTATTGCAGACTGATAAAATGCTATGCCCCAGATCTTGGCAACTGCTACAAGAGAAATTAATTTTTCACATTTATCTAATTCTAACAAGCTGCTTTTTACACTACAAAAGTTCTCAAACAAATCCATGAGTGCTTTTTTTATTGAGCTTCAATTTCAGTATTGTTGATTTATGTTTTGTTTAAGAAGTCTTGTTCCAAATGGCTTTATAGTGTGGGACTTTGTTCACACCTGCGATTAAGAACCCACACATAGTGGCACAAAAAAAAGAAAAATAATGCTGCATCGACATCTCCTCTGACTTCAATTGCTGCAACACAAGCATTAACATCCTCGAAATGTCCAATGACCGCTTGTCTCCAAAGACAAATGTCCTGCCCTGTTTCTTCTATTTTGTTTTTTGTTTACCAGATCGATAACAATTTAGAGGTACTGTCACCATGACCAATAAAAATCAATGACAGAAGTACATTTTAGATGTTGAACCTCCTGTTAGAAACAAGAGCCGAAGTTGCATGCACTACATTACATCCCCAAGGTGCTCCTCACCTTTTATATACAGGGATTGCCCCAATTAAAACTGAAATATATTTTATTTCTGTCTAACTTGATGGAAAGGAGTAAAATCTTCCCATGGGCTGAGTGTTTTCAGCTTGTCAAAATAGATTTTTGATAACATAAAGCCTGACTCATAACTCTTATAAAGACAAAGAAAGCTGCTTCTGTTCGGTTTTACTCCAAAGGAGGAGGATTCTTAAAATCAAGTAAATTATGGATAACTCTGAGCATCTTCATGAGACTGCTTTACAACAAAGGTTCAAGGCTTTATCAAAGTCTGTTTGAGACAGATGGGGAAAATGAAATCCTTCCTGATGTCCTGTAAATCCCATGCTTTTATTTAATAACTAGAACATTTTAGTCTAGAATGCAACTTTTCTCCAGTTTTTGAAATGCACAGAATTTTCATATCTGAAGGTAACATAGTTGATTGTGCTATAAGATGACCCTGCCTGCAAAATGCATGGCACCATTTAACGATAACATTTCGTCATTAACAGTGAAAATTAAACAAATGCATCCGATATTTTCAACAAATTGAAACAAAGCTTGCAGAGGAACGTTCAGTTCCAATATTGGAGAGAAATTTTGCACTTTAAAAAATCTAAACATTTTTTTTGTGACAATCCAATTGAGTTATTGTAATGGCAAAAATGTTGCATGTAAATGGGATGCATTTAGACTGCATCGCAATGATTTTTGTCTTCTGCTGTCACAGAAAAAACCCACAGAGGCTGCACCAAGCAGAGATGGTCATCTGGGAACTAGATGATAATTGATGACAATGAGTTGCACGACGGAACAAAAAAAAAAATCAGTCACAGTGTGACAGTGGACCAGCTGTGCGTCGGCTTCCCGATTATAAAAAGAGCCATTTATTTCTACCAGCAGGACTGAATGAGCGAGATAGACACAGAGACTGGAGGCGTGGCTGGAGAAGCATGATGGCAAATCCACTAGTCTGCTTTCTGCCCCGCTTCCCCATCTGGGCTTTACACGCTGCAGCTGGTGGAGTTGATCAAAGCACGTTTTTGTCATACAGCATGTTTTAGCAAGTGAATGCTAACAAAGGGATTATGAGCCAATCGATCTGTAACTCAACAGTAATGTATTGTGCACTTTTTGGTGGCAATACGAGTATGTGATTATCTTTACTAATAAGACATTTGTGGTCTTTCATCTAAATTCAATTGGAAATTGAGAACATTTATTAATGTTCTCAATTTAGTTTGTAAGTTTTTGGCAAAAATGGGCAAAACTTTGACTCCATAGATGAAACACACCAGATATGTGAGGGATTCACTTATGAAATCTTTGTTTAGTTCACTTGAATCCAAATTTGGTTTGTTTGCAGAGAAAGTCCAGTTTGTTTGGAGAGCCTTAATAAAACTCTGATGTGGATCAGAAAAGTACATTCTGGGGAAAGTTTTTTGGCTCGTTTGAGGCGGCCCGGTGTGAAAGTGAACAACTACTCTTGTCTCCAATAGAACAGAGTCCAATTGGACTACCATGTGTGAAAACACAATAAATCAGAGTTGCACTTTAATGCAATATATCAAGCAGGAAACTTGTGAAGTTTTGGTTAATTTATAAGGTATTTTATTACATTTATATAGACTAATTAGATCACTAGGATAACCGGTTACAGCTTGCTACATAGCGGTAGAATGCTCTACCTCTGTTGTGTTTGTAGAAGACATTTCTACACATTGCACACTCTAAAATGTGTTATCCAATCAGAAACCCACTTCCCATTGACGCGTGTTGACATGTGACTTGCTCACCTCTGATGAACAGTAGCCTCTAAGTGGAACCATCTAAAAGCTCAGCATTCAGTGGCTGCAGCTTTTATATTTAATTCCTCCACAAGGGTGGGCTCCATGGGAACGTTAATGCAATCAACTGTGTGCTTCCACTGCACACAAGAACCTTTTGCCACAAGATAATCCCCCTCTTGTGTGTGTATTTTTTTCTTTCTTTCTTTCTTGCTGTCAGTGGAGTGATGGCAATTACAGGCCTAAGGGTGCCAGGCAGGTGGCCTTTGAGTTTTAAATCAGTCAGGCAGTCTTCAGAGGCCATTTAACCCAGCTTACCTGACTTTCTCCATTCTTCCTACTATGGAAGTACTTTATGGAAAGTGGGGGGAAGAAAAAAATAACTGCCCAATATTTTGCATAGCCATAAATATTCTGCATCTACTGCAGAATATGTCTGGCCTAAAATCGAATACCAGCAGATTCTTCTGTACAGCTCTGATGCACAAATATATATTATGCAAAATGTATCTTTGTACTGGCTGAAGTGCTGCTTTTTCCATTTCAGGAAATCAAATTAAACTCAGAGAAATCCTCACAAGGCAAACTAAAGCAGAAATGTATCTACTTTATTTGCATGGCTGTGTTCATAGCCTCAAAAGAAGCGCATGCTTCAGTGCAGTCTGAAAGGGGTGGTAAGGTGCTGCTCATATAATATAGTACAACATGTAAACAAAATTGATTGGTTGGGTTTTCTGTACACTTGAAACAAAACAGATCTTTTGGAAAATAAGAATCCAGAAACGCAGTCCCTCTTAATGCATACCTTAACTCAGTGGTTTCCAAACAGTTTCTGGGCAGATCCCATTGGGTAGGGTTAGACTTTAGTCTTCTGATTTAAACCATGTGATGACAGTTTGGGAATCTCTGCCTTAACTCTACAATGTAGATATTGATTAAATGCAGTTAATATCTGGAGGAAGTAAATGTAAAATGATCTAATTAATACTTCAGAAAATGTGTGTGCTGCTTAATCTTAATGATAAATGGAAGTAAAATCGTTTTATTTTTGGGAGGAGATTAAACTAATTAAACTGCTTTCATCTGGAAAAAGTGTTTTTTTTCCTTCTTCATAAAACTAACCCAAAAAGGAGGGGGGAAAAAAGAACACTGACTCAGAAAGCAATATGCGTATGTGTTATTGTTTTCCCGACTGCAGACTAACACCTGCTACCTTTCACCCTGACTTTTCAGCGTGAACCTTGTGTGTACTGAGATTTCTGTGCGAGGATCTACATAACCTCTCCTGTGAATGTGGATGTAAATGTTCACCACCTGCCCTGACTCTCTCTTATTTTCATTTATATGCAATGTCTTAACAGTAGCAGCAGTGGGAAAAACCCCCCAAACATAATTGACTTGCACAAAACCAAATGTTGGATGATTTTCATCAATGTGTCCTATAAATGCATGGAGTCAAAGACAACTTTAATGTTTGCAATTATTTTCTACATTTCAGTGAAGTATGAATTCAGTGTAGGAGGCAAAGCTATTAAATATTCATAGACGCATTTAAACAGTTATTTTTATTTTTTTTACTTGTATAATATAGTAACTTGTCAAATCCACAGGGGTGAATATCCACAAATCAATCAGTCAGTTGTTACTGCTTCTGTAATGTGATGCTTGTGTTTCACATAAGCAGCGATTCCAAGTAATTGTCTGTAAATCCATGGGCTGCTCCCCTGCACAGAACTGCTACTTCCAAATGCACGATCAATTTTCCTTTCATGGCCGACATTGTTCGACGTGGAAACGAACACGAGCCGTAAGAGCATCAGGCCTTAAGCTGAAGCTGGTGAAGCCCAGAACAAACGATGCCTAACAAGCGCTCACTGCTGCTCGGGATGATTAAATGCCGCGTGTGCGTCCCAAAACCTTAAAGCAACTCAGAGAAGTGTGTTATGTACTTCTTAATGACCCTTTTTTTTCATTGGCTGCATGGGTTTGTTGCATTATGACAAGACAAATTAGACCAGCAGTGCACAACTTCAGCCTTCACCAAACTACTTTTAAGTTTAGCTTTCTGAAATTTAATCAGAATAATTTGTGTTTATAGTTAAGCACTTAAAATTCCAAGCCAAATTCACATGTCCTCACATTACAAAGTACTCCTGTTTTTATGTCTTTTTTAACTAGTCCTATAATGATTGCTAGTAAAGCTTGACTTGCCATCTTTATTTGGTGAGATTACATTGTCGTTATATAGCATTTCCAGTTTGATTTGTCATGTTTACCTTGATACTGAAGCCATGAAGTGTTTCTAATTAATCCCAAATAAATTTAAGATGTTCTAAGATTCCTTAATATCCTTTGATGTCACTTCAACATCATTGTTTAAATTGTTTCTTAAAACTTGCCTGAAAATATTGAGCAAAAAGAATCATCTCATTAATTCTCCTGTCTAATCTTGGTCTGAAAAAGGCTCTGTAGATACTTTAAGTAGTTTGTGTGTCACCATTTAGCTGGCTAGTCAAGCACAATGGTACCAACCTCATTTAAGCAGGTATTGGTACATTTGGCAGCCTGGACTGGAGCCATGTCCTGCGGGAAAATGAAATCTGCATTTTCATAAAGCTTCTTAGCGTGCTTCAGAATAACTCAAGAGAAAGCAATTTCTTAAACACATGTAGGCCAATCTAATGAGCCACACATGGTTTTGACCCCAGCTGTACGTTCATTTGCATGCCTTCCCTTTAGGGAGACGTACACTTTGCCATGATTCGCTACCGTCTGACCTTCAGCGGTGGCAAATCACTCTGACATGTTGTTGAGGTATTACTGGGTAAACATCACTTGTTCTGAACTTTCCAGCTGCAGGTCTTCTCAATACATGGCATTAAAATGACATGCTGCTCTGTTCCCATTAACCCCTGTCTGCGAACACGGCTGTGGCGACGGATGAGGGGAGGCTGCTTTGCATTTGCAACGCAGGTTGGGCGACCAGGACTTTGAGCCAGATTGAGCATGATGAATGTTAATCAATGATACAGTACGTCCCGTACTGCCTAATGCGCCCGCCTGTCGAGTCTTGCACATTTCTCCAAATGCGGTTTGGCTTCTTCCGTTCATTCAAGTGCGTCGGCATGCATCATTAGGTTTGCACGTACCGAACTCTCAGCGTGTTTGTGTAGCTGTGCGAAGCTTTGCAGGAAGACGTATTTAATAACATAACTTTAAAATGAAGTGAAAGTCTGTAGCAGATGTAAAAATGGAAGACAAATGCGTCAGTATGCTTTCGTATATTCGCCGCTTCACAAAAAAGCAAGCAAAGTTAAGTGTTCAGTATTCATTAGAAATATTTTCTTCTGTAATGCTGCTATAAGATGGGAATTAATGACCCAAAGTTAATTGGAGCTAATGGGTTATAATCCAAATTAAAGTATGATCCTGGAAGATTGAATAGTTGTAAATCTATGCATTACTTTAACTCCACCTTTTATACATAAACTTCTATTCACTAAATGCCAAAATACTAACCTTGAAATAAGCCTTTTAGACAGATTATCATTAAGATGATTATGCATTTGACACAACATTCAAGTGGATTTTTCCACATTCTTTAGTAGATTGCCTACTAAAAAAAAATTGCACTTTTATTTAAAGTGGACTAAAAACATGCTCTTTCATTGTGTGTTATGGAAAGAAAAAAATCCCCCTTCCATTTAACGTTAACATTAAATTGTTAGCGTTCTCAAATGCAATACCTTGCAATAACACGGCCTTGCTTAAAGTTAATGTAATCTATTGTGTCAATTTCAACTAAACAAAGTAGCGAATCATCTTTCAAGCTAGTGTGTTGGTAGAAACGGACACACTGATGAAACGGTGTGAAATGTGAAGCTTCGTTGTGGTCCCTCTAGTTTCCCCTCCTGTGTTCATCATGCAGGCTGATGTGACATGACTAAATGAGATTTGACGTGTTTGAACAGGGCATCAGAGATTAGCTGTGAAACTGGCCCCTTAGTCGCCGGCGCCTGGGTCAAATAATGAGGGGTTATTCAATTGCCTCTGATTAGCAGTAACTACAGCTGCCAGTGGTCAGAGTTTTTGCAGACAGAATATAATCCTTACAATTGATTTAAATATATTTTCTAGCCTTACAAGTCCATAGACTTAAATTAAAAATTTTAACTTTCTAAAACTTTCTTCTTGCCACCGACACAATACTTTGGGCATTATTGTTATCGGGTCTACCTTTACATGTGATGCAGCATTAGGGACCCAATGGAATTGCAGTATCTGAAAATAGAAGAGCTTGGTGTTGGAGTCACCACTGGCAGATGGAATATGTAAGTTTCTCCGCTGCACACAGCTGGGGAGCCGGAGCGAGCCCTGGCCATCTTGGAAAGAACTCAAACAACAGCCAGCAGCGATGACTGGCAGCTCCAAGGGAGTTTTCCTCTTGCCTTGCAGCATAAACATTTTATAAGTTTTACTTTTCTTTTTTTTTCACATAACCCTGACCACTTCAGAGAAATTATGTTGGGAGACAGCAGGTCCCAGAGCTTTAAATGGTATAAAGTCAACTGACATTCAGTCTTGGATCAGAAGTCAAATGCATCACTAGCATTTTATGTCAGTGTAAATTAATGCCTCTCTCTGGGTTTGTTTCTCACAAAGACATTTTACAAAAATGACCAAAAGAGAGCTGTTCTTACAAGCTCGAACAACAAAAGTATGTGCACCAGACATTAGTAAATGAACAAGCCACTCAAATAATTGATTTAATCTTTGTCTTTGTGACTAAACTGACTTTCTGCACTCTAAGGAAACTTAAACCAGTTAACTTAACTTTGTGAGTGTTAGACTTACATTTGATTTAACAGGATATTGAGTTATGAACTGTGATTAGAAATTGAAGCGTATGACAGGAAAAGGAAGTTTATGAACATTGTTGAGCAAAAGGTTCCAGGACTTGACTCTTAAGACACAAATGTGACATTATTGCTTCACCTTTGTTACAATTAGGTGGTTTTACAGGCAGCTGATGGTTCTGTATCTGCAAATTAAAAGGCTGTTAAAGATTACAAATAAATACCTTACTCAGAAGCATGGCATATAAATACTTAGTGCCACTGTTCTGGCAGGCATAATGCTGCAAAAAAAGCTGCCAAACTACAAAACAGACTAAATAGTCCATCTCTGAGGACGACACAATGTCTTTGAATGCAGTTTAAATAGTCCAAATATTTAAGTCAAATATCCCCAGTTGTTGCCTTGGCACGTAATCAATATCCCTGCTTGTCTCTTCACAATACAGCGCCATGCCTCTGGATGTTTTACCCACAACAACCGTGAAGGCAATCAATTCAGAAACACGTTCACTCAGATGACGATGGAGGAGAGCGATGGATAATGCAGAGTCTGACAAATCAAACTTAATTTTTCTATCCTGGCATGAACCAGATGTTTGAAGCTCTGTATGTAAACAAACAGGGAAAATGAGTCCATTCATTGTTGATGCATCTTCTTCAATTGGGAATTATAGCCAAAATTTTAAATGTGACAAGGTTGAGATTAGACCTGTCAGATATTTTTTGGTTTAAATATAATCCTTTTTGTTGATCTGTTGTTTAGGAGGACACCACTATGCATTGAGACTGAATCAAGAGGTAAAATTCGAGAGAATTTCTAGGAATCATTTGAAAGCGTCTTGATGTCGTGACATTCGGTTAATTATATGCTGCATGTAATAATTCATCTTTAAACATCTCACTGTGTAAATTCTGTTGTGATTATAATGAGCCAAAAATCAGTTTGAAATACAAATTAAAAGTTAGTGCATTTCCATTTTATCTTTGTGTGCTGGCTTTTTCCTGGAAAACTTAGCATTTCTAAAAGGAGTTTATGTTACTCAAAATACAGACATATTTTGCCAATAATTCTTTTTTTATAATGAAAGAAAGTTTTAATTTGTGATTGCTCAGTTCCCAAATGAAATCCTCTACATAACAACTGTATAACTGTTTTTAAAATCTATTTTTTCAGTTTATTTAGCATTAATAAAAGAAAAATCTCCAGACACTTTAAACTAGTTTTAAGTATCAATTTATATCTATCCTACTGAGTGAATCTTCCAATGTATTCATATAGTCAGATTATTATTTTTATGTATTGACAAATACATAAAAACAGAGAATGATGTTCTATGGAAAACATGCTATAAATGTCTAACTCCACAAAAAGTTGTTTAAAAATAGTGCATTTATCACTTTGGAACCGTATTAGTAAAATGTACAAATGGAATTTTTTTAAGTGATAATTTTGTCCCATTGTATGCTAATTGCAACAGTGCAAAGTGCCATGTAAGAAAGCCTATTAGAATCCAGTAAAACAAGCTGAGGCACAGCACAACATTGATTCATGTCTTTTCATCTATGAAGCGGAAGTAAAAGGTTATTAAGTCATAAAACAGTTTTCAATTGATTGCTCCCCACTGAGGACATGGGTCATTGGAAAGGAAACGCAAGCTGCGATTTTATTTAGTTTACCGTTAGCTTTAGCTCATGCCGGATTGTAATCTTATCTGCAGAAGAGGAATTTGATGTGATCTTGTCAAAGGAATTATTTCAAGATTGCTTGTACACACACATATGAGTCCGGACAGTACAGAAAATCCCCTGCAGGTTTCTTCACTTCAACACAACCACTTTGTTTCTGCTGTTGTTTCATCTGGTTCAGGGAACGACCGGGGCTGATGGAGATGGAAATCTCCCCTCTTTGTTTGACATTTCCATCTATATAAAGGCAGGTACAGGGAGCCCTTGGCAGGAGTGGGAATGATGCTGTATTGATGTTTTCTCCAAGTGGTTAAATGTTGCTATACGTTTAGCTGTCACTTCACAAACGGAATAAGAAATTCTGTTAAGATGAGCCGGCCCTGGCAGCTAGAGCGACTGAAAGAGAATACATACATAGGAAATAAGGAAAATGTGCTTGTGAGCATGCCGAGAGCGTTATTGCATTACCTTGAGCTGTGTCTGGACCCTGTGCATCGCGATGCGGGTGAAAAAAAAAACAATACGTCAACCAGTGCCTTGGAAAATATTCATGCCTTCCTTACCCATTCTTTGTAAAATAGCTCAAACCGGAAGGAGATGTTTGAGTGGTGCATTTCGAGTTCTGATACTGACACTCAATTGAAATTTGATTTGGACTTTGACTGTTCCATTAACATTTTCCTCAAGTAATTATTCTGTAGGTTTGTTTTAAAGTGCATCATAAGGTTATTAAAAACAAAAATCTGATGAGTCAATCACAACAAATATTGGTTTTCAAGAAATGCAGAAGTTTAGCACTGGAAAAATCCCATTCATCAGTATTATTGCAAAAAAACTAATATTAATATGTTTAATTTCATCATAGCATTAATTATTAAAATACGCCGAGAGTAGAACAAAACTTTTTCTATGACGGTTGTTTCAGCGATACCAGTTGTGTGGAGTTTAAATTGAGCTTGACCGGAGTTTGAACTCACTAGGGAAACTTTGGAGAAGACGTGGCCTGAAGTGGAGAGTATCATTAGCTCATGCTAAAAAGGGCAGACTCTGCACTTTTGACATAAAGGTGATGGCTTCACTGCGCCTACCACTATGACAAAGACAAAAGGATGGACCTAGTTATCTGTGCCAGAATAAGGCCACAGATTAGTTTTTAATCACATTAAGTTGTGTTTCTTTCTTTCTGGTCTCTTGGAAGTCCCAATGAGGCTTTAAATGTGTTTTTTTAGAATCCTGTACCCAGTAAATTCAGTTTTTATGGAGCAGAGGGTCAAGGTGGACACTTGTCTTATATTTCACAATTGGATTAAGGCAGTTGATAAATCAAGCTTCTCCAATTGAAGCCAATTCTTTCAAAGCTGCACTTTGAGATGGTAAATTTATCACTTGACTGGTTTACTGTATCAAGCTTGATTTAGGGGCCAAGATGCAGGTTTCTCTAACCTCTGGATTGTTCATTCTTAATCCTTTACTTCCCATTTCACAATTACTCGCTATTGTTAGTCGTTTACATAAGAATCCTTGTGATATGAAGCTAATTATAGTGTAAGCTTATCTAAATATTGCCCAACTTTTGAACCTGCTGAGAGACAACTCGTAAAAAACAAAAATTAAAAAAGAACCCTACATCTTGACGCAGTGGTGTGCATTTTCTTTTCATCTCATTCTGTGGGTTTGCTTGAGTCTTCCTCTTCCCTTTGAAAATACATTATGGAACTTGGTGCTGTGGCAGCTGCCCAGGACACAATCAAAGGGAAAATGCACATCAACCCTTGTGTGTGCCGTGCTCTCTTATTATAAGCATGAGAATCTGCTCTTAGAGATACACACTTCTGTCGGGGCTTGTGATTATGTGTCAGCAGGAGCGGGGCAGTCAGAAGGAGGAGCGTGGTTGTTATCTTCACGGCTCAACAAGAACTAGATGGAGGAGAGGGAACATCTTAAAAACTCTCGCCAGGACTCTCGGCGATAAGAAAAGGACGCTGTATTTGGCGGGCATTGTGTAATGGAAAATTGCAGCAGGATTGTCAAAAAAAAAAAAAAAAAAAGAATACCAACTCCCCTGCAATTTACTTGCCTGATAAGGAATTATTGTAAACCATCTGTTAAACACACAAAGTGACCACAGCTGTGTAGGCTAATGTATTCGCCACGTCTGATGTTTCTGGTCCTAAACATGCCCTTGCGCTCCTTCTGCATTGCTGCGTGTGTGTTCACTGTGTTCTTGCTTTGAGATAAAATCTATGATTCAACACATGCATTCATAATGGAAGGGGGAAAAAAAAAATTTTTTTCTTAACCGACTTGATGACATCGCCACGGCTTGTTGACTTTACATTGCATAACGGGAAATCAGCTTTTTTGATGAGCAGAGGAAAAAATATGTTTTCCACACTTCACACTTTGGTACATTTATTGATTGGTGCGTTAAGGCAAGTGTCCAATGATGTCTTGGTAAATAGTGTGCTAGCTTGATGCAAAAACCAGCAGTGGAAAGAACTGCTTGTGGATCTAGACATCGACAGTCAAATGTGTACACCAGGACATGAAAAAGTATTTGCTCTCTTACAGATTTCTTGCATTTAGTTAGAAAATTGCTGATGTTGCCCAGCTTGATTTCTTGCTACTTAGGTGAGTTTAAGTTGACGCATATCCTCCTTCAGAATTCAGAGTAATTTACTTCCTGCAAGTGAAGTTTAAAACGTTGTACTGGGTTTCTTTCGTAATCTTGACTGATGCACTCTTAGAGGAGCAAAGTTTATCACTGTCCCATCTTTGAAAGTGAAAATTAGTTTGGAAAATCTATTTTTTAACCCTACTGTATGACTTCTTGCATTAATTGAAGACAAACAGGGTTGCTTAGGTGGGGTTGTTAAAATTCAGATTTTTGTTTTGACCATGACTCGATCGTAAACTTGTGAGAAATGCATCGGTTACGAAATAAGTAAATTGCAGCCTTGCTGTTAATGCCACATTTGCCACACCTATTACCAGCGTGGGAACACATTGTGACTCACAATCCTGATAAGTGTCTATTTCAGCTCGAAAGCGTCTCTATTTGAATTGAATCCCAGCACCCATCTTCACAGTGTGAGTTTGAGCTTAGTCCCACATTCCTCCAGTCAGCTGGGTATCGCTCCCCGTCGATGTAAACATTTGAACGCTCCACTGCTCCCACTTCTTGGCTAGAGTGCTCCGAAGACTCCAAGCTGACAACGCTGTGAATAAACAAACAGGGAGTCTCTGCCACACCGTCCATGCCCAGTCAGAGAAATGCTGCGCTGGATTTACGTCGTGCTTTTTGGCGTCACTGACGGCTCAATTCAAACAGAAGCACATCTCAGCATGCAGTGTCACACAGCTGACGTTGGCAAAATGCAACTTTCCATGTCAATTCAGAGTTTTTCCTCTGGAAAGTGGCTTTAGTTGCATCATTGTTACAATAAACAGAGTACAATTTATTAAACATCCTGATTAAATTTAGATCTTAAATTTGACAGAGCAACTTGCGCAATATTTTGACCAAACACTGAGCAGAAATGATAAATAATTGCTGTTAATGATCCATTTCTGCCATTTAAGATCAGGAACAAAGAATGAAAACTGTGCAAACTGCTTGAATTATAAATGCAATGTGCATAAGCTCCAGTTCTTTTTAGGAAATGGGTCTACCTAGATGTTAATGGAAAATGAAATTATCAGACAGAAAATAAAAGGGGAGCAGTCCTCTGTGAGAAGGGAGTACATTTTTTATCCTTTTCAGAAAGTGATTTCTGTCTATTCTTTGCATCATTGATTTAAATTTTTTTTTATTTTCTTTGTATATTTGTTGGGACTCTGAGCACAGTCAGTCATTTTTTGGGGTATATGTTGCAACCTACTTATTGTGTAATATTCAAAATGTTGTTTTCAAGCCACGATCTGCCACATCACTCAAACTCTGCTCGCCTCAAACTATGCTAGCATTAGCATAGCATTAGCATCTAGCATTAGCACCTATGCTAATGCTACACTTGTACTCAACAGAAAAAAATAAGTCGATGCTGCAGCGTATCACTGTGGTTAAGATGTTTGTGAATAATAAATAGAGCATATACTGATCCATTTAATTGAGCAAAATGTGAACATAAGCAGCTATTGTGACAAATACATATTAAAGCAACAAGGCAAATTAGTTTTAAGTCAGTTGTTTTTTTATGAATGTTTTGCCTGGTGAATTAATTAAAAATAGATTAAAGCTGTAGAGTTGTACTTTTTCATACCCTTTCATTTTATTTTACCTATTTGTGAAAAGTCCCAAAATCATGACAGGATAACAAGGATTAAAAAAAAAAAAGAATAAAGTCCAAAGTTGAGAAATGATCAATCAGGGCCAAACTTATTCAGCCTTTTAATTAATTTTTTTTAACATGTGAAATGTGATGTAAAGAGAAGTGTACTCAGTTTCTACTGTACAACTTTGAGTTTCAGAGGATCTTCGATGCGTCACATCTTTTGATTTGCAATTCTGTTTAATTGCATAATAATATTTAGTTCTCATAGCCATAACTCATAATGGCTGAATTTCTATAACTTACTTAAACTAACTATAACTTAAAATTTCAAAATACTTTTAAGAGCTGAATAGACGGTGAGGGGGGAAAAAAAGCAGTAATAAGCTTTAGGTGAGTCCAAAGTAAACATCAATGAATCCTTCATCACATTCGCCCACCTTCAGTGCAGACCAGAAGCTTTCAGCACACATCTGCACATCCGTGTCAACAGTCCTCTGTAAAAAGCCTATCCACATGCTACTGTTTACTCAAAAGATTGAATCATTACCAATAGCCTTCAGATGGTTGAATCCTCAATAAGGCGCAGTGGCATAATACCACACAGTTCCATAAAAAAAAGAAAAAGACAACCCTAACTAATACATTTGTGGTGAGGTGAAATGGAAGAACCATCAACAACATGTCAAACTGACTGAGCTGAACACATTTAAAGAAGGGAGCTGCTGCAATCATGAACCATTGAGTTGCTGTTGTGCATCTAATTACAAATTACATTCCAGGCCAGGTGATGCTTTAGGCCCAAACTGCAGCTGAATTAGACTGTCGGCGGTCTCTACCTGCTCTGTTCTGACAGCTGGTCTTTCATGCAAAAGTCTCATCCTCCCATTCGATGGAAAATGCAATGAAAGTTCACTTTCTACAGGAATTATCCTGTGAAATTATCCCATTTCAGACATGAAAAAAAAGTTCTCAGAGTTAATTAATGAAGAGCAAAGCAGCTCCAGAACCCCTGTTGATTAGCATCATGTTTACAGCTATTTGGGATCTTATTTCTATAAAGCTTGTATTTATTTATCTATTTTTTTCTGAATTAGAATAACAAACAATAAGCATATTAATTGTTAAGTGCAGCATACATCTCTGGTGCCCTCCTATATTCCTTTAAGGACACAAATGACCTGTTATATTACTCCGCCTTGCTCTAATCTTACACTTATTTCTTGAGATTTTCTGTTGGGGAAACAAATATATTTTTTGTAAATATCTAGGATCACTTTTATTCATGGCTACAACTTTACAAGGTGCTTCGAAGAAAAGTACGACGGCGTAAATTGCCTCTATTGTCAGGTTTTAATCAGTTTCCTAACAGGGAGCCTTTTATGAGGCTATAAATGAAAATCAAACTGTTGATAAAATCTGCAGAGGAAAATCAAAAAATCAATAACTACCCCAAGCCTGTCCACATGACATTGGATTGCAACAGAGTTTTATCGAGATGCCCATGTTTAAGGATTTCTGCATTTTTTTATTATGAATTGCTATTGTTTTCTGACTAGGAAATTGCAAAACATCAGCATATTTAGCATATTCTGCAACATGCAGTCACTTTTTTCTTCATGTCATTTGTCATCACACCAGTAGCCATGGGAAACGACAGCATCCCATACTGTGCTGCTCTGCAAGTTGAACAGTGCGCGTTCTAATCATTGTTTCGACTAAATAATACTTTAATTGTAGCAACATTGGCTGTAGCAGAACTAAGCTCTTTAGGAGAGCTATTTGGGAGCTATTTGGATTGTGTCTGTTTATTCTGCCCTATTATATGAAGAGAGGAGATCAATGAGGTGGCCTAATGGTGAAGCTGGTGTAGTGGAGTATATGAATATTACAGAAATGTAGCTCAGAGGCCGACATGATCTTTAGCAAAGCCCCTAAAGGAACTGCATAGCAGTCGTAGTTCTCCATCAAAACCACCCAGGATATTTTTTCTAAACATGTTTTCCTTTCAATTTATTCAATAAAATATTCTGTCCAGGTAAAAACACATGAATTTTAAATAGCTAAACAGTCATTTAAGTGGAGTCGAGGGTGATGGTGTTAAAACTAAGAAAAACATAAAGGAAAAATATAACTTTACCATTCGGTAGCTCACCAAGCATTTAGTAAAGATTTTATATAACTTAAATATTCATCCTAGATTCTCCTCACAAACAGCCCTATTAACAAATTGTTGCCCATTATTTGATGGCTGGAGGGCCTGACTGTGGACCCCCCTCTACTAAGGGTCCAAGACAACTGACCCAGTTTTTTTTGCTTTGTTTTTTTTCTCGCCGAGTCAGCGGTTGTGAGTGTCATTATCCACAAATAGAAAAATCATTGAACAGTGATGAACCTTCCCAGGTGTGTCGGCCCCAACACAATTACTCCACAAGCAGATACTTCATCCAGGAAGTCAAAATAAAACCCAGAGCAGCATGTAAAGCACTGCAGGCCTCAGTTAAGCTCAACATAATTCAACAATACAACATAGAGAGGCAAAGCCGTGTCTCACATTTATTAAACAGCTTGATAATTCACCAGAATTTTGGCAACCATTCTGTGGCTTGATGACATTGAAGTACATTTTTGTGCTTTCTGTTATGTCTAGCATAAAATGACCACAGGCAAACTGCCAAACTTTGTTGTCGCAGTGATTGTCTGAAACCGCTTTGCTTCTTCTCCACCAAAGCCTTAATTGATGGAGCCTTGAACTCGGCTCTAACCTGAAAGTCCTGAAGGAGATTCTTCAGCCGCGTTTGTGACCTTAAGTTCAAACGCCTCTCGGTTACGAAGCAGAAAAAGCGGCACAAAGAATAATAGAAGTCCGTCGTCGAATATTCCGAGATTCTGTTTTCTCTCTTCAAAGGGATGCTGTTCAAGCAAGCCGATTGTTGCTGCTGTCTTTTTTCCCACTATAATGAGAAGGTGTTGACTATTCTCTGAGAGCTTTCGCCGAGCCAATGGAGGCCCAAGTCTTGAGTGCAGCCACATTACCCTGTTTTCCTTTCGAGACGCCTACATACATCAGGATGATCCATCTCCAGAGTCATTAACAAAATCACTTTAGTGCGGTTCTGACAAGCCTCAGTGATTGCGGCTAATGAACTTACCACATCACAGATAAATCAAGGCTAAGCAAAAGAGGAATTTCACGCGAGGCTTAAAAAAATTTGGCAAACCACAAAGGCCTTCTTTTAAAAATCAAATCAGTAAAAACCCACTTTCACAGAAAATATTTCCATTTGCAAAATCATGCTTGGATTCTCATTACAAAAAAAAAAAAAAAAAAAAATGAAGTCTCCATCTATTGTAATTTGCTCACTCAATTACTGATATTTCTTGCTTGGTTTCTTAGAAACCATATGTTTCTGTAGAATTGCTCTAAGATGCGTCCCTCCAGCGTTTCCAGCCTAATTTACATCTGTCACTGAACTGACAGCGGAGAAAAATGCTTCTGAACATTGGGATGGTTGTGAGCGCCGCGTGTTAGTTTAATAAACTCTCACCACAAACGCCCTCGGCAGACATACACAAGCCTTTTTTTGCATAAGTCGAGCGGGTCACGCAACATCTTTCTGGTGTGATTTATCTCATCCCGGAATCCGGCTCGCCATTAGTATTCCACGTCGTCAGCGTCTCTGTTGTGCAGCAGGTATCCTTAAAGTACAGCGTTGGTTTAAAATGGCCGAAACGCTTGGAGTGCATTTGCCCGATGAAGACAGCTGGTTGGAGAGGATCACCCCGACTGTCTCCTTAATACCTCCACAGATATTTGATTCATAAGCTCATGCAAATTTTATGCCATGCTTCCTTTCCTTCCTCATCTATATTTCAAATCAGCCCTCCCCTGCTGGCTGGGTGAAGCGTGTATAAGTTTGTTCATGATAAATGATTTGTGTGGCATTTAGAGGATTTTTGTAGCAACGTGTGCCTGGGCTGTTTCACCGCAGCTTTGATTTCTATCCACTTTTTTTTTTCTATTTGAAGATGGTAAATGAGTCACCGTGCCAGAGATGCTGTAGAGAAATGTGCAGTGAGGACCTGCAAAGATGTGAGGGTTGTAAGGTGAAAAGCAGGGCCACAACTGAAGATGGCTCATTAAAACAAAGTTAAGGAAGCAAAACAGAATGAAAATCATTATCCAGCAAAAGCGTAGAGTCTTGGTAAAAGCTTGAAAATGGCCCTGAAAACATGTGGTTGTTTTAAATAACAGCAGTCTAACATCAATGGTGAGATCAGTCTCTGTGTTTGGTTTGAAATTTACTAGGGAGTGTTGTAAAGCGACTGTATACCAAGAGACCAAAAGTCATGGCTTGGATGTTGCTGTTTTGTGACTGGACCACAAACTAAAACAAAGCTGTGTGAATTAAAGTCGCTGATTTTAGAGGAGGAAATAGAAACGGCAGAGTAAAATGTTTGGATCCCAAATGAAAACAACATTTTTGAACACATCTACTTGCTGTTCTAGAACAAATTTGATAAAAGACCTCATGAGAACATGATGGGGAAAGTTTTGACTTTGGAAATATTACATTTCAGGGAACTTTCTGTGAATAACTCATTACATCTTTGCAGGGTTTTTTTTTATCCGTTTTTGTTCTTTTTATCCGTGTTGTTCTTTTTAAAACAGTTAAGTTTTTCTCTACTCGATCAACTGTTAAATTATAAGTCTTAATATTGAAAGAGAATATATGAACAGCTAGTCTTGTGCAATTAGAAAATACCAGACCCAAAAAAAGAAAAGACTATCAATAAGATCTTCAATTTTTAAGCCATTCATTCAAAAATATGTCTTAACTGGTGGCAGACTGATTTCCACAGTCTTCATCCCAATTATACATCTAATATCTTAAACCGGGGAACATAATTGGCAATAACTATGTTTTAAACCATGATAAAACTTGATGTTGTGGAAAATTTCCTCCTATTTAAACTCATGTTATGCAAGTTTTTAGAAAATCCAGCAAAAATATTTCTGGTTCTATTTCATGAAGATGGATATTTCATCTTCACCTGTTGTTCTGCTGAACAACAACAAAATGTGCATCCTTTAGTTCTATCAATAAAATACAGCACACCTCTGGTTTTCCACATTTGTGTCAAAAATAAATCATTGTCATGAAAAACATAAAATAAATAAATAAAAATGACGGCGACGCGTGATCCTTTTCCTTTTACCTAACAAAGCCGCAGCCCACAGGGTTCACTGGCAGCAGAGAGATCCATCTCCCTGCTTGCATTTCAAACAGAATTTGTCCGGCGCACAAAGGCCCGGTCCAAAAATCGCAGCCTAATGAGACACAAAGGATTTTAACACAGCTAGCGAGAACACATCAGACTTGTAAAGCAGACGCTTTGAAGATCTTTCACTTCTCTTCCGCCTCCGCTGCAAGCCTGGCTGTCCCCGCCGCCACCTTCCCCACAGCAAGGCCACACGTTCTACAATATGCTGATCTGGTGGAGGAACAGCTGGGGACGGTATCGATTTCTAACAGATATTGCCAGGAATAGAATCGTTTGTCACCTCTGACCTTTATATGAACGATTTGAAGGGGGGAAAAAAACAAAATAATGAAATCGATCTGAAAATCAATCGGTCAGTTAAGAAAAAGCAATTGTAAAACTTTCTAACTTAAATCTTGTAGCAATTTAAAGTTTTGCCCCGTAAGGGTTCGTATTTTTAGAAGGCCTTTACATACAGATTTTGTTCTGATTTCAATAAAAAAAACAACAAACTAGATGACGAGACTACATCCTGGTTATTATACCACAATACAATATACAGTGAAGTCTGAATTAATGTTTAAAAAATGTGATAAGTTGGTATAATTCATTTGTTAGTATACAGAGAAGACAGAAAGAAACATGCCTTAAGCTATGTTGAGGTTAAACAGTGTGATGACCTCTTGTTACCAAATTATTTGCATAATATTCTGAAAAATTAATAAGAAATACCCAAAATGAAGACTTGCAGTTTAAAAATATTACATTTCGTTGAAGTTGCATTTCACAAAAATGTGCTGTGGGCTTTAAATCAGCTTAATATTTCACCACCATATGAGCTGATTTCCCAAGGTAATTGAATTATGACTGGACAAGTCATATGCTACTTTAATCTCATGTTACCAGGGATGAGTTATGCTACGCTGAATCAAGGCGATGTTTCCTTATCTTGAAGTGAACCCAGTCAGCTAACGGCCCATGTACCTATTTACTTGCTTACACAAAGATGGCTTGAACTGTTTGTCTTTTTTTTCTTTCTTTTTTGTAATGAAATAGATATTATTGCCATAAGATATAACATGAATGCTTAAGAATTCATCTTGTTAGGAAAACAATCACTTCGCCGCACAAACACCGCACAAACACCGCACAAACACCGCACAAACACCGCACAAACACCGCACAAACACACAATCTGTTGGCGCGGTATGAATTTGAGCAGTAGGAGTAACTGTTCATTTTCTGCTGCTTCTTGTTAAATATTTGTTTGATATGGTTGTGTAAATATGCTGCTTTTTAAAGGTTATCATTACGATGAATATTGTCAGGAGAAAAAAAAAGGAAAAACACTTGTTGCTGTTTCAGGCAGGTTGTATATTACCAGGTTCATTTCAATGCTCATTCAAGTCTCTGTTGTAATTTCTGGGAGAAATACTGATTGTGCCCGACAACTGCAACGTACATTTGAAATTAAGTCCAATTGGTTACCGTCAGCCCCCTGCCACTCATTCTTGTACTCTTGATTCGCTCGCTTTTGCTTTAATCAATATTTCCTGTGTGTGTAGCCACAGGCCTTATTGCTGACATAGTGAGCATGGGTGAAAATGGAAGGAGGGCAAATCTTTCAGCAAAGAGAGCCAACTGGAAACCAGGAGTGCGGCAATGAAGGAACAGGAGGAGGTGGTGTTGGTGGGGGGAAAAAAAAAAATCTACAGCTCCACAAGTTGTTCCCGAGAGAGAAAGGCTTCCCTCGCTTCAAAAACACAGCTGCAGTCTTTGTTTCGAGCTCTCGTTTCACAAGTCTCATGGAAATTTTGCAGCTGAGGCATTCAGTTCTGCGCGCCTGGAAGAGAGAAAGCTATCGGCAGAGATAGAGTCGACAAGAAGAAGAAGAGGAGACAGCAGGGTAGCAAAGACGAGTGCAGAAAGTCCAAGCGGCGCGTCATTATTCATGCATGGCAAGATGCTGACCCATTTGTTCCAGGGATTTTCAGGCACCCTGATAATGTTTTTGCATCAGTAATTGATTTTTGTTCTTTGAGGAGGAAGTCCATGCTTCATGTTTGACTTGATTTAGAGGATTAAATACTTCAAGATGACAAAAATCCCATTCTTTCCCATCTTCTTGTTCTGATGTCTTTGGGATTAAGCAGTTAGTACGACTTGGTTCCATTCTCTCTCCCGCAAATATGATCAAAATTCCTCCAAATTCATCTCTGCCCGAGATCGTCAGCAGGGCTAAACTTTATTTTATTACCTAACAAAGTACATCATTGGTCCTCCTACCTTTCCCTCTCTGAAGCCAGCTAAACTCAGAATCCCTAATTGGATCCCTAGTCTGGTTTCACCTCAAAAGTCTTAGCATCATTACTGCTAAGAAGAGGAGCGAGAAGGAGGAAGGAGCAAGATTCCTTACAATTATTTGTCCCCTGGTTAGCAGGGCCAGCAAAAAAATAAAGAACTAAGGGGGAAATGCACAGAGAGGAATATCTATAAGACCCTATGTTTACTTTTTTGTCATGCAAATGTTCCAGTGTCACTTCAGTGGTTGCAAATGGAGAGCCTCGCAGCGACGGGTGTAGCTGGGGCGGAGAAGAAAAACGGCATTGCATTTTCGTGCTGGAATAAAGATTTCCTTTCATGCTGCAACAACAGGAAAGTTAGTGAGACAAACTGAGACACCAGGCCTGTTTAGACTCGTCTTCCTGCTCACCAAACACATCGCCTGCTATAGTGCTTGAACTTTTTACAGTTTTTTGTATGTTCCACAAACTTTTGCTTCATTATGATCGAATGTCTCAGGAATGTGTTTTTTTCTGCAGCAGTGACACACATGTTGGGGAAAAAAATAAATCCTGTTTGGAGATGCTCTCCACTCAATCCATTTCAGATTCAGATATTTTCAGGCAAACATTTTAGTATCTACTTTAGCCAAACTTGTAGAAACTTACGCTGCTGTAAAGTCTTGACAAAATTTTTATAAATATGCACACCGCACTTTGTAAAACTTTACTTCCATCATAAAATAGGTATATTTTTTTGTCCCACAATTACAGCTACTGCTTTTTTTCCCCCACAACTTGCCGTGGCTGATCTGCTAAATGTACTCTTTTCTCAAGCTTCCAATTAGTATTCGCATGAACAAGCGTAAAACTCGTACATCCTTAGCTGGCGCGATGATGCTTCAAGTGTTTCTCCGCTCCATTTCACCTGACGGATCATTCGCCGTTCCTGTTGTTTACCTGTGATGCATGTGGTCGTTTAGGTTAGCTTCATTTCCAAACAGTGGAAATTCATATAAATTACAGCATTTATGAAACTCTTGATTACCTTTTGCTTTCCATTTGTGAGTTTATTTCATATTTAGCTGAATATAGTTAAATATAAATCATCTGTCTGGATCTGTACCTTTTATTCCATCTAATCTATATTTTAGCAAAGGACATCAACTCACCTGTGTGTTGACAGAGCTTTTGCTTACATGTGGAACCTGCAGTGATGCTAGCTATTTATAGTTAAACATTTCCGCCAAGTTCAAGAATATGCAAAAGGTTGTAAGCAACATTGAGTTCTAGTTGAGTCTGCATAATTATACGGTTAAATTATACTGTCTCCTGACCTCGATTTATGGAGAAATGATGCCAAGTACCATCAGCTTTTCTGCTCAGTTCCTTGTTCTCATCAAGTATATTCAATGTTTGGAAAATAACAAGCAATGGTTGGTGAGGGCACCTGTCTAGCAAGAGGGCCTTGACAGAAGAAAACAATGTGGATGTACAAAAAAATAAAGACTTGGCTGAATTCATAGATTATCGAGACAAAACAACTCCTCAAGAAACAGGTGTGGAAATTATTTTATTCAAATTAGAGGCAACATTGAGTATTTTGTTTTTTCTATAGCTATGTAATCAGAATGCACATGATGCTGTTGGGCCAGAAGCTGCAGCAGCCACTGCAATTTTTATGTTTGTTGGAAACTGGAACAAATAAAAAAAAACTAGCTAACAGACTGTAATTGGAAAACACCTGGAGGTTGTAAACGGCATTGGTGGACAGCCTTGTGGTGACTTCCTGAGGGTGGAGTGTCTCTTTAACCAGGTTCCTTAAAAAGACAGGCCAGTTTCAAGGTGTTAAATATGGCCATGATGTGAAGCCAATTTTCTTTGAAGTTATTTTTGATATGCAGCATTTTCATGACAACAGAAGGTAAAATGGTAACTTATTTGTGCTATAAATGGCATTATGGGCCTGGATAATATGTAACAGACCCCATTTAAATGATTTCTGGTGATTTTTTTCTGTGATTAGTTGTCAGTTACTAAGCATGTGTTGAATGGACAAGGCGAGGCAGTCACTCTGATCCTCAACATCAAGTGTGTGCATGTTTTAGATTGGTCCCTGCTGTAACGCAGCTGAGTAATGACTGCAGAAATTTATGACAGACTGCAGAGATACAGCGGAGTCCTTGTACTGAGCCATTCATTTCATTCAGGTGTGTTAAACCAGGGGAACGTCTAACTTATGCAGGACACTGGCTTTTAAAGACTGAAGTTGGTCATCCCTCAAATGGACAGACTCGAAAAGGACAAAAGCGAATCCTACTTCATTCAAGCTACGCATTTGTAGAATGGGGACACATTTATAAGCAAGTCTGGAGCAGTGCAGTGAGTACCAGTATGCAGCTCAAATCCAAGAGGATGCAAAAGCTTTTCCGTTAAAGTTATTAAAAAAAATTACGATGGAAAAGGACAACAAAAATTCACATTGTTGCCATGATTTTCATGGGTTTTGTTGATTTCTGATGGGATAATTTACAACTTGTGTTCCATTTAAAAGGAAAGAAAGTTCAATGTGATCTAATCAGTGAGAAAACATGTTTTCTCTTATGAAGCATATGTGATAAAATGTATGAACTGTTGCAAATTAGTCATTTCATTTCAAAGGTGATGGTATTCGATGGAAGTGAATGAAATTAAAAACAACGGTCTGCAAGCAGACTGTCGGGCATCTGATTAAAACGGCATTCCCCGAGGACACAATCAGTCCCTTCAATGAGACTGACAGATGCAGTGTACTGCATCAAACATCATGTGCAAACTGGAATGCAGAGTTGACTGAACGCCAAACAGGAGCGACAACTAATGCCCACAATGGATGGAAGCAACCAAAACAAAGTCCAGAGGCTTCGTGTGTAGTATTTCCAAACCCGATTTGTGATGGGCTTCAAGGCATAATCAGGTCCTGTTTAACTCATCTTGACATGTTCTTTTCAAAGTTATTACGAACGTCAAACAAGTACATTTCCATGACCAAGGACATTGAATTTTGTCGCTGCTGTATTTTTGCAAAGTTGCTGGTTGATGTTTTCAAAGCTTGGCATTTTAATTCACAGCAAATCAGGAATTTATTTCTATTGCAATTTAGCTTAATGTAGATGTAATGTAATGTAGATGGAAAAAATATGAGCAAGACTACTTTTCAGGTCATTAACATTATTTTATGTATTGTATTATTGAAAATGGTGGTAAGATCTGTAGCGGTCGGTAAAAATAAGTATTTTTGACCAAAACTAAATAGCTAATAGCTCAAGTGAGCAAGGAGGAAATAACCACTGTGTTAAAATCTCAAAACACAATAGAAGGAAATCACATTTAGGCAAGAAAGGTAACAGCCTTTCAGCTTGAGGCTGTCATCAACACACTTGATGAACAATGGCATTAAAAACACCTGAAAAAGCCAGGAAGAAAATAGGCCGATACACTGACAACAGATGTTAAACTTATTTAGACAATTACTTATTGTTCCAAATTAAGAAAAATGAGAAAAGAATACAAACTGATGACAAGAGAAGGACAACTTAAACATACTTACATTGCTTTAGATTCCCAAGAAATATTCATGGAGACTTTCTTTAGAGACAGAACCTTGATTTGTACCTTTATTTGAC
This sequence comes from Phalloptychus januarius, assembly GCA_902982915.1. Taxonomy (NCBI): domain Eukaryota; kingdom Metazoa; phylum Chordata; class Actinopteri; order Cyprinodontiformes; family Poeciliidae; genus Phalloptychus; species Phalloptychus januarius. The sequence goes on from CADWAE010000467.1 coordinate 5,072,518, forward strand.
AATAACTGCATCACAGTTTTATTGTAATTCTATATGCAAACATATTTGGATTTGAATAGATTCTAGTAGCAACACTTAACTGCTACTTGTCATCTTATGCAAACAAGCTGGTTCAAAGAAGAGTAACGAAATATAGAATATCTACTTCATAAAATCTGTAATTTCTGTAATTTACCACTGAAGACCATTAGAAATCCTCCTGGCCTATATAGAATGTTTCCTCTGCTCCTTTTCTGCTTTTTAAGGAAATTAATGTAACATACATAAGACTGTATATTAAGCATCAAGTATGTCCTTCCAGTGTTTTGCTGGGGGTAATTTTCACACAGTGAAACATCTGAAGCGGCACTTACAGAGTGTTTCTCATTAATAGAAGGGTTAAGATGTCTCAGGGTGCCTCGGATAACCAGGACAAATGCTCGAGACTCCACACTGAAAATTACGGGTTATTTGGAGATTTGGTCAGGGATCACTTCCAGGGTGGACTATCCACTCTGCAGGATGTCACACTGCATTGTTCGAAGCAGCTGTCACACTGTGATGGCACACCATTATATTTGTGTTCAAGATCTCTTTAAGTGTGGCAAAGAGTTCTATGTACACTCCAGCAAAGAGAAAAAAAAGAAGTTTTTGTTAAATCGGTTTTGAGCCCTAAGAGGCTTTTTCTCCCCCCCCCACTTTGATAGAGTAAATGGGGTCTAAACTCTTATGTGAGAGTCAGCACCTCTGCTGCTTTAAAGTCCTTAAACATTGTAGCAAAATTGTATTTTGAACGCGTTCAACTTCACACAACTTCTCACTTCAGAATTATTGAGTAAAAATTACAAATGCATCAATCTGCATTTATCAAATTTGCAAACTTAAGTCTTGCATCCAGCTATAATTGACCTTGTGCTCAACATGTTAAACATTCTGACTTTCATTCATCATCTGCAGCTTGACAGGCTTAGGAAAACACCACACACACACTCACAACAGCCAACTGTTAACCATTGCTGCTTAACAAAGTGGAAAAAAAATGCATGATTGCTCATGAAATATACATATTCCAATTTGCAGAGATTTGCCTGCATTTGAATGTACAGCTTGTCAGTAGTTTAAGCTTGAAAACAGAAAAAAATAAGAAGCAATTTATTGAGAAACTTCATCTAAAATGAAATAGTTTGACCTATAAAGATCTAAATCTGGCTTTCGTTTTGTTGTTCAGCATTCACATTGTAATGGTTTGTTGATGGCAAAGGCAAGAAGGAAGGCTTTCTTTGAATGTGGCAGGATTGTGGACATGGAAAAGCAAGGCATTGGACATTTGTTGGGAGGACTGCATCTCCAATAATTCATAGCAACACCGAGAATTCTGCTGAAATTCTTAGAGTTGTATCGTAACTCAATATTTACTTGATATAATCAGTTGTCTACTCAGCCAATTTAGTTTAATTAAATTGCATGTTGGGTTTAGTGATTAAATGTTGCTTTGTCATGCAAATGTGTATCTGACATTTTAATATTTTTTTAATGAAAATAATGTCATGTTTTGGAACCATTCTACTTCCCCTGACCTGAGTTGAAAGACGATATTTGTGTTTTGATAGAAACGGATATTTATCAAGACTGTTTCAGACTCTGGATGCCCTGCATGGAGCCATTTTCACAACATGGAGCAAATTTCCCTCCAGCCAACTAGAAGCACTTGCATAATCAATGTCTAAGCAAATTTCTGAATTGATCAACAAGAGCAACAGGCTACTTACTGAGTTAAACCTCAAACTAAAAGCAATTACAGCAAAAAAGAAAAAATGTTTCTACAAAGTATTAATTCACTCAAGATGAATAGAAAAGAGATTTGGACACAATATTACACTTTATAATTTTACAGCACTCTGGGCTTATGCATATCATATTCACAATTAAAATGTGAAGTACTAAATGTTAAATGGGTGTGGACACTTTTACCAAACAATTTCTTTTGCATTTCTAACAATAATAAACTTTGAAGTTTAGGGCTCAAAACAATGCACTTAGTTTGTTTTTCCCTCCTTTTCATTCGATCCCGTTATGCATCGCTCCAGAAGTCGAGTAATTTGCCGGTGAAACCGTTCCAAGAAAGCCTTGTGACTGAAAGTGCACCACAAAACGCATAATTGGCATTATGAATGTGCTACGTATTTTCTCACCAGAGAAAGATGGCCCTCGCTGTCCGAGGCTCAAGCAGTAATTTATGGTGTTAATCCAGTGTGTCACTGTGAAATTTGTGTTCTGCCCTGTAATCACAGGCGCTGACAAATCTCATCTAAAAGGGTGTTTATCTTATCACCTTAATCAACAGATATATGATGTGTTTATCCGCCCGGCCTCGTAACTCCCATGCATTCATTTTTGCCCCCTGTGTTCATAAAAAACAAAACAAAGTACTTTTAAGCTGCACTGTCCAGAACAGTTTCCTGGTGCGTGGTTCTGGTTTTACCCGGGTAACGGTGATCCTCCATGATTAAAACACAAGATCTCCCTCCCTTCAGAGTATCCTTTTCTTCCACCCCACCCCATCCCCGCCCGTCATTCTCATCTCATCTCCTCTATGCCCAGGCAGTCACATATTCTTTGAAGGAGAGATTTAATTGGATCTCCTCAGAAGGTGCTGTCGGATTAACCAAGCAGAAAAACAGAGTTTGGCTGGTCATGCTTTCCATCTGGGTCCTCAGATTGCTTCCGACAGACAGTGATCCCAATAATCCTGCCGAAACATGATAAAGGGGCAGAGATATTGGATCAAAAGCATATATGCATTTTGATCTGGCTTCGAAGGCTTCCCGCTGCAAGGTGATGACGAGATAAGCTTGCAGTAATTATATGTGGCCTTGACATTAAACATTAAATTGAAGGAGATGTGATGGTTAGGAAATTTTTTCATTGTGCATTTTTATTACAGTACCTGTTTCGGTCAGTCTGGGGAAAAAAAAAAAATCTACTTTCAGACTTTCATCATTTGTCTGTCTCTCCTAATCGTTGCCGTTTACTACATCTTCTCATTTCTAATGCTTAACCATAGAGATAATTGAAAGTTTTTTGGGTTTTTCTTGACTGAAAAGAACAAAAAAAAGGAAAACTCTAAGCAATCTTAAAGCCACTAACTATAAAAGCTCCACTTTGGCAGGTTCAGTTGAAACACTGCCACTACAGCAACAGCTTGTTTGCAATTTAGGATTGTTGGACTGACAACAGCGTTCTCCCATCTGAACCGAGCTGCAAGACTATAATTAGAAGGAATTACGATAAATTTTATGGAAGACTTGCTTGTGAAATAGTCATTAGAAAAATGTTCAACACAAATTTAAAATGCAGCAAACAGAAACGGTTATCAACCCCAAAAGTGTACATGAAAAAGTTTCACTTTCATTTGTGTTGGTGTAGCTTGAGGAGCATTAAAAGTGGCACCGGTAACAACTTGGACATGTTTTTCCCCACTGAAATGTTTTTGTCAGGATTCAGAGTTGCTTTGGTTTTTGCTTTGGACATTTTTGGTCCTTTTTTATTATTTGGACTAATTTTCACCTATCATTTTAATTAATCTTGCTTGCATTTTGATCAAGCTTTCCTTATGTATTGAATACTTAAGATTTTGTGCTCAGTTTCTGTGTTTATCTTTTCCTATGCTATATTTTCTCTCTGTGCTTCAAAAAATTGGTCAAATTTATTTATTTATTTTTTGTTCCCTTCGTTAAAAATTTCAAAAAACATCCCCGTCCGTAAAACAAACCATGACAGTTCTCAAGTTTCTTTTAGAGATTATTCTAAAGTGAGATCGCCACAATAACATTTGAAGCTTGCTAACATCCATTGGGCGCTTTAGACAAAGTGCAGCATTTGAATCTGAGGACATACTTTCATAATGGCTTAAGTGAACCAAATAGAATCTCATTCAGCCCCAATGGCGAAAGGTATTTTTTCCAAATGTGTTCAAGAGAATGCTCAACAGTCTCCTCACATGCCTCCTGTCACAAAGAACTAAAGTCCTTCTGGACCAACAGCTTTCCTGTCACACCTTAACAATCTCACCTTGCACTTCAGTCATAGACCTTGAGGCCAGCTTCAACAACACCTTCAGCTACATCATGAAACACTTAGACCCCCTCCCTGGTCTGTCAGTTTCTGTCTATCTCTTTTGTTGGAGTTCTGTGGGAGACGTAAAGCTTAAAAGGACCAGAGTTTCTATCACTCAAGGCTGAATGTATGGCTGAAGTTTTGTTCCAGACTTAGACAATTTGGGCTTTCTCCATTTTCCTTCTCATTACGCACATTGAGTATTTCAGCAGGTGATAGAAGGATGCCAGTTCTGGCATCTCTGCAGTTAATTGGAATAGATGTAGAGAGCTGGCAAAATTACGTCGGAGGACTTTGTGTGAAAAGAAGAATCGTCTGAATCGTACACAATGCAATACATAGAACACAACAATTTCTTGGATGTTAGTTGATCACTAGAAATGGAGAACGGACAAAAGTAACAAAATCTCCAGTAAAGCTTTTGTGATAATGAACAAGATGTTTATTCAAAACAAACAAAAAACTTCAAGTGACTTTCAGTAAACTAGGACATGATTGGTCAATTCGGAAGCTCTGTTTATTTCTTGCGGCTGATGCATAGCAGTAGAAGACCACGGATGTTAGATTTTGAGTTGATTGAGGCATTTTTAATGTTTGAACTATTGACATACGCATTTGAAAAAAAATAAAAAAGTTGTTTTCAAGTGGATTTTAGCTAATGGGTGTGGTTCCTTAAGCCTGCGGATATTTGGGGTCCACTGTACAATCATATATGTGGTTAACCCTGTGGCTTGTTTGTTTCCCGTAACCTTTTTCCTTCCACTCAATTTTCCACTTATATTCCAGGATGCAGGACATACTTAAAATATTTTACTTCTTGAAATAAATACATGTAAATATAAAATCTTAAATCTTTAAATGTATTGCAATGTACCTGTGGATGTCCATAAACATCTTTTCATGGCTGTTTAATGTCAATATTTATTCCATAAAGAATAAATATATATTAAAATATGTATCTATTAGGACATTTTAAAACCAACCACTTTAAGCACTATAAAGATATCATCTCTTGCTAGGAGGGGAACATGTATAAGAATGTTGCTCTTGAGAAATTCCTCATTTACTGCAGTTTTATATGTTTTTTGTTATATGTTAGTGAAGAAGGGATTTTCTTCTCAGCTCTCTGTTGGGGCAGAACCATCAGTTAGCGAGTCAAATGGACTGATAGACCGGGTTTCACGGGGATTTCTCTGAGGTATCAGAGGCTGATAGGAGGAGTTCTCCTCAAGCAACCTGACAGCGGATCACAATACACTCCCTCTGCACAACATTATCACACACTTAGCACTGCATGACAGTCTAGAAGTAAATACATCAGTTTACCATGCGGTAACATTGAAAATGGAAAAAAAAAAAGATAAACCGTGAAAAAAAACATGACAGACGTCCAAAGCTGACTGACTGTGGTAGAGGCTGGCTCAGACTGGCTGTGGGAAATTAACTGGCTAAATAAATATATAGAATAGAGCAGACAGGATGAGAAAGGCCTCAGTTTGATAGTATGCTAATTAGCCTTGGCTGAAGTCGAGTAAAAATTGGACAGAAATGTACCAATCACTGGTAATGACTTTTGTGTCTATAAAAGCTCCACAATCACTGCCTCTAGAACATCTATTCAATAATTATTATACATGTCGTTCACTCAGGATCACGCAAAATTCAAACCTGACCTTTTGGTATTCATCATGATAAAGTGGAGATGAACAACCACTCAAAATTAATAATGAATAAAAAGTTAAACATCCTGAGAATATCCCTTGTTTTCTTCAATGCTATTTGGATGCTATTGTGCTAAAGTTAGGCAGTCTAAGAGTTTGTTGCAGCAAAATACTCAAGTGAGAACTAGAGATCAAGAAAAATTAAGAAATTGGCCAAAACTATATACATTTTTATGAAGGGAAATACCAGTCTGTTGGTTTTGTTACCACAATCTCAATATGTTTGGTTTTGCAGAACAATAATGACTTGAGGCATGACAGATTACGTGCCAATGGCTCAAAATCTGCAAAATGATGTTATTGCAGTAGCTCAATCAATGTTTGGACTTGTTTTCAATTGAGAGGCTGAATACAGCCTCCCATGTGGCTTTCAATGTGTAGGAAGCCACATTGGGGGACTTCCAAACCTCCCAATGTGCTAAATGAAAGTAATTCTGCAAAGAAAAGGGGACAACATTCTTGTCACCATCAAAGGGTTTAACTTGAGAAAACTACTGGCTGCAGCTAAGGGGCCCTTATCCTTCTAAATCTGGCCCTGGACAATGGTGGCACAACTATGTGTCAATAGCAGGTGTATTCTTTTTAACCTTCTTGGATGTCTCTAACTATTTTATTTTATTTCATTTTTTATCATTTGGTTGCAGGGACAAAAAAAAACAGTGTTAATTATTAGGTTATTTTCCATGATTCATTTAATCTAACTTGGCAAAACTTGCAGAAACCCCCAGGAATGCCACTCGGGATATAATTCCTGGAGCAAACATTAAATTTAAATGTGTTGAGTCTGAAGTCCATTTGACTGGGATAACAAACTCGTCCTAGATCGTCCTAGACCTTATGACAAACCAGGATAGCACACTGGAAGTCTAAAACAGGTCATGCAATCTGGATTCACTGGATGGTTTTTATTTATACTTGCTGGATCTCCATGGAGACCAGAGTTAAATCTGTTATCAACCTGACTTCATTTTGACCACATTCATTAGCTAAAGAAACGTCTCCCGTTTATTCCATTAAATTGACGGCACCGCTTCCAGGAGGAGCATATGCTTTACTTCAGAGGATACACACCTCTTATTTAAGTCATTAAATTTTCCTAGAGGTGATTAATTACTACCTCAAGGTTAAGCTGGCATCAGGGAGAACAACTTTAACTGTGTGACTGCCACTGTAACTATCTAAAGGTCTTGGATGAACTTATCAGTAAAAACGTGAAAGTTATATATGTCTGCAGTGTTTATCAGAAAGAAAAGTAGTTTATTTTTCTTGTCTTACATCCTTCTATTGATGAGACTGAAACTGTTCAGTTTCATATTCGGCTTCTATTTTTTTTCTACATAATGACTTGACTTTTGGGGAAGTTAAATTAATTTGCCCCAGCTCTTTTGTCACCACATGAACTTCCTGCTGGCAAAATTAAAACAATATAAAAACGTCATCAATACTGGGGAACCAAAACAATTTGGAGGCTCTTTTTGCAAAATGCATTTGTCACTCTGTCAAAGAAAAAAAAAAGTCTGGTATGTAATTTAGCAATCAGGAGAAAGGAGGGAAAAAAAAGGATGGGGGAAAAAAGCGCAAGCACCAGCTCATTAAAATATTATTTTTACCATAGCGACAGCATGACTGACACAAAACGAGCCCATGTTTCTTTGTGTAAGTGTGATCAGGTCAGAGGTTGGGTTTTGTGTGCATTTTTCATTCTGAATGCACTTATCAGATAAGCACACGGAGCACTGGCAGGTTAAAACTGTTCCAGGAACGTTCCAACATGGAAAACTTCCATTTGGATTGGGAAGTTCTGCAGATTGTGAGGAAACTAGGGGTAGATGCGATTGGATGGTCAAAAAGCCAAAACTCCAGTTTTCTTCATACCCTTGTGCAATATGGCACACGTCTTTTCTCTGTCTCTTGGCACTAATGTCATCTCTGTAGAGACTTTGACAGGGACAGTAGATAAAGCAACTGAAGGGTCAAATCTCTCAGGTGCTTTGTTACACTTTTCATAGATGATTTTTTCCTCCAGAAATCCTTTCCAGTTTTCTCCACTGTACATTTTTTTTCTTTTCTTTTTTTAATCTTCCGCATACTTTGTCAAATAATCATTCCAGCTCCGAAAATTGCTTAAGATCCCTCCAAAGTTTCACTTATGCATAAACCTTCTCTTGGACAATTTAAGCCAATTCAGACAACAGTAATGGAGTAATAAATTATCACCATTTAACCTGCAATCTTCACAGTAGATTTTATTTCTGCTTCCGATAAAAAACTAAGATAAGATGGGGCTTATAAAAACAAGGTTGGCCTAGTGCGATTAGTGTGGGTGCTATATATGTATGGTTATATAAATGTATATTATTGAAATGTAGATATTGTTTTTTTTACTGCAAAATCTTAGTGAGCGTTTTTGTCATATTGAAATATTTCAAACAGCCATTTTAATGTGTGCTAAATTGCAGCTTTGTGCTAAGCTGTAATTTAATAGCTACATTATCCAATTGCATTGAAGTTTGAGGTTGTAATGTGAAAAAACATATCCAGAGGGTGTGAGAACTTTTTAAAAACCTTGAAAACATGTAGATAAAATTAAGTTGTGGTGGACAAATGGGAAGTAAAGCAGCCCATACGTGGACAAGACACCAGATCAAAAATTAAAACAAAAAGCAACTTAAACAACTCCTTCTCTTTTTGTCTTTGTTTTTTTTTTGTTCTTCAAATAAATGTTGAAGCCACTTGGGGTTGATTGTGTGGCTATTGATTTATTTTTCTGTTTTTCTGCTTTCAGGACTACAAGTTCCATTTGAAAAGAAGGATTTCTGTTATTGTTGGACGCATGGTGCCCCTTAGGATGTCCTTAAGAGAGGAACAGCACAAGGTAGGGCAATAAACAACGATGCTGTTATTGTGCCATTTAGCATTATGACCGATCATCAATCAACCAACGTGGTCTCTGAACTCTTCCAGAAGTAGTCGGGTGTTTTTTATTTTTTGCACTGATTACCGTATTTGGCTCCAGACAAGAGTCTCGGTCAGGTTATTTGCTCAATCACACCATGGCCTGATGCTGATTATTTTGTAATTGCACTGGGAAAATAAGTAACAATTAAATCACAGTGTTTCATATCATGCATATTAATTCCTCCTTATGCACCTAGGCATGTGTATGCATTCACTAAAGGTTCTATGAAGTGCTTAAAGGTTGTTTGATATTAATAACACACAAAGATCTCACTGCCCCCCAGGATGTTATGGTAATTTTAATCAGGGAAATGTATGTGTTGCATGAAAAATGTTTTCATGCAAAACATTTTCTCCTTGTCTGTCTGTACTTGTTATACGCGCTGGTTATTAAAGTGATCATGATTCCAAATGAGACGATAGATTACAAATATCGTCGACAAATGTCTGTTGACAGTGATATCTCACCCCACTGCTGTGATTAAGCAGTCCCCTTCTGGCAGGGATTACAAACTGCCTGCATTATTGTAATTCCAACAACCATGTATGGTTTATGGCCTGGTTCTCTAAACAGTGGGCAAGGGGAAAAAAAACAAAACAATGTGATGCGGGGCTGCACACCCGGCTGCACACCCGGCTGAACACCCGACTGCACACCCGGCTGCACACCCGGCTGAACACCCGACTGAACACCCGACTGACCACCGGGCTGAACACCCGGCTGAACACCCGGCTGAACACCCGGCAAATACAGACGTCTTTGCCCATAGCCAGGACGTCTGTTCATCTTTGTGATTAACTCATTCTGGATGGATGTTCAACATTGCTGAGGTTCTTCTTCTCTCTTATGTTTCACATATGCATAGATTTTCAAGCTGTTTCTCAAACTGTGTATATGCTGCCGCTTTAAGATCCAAGATGGCGCCTCAGATGGCTGTGGTCGCTCTTTGTGATGTTTTTTGTGTATTTCCACTGTGCGCGGATGTATTAGTTTTTCTTCTATTGTCATTGATTCAGACAGTTTTCCTCAGATCCTGATTTGAAGTGTGGCAGCTCTCTTGTTCTGGGAGTTACTGACAGAGGAAACGTGCTGCGGGAAATAAAAACAGTGTTTGGTATTTTGAACTCAAAACTTAACAGTGGCGCCACACTACCCAGTCGATTAACGGGAAAATCTTGACATGCATCATGCAAGCTACAGTGAACGGCAGCCGAACGCATCTGGAATAAAAGCCATTACAGCATCCATCAGAGCTTTCCATCACCCACATAATGGGATGCTAATGAACCTTTTCATAAATGAAGATGTACGGCCAATTAGCACTTTGAATCTTTGGATCGATGCAGATCGCTGATCACTAAAAGCTGATGAACCTGCGGTATTCAAGAACAAAAAAGAACTTTGATTCAATTTGCATTTTTTTGTCACGCACTAATACAAGTATTATCCTTTTTCACAGAGTGGTGTATTAAACATTAAAACGTTAAAAACCTACATTTTAAGCAAACTACATGGCTTTAATTTACTGGATATTTGAAGATGGTTTAAGGAATATTGGCATGTTAGTTTTACCCCCCGCACCCTCTTTAAATGGGGCTGAATAAAATGCAGCTTTTTGTCAAAGACAAACTTTAACTACTAAAACACACAAAGTCGTTGCAATATGGCTATAGCTGTGAGTTTGCTTCGACAAAGCTCTGCAGCCAGTTGTATTCTGCACTTCAAAGTGATGCAATGCGCTTTAAAAACCTATGCAACTTTAAAAAAAATATGCATTTTTCATATATATCAAGCTGTTACCAGTCTGTAGTAGCCAGAGGAGACCCATATTTAATAGCAGTCCGCTTTGCTGTAAAGCAGCCCAAGGCTCAGGCTCATGTATGCATCTTCCCCTCCAGCTCTGCTCTGCACTTTGATCTATGTGGCCATTTCTCACGTCTGCAAGGGCCACAGAAAGATCCTACAGGGGACGGATGGTTGCACTTTAGTTGGAAAGAAGGGAAAGCAAAACACATGGGTTTTAATGCGGTAATGCTGCTCCTCTAATCAGCTCATGAAGTTGCACTGCGCTATTTGTGAATAGCGCCGACAACGGAGGCTCCTTGGCTGACCGTCCCCGCCATCTGCCGTGATTGACGCTGCCAGATTGCAGACGCTTGTCCCGGGTCGTCTCCACGTGTCCGCGCTTTCTCTCGGAGGCGATGTCCACACCCAATTAGTTGCCACTTTGATATTAAAAGAAAGATCAGTCCCCTGTTGTTTTTCAAAAGGAATCAGAACATGTAGTAAATCCACTACTGTTACTGTTATTTTTTTTTTTATGCAATTAGCAGCATATTTTATAACAAATGTAAGTCATATGCACATCTGCTGGAGTAATCTTTCTTGATTTATTTAATTGTTTCTTTTATGTGTAGAATTAATATATGCACATTTTTAAACACCTGCAAAGACTAGGACTGATTTTATGGCTGATGGTCGATTAAGACGGGACTTTTCTGAATGTTGCAGAAATTTTTTCAAGTTTATGAGATTATTAACTCTTCTCAGATTGATAGGCAGCTGGAATTGCTTTTCCAAGGTGGTTGTTTTCACATTGGCATTGTGTTACTTGTGTGCTCCAGACCAGCCAACTCTTGGGCTACAGAACAATTCTTACAAAGAAGTACTTTTTTTGTCCTGTAGTTTGTTCTTTTTTCTTTTTTACTTAAACAAGAATTAAATAAAACAGGGGGCAACTACGTGTCCATAAAGACATTTCACAAAGACAAGGGTCACATAATAAGCTAAAACCTGTAAATATATGTTTCTTTTTCATTTAAAAGGACAGAAGCAAGCTTTAGAAAAATTTGCAACTTGCGTCTTTTCCAAAACAAATACACGGTTATCCTATGTTAATAGGAAGTCTTCCAGACGTGCTCGGTGTATTAGAGATAAGTCATTGTTTTAAATGCCTCTAGACATTCCTATTTAAAGCAAGAAGCAGATTTAACTTTCTCGCTCTCCAAACACAATTGGCTAATTATGAGAAAAAGCTCGTCTGATTCAAATTTAACTCATTCAGATTCCTCCGGATTTGCATTCTCTTTTATTTTTCCTCCCCTTCACTGCGACGAGCTCCAGTTTAATTTGTATATTTATCAGCTCACAACAAATGCTGGATATTGAGTGAGTAATGATGTAGTTTGGAAGAATGGGATTTACAGTGTATTCAGAATAAAAACATTATGAAGTCATTCGTTTGAAGAATAGATTGTTTTGGGGATGTTACAGCAGACGCATTCCCAAAACAAATTCGCCCTACAGGAACCTCCATCTATTCTCCAAATGAGCCTTTCATTACATCTAGTATAACGAAGTATAAAGGAGCTCATACCTCTGAAAATGTTGGCAAGCTTTTGTGTCTAACAATCTGGCAAGTGCCAAAAGGCAACCTTGATGTGCCACAACCATAAAACACTTTGCGTGTGTGTGTGTGTTGTGCAGGTTAAGTTCTATTGTGAATGGGAGAACTGGTGGACTTAAAAATAAATAATTTTCTTTTTTGCTAAAAAGATAGAAGTATGCGGTTTCATTATTTTTTTAAATTTTTAAAAAATATTAATAATACCTCTAGCAAATATATTACTGACACATTTTCATCCTCAACTTGAGCCATCAATTGTGATGATGACTAAATATTTGTTTGCATAACTTTAAAATTTCTTTGCTTTTTCGTGCTTTTTTAAAACTGCTTTGGTTACATTCAATTACCAGGAATTAAGGGTTTTGTAAAAAAAAAAAGAAAAAAAAAGTGGGATTAGCATAACTTTAATATAAGGTAATTTACATATCTTTACTACGGCGCCAATAACTTATAAGATAATGGCAGCTGATTGACAAGCATAAAGGCTACACTGCCCACTACCCTGACCACAAAAACACGGTTTAGTCCTTTTCCTATTGCCAGGTCTAGAGCCAAGTAATGGCTGATACATCACTTCAGTAGAGGGGAACACATTTGCCAGCAAATAGAGGCACAGTTTCACAGGAACAATCTGTTAGATCAAGGTTTACTGTATCATTAATTAACAAGTTAAATGTAGAAAAAAAAAATGCAACAGAAATGGCGCCGATGGATGAGCAGCCGGGAATCTGGCCGACTCAGCAGATCCACTGCTCTTATTGCCTTCGTTTCTGCTTAGCTTTGAAACAACCAATTTATGATTATATTAGCCATATGCTTGCAAAACGCCTTTTTACAGTGGCTTGCAGAAATCCGCTGTAACTTTATCCTGCTGTTTTGTCGCAGTCGCAAACTTTGGACGCAGCTGTTCTGGGAAGACCTCCGAAGACGTGTTGGAGGCACATTCATGGCAGATAGTATCGAGAAGTTGAGGTTTGAAAATGACCAAGTTTATCTCAGAGAAATGCTTGATCTGGTGAATTCATGCCCTTACCCAAAAACATACCACGCCGCAAATTAGAAAACATTTTTAATGCTTACTTAGCAACAAGTCACTCCTGACAGCAATATGGACCTATTCAACCCTCTTTAAAACATTTTGGTTAAAAAAAATAAAAAGGAATATGGACATCTTTATGTATCTGGAACGGTCTCCCTCTAAGTAACATCTCATTACTTACGCTTGATTTTACACCTTAACAAGATAAGTGTTTAATCAGCGCTCAGATTAAGTGCAGCTACTCTACGAGGGCCATTTTCAGCCCGGAAGTCATATCACATGGAAGTAATTGTGTGATAAAAGCTTTAAGTAGCTTTATCTCCCCGGAAGACATTTCTAGTTTTTTGGCACTAAACTGTTGGCTCTGTTGCATCTTTAAAGCTGCCCGAGAGAGCTCGGAGTATAACAATAGCCCAATTCTCCTAGATCGCTTTTCCACCCGTCATTCTAACTGGTTCATCATTTTCCTGTGACAAAATAAATAAAAATCCTCAATCTGCACCACCTCTTCCATTTCCGTTCCCTCACATCTTTTGAGGCTGACCGGCTGGTTATCAGAGTCTCGCCACCTACCAATGGGACTGGTATCTCCGTCCAGTTCAGTTCCATTAAACGCCTTCCAGAGGCCTGACGAAGCCTGCTCTCCCGCCTCCAAGCCTGTCAGTCATTTTTAGTTTGTCTGGCTTTCTGTCAGTAAATAGCTTCGATTTTCTGTCTCCACTTCTTTGAGTTTTTCTATCACTGTCAGTCTGTCAGTCAGAATGAAATGGAGATCAAGAAGGGAGGGAAAAAAACACTGAAATTATGACTCAATCTGATACCTGTATTCATCCGGTGAACACCAGGGATGTGTATTTTCCCCACTTTTCTTTCAGTTACAGCAATCCTTTATCTTTTATATTCATTCACTAAAAATATTACTGAAAAATTCAGTTAACTGAATTAAAAACATGCAAAATTAAAATACATTTTGTGATATTTGTAAGTAATGACATGTTCTTGGGATTAGGAAATCGCTGCTTGCATCCAAGTTGCCTATTACTTGTTTCAAGGCTTTTTGAAGCGGCTCAGTTTATTAAAAGGAAGAAAAGAAAAAGACCCATGAGGAGAGAAAAGCAATAAAGGTCATTGTTCTGCTCTTGTTAGCAGCCTGGATGTGTGGTTAACCATGTGGCATTACAGTAAATAGAGATTAAAGGGGGTGTTCACCTCCACATGATCACGGATTCTCCTAGCAAATCTGACATTACATGTGCTGCAGTGCTGCTCAAACATCATGTTAATTCGGCTCCGTGGTTCTCTAGGTGTCAAGACTCTGGCTTTTGACTTGAAAATACGAATCACACCCAACACTGGGGCCGACGTCCTTCGGAGCACACAGTTCAGTGACCTGTAAAAAGTTTGATTTTCCCCTCGCAGAGAATAAAATTCAACCTTGTACTTAAGGAACCTTGTCCCTGTGCCTTTGAGAACAGATGGCAGCAGTTTTAGATTAAAACATCGACTCTAGTTGATGAATGTGAACCAGGCCTTCCTGCCGTTTCTCAGGAAACAAGAAAAAAACACTATAGTTAATCTGAACATAGACATCTATATGTTGATTATTTATTTTATTTTTATTTTCCTGCTGAAGCAGCTGGTTGAATGCAGCACCTGAGTTAATCGTGGAAATTTGAGTGAAAGGAAAGACAATGTGCACAAGTAACAAGGAGTTTTTGTAAAGTGAAGAGGTCTTGAAAGTTTGACTGCTTTCTTTGTTTTAAGGCTTCCTGAGCCATCAGTGTATTTTGCAGACCTTGGGTAAAAGCTAAAGGGTTGTTGCTCATTTTCATAAATACTTCATGACTATTTGCAAACCCAACACTTTCGCTCGCAATCGTTTTGGCTCCTGTTTCTCTTCTGAAATGCGCATTTATTTATCTTTACTTGCGTCTCTCTAGCCACAGAATTGTATAATCCTGCTGATCTCTTTCTCTCCGCCGCCACAAATCCCCAAAGTCAAGTGTGAAGTGAGATCAGGAAACCGAATCATTAATCAACATTAAACACCATCTTCTCTGCACTTCAGTGATGATTTTGTCTGGGTCATTGGTGATCATGTAATTACACAGTCTTGTGCATCAACTTTTAGGAATGATTTACACTGCAGGGTTCGTCTGGGCACATTAATCATCTGCGTGTTAATAGGTTCCGGTGTTGCCGCCTCCTTTAGGGCCCAGGGTGAACAGAAGAAGATACCAAAGAGCTCAAACTTAATGTCGAGCCTTCATATGCTATTACTCACTGAGGAGTTTGTTGTCAGGCTGAACGTTGATTGTGAGTGGAATGAGGAATGGAGCCTCTTAAAAAAAGAAATGCAAAATGTTTCTTTTTTTAAGGCATGGAGAAAGTTCAAGTTTACTTTAGTGACAGGGATTCATTTTAATTACCACAAAGGATTATTTTTTTTGGTCCACAAACTGTTCATTGGATCCCAATATGAAATAAACATTTTATGCCAGTGCTTTGATCCAGCGTGTATGAAGAATTAAAAGATGACAATTTCTGGTTGACAACTCAGTTCCCATGAATTGGTGATTGCCTTCAGCTAATGAGTGCAACTGAGACTCGGAGTGACTGCATTAAAGATGTGAATGCTGTGTGAATAACTAGTTTCAAAGTGATATATTTGGCTTTGTGTGTATCAACTGAAATTGGACTTCAGTTTCTTATTAATGAGACCCAATGGATTTCCTGTGTTTGGTCAGATTTTACTCTTGCTGAGTGCTGAATTTTCTCTGTCCACAGTGCCGTGCAAATGTATTTCTTCTTCTTTAGACAAGCAGACTGCATTACTGTATTACAGAGAAGTAGTCAAGTCTAATAGTAACTCTGCAGGAGCTGTAGAGGGGAACAGCTCAGGTGGTAGAAGTGTTGCAATAATTAAATAGAGCAAAAATGTCTGTCTATGTACAAAGTTTACTTTGCCATTGCCTTCTTGTGCAAGTCTGCTCAGTTCTCATCTCCCTTCAGTTCTCCATTTGGTATTTCTCCTATTCAGTTTGATTTATCAAGTTGAATTTCAACCAAGTCGATCAGCGAATCGAAGGAGACGTTGTGAATGATTTCATCAATCTTCTGGACATTTTTAGAATTGTCTATTTATATGTAGTTTGGTAACGGCAGTGAAGCAACTAAACTTGGCTATTCAGTTGGATTAGCATTGACGGCCATCTTGTTTGGCTCCACACTTTTTTTTTCGCCATGAAGAATGATTTAGTTGAATTGACGCGCTAAATGCGTCACAGCCCAATCGATTAGATAAACTTAAACAAAGTCCACACCTTTAGCAAACAATAGCCAAGCTTCCTGAGCCTCCTTGCAAAGCAAATCGTTGAACATGAGGCTGGGTTTTACCAAGCCACTATGCAGTTGGTTAGAGACCCAAAGCCTTAAACAGCTGTAATCGCAGTAAAACCTGGTTATAAAAGTTACATATTTGGGCTGATTTGAAGAATACAAATCATTTTTAAATTACTAGTTAAGTTGAGCTCATATGCTTGATACCAGCTTTGTATATTCACCAAAGCAGCATAAATAATAGTCCAGTAGAGGCATAAAGAAATAGAGGAATATTGTTATGCATATGGTTATAACTAGATGGAAGGGTTGGGGTTAGTGCTGAGTGGGTAGATCATCCCTTACTGCCAGAATTAAGCAAATAATGTCATGTAGACATGCTGTAGAGGGAAAAGCAAACAGAAACAAGTCAATCAACTGAACAAGTGAATTCAAAATAGCTTAGCAATGAGTGAGCAATACTAACTCAACACCGAAAGTCTCTTTTGTCCTTGAGACAGTAGGAAAATGCAGCATACCCTGGATTATCCCATCAACAAAGACTGAAAATGGCAAGGCCTCTCTCCATCTTCTTCATTTCGTCTTCCCAGCTCACTCAGATGGAAAACTCCCCACAGAGTCCTGGGCAGAGGCATAAAGCAAAGCAACATCTCAGTGAACATTAGAGTCCCACTGGCCTATGTCATGGCCAATGGAGGAAGCTCATCCATCTTGTTAGCCTCCACATCTGCCATAAATAGATGAAAGCAAGAGTTTTCCTTTTATTCCAAGCATCGTCTTCATTCCGCTTCATTCGCCATGAACACTTCAGCAAATCAGTCTCAGAAAGTATGTTCTTGTGTGCGTTGGGCTGTTGGCCACATTATTGACCTCTAGAGTATAGTGTAGGTTAGTCAAACCTGGTTATAGCTCGACCACATAACATAAGAACCCAGACCTCTGACTTGCTACAAAATATGCCAACCTCATTTATCACATAAAAAATAGAATAAAATTCAATTTCTCCTCTGAGATACTTTGTTCTGTTCTACTTACAACGTTGGACTCAAATTAATCTGTTTTGTCTGAATTATTTTAAAGCTAGACCAACAAAAAAGTTGCTAACAATGTATCTGGATTGTATAAATGCTGCATATGACGGATATAATTTGCTACAACTGAGTGAATTACTTCCAGTTTTACCTTTGCTACAGTTTAAGGTTGATAATCGATGTTAGGCTACTTGTTAGCCTTAAAACAAAAATTACTTTGAAAAAACAAAATTATTGAGAAATTAACATATTGTTTACGTCAAAATACTAAGATAACAGATGACTTCTTGTATAACTACGTTGGTGTGCCCATAATTTCAAAGTATGAATCAGAAGTTGCAGACTGGGGATGATTAGGGATCAGATAAATGGAGGTGATGTTTTATTTTGAGCAAAGCTTTAAGCACACAGTTGCAGAAATGCTTTGTGGCTTCAGACCAAGACCTCTTGACAGTTTGTGGGCAGGTATCAGAGTGAGATGCTAAGTGGTGTGAGCAGACATCACTGTGCTGTCACAGAGTGCTTGGCAGGCATCCAACTTGATATGTCAACTGGTCAGAAGGATCAGCGCTGGTAAGGGGACAAAGATAGGGGGGGATTTAAAAAGAAGACAACAAGAGGTATTAAGAGGTTGAAAGGGGAACAAAGAAAGCGTCCGCTGTTTTGTAGCTTGGCTGGTAACCTAAATGTTCAGAGGCCTGTGGGGAAGCACAGATCATCGAACGCCTGCCTGTAGCCTGAAGAAGGACCGCCTATGAGCCGCGGTCTTTGAAGTGCAACCATTCCGGTGAAGGATTAGAGAGCTGATCGCTTAATTTGAAGCAGCACATACTGGATTTTACAAAGAAGTTAAAGACAAACACCCATCCACCCACACACAAACACATCCGCACTAAAGGAGCAGATGCTACATCTGCAGCTCATTGGTAACGCTGGAGTTGGCAGCTTTGCACATTAGTGGGAAAATAATGGCGTCAATATGACATGAAATATCAGTATGTGATGAGGGGAATTCATGTATCAGACTGGAAAGACGGTTCAGTCATGAAATTTGCATGTTATTAAACTATAAAGCAAATTGATGGTGGCATCAATTTACAAAACAATCTTCAATTTCCAATTTCCCTTTTTTTCAGAAAGAGGTAAGCAAAAATAGATATTTTTGTCATTATGACAATGTTGTGAGGTTCTATTAAACATTATACAGATACCAAAAAGCATTTTATAAAAGCATTCATATAATATGGTTTATGAGAAGTAGTTTTCAAATTCTTTAATGAGCATATATCATACATTTTGAATTTTTATCTCCAACAAGGGTAGCTGGAATCAACCAAAATAAAAAAAAAAAAATATTTTACAATCACTACCTAGCAAATGTACCAGTAGCAACATCTCCAGTGGTAATTTATCTAATAATAAAGAGGAAGCCAGGAAACATTTTGTTTGAAAACAGTCGTGCAGAACCAAATGACTGACCTCGCAGAAATGGATTTAAATCAAAAGTAAATAAATAAATTCTGGTAGCTTTGACATGTTTTTGCTCCAGTTCTGACCAGCATTGTTATTCTGAAGAGCAGAAGCAGGCATTGACACAGATGTCACTAAAACAGCCGAGCTTATCTTAGCAGGTCATGCAGTGGCTGTACAAGTCTCACTTTTCTCCACATAAGCAAATAAAGCATCAAACAGAAGCTGCAGTGAAGCACCGATTCATTTTTTTATACTCAAGGATGCAGCTCTTGTGTACAATAGACTGTATGTTACTGCAGATAAAGACTCATAATCTCTATATGAAAAAAAAATGCTAAAGTGATTTTAAACTTGTGTGCAAAGAAAAGGAATATTGTGTTTTTTTCTTGTTCCATACTTACAAAATGAAAAGGTTTTATAGTTCCATAGGAGTGTTTGGCCTTTCAGACTGGATTCATACACACCTCATTACCTTCCTGTCAATAACTTGCAGCTTGAGAGAGAAAAAAACCTTGTTTCTAAATGAGAGCACAGTCACAGAATGCCAACTCTTTTTTTAATGTTCTAGAAAAAAATCGAGACTAAAGCTGAGGCTTAGTAATTAGGTGCGCCATCATATTTGGCTAACAACTCTAAAATTTCAAGGTTCTCTTAATGAGAGTTTTTTCTTTCCCTTTTGCACTTCTTGAGTGCAAATAAAGTATAAAGAGAAATGCAAGAGCATTGCTTTTTTTTGGTGAATATGCAATCAGAGCTATGAAAGATCAGATTCAGGAAGATGGATGTGATGCACCAACTGTTCCGTCTAATGCTAATGGTGCGTAATAACAATGGTCTGCTCTCAAACCTTATTTTAACACATAGA
This sequence comes from Phalloptychus januarius, assembly GCA_902982915.1. Taxonomy (NCBI): domain Eukaryota; kingdom Metazoa; phylum Chordata; class Actinopteri; order Cyprinodontiformes; family Poeciliidae; genus Phalloptychus; species Phalloptychus januarius. The sequence goes on from CADWAE010000467.1 coordinate 5,092,446, forward strand.
AATGTTTCATTTTATCAGTAAACTTGAGGTGAGTTAGAATTTAAATGGTTCAAAAGTTACGTCTGAAGATGAGTTGGCATTTTAGATCATACAGCAGTGCATTGTGAGAGACTTGAGAACATTAAAATAAAGATTTAACCAATGGCGTCTGCAGCCTTTCATCCAGGGGCGTTTTAACAACTTAAGATTTCAGAAAACAAAATCTGACTTTTGGGGAAATTTTGGGGTGGAATAACTTCATAAAAGAACTGAGTTATTTTGTTTGAGTTTGCACAAAAAACATAAGCAACTTGATGTTGCTAACCTTGAGTTGATGGGTTTAATTAACATTATTTTTGTCTGCATCATTTTGAGCTTTTGGAATGGCAGTTTTTTTTTTCTTCTCGTGTTCGTTCCGTTCTTAGTCGGATTGGTTGAGCTCTGCAGCCAATCGGACTCAAAACCATGTCACCAGAGCCAGGAAGGTTAATCTTCACAGACAAAAGGTGGGCAGTGGTGCTGACCAGATGGACTCTGGAGTGTGCTCCCTGCTATTTGTCATACTAAACCTTTTCTTTAGACAAGGCAACTGGACACCTTGATCCGCTTAAATTAACTGTCAACATAAATGCAGCGCCAACTGAGGAGAGGAGAAAAAAAAAGGATGTAAGGATAAAACTCCCACCATGCTCTGCAACTGAAGTCAGCTTGACAGAAAGGTCGAAACTGTGTGGACCACAGGAGCAGAGACAGCTAGCAGAGATGAGTTTGAGATCCATAACAAACTCTGAAAGGCCTATCAACCTACTGAACTTGACCTTAGCCCCCACAATAGATGCAATTTTCAGGAAAAAACGTAGTTACATCTGTGCCTGCTGACGAGCCAACAGAAACAGTCATTTCCAAAACAAGAGGCGCCGACATAAGCCTACAAGAGGGCAGATTGCTTATGAAAATGTTAAGGCAGACAACAGTGGGGGAGCCGTATTTTAATTAGAGATGGAGTCTTTGGCAGCACATGAGCAGGAATGCTACAGCAGGCTCCAGCAGGTGGTGTTTTCATACATAATTTTAAGAAGACAATTAACCGAGGCTAAAATCATACGCGGCATAAACGAGATGCAGGTCCACATGTGCTCTCCAGCGCCGCAAACAAACCACTTAGCTGCGTGTTTGAAATCCACCAGGAATCGTAAAAATTCCCGTTTTTCTTTATCTTCATAAATGATGACATTTGTAGTTGTTAGTTTACTAAATGATAGCTGTTTGTCTGATGTCTTGCTAAACTTATGTTTCCTACTGGGCAGTATTTGTAAGTTTCTAGAGCTTCACTACTGCTTTAAAAGTTTGAACTCAAACAAATTTGGAAACAGATTTCCAGTGGATTTAATCAAATTGTTTCAACCAAAGCGGCTGTTTGATTTTATTTTATTTTTTCCAGCTATGTTGATGCTTGTGACTCAAAGTAGTTAAATTAGGCTGCATCTCTCTGAACTCATTCAGTGCCTCACACAGAACTGGTTTTATTCAGTTCATTTCTGTAGAGCCAGTTCACATGAGGTTCCATTGCAAAAAACATGCAGTCAATCCAATCACTGCAATATAATAATTATTATTATATACATCCCTCAGAACTAAATGCAATCCAAGTAGTGAAAGTGAAATCTGTACCTTGAGTTTAAGGATCTCTATGGTGATTTATGCAGTGAGGAGGAGGAGGTCAGGAGAAATGCTTGAGTTCAGCAGCTTTGAGCAAGTTTCACTGTCCGTCACATAACTCTGTTGTATTCATGAGGATTTTACAGCAGTGCATGTATGTAGCTGTAGAAATGGAAATTTGAGAACCACTCAAATGGTATGAGTTTAAAAAAAATAAACATGTTTAATTCATAAAAGCTAATGCCGTAGGTTGTTGCTAAAGGGGAATGTAAAAAAACTCAGCTATTTACCTTTAATTGTAGTTTTAAATAAAGCTACTATGTGTCCTGCTAGGCCTTTATTGCTTACTATGTCTAAGTTCTCATTTTCAGTCACTATATTAATTATTCTCGTCTCTTAAATTTGGTGTTTCCTTGTTCTTTCCTCCCAAATCCCAGTTCTTTTTTACAATCCCGCCACAAACCCAGCTTCTGATGGAACTGTGTTTGTTGTGTGAGGAGAAACTCGTAGCCGTCGCTTCACCCATGATATGTTTTCAGTAAAACTGTTCTCTCTATCCTTGTACTTTCACAACTATTTGACATTTTCTTGTTGCTGCTCCCTCTTCTTTCTTTTTTTTTTTGAGAAGAAAACAATCAGTTCTGTGATTACCGCGAGAAAGTTCCAGACGGTGCCTTCACTACCGTAATGAGCAACGCCTGCCTATTTGAACGGATGCGATTCGAAATGCATTTCAAAACGACTTCACTTTGTTTGTTCTGGCTATAAAATGCAATGATACACACACATTTTAGTGCATCGTTTCTCCCTGCGCAGTGTAATCACCCGACAGGCCTGTACCCATTTGAACTTCTCTTTCAAGAAAATCACATCAACAATTATTAGGCAAATCACATATCGCACAAATGCCTTTAGGCTATAGTTGAACGGTAATGTTTTGTGTACTGGACCGCAGCTAATTGTTTTTGAAACTAAGTTTTATCAATTAGGGATTATAGAATTGATTAATAGGCAACTGTTAGCATGCAGCATAATCAGCCAACCAGGGATCTCTCCCCGAGTGTCTTCGCTGCTTTAGAGTAACTAAAAATGATTTACAAGAAAATGATTCATGAGGAAAAAAAGAGCACTATGGCTTCAGGGTGAGTGTTTATATTTCTCTAAAAGACTTTCACTCTTTTAATCTGCTCAGTCTTGTCAAAAGGGAAAAAAATGTAAAGAAGTTATTGAACTTAGGCAGGGCTTACAAGCATCAAAGTATCTCAAGGTTTTATTTTTTGTTTTGTTTTATTTTTGCAAGTTACAATTCTTGCCGAACAGCTATAGGGGAAATATCCACGCAGAGAGAAAACCAAGTCAAACTGAACTTAAAGTTGTATATAATTTCTTTCAGGCTTAGCAACATTTTTCATTTTTTTCTCCTCACTGCTTTGCTCGACCACTTTCACAAATCATGGTAATTATTAATGCAGAAATTCACAGTTGATGCTCACTTTAGCCTAAATGTAAACCAAAATAAACAAAACATGGTTTAGATTAAGGAAATCTACATTTACAGTGTTGATTTCTAGTTACATTTGATCAGGATTGTTATTTACTCTTGATATGAACAATTTATTTGAGCTGTAAGTTGTTGGAGTGCAATATTTCTTAAAAAGGAAGAGTTTTTAAAGCTCGGCTGGATCTTATGTTTTCCCAGCAGACAGAAGTGGGATCACATGTAATTTGATGGTTTTGCACCAAGTGTAGGAATATGGACTTTTAACACAACGTGTAATCACATGCAAATGCATCTTGCAATTAAAAATTCATTACTTAGCTGTGATTTAGCAACATTTATTGTTTCAGTACAAGCTAAGTAAGATGGTGGATGCACACAGGGAAGAACAATGACAACATTTTGCTTTTGTTTTTTTGTTGAAATATCAATGATAAAACACCAGGTCCACAAAAAATACATATATATTTTGATTGTTAGCACAGAGCATTACAGAAATATGACATAATAAGAAATGGAGGATTATTACCTTGATTTCTTAGTTGGAACAAACAAGGAAATCTCTCAGGAGCTGTCAGGCCTAAATGTACCCATCATTTTACCCCGGCGTCTTAAGAGAAAAAATGCATAGTGCTTTGCCTCTTCAGTTTGCATAAAGCACATATATGAGGGCTCATTTTGTTCTGTATTGCTAAGCTGTAAAACACGCGACGCAGGTTGAGGAGGTCTCAAATTGTTTGCTGCAACCTCATAAAAGACGGGAAATTGTGTTGGTTTTTCCGCTGATACGCAGCGCCGAGGTGAAGGACGGGGTTAGGTTGAAGCAGTCGCAACAAACACACACAGCCGGAAGCAAAAGTGCCTTTTTATCGCACTATTGATCTTCCCTACACAGCTTGCCTTAAGGATTACCATACATAAAAAAACAGGCTTGATAAAATATGTTTTTACAATTCATGGGCGTTTTGCTTTTCAAATATGGTAAACAATAAGGTTCACAACCTTGTATCTGGTTAGGAACACTTGTCGTTTTTTTTTTTTTTTTTTGTGTTTTCTTCTTACCTTGAACCCTTAAACGCTTACTTTAATTCAATACGGGAAATTTAAAAGAATAATTGAGGAAAGAACAAAGAAAAGAGAAATAAGAACATGAATAATCTCATAGGCAACTAAATCATATGCATATCAAAAAGTAAGAAATATTTTACTTAAATTTTCACAAAATAAGCAGGATTCCAACACTGCCCACTTAAAAAAATATGCATATAAATAGTTGGCTTTCAACATCAACATTTTTGTTAGACCAAACTGCTTATGTTTTTCCTTCACCTTTAAAAATAGATTAGTTTGAGTCTCAGTTATTGTTGTACTTTGAACAAAAGCAGAAGCCATGACTGGCTTTGGTTGATGCTATGCTACGCAGCTGTGCAGCCTTGTCTGTTGCAACCAGCTTTTCCTTAAGAGTATTTCAAAACTAGCATGCTAACAGGACAAGAAAAGTAGCTTTAATTAAAACAAAAAAAATATATTTTTTTTATCTCCTGTTTACTGTACAGTGTTAGTTTTTTTTTTTTTATATGGTCTTGAAAAAGGCCAGTTCAAATTTATTTAATGTGCGGTTCTGTTGCCATGTTATCAGCAGAGTCCACACTCTGCAGTCGACTTGGTCTGGAGAAGCATAAACACACTCGATATACGAGGCAGTTATGATGCGAGTTCCAAAACTTATTTTTGATCCATTTACTCTTTCACAACTTAATATAAAAAAATAAATAAAAAAAACAGGGACACTGAAAAGACGTATCCCTAAAAGCAAGTCTGCAGCTTGGACTTGAATCGCACTTAAATCACAAAAACAGATTTTAGACTGGACTCAGACTTAAGCTCTGAAGATTGTAGTTTTTACTCTATTGTCATAAATACTCTTTATCTCATGTAATAAGTGTAAGCTGTTTTTTTCCCCATCTCATCCTTTGTTACATTCCTGCTTTTCACCATCTTGAACTGATGGAAACAAATTGAGATATCATTATTACATTCTGTCATTGAAAAGTTGGAAAGTTGACAAGACCAATCTGAAGGTGATTAAAAGTGAGAAAAGACGGGCAGATGAACGAGCTCCCCAGAGTAAAACTGTGTACATCAGACTCTGTTGTCCATATTGTTTCTCATTTGTCTGTGTCAAATGTATGCAGACAAGCTGTGGGATTTGTCCAACATGTCCTTAGTGTTCCAACCTCCATATGTGGAGAAGCATAATCCGCTCCTCTCTTGTTTATTGTTCAAAAATCATCCTTCAATAGGGATTTAGGAAATACTTGACTAAATTGAAGCATTCTGTTTCCAGTTCTATCCGACTACAGTAAACCTCTTTGTTGGCCATTTCTGTGGAGAAAAAGTTTCTTCATGTGGATTAAGGTGTTGACAAATTAATAGCTAAAGGATTAACGAGAAACTTTGACTCTCTCCACATTAGAGAGGCTCACAGGCACTGACTGACACTGGGGTATTGCTGGGAAATATTGAGGCCACTGTGTGTGAAACCATTTTAGTAAAAAAAAAACAAAAACTAAAGAAAACAGTTGAAATGCAGTAGAAGCAAAATTTAAAGCATCAATGCAACAAATTTAACTTAAAGTCGACCTTAAAGACGTTTTACTTTGTGCTTTGTATGAAAATTTTGAGCACCACTACAAATACTTTGCACATTCATGTCTGATGAGAAGAAACAGTGTGCCACCGTTAGCTGACAGTTGTTTGGATGCCTTTCACATATCGTGTATTATATTAGCTGATATCCACATTGTTTGCTGGTAGGCTTAGGGAATGTCAGCAGTAGTGTTTCAGGATTTGGTGAACGTGTCCCGTGCCTGAGGACCTCCAACCACAGAATAGCTTTATACCACAAATCCACATAAGTCTTGTTTACTATACGAAGTAAGTACTTTCCTCCAAAGGC